>OY726527.1:46954962-48206462 GCA_963383655.1 Bathymodiolus septemdierum
GTTCATGATTATGATTTTATAAAGTTCAAGATTATGATTTTTACGTCACGATAACTGATGGTCACGTGACAATCTAATCCTCAGATCAGCTTTCAGATCAGGTTAAAGACTCTGATAAAACTTGTCGGTCAAGTGAAATATCCGCCAATTTGATTATAATTATTGTCTTTTTGTAGAGTTATATTTATTTTTGTTATATTTTAACATCTTTTTTTATGTTATTGTGCTGCACTTTATACGTTTATTTATCATTTTTGTTTGCTTGCACATAATGGTTAACACTTGTTTCCGATCCGACATCCCGTAGGTCCATACGTTGGCCATTTTTTCAGCCGTTTATATATATATATACGTCTGAACATTAATCCAAACATTATTAGAATGAGATCTTTAAGCTGCCAAATTGTTGTCCTTCCCTCGACGGGATTTGAACTCACATCATTGATACCCTGCAGCACCAATTGCCTAGCCATATGTCCTGTTTGGGAAAAAAAATCTTAGCGACAAGACATACCATTATAATTCCAAAATCAAGATTTTTATATAACCGCTTAAGGCACATATTAATTTTCTAAAGACAGTGTACTTAATATACAGTAAACTTAGATTATATCATATAAATGTTTTACCCCATTTAAAGAGAGAGATCTTTTGTTATCAAGCCAACCGAGATTCCACAGTGATGATCCTTTATATAGAACATTTAAAAACTAAATTACAAAATAATAATTATGAATGAATTGATTTCTATCTAGATATTTAACACGTAACAGTTATATATCTTTTATTCTCAAGTTACAATAAGTTCAGCTTAGTGATTACTAATTTTTGGCAAAAGATTAATGACGTGGCGTTAACTCGCTATTCCACAATGGACCTGAATTTTTGGGGGTGATATTTCGTCATAAGACATTTGGTTCAAGTATTCTCAGGTATCTATGCTGTTTGCTTTTTATTTCAAGCATGAATTACTATTATTATCTTTTATCTTGTGTTATATTTTGGGATTTTTTAAATATTTTCAACCAGTCCTTACCTCAAAAATCTATGTTAATCTTTAAAAATCTATGATAAAACTTTAACGTATTTGTGACGAATCAAGTTTATATCTATATATTATTTTGTAGTCTTTTACTTAGGTCATTGTGTTTTAGTGCTACCAAACACTTTAACATTATTTCACGCTACATTTGATATCTCCGTTTGTAATTGTGTTATTGGGGGGGGGGAGGGGCTGGGGGTAGTTATCCTCCAATAAATTTTACGTTGACATGAGTATGTTAGCACTACATTTGATATCTACTCTTTTGCTAGGTTTTCTTAGTGGGAGGGGGAGGGTGTACATTTTCCCTCCAATAAGGTTAATGTTGATGTCAGTATATTAGCATATATTTGCATACTTTTCCTGAAAGACAACAACTTTTTGAATATTATAAGTGTTAGAAACCTTATTCGTCGAGATGTAGGGCCTATTATCTCCCATGTAATTGTATAAATAGTATATATTTAGTTTCGTATGTAGAGAATCAAATTGTATGCGTATATATTATTTTCTTATCTTTTATATTGGGGGTATATTTCCCCCAGTACTTCTTACATTAATGCCCGAGTCACACCCCCACCTCCTGTTTCTTGTCGGATTTGTGTGTAGTGTTTTGCATACCATTAATTACCTGGTTACCCCTCATACTTTTGCTTCACATCATATTTTTACAATTTGTCATCGCCTCTTTCAATATGATAAGTGGCAATCGCTTTTATACGTGAAGGAAACCGGAGTACCTGGAGAAAACCCCCGACATACAGCAAGTCACTCACACAATATATCACATTAAGTTGTATAGAGTACACTTTGCCTGGTCTGAATTCAAACGGAAAGCTATAGTGGTGATAGGCACTGATTGCATAGGTAATTCCCAGGGGCGGATCCAGGGGGTGCACCCGGCGCGCCCCCCCCCCCCCCCCCTAAAATTGGAAAAAATATGATTTTTTGGCGTAAAATCGTGATTTTTCACACCAAATATCCCAAACATTTTCGCGCCTCCTTTCGCAATTGGAAAGAATATGATTTTTTGGCGTAAAATCGTGTTTTTTCACACGAAATCCCCCAAAATTTTTCCCGCCTCCTTCCGCTCAACGCAATTTTTTTAAGTGCCCCCCCCCCCCCCCTAACTTGAAATCCTGGATCCGCCCCTGGTTCCATCAACCATACGATCACGACCACGATGGCTCATTCAGAAATATTAGAAGGAAGATCGTAAGTAAATGTATTCATATTATTAAATCCATAAAAGTAAGAAATTACATACACTATGATTGTAGAAGTTGTATGTAATAAGACATGAATGCTTAGTAATGTTGCAGGCAGGGGTGGGGTGGGGGGTGGGGGCGTAATAGTATTTTCTTTTTATTTCCTGTCGTCAATATTTATAGAATAAACTTGTTCTCAAAGATGAAAAATATTAATAAATGATATGACCCTGTGGTTTTAAACCTTTAACCTTTAACTGAACAATTCCGGTCACATGATTGTCTTTATTTTTTTATTAAAAATCAATGACTTGAAGTTTCAATAACATTTATAATTTGTAAATTGCCGACGAACAACATATTTTGTTTGTAGTATTTAGAAAGGAATTTAAAATATTCAAGTTGCGTATGATTGTGAAATGCACAATGGATATCATCGTCTTTATCTCAACGAAATATAATGTCTCACCATGATATAGCTGAACAGGTGTTCACTTGGTAATAAACTCACTCACTCACTCACTCACTCACTCACTCACTCACTCACACTCACTCACCCACCCATCCACCCACTCACTCACTCACTCACCGGCTCACTCACTCACTCACTCACTCACTCACTCAATCACTCACACACTCAAATAAAAATACCTACTCCATGTACTCGTAGCTATAATAATCTACTCAACGTAATATTCGAAATTTCCAAGTTGTAAGTATCTTGTCCATCAATAACAAAAATGTCAATAATTTATGAAATGTTTAACTATATATATTGAATCAGCTATGCATTTTGAGAAGATTGTATTAAATCTTCTTTGTGGTAATCTATGGGGATCTTTAGTCTTTATAGTGTCGCTTGAATTAGTTCTTCACAAAAGTCTGGGGCATATTTTTGTCACATGCATAATGTAATAGTTAGCGCTGGCTTCTGCGACATATCATGACAAGGAATATTAAATGAAAAAAACATACATAGCACTACGATAGCACTATATTTACAAATCAAACTGATTTCACGAAATGATACAAACCGTTTATGGGAGTATTCAGTACGGTACGCCCGTATAAGCACCCCCTTTTTCTACTTAACAGAAATCATACCCCATATAAAACAAGTGTAAGTACAGTGGAACTTGTGCAATCCGACCCCTGACTTTTCCGACGTCCTGTGACACCAGACACAAATGTATGGTCCCAAAGTATACATGTTAACTAAAATAAAACCTGAGTATTCCGACATCCTGTACAATCCAACACATTTCCCTGGTCCCTTGGTGTGTCTGATTAGACAGGTTCCACTATAATATCCTACAGATGTTTACCACACATAAAGAGAAATCGCTGCTCTTTCGTTATCAAGCCAACCAGAGATTCTATATGAATGATTCGTGCTATAGAACAATTAAAAACAAATTTACCAAATAATAATTATGAATGAATTGATTTCTAGCTAGATATTTAACACGTAACAGTTATATATCTTTTATTCTCAAGTTACAATATGTTCAGCTTAGTGATCACTAATATTTGACAAAAGGTAAATGACGTTTGATGAAATTTGTTCACACCCCGATCTAGCTGAAATACTGCTATTAAAGTTGGCGTTAAGCACCAATTAATCAATCAATCAATTACACAAACTTACCAAAAACAGATGTTAAAAGTGGAACAATGTATACATTTTATTACTCTTTTTAACATATATACTGTGGTCGGCACAATGTACTGAGACAAAATAGAACTATATCATGACTTTCATTTAACTGTAGGTCATGTATATCCTGTTCTGCATGTATCACTATGTACCAGTACGTCACATGTATGTCCTGTTCTGCCTGTATCACTCTGTACCAGTACGTCACACGTATGTTCTGCATGTATCACTCTGTACCAGTACGTGACATGTATGTCCTGTTCTGCATGTATCACTCTGTACCAGTACGTGACATGTATGTTCTGTTCTGCCTGTATCACTCTGTACCAGTACGTGACATGTATGTCCTGTTCTGCATGTATCACTCTGTACCAGTACGTCACATGTATGTCCTGTTCTGCATGTATCACTCTGTACCAGTACATCACATGTATGTCCTGTTCTGTATGTATCACTCTACCAGTATATCACATGTATGTCCTGTTCTGCATGTATCACTCTGTACCAGTACGTCATACCCATGTCCTGTTCTGCCTGTATCACTCTGTACCAGTACGGGACATGTATATCCTGTTCTGCATGTATCATTCTGTACCAGTACGTGACATGTATGTCCTGTTCTGCATGTATCACTCTGTATCAGTACGTCACACGTATGTCCTGTTCTGTATGTATCACTCTACCAGTATATCACATGTATGTCCTGTTCTGCATGTATCACTCTGTACCAGTACGTCACATGTATGTCCTGTTCTGCATGTATCACTCTGTATCAGTACGTCACACGTATGTCCTGTTCTGTATGTATCACTCTACCAGTATATCACATGTATGTCCTGTTCTGCATGTATCACTCTGTACCAGTACGTCACACGTATGTCCTGTTCTGCATGCATCACTCTGTACCGGTACGTCATACCCATGTCCTGTTCTGCCTGTATCACTCTGTACCAGTACGTGACATGTATATCCTGTTCTGCATATATCACTCTGTACCAGTACGCGACATGTATGTCCTGTTCTGCATATATCACTCTGTACCAGTACGTGACATGCATCTCCTGTTCTGCATGTATCACTCTGTACCATTACGTGACATGCATGTCCTGTTCTGCATGCATCACTCTGTACCAGTACGTGACATGTATGTCCTGTTCTGCATGTATCACTCTGTATCAGTACGTCACGCGTATGTTCTGCATGTATCACTCTGTACCAGTACGTGACATGTATGTCCTGTTCTGCATGTATCACTCTGTACCAGTACGTGACATGTATGTTCTGTTCTGCCTGTATCACTCTGTACCAGTACGTGACATGTATATCCTGTTCTGCATGTATCACTCTGTACCAGTACGTCACATGTATGTCCTGTTCTGCATGTATCACTCTGTATCAGTACGTCACACGTATGTCCTGTTCTGTATGTATCACTCTACCAGTATATCACATGTATGTCCTGTTCTGCATGTATCACTCTGTACCAGTACGCGACATGTATGTCCTGTTCTGCATGTATCACTCTGTACCAGTACGTGACATGCATCTCCTGTTCTGCATGTATCACTCTGTACCATTACGTGACATGCATGTCCTGTTCTGCATGCATCACTCTGTACCAGTACGTGACATGTATGTCCTGTTCTGCATGTATCACTCTGTACCAGTACGTCACACGCATGTCCTGTTTTGCATGTATCACTCTGTACCAGTACGTCACACGCATGTCCTGTTCTGCATGTATCACTCTGTACCAGTACGTGACATGCATGTCCTGTTCTGCATGTATCTCCCTGTACCAGTACGTGACATGACTATTTTTTCAAAGTGTTCCAGTCCGATGAATTTTAGACAAAAATAATAACAACAGGGTTTTATTATAATTACCACATAATTTCAATAAACAACTTAATTCTGATCAGAATATATTAAAGATAGAAAGTTTTTGTAGGTTTTTCCGGAATCTTGTCCGGTATTGATATTTGGTTTCTTTCCCCTCTACTTGACGTACTCCTCTGAATTATACATGTTGTCGACATTTTTTGAAACTTATATTTTCGGTGCACGACGCCACAGAGTAAGTGTTTTAACTATATTACTTTTTCATTTCCTAAGTCACTTTAAGTAGTTGATGCGTAAGTTAGATTTGTAAGTTTTGTGCATTTACATTTGTGTTTATTATCGTTCCAATGTCATATCGACATATGCAAGTGCAATTGAATTATGACTATTCTAGTCAATTCTACAGCTATATCTGCAACTCACGTCAATAGTTATGTAATTTTCTACCCCTTTCGATCTAGTTTAAATAGTTATTTTTCGTATTTTTTAATATTGCTTACATACGATTGTAAAAAATTATTTTCTATGGAAAGCCATTAATGTCATCATTTAAGTGTACTATATTTATAAAATCAAAAGTATGTACGGAACGCTTTTAGTGCTATATCAGATTCTTTTCAAAAATGTGTGTGATTGTACATTTAAGACATTATTGTGCATCTTTCACCAAACAACATGTTAGAAAATGTATGGAACACCAAAATGATATTATTGTTAAACTTTTACATATTTTCTGGTAACTTTTGCATGTTTTGTAAGTACAGTACAGGTAGAGACATGGTACGATAGATGTCTGACCTGTCGGATCTGACATGTCAGACCCTAGGTCGGACAGAGACAGGTAATACAATACCTGTATAGAAACAGCAGGGTGCAATTAACAAGATTACTGATACGATGCTTGGCTAGTTTTATCTACATGTACCTGCTACAGGTGATAATTAAGTTGAAACAATGTTGATTTCAGGAGATGTAACGTTTTCGTTTGCAGGTGTGGATATTGATTGAAGTAGGTCACACAAATCAATATTGTGCAAATACGTAATTAACGTTTTACAGCATGTGTTAAAATTTACAAGACGTGGTTAAAAATAAAATATTTTGAAGAAAATAATTAAAAATAACTAATATTAATGTGGGTCTCCAAATATTGTAGTTGCACGTGTTTCACTTTACGGCAGTTTTCAACTGGATTCATGAATATTCATGACTACTTGGAAGTGTTCTATGTATAGAACCATTCCGATCGCCCTCATTTGTGCACTTTATTTCTCTTTTTGGGAGTCTACTTTTCTTCAAATATTTTATGGTTTATGTGTGTTTCTTTGTATCATTATTTTCAGTTTGCTCCTATTGTGTACTTCGGACATTTTTCCCTTTCATTCGTAAATTAACATATGACTTCACATTCCCTGTTCATATGTTACGTTTTCATTGGAATTTTTTTATTTTATGCAGAGTTTAAAAAAATCCCAATGAAAACGTAAAATGTGAACAGGGAATGTGATGTCATATGTAATAGAACTATAAGTTGTAACAGTTTTACAGACTGTTTTCTAACTTTCTGCTTACAAATTTATTTTCAATACAATTTCTTTATTTCTTTATTATTTCATCTCTTTTTTCTTATTTTAACTTGTTCGTGTCAATATTCATACAATCTTATGTTAACATCAAATTGCATGTATCGACCCTATATAGATACTAATAATCGACAAGGCATGAAACTCTGCAGGTTTAAAAATCGTACCCCAGCTCGCTTCTGGTACATTTATTGCACCTTATTTCCATTGTGTCATTCAAACTAGGACATGTATCCATTCCTAAAAGACGCATCTTTTCTCTCCTGTTTTTGTTTTGTGCATACGATAGCTCAGTTTTCCAGAATTTTAAGATTTTCACACATTTAATGTCAATTTTTTCGTAGAATACCCTTCGTTGAATTAACGGAAGTGACGGACCACTGAATTCCAAATGCACTACTTCAACGATAGGGTCAGAAAAGTCTCAAACACTTATTATTTTGGCGCAATATTTTGAAATCATGACCAAGAGAAAAAGAAACTACCAGTCCACAGAAATATCAGTTTTTCTCATCGCCTGTTAATGATAACAACAAACTTAATTAAATATTTTACCATGCAACTATATCTATTGAATATGAAATAAAATTACCCACCCCCCCCCTAAAAAAAATAAAAATGGTAATATAAAAAGTAATAATAGATTTATTGATTGATTTTAATAATGTTAAGGGATGACCAATTTTATTAATTGAGAAAATTATTTTAAAATTAGGAAGTACAATGTATTAAAAGATATGAATGTGAACTTATTATTTAATTTAATACCAAGAATAATTTTTAATATATTTAATTCCAATAATAACTTTTAATATATTTAATTCCAAGAATAACTTTTAATATAAAATAACAATTTCCATGTTTATCTTTATTTGTATGTACAAAAACAAAAACAAAATAAATAAATAAAAAAGCTCATTTTTTTTTTCTGATTATGATTTGCTTTCCTTTTCACTTTGTCTCCATCTTCATATTAAAATTATACCTGGAAAAGAAGTTAATAATTTAACAATATAGCCATCAATTTTTTTGTTTCCTGGATATGTTAATTGATCCCATTACAAGTTTATGACACCTTAATCAGGTGTTCCAGGTATATTTTGTATATTGTCACAGCAGGTATGCAGTGATCTACCTGTATCAGACTACATGTCTGACATGTTTGACCAGATGTCTCTCAGAGTGATATGTAGTATCATGTCTCTACCTGTACTGTATGTTTTGTATTTGTATTTTCAGTTTTGTAACCTCCCCGGAGGTTTCTTCGATGAATAAAGATTTCTTCAGTTGATCCTTCTTGTTCTTGCACAGTTCTTACTTCCTTAATGTAGCCCCTTACAAATGACAATAGCATTACAAAAAAATTGTAAACAAAATACTCCCATGCTCATCAACAAATATCCATTGAATCTGTACATGTGTGTATAATATTTTAGTGTAAAGTTATTTATAAATTGGTGACATGTAATTGTAAATATATACCTGATGTAAAACTCACAGGCACTTGTTTCATTCAAAAAATATATGCCCCCTCCTCTTCCTTACTTCAAGGTAAACATCTGCCCTTTTCCCCTTCCCCACTTCGCCTCAATATTTTTCGCTTATTTGTGAACCTTTCGCTGACCCAATTATATCGTTACACTCCCGACATATTTCTCTTTTTCTACTGCCACATTTAAATATACCTACCGGGCCCCCCTCAGACGAATTGGACAAGAATATTCAACGAAAGTCGCGTTCGTCTATTTTTCAATCATTGAAACGGATACAGCCACTTCCGGTCCTGTTTAAATTGATTTAGAAAATAAAAAAAAAGGTGCTTTAAAAATCAAATGTCAGTAATTTGGAGTTGAACATATTTTTATAATCTGCATTGGAACAATTATCTGTATTTTAAAGGCTTACTTTACATTTGAGAGAATATGATCATGATGGCATTGTTACACATGGCCGGTCTAGAGAATTCCGAATGCATATGGAAAATCCAGCGCAAACCGGAATTGCCTGTATCCGTTTCAATAGCTTAAATTTTCACCAAGCCACGTTTGCTAAATATTGTTGTCCAATTCGTCTGAGGGGGGCCCGGTAGTTATATTTAAATGTGGCAGTCGAAAAGAGAAATATCTAGGGAGTGTAACGATATAATTGTGTCAGCGAAAGGATCACAAATAAGCGAAAAATATTGAGGCGAAACGGGGAAGGGGAAAAGGGCAGATGTTTACCTTGAAGTAAGGAAGAGGAGGGGACATATATTTTTTGAATGAAACAAGTGCCTGTGGTAAAACTGTATTTCTGTACATGTCGAGTAAGACCAACGAGTTTAAAAGAGGCTATGTTAAGGGATTTTGAAGATATATATATATATTGCATGCCATTAAAAACTGAAATGAAACACACATTCTAGTAATGTGTTATATTTAGCAACAGTCGAAATAATTAGTTTCAACTATATTTAGCCTGTAATGGACTATCCTCATTTTTCATCAACTTTTTTAAATTCATTATTAGTTGATTGATTGTTGTTTAATGGATGGAACAACAATTTAACCTTTCGGGAGGGAGGTGTAGGGGCTGTGTTTTTTTTCACTGTCGCCAAATTTTATGGAAAAAATATCTTGACCGGAAATGTATTTTGAACCTGCACTTTACAATAAGAAATTTTGATGCAATGACCGGTACTAAGTACAATATATAGTGATTGGCTATGGTGTTTAAAAAGGCCGCTTTCAACGATATACCATTTATATCGCGGCGGTACAATATACATTGTACTAAAAGTTTTGTTTCTAACGTCAAGTGAGCTGTATTTAAAATGTATTTATGCCAAGTTCATGCTCAATGAAATAGGAGTACAAAGTGTCAGTTAGTCGGATGTTTCAATTGCCAACAAAAAAATGAATAGGGCAGGAATGGCAAGCTTTCAAAACTGATATACAAAAAAAAACATACAATGTATACACACTTATTTGTCAAACAGCCTCAGCGTTGTAATGGTCAACGTGTTCACCATGACCTCAGTCTGGGTAGAACGTGGTCTCGATTCCAGATTCCAGGTCGGGTCAAACCTAGGACTAAAACAATGATATTTATTTCTTCTATAATCGGGGTAGTTAGTGGTTCCTGTTACGGGGTCAGGATTGTATAGATATACTAATAAGAACAACATTGACTAGATATTGAACTGGGAATATTGTACATGATATTATTCTGTAATTGTATGAGTGAGCGAGTGATTGTTGCTTAACGCCACTTTCAGCAATCTTTCAGCTATACCATGGCGACCAGTTTTAGTGGTTGGGGAAGTAGGAGTACCCGGAGAGAACCACCGACCGTGGGCAAGCAACTGGTAAACTTTATCACTTGCAGCTGCGAGTTGAGTGCACCCTTTTTGTAATTTACAAAGCTGGGCATGAACCCACGACGTATTGGTGATAGGCTTGTAAGAGTTGTTAGGTAATCCAACTACCTAACTCATTGAGCCACCCGGGTCCTTCTACTTCACAGAATGTACCATTGAAAATATTTATTAAAAAAATCCTAATTGAAACCAGGAGTGCCAGATTATCTATATTTTGCATCTTTCAGATCATTTCATTTTTTTTCTATACAATTTGGCAAAATAATTGTTTTCTTCTCTTTCTTCCCTCTCCCTAAAAGTTAAATCAGAAACTATAACTCACAGTAATAAGCGTAAAGGGGAATCCATTTTGTCACTACTGAGCGTCCGTCGTCTGTCCGTCCGTTAACTTTTCACATTTTAATCAACTCCTCTGAAGCCACTGGGCCAATTTGAACCAAACTTTGGTGCAATGGCCCTTGGATGGCCCCCTTCGGAAAATGTGTCCGGTGATCACGATTTCCAACTAAGATGGCCGCCAAGCTAAAAATAGAAAAAAAGGGGGGATGAAATTTTAATTGTTCATTGCTGCTTTAGTATAAGTCAAATGAGCTGAAATTTTTCTTTCAGCCGATTTATACCGATTATGCAAATTAGGCATATTTTGATAAAAGGTCACTTTAAATCTTCTCCTCTGAAACCGCAGAACCAAATTAAACCAAACCTGGCAGGGATGGTCCCTGTTTGGTCCCTTTCAAAATTGTATCTGACAGCTCCGCGCTCCATTCAAGATGGCTGCTGTTACTAAAAATAGAAATTTCTTCAATTGTCCATTGCTGCTTTAGTTTAAGTCAAAATGAGCTCAAATTGTAACTGCAGCTACATGAAAAGGAGTAGTTTAACGTATATTCTGGGTTTTTCTGTGAAATTTTTCTTTCAGCCGATTTATACCGATTATGCAAATTAGGCATATTTTAATAAAAGATCACATTTAAATCTTCTCCTGTGAAACCGCTGAACCAAATTACACCAAACCTGGCAGGGATGGTCCTTGGGTAAGTCCCTTTCAAATTTGTGTCCGACAGCCCCGCCCTCCATTCAAGATGGCTGCTGTTACTAAAAATAGAAAAGTCTTCAATTGTTCATTGCTGCTTTAGTGTAAACCAAAATTAGCTCAAATTTTAACTGCAGCTACATGGCTATGAGTTGTTTAACATATATTCTGGGCTTTTCTGTGAAATTTTTCTCTCAACCGAATTATACCGATTATGCAAATTAGGCATATTTTGATAAAAGATCACTTTTAAATCTTTTCTTCTGAAACCGATGAACCAAATTAAACCAAACCTGGCAGGGTGGGTCCCTTTCAAAATTGTGTAAGACAGCCCCACCCTCCATTCAAGATGGTTGCTGTTGCATAAAATAGAAATTTCTTCAATTGTCCATTGCTGCTTTAGTATAAATCAAAATGAGCTCAAATTTTAACTGCAGCTACATAGCAAGGAGTAGTTTAACATATATTCCGGTTTATTCCAGTGAAATTATTCTTTCAGCTGATTTATACCGATTATGCAAATTAGGCATATTTTGATAAAATATTACATTTAAATCTTCTCCTCTGAAACCGCTGAACCTAATTTTTTCAGCCAGTTTATTCCGTTTAGGAATATTATGAGATAAACATCACATTTAAATCTTTTGCTCAGAAATTTGAGTTGAAATGATCTTTGGGTGGCCCACTTTCAAAATTATGTGTAACACCCCCATTTTCTATTAACTTTAGATGTCAAATTGAAAACCAGGTGAGCGATTACAGGCTCCTGGGAGCCTCTAGTTTTAATAAAGTCAACCGAGTTTTCGACAGAATTGTCCTTTATATAGAACAAGTTAAAACATTTTAAAAACATAATAGTTACATTTTCTTTTATGGAGATATTTAATAGATATTCAGTACAGGTCTCATATCAGTCGTACCAACAGGTAAATCACATGACTATTTAACTTCCTCATTTGCATTTTTCCTGATTTGGTGATATTTCGTTAGAAGACATTACTTTCAGATATTTTCAGGTAATATATGTTGTTGTTATATCAAATAGATATTCTGATTGTTATATTTTGTCATATAAATAAGTCAATTGTCTAGAAATTTATTTAAGCTGCATTAATTTATCTTAAAAGGTAAAATTCATTTAGTAATCGATAGCAACTACATATAAATGTGGTTTAAAAATATGTGTATTTTAAAAAGAATAAATAAAACAAGTATGTGAAGGCTACACTGTTCTTACCTTGATCAATTATTAAGACCTTGAAATTTAGTACACCTATCAAGTACAGTTGTACTTACAAAGCTTAAATGTTTCAATCTTTCAATTTTCTAATTTGCAACCCACCAGGCGTTTAAGGAATGAAGAAGGGGACATTTTCAGCACCCCACTTGCATTATATAGTATTCATCTCATTGCGATTAGACTTCCGAAGACATTTTCTGCTCTATATATCCAGCCTAATCTCGTCACAACTCCTGTGAAAGGTATTCTGAAAATTTCAAATTGTACCCCCAATGCATTCCGATGCATATTTTGGCATGGATAATTTGTCAGATCAAGTGCAGATAAGATTTCATATATAAAACATATTTTCTAGTTCAAATATGCAACGATAATGATAATCTCTTATTGTTTTAAGTAGTAAAGATCCATAAGATCCACCAATCCAATATTTAGGTCGAATTGTACGCCATTTTTATCTACATGTACCACGTGATCAATTTCGTGACGTTTTAAGCTATAGTCCGTCTCTCGATGTGAGATATTATAAAGGAGTTGAATAAATTTTCTAATTATTGACACCGAGAAATAGACAATAGCCAAAAATGTTACAAAATTTATTACGTGGTACACAAATAAACAATGGCGTACAATTCGACCCAAATTTTGGATTAATGGATCGGAATCATAATAAGAAAGCGTCCGAGTGGAGCGACATGCCTACCCGCGGTCCATTCGTTTGTCTGTTCGTCTGTTGGAGTTATGGGACTTTTACATTTTCATACATTTTCAATATGTGTGAACGCATAGTGGCGGGACACAGTGCCCCTTGGACACAGTAAATTATTGTTTTAATGAACTTCATGGGGGAAACCCTGTCAGAAATATGTAAAGGATTATTATATTAATGAGGATTTCAAAATTTGAACTTTTTAAATTTCATCCAATATTCCTGTCTACAGTGTTCCAAAACCTATTTTGTAGCTTTTACTGTTTCGGAGATATGAAGGAATTAAAAGGAAACAACACCCATGTTTTAACGTCCCATTTAAATGAGCTAAAGTTTAACATAGGACCCTACATGAAAACGTAAGATATTGTTTCTCTCAGAATCTAAACTTTATTGAACACAAACTCTATTTGAATAATTCGGGTGAGTGATACATGCTCAAGTGGGCCTCTATCTTAATCATGGAAGACTAAATGTGCCTCTATCTTAATCATGGAGGACTAAATGGGCCTCTATCTTAATCATGGAAGACTAAATGGGCCTCTATCTTAATCATGGAAGACTAAATGGGCCTCTATCTTAATCATGGAAGACTAAATGGGCCTCTATCTTAATCATGGAAGACTAAATGGGCCTCTATCTTAATCATTGAAGACTAAATGGGCCTTTATCTTAATCATGGAAGACTAAATAGGCCTCTATCTTAATCATGGAAGACTAAATGGGCCTCTGTCTTAATCATGGAAGACTAAATGGGCATCTATCTTAATCATGGAAGACTAAATGGGCCTCTATCTTAATTATGGAAGACTAAATTTGCTATGATACTACGATTTTCTCATTGGATTTGAGAACTGTTCCGACTGAACATTTTTTTTTCTATCTTTTATGCCATATGTATCTACAGTGTACTATAAGAGAGCGCTAGTAAACACAGGGTTACTTGAAAAGTCATTCTGATTTTAATTAATTAATTTGAGTGGTGTACAGAAATCAAAGTGACTACAGACAATTGATGAATAATAATTTCTATTTTAATATCAATAATATATTACAGGATAGCAACATCATGTCAACATCTCCATCTTTCTGTGGAATGTGTGATAACCGCCATATTTCTAAACCATCAGAAGTTTGGTGTCGAGATTGTGAAGAAGGACTTTGTACAGAATGCATTGAATATCACAGTTCAGGGAAGCTGTCACGAGGTCATACCACGATACCCATAGCGGAATACCAGAAGTTGCCGTCGTCCGTGTTGAAAATTAAAGAACATTTGCAGCGAACATCAGGAAAAGTTCAATTTATACTGTAAAGAACATGAGTGTCCGTGTTGTAGAATTTGTATCGTGAAAAATCATAGTGATTGTAAGGATGTAGCTATCATTGAAGAAATAATAAAGAACGTGAAGACATCAACCATGTTCACTGAGACCGAGTATTTGATTAAAGAATTGAAAGACAATATTGGTAAAATTAAACAAAATAGAGAGACCAACTCCAGTGCTGTTAAAGAACAGAAACGAATAATTGAGAATGAAATACAGGAAATGAGAACAAAAATCAACAATCATCTTGACAGGTTACAGGAAAATCTGATGACGGAATTGGAGGAAGCAGAAATACAAGTAACCGCCGAAACACGTGAACTACTTATATCTTTAGACGAGAAAGAAAAAGAACTCACCGAACACCAGACAAATATAGTCAACATGAAAAAGAATGCATCAGACCTTCAAACATTTATAGCCATAAAGGAAATAGATAAAGAAGTAGAAACACAAGACACGTGTCTACAGTCAATAGTTAACAGTGACCGTCTGAATCAAACCAAACTATCATATAAGCCAGACACCGGTCTGAAGAATATTACCACCACCATTCAAAAGTTTGCCGAAGTAGTTGTTGAATCAAAGCGTTGTGTGATGGTTTTTGTCCGAAGAAAAGATAAACAATCCCAGATGATGGTAGCTGAACTATCACCACCTATGTCAATTGAAAATATACAGCTCAATCTGAAGCAAAAGATAAACATCAAGGGGAGAGAGATCACAGGATGTTCTTTACTTCCAGATGGTAGAATGGTATTTTCCTGGTACAGTTCTAGTACTGTAAGATTCATCAACAAAGATGGAATAGAATCATTCCAGACAGGTAGAGATAAAATAGGATCTCATGTTTATGATGCAGTTTATATTAAAGATGACAATAGCCTTGCTGTATCATCTGGAAGTGGAAATAAAAGATGTATAACTATAATAGATATAGAAAGTAAGAAAGTCAAGACAACTATTCCCATGGATACGAACATTTATGGAATGGCGGTTAGAGGTAGAACAATATACTGCTGTGCAAGGGATGAAGGACAAAAGATATTAAATCTGAGTGATGCATTTGTTAATGATACAATCAGCAGTAATGTATCTGGCGTTGATTACGTAGCTACATCTGGAGACAAACTTTACTACACAAACTTTGGCACACACACCGTGACATGTTGTGATTTACATGGTATAATTCAGTGGGAATTCAAAGATGAACGTGTACTACAGGGTCCATATGGTATCTCTGTTGACAATGATGAAAACGTGTATGTCGACGGTTTTATTTCTAACAATATGATGGTTATTTCCCCTGATGGACAACGTCATAGACAACTATTGTCTTTCTATGATGGTCTAGTTAACCCAGGTGTACTTGATTATGATAAATAACACACATACCGTGACATGTTGTGATTTACATGGTACAACACAATGGGAATTCAAAGATAGTCGTGTTCTACAGGATCCATATGGTATCTCTATAGACAATGATGGGAATGTGTACGTTGTCGGTTATCGTACTAACAACGTTGTGGTTATCTCCCCTGATGGACAGCGTCATAGACTACTATTGTCTTCCAAGGATGGTTTGTCAAAACCAACTGTACTTTATTATGACAAATCTACCAATAGGTTATTAGTTGTCAATGAGAGCAGTACTGCTTTTCTGTTTGATGTTACAAGAGGATAGTAGGAGATAAGCAGAACAATATACACTATTAAATAGAGTGATTTTTATTTAAAGAAAATAACTTTGACTTATTAACATTACCCCTGCATCTTGACTAGTAAGTCTACTTCATGTAGTTCATATAAATCATTATAATAAACATCAAACATTTCAATATCAATTTAATACACCAGATGTACATTTCTGTATTTAACTTGCTCAGTGGTAGTAGATATCAGATGTACATATATTTTATTTAATTTGTTCATGGCTTCCAGACACCAGATGTACATTTCTGTGCTTAACATCCTCCATGACTCTATACACCAGATGTACATATGTTTATTTAACTTATTCAGAGGTTCTAAACATCAGAAGCATAACAATGATAAAATGTAATCGATTGTACTAAATACAGTGAGATAGGGGTTAAGAATAAGGTGATTAACGCCACTGTCAAAATATTTCAGCTATGTCACGGCGATCAGCTTTATTGATGGCGGAAATCAGAGTACCCACAGAAGACTACATAGCTGCCGCAAGTCAATGACAAGTGGTGATAGGCAACTTCAATACGATCACAACCACGACGGTCCTTCATTAAAATAGGTTGACAAAACCTTTTTATATCATTATTACCTGAATGGAAACTTATTTTACTTTGATGGCGAAGTTTGCTAATTATTTTTTTTCCATTGGAGAGGAGGGTATGCTCAATTGGCAATACAATGATGAAGATACAAAAGGGATAATCAGAGGCCGCAATTCGAAAGAGGGGCATAATGGCAATAGAAAAAAGACACAAAGACAAAAACAGTGATCGATATAACATCACAAAACTATTGATAGAGCAATACGAACTCCACAATACAACGAAGGTAAACGTATGTGTTTCGGATGGGTAAGCAGTTCCTGTTCTTCTAGTGGCCCCTATCGTAACAATGGTAAACCAAGCATACGTTTGATAGGTAAATGGTGTTTGACACCGGTATACGTAAATAAAAACAAATAACACAAATCAAGCATGAGACCTACAAAGCCAATCAGAGTAAAGCGAATCGAACATTACAACACGTGCCTAAAAATATCAAAACAGGTAATTGGTAAAAATGTCAAAAACATGAACTCCACTTAAAACCCGACCAATTTCAAGTACCCCAAAAGGGTATGTAGTTCCCACACCACTTGTGGCACAGTTCCTTTTACTCCTGCTACACAGCGGTGATATGTTTTAAGCTATCAACAATACTTTAGCTATTACGTGGTGATTTGCTTTATTGGTGCAGAAAACCGCAGTATTCGGTAAAAACAACCGACCTGCCACAAAAACTGGACAAATGTTGTCACATACATTCGTCTAGAGTGAAATCAGTCACAGTTGGAAGGCAATTAACAAATTTAATTGCGAGGGGCAATGACTGCAATCAAGATTGTTGGTGACTGCTGCTCTGGCGATCCCTTTTGAAATGAACATTAGAGAAAACAGAGGCACAGAGCAAATGAAACAAAAACAAAAATCACAAAATTAAGCACATTAACCAACAAGAACCCCACCGAAGGTGAATCAAGGTGCTCACTATGGGTAAGAAGTTCTGGCCTCTTATAAGACACCCGCCGTTTTACTCACATAGTCAAGACGTGTTGGACACCACTATACTCAATCAAACACAAATAACACAAACATTAGAAATAAGCTGTTCTACAAACAGCTGATGGAAAGGACGAACCAAAAATACATTTTATGCGGAAATCTTATCGAACACCATAATAGGGACTACAACACATAATAGGATAAGAGTTCAACGGAACCCCCACTATTTAAAACCGGGTACGAACACAGTAGAAACAAACACCATTGGGTACAAGACACGGAAAACAAAAACACAACACATTTCAGTGCAATACTTGTCCGTGATAGAGGAAAGAAAAAATCTACGTAGAAAGGAAAAGATCCATTGTCATTTAAGATATTGATATTTCGTAGCAATCAACCAGATCGTCATGACGACAGTACAAATTTTGTAGAGATGATTTCACCTAGAAAGTAACCTTGATTAAGCAGCATTTTCGTAAGCGACTTTGCAGAAAATCACTGTACTGGGTACAAGTTCTAGAATAACTTATGAATTGTGAAATGGGAACGCCATATGCTGGTCATGCTGGAATATTGCTACTAATGAAAGGGAAGTGGACTATTGAAAAAGCGAAGTCATCACGTTTGGATGCTCATGATGGACCAACCCACAGATACCTCCAACAAGTCGCTAAGAAAAACATGGTGATCTAGGGAGAGGATGTCACCTTGTAAATAATCTAGGTGATACAATGTATGGGGGTTAAACCGGTTAATGGGATCGCAGCTCTCGCTTGATATATAAATCTCAATAGTTAAACCGATTAATGGTATCCTGACCCTCGCTTGGCATATACATATCAATGGTTAAACTCGTTAATGTGATTCAAATCATCACTCTTGACACATGAATCTCCATTGACCAAGCAAAAAAAAACCCAACTTTTTCAGATTCCATTCAACTCAAAATACCTTTGTTTGTATTGATGACGGTAATATGTATATACTATATATAGCTTACACTTCAATGCATGATTAAACAAGCTTAGGAAGACCTCTCCTAATTACAATTTGTTACATTAAAGAAGTACATAAAAGGCATGTATTACTATATATAACGAATCAATGATGTTATCAATGTGTAAGTTCACATGTACCCCATATAAAAATAGGTTATCTTGTATTGTTAAAACAATACTATCCCTGATTCATTTATCAACTTATTTACTCGACCTATATTTTCATTTTACTTTTTCAAGTTTAAAACAAACCTACCCCACTTTTTCTTTCAGCCGATTTATACCGATTATGCAAATTAGGCATATTTTGATAAAAGATCACATTTAAATCTTCTCCTCTGAAACCGCTGAACCAAATTAAAACAAGCATGGCAGGGATGGTCCCTGTTTGGTCCCTTTCAAAATTGTATCTGACAGCCCCGTGCTCCATTCAAGATGGCTGCTGTTACTAAAAATAGAAATTTCTTCAATTATCCATTGCTGCTTTAGTTTACAAAATGTAAGTCAAAATGAGCTCAAATTGTAACTGCAGCTACATGTACATGACAAGGAGTAGTTTAACATATATTCCGGGTTTTTCTGTGAAATATTTCTTTCAGCCGATTTATACCGATTATGCAAATTAGGCATATTTTGATAAAAGATCACATTTAAATCTTCTCCTCTGAAACCGCTGAACCAAATTACTCCAAACCTAGCAGGGATGGTCCTTGGGTAAGTCCCTTTCAAAATTGTGTCCGACAGCCTCGCCTTCCATTCAACATGGCTGCTGTTACTAAAAATAGAAATTTCTTCAATTGTTCATTGCTGCTTTAGTATAAACCAAAATGAGCTCAAATTTTAACTGCAGCTACATGGCAATGAGTTGTTTAACATATATTCTGGGCTTTTCTGTAAAATTTTCTTTCGACCGATTATGCAGATTAGGCATATTTTGATAAAAGATCACTTCTAAATCTTTTCTTCTGAAACCGATGAACCAAATTAAACCAAACCTGGCAGGGTGGGTCCCTTTCAAACTTGTGTCAGACAG
This sequence comes from Bathymodiolus septemdierum, assembly GCA_963383655.1. NCBI lineage: Eukaryota > Metazoa > Mollusca > Bivalvia > Mytilida > Modiolidae > Bathymodiolus > Bathymodiolus septemdierum. Next base: position 46,975,254 of record OY726527.1, read on the forward strand.
CCCCGCCCTCCATTCAAGATGGCTGCTGTTGCTAAAAATAGAAATTTCTTCAATTGTCCATTGCTGCTTTAGTATAAATCAAAATGAGCTCAAATTTTAACTGCAGCTACATGTACATGGCAAGGGGTAGTTTAACATATAGTCCGGTTTATTCCTGTGAAATTATTCTTTCAGCTGATTTATACCGATTATGCAAATTAGGCATATTTTGATAAAAGATTACATTTAAATCTTCTCCTCTGAAACCGCTGAACCTAATTTTTTCAGCCAGTTTATTCCGTTTAGGAATATTATGAGATAAACATCACATTTAAATCTTTTGCTCAGAAATTTGAGTTGAAATGATCTTTGGGTGGCCCACTTTCAAAATTATGTGTAGCACCCCCATTTTCTATTAACTTTAGATGTGAAATTGAAAACCAGTGAGCCTCTAGTTTTAATAAAGTCAACCGAGTTTTCGACAGAATTGTCCCTTATATAGAACAATTTAAAACGTTTTAAAAACATGATAGTTACATTTTCTTTTATGTAGATATTTAATATATATTCAGTATAGGTCTCATGTCAGTCGTACCAACAGGTAAATCACGTGACTATTTAACTTCCTCTTTTGCAGTTTTCCTGATTTGGTGATATTTCGTCAGAAGACATTACTTTCAGATATTTTCAGGTAATTTATGTTGTTGTTATATCAAATAGATTTTCTGATTGTTATATTTTCTCATATAAATAAGTCATGCAGTCTAGAAATCTATTTAAACTGCATTAATTTATCTTTAAAGGTAAAATTGATTTAGTAATCGATAGCAACTACATATAAATGTGGTTTAAAAATATGCGTATTTAAAAAAAAAAGAAATAAAACAAGTATGTCAAGGCTACACTGTTCTTACCTTGATCAATTATTAAGACCTTGAAATTTAGTACACCTATCAAGTACAGTTGTACTTATAAAGCTTAAATTTAAAGTTAAATGATTCAATCTCTTTATTTTCTAATTTGCAACCCACCAGGCATTTAAGGAATGAAGAAGGGGACATTTTCAGCACCCCACTTACATTATAAAGTATTAATCTCGTTGAGATTAGACTTCCGAAGAAATGTTCTGCTCTGTATAGCCAGCCTAATCTTGTCACAACTCCTGTGAAAGGTATTCTGAAAATTTAAAATTGTACCCCTGATGCATTCCGATGCATATTTTGACATAGACAATTTGTGTCAGATCAAGTGCAGATAAGATTTCATATATAAAACATATTTTTTAGTTCAAATATGCAACGATAATGATAATCTCTTACTGTTTTAAGTAGTAAAGATCCATAAGATGCACAAATCCAAAATTTAGGTCGAATTGTACGCCATTTTTATCTACATGTATGTAACACGTGATCAATGTCGTGACGTTTTTAGCTATAGTTCGTCTCTCGATGTGAGATATTATAAAGGTGTTGAATAAATTTTCTAATTATTGACACCGAGAAACAGACTATAGCCAAAAACGTTACAAAATTTATTACGTTGTACATAAATAAACAATGGCGTACAATTCGACCCAAATTTTGGATTGATGGATCGAAATCATAATAAGAAAGCGTTCGAGTGGAGCGACATGCCTACCCGCGGTCCATTCGTTTGTTTGTTCGTCTGTTGGAGTTTATGGGACTTTTACATTTTCATACATTTTCAATATGTGTGAACGCATAGTGGCGGGACACAGTGCCCCTGGGACACAATAAATTATTGTTTTAGTGAACTTCATGGGGGAAACCCTGTCAAAAATATGTAAAGCATTATTATATTAATGAGAACTTTTTAAATTTCATCCAATATTACTGTCTACAGTGTTCCAAAACCTATGTCGTAGCTTTTACTGTTTCAGAGATATGAAGGAATTAAAAGGAAACAACACCCACGTTTTAAAGTCTCATTTAAATGAGCTAAAGCTTAACATAGAACCCTACATGAAAACGTAAGATATTGTTTCTCTCAGAATCTAGACTTTATTGAACACAAACTCTATTTGAATAATTCGGGTGAGTGATACATGCTCAAATGGGTCTCTATCTTAATCATGGAATACTAAATGGGCCTCTATCTTAATCATGGAGGACTAAATGGGCCTCTATCTTAATAATGGAAGACTAAATGAGCCTCTATCTGAATCATGGAAGACTAAATTTGCTATGATTCTTCGATTTTCTCATTGGATTTGAGAACTGTTCCGACAGTGAACATTTTTTTTCTATATTTTATTCCATATGTATCTACAGTGTACTATAAGAGAGCACTACGAAAGACAGGGTTAATTGAAAAGCCATTCTGATTTTAATTAATTATTTTTAGTGGTGTACAGAAATCAAAGTGACTACAGACTATTAATAAATGATAATTTCTATTTTAATATCAATAATATATTACAGGATAGCAACATTATGTCAACTTCTCCATCTTTCTGTGGTATATGTGATAACCGCCATATTTCTAAACCATCAGAAGCTTGGTGTCGAGATTGTGAAGAAGGACTTTGTACAGCATGCATTGAATATCACAGTTCATGGAAGCTGTCACGAGGTCATACCACGATACCCATAGCGGAATACCAGAAGTTGCCGTCGTATGTGTTGAAAATTAAAGAACATTGCAATGAACATCAGGAAAAGTTCAATTTATACTGTAAAGAACATGAGTGTCCGTGTTGTAGAATTTGTATCGTGAAAAATCATAGTGATTGTAAGAATGTAGCTATCATGGAAGACATAATAAAGAACGTGAAGACATCAAGTATGTTCAATGAGACCGAGCATTTCATTAAAGAAATGATTGAAAATATTGGTAAAATTAGACAACATAGTGAGACCAACTCCAGTGCTGTTAAAGAACAAAAACGAATAATTGAGAATGAAATACAGGAACTGAGGACAAAAATCAACAATCATCTTGACAGGTTACAGGAAAATCTGATGACGGAATTGGATGCAGCAGAAATACAAGTAACCGAAGAAACACGTGAACTACTTGTATCTTTAGACGAGAAACAGAAGGAACTGACCGAATACCAGACACATATAGTCAACATAAAAAAGTATGCATCAGACCTACAAACATTTATAGCAGTAAAGCAAATAGAGAAAGACGTAGAAACACAAGACACGTGTCTACAGTCACTAGTTAACAGTGATAGTCTGAATCAAACCAAATTAACATACAAGATAGACACTGGTCTGAAGAATATTACCACCAGCTTTCAAAAGTTGGCCGAAGTAGTTGTTGAATCTAAGCCTTGTGAGATGGTTTTTGTTCGAAGAAAAGATAAACAAGCCCAGATGATGGTAGCTGAACTATCACCACCCATGTCAGTTGAAAATATACAGCTCAATATGAAACAAAAGATAAACACCAAGAGGACTAATATCAGAGGGTGTTCTTTACTTCCAGATGGTAGAATGGTATTTTCCTGTAACATTACTAACACTGTAAGATTCATCAACAAAGAAGGAATAGAATCATTCCAGATAGGTAAAGATAAAACAGGAGCCTGTTCTTATGATACAGTTTATATTACAGATAACAATAGTGTTGCTGTATCATCTGGAGGTGGAGATAATAAATGTATAACTATAATAGATATAGAAAGTCAGAAAGTCATGACAACTATTCCCATGGATACGAACATTTATGGAATTGCGGTTAGAGGTAGGACAATATATTACTGTACAGCGGATAAAGGACTAAAGATGTTAAATCTGAGTGATAGATCTGTTAGTGATATAATCAGCAGTAGTATGTCTGGCGTTCATGACGTAGCTACATCTGGAGACAAACTTTACTACACAAACTCTAACACTAACACCGTGACATGTTGTGATTTACAAGGTACAACACAATGGGAATTCAAAGATAACCGTGTTCTACAGTGTCCACATGGTATCTCTGTAGACAATGATGGGAACGTGTACGTAGTCGGTTGTTGGTCTACCAATGTAGTAGTTATCTCCCCTGATGGACAACGTCATAGACAACTATTGGCTTCCAAGGATGGTTTGTCATACCCGCGTTTACTTGATTATGACAAATCTACCAATAGGTTATTAGTAGTAAATAAGATAAGTACTGCTTTTCTGTTTGATGTTACAAGAGGATAGTAGGAGAAAATCAGAACAATATACACCATTAAATAGAGTGATTTTTATTTTAAAGAAATAACTTTGACTTATTAACATTACCCCTGCATCTTGACTAGTAAGTCTACTTCATGTAATTCATATACAAATGTACGTGTAATACATTATAATAAACATCAAAGATTACACTATCAATTCAATACACCAGATGTACATATCTGTATTTAACTTGTTCAGTGATTCTAGCCACCAGATGCACATGTCTGTGTTTAGCCTGATCAGGGGTTGTAGACACCAGATGTGCATCCAACTTGTTCAGTGATTCTAGATACCAGATGCACATATCTGTGTTTAGCTTGATCAGGAGTTCTCGACACCAGATGGACATTTTTGTATTTAACTTGTTCTGTAGTTCTTGACACCAGATGTACATTTCTGTATTTAACTTGTTTGGGTTTTCTGGACGCCATTTGTTCATTTCTGTGTTTAATTTTTTCAGTGGTTCTAGGCACCAGATGCATATTTTTATATTTCACTTCTTCAGTGGTTCTAGATACCAGATGTACATTTCTGCATTTAGCTTCATCAGGATTCAAGACACTAGATGTACATTTCTGTATTCACTTGTTCAGGGATCTTAGACACCAGATGTCCATTTCTGTATTTAACTTGTTCAGTAGTTCTAGACACCAGATGTACGTTTCTGTATTTATCTTGTTCAGTAGTTCCAGACACCAAATGTACATTTCTGTATTTAATCTGTTCAGTAGTTCTAGACAACAGATGTCCATTTCTGTATTTAACTTGTTCAGTAGTTCTAGACACCAGATGTACGTTTCTGTATTTATCTTGTTCAGTAGTTCCAGACACCAAATGTACATTTCTGTATTTAATCTGTTCAGTAGTTCTAGACACCAGATGTACATTTCTGTATTTAATCTGTTCAGTTGTTCTAGACACCACATGTACATTTCTATGTTTATCTTGTTCAGTAGTTCTAGATACCAGATGTACATTTCTATATTTAACTTGTTCAGTAGTTCTAGACACCACATGTACATTTCTATATTTAACTTGTTCAGGAGTTCTAGACACCAGATGTACATTTCTGTATTTAACTTGTTCAGTAGTTCTAGACACCAGATGTACATTTCTATATTTAATTTGTTCAGTAGTTCTAGACACCAGATGTACATTTCTATATTTATCTTGTTCAGTAGTTCTAGACACCAGATGTACATTTCTATATTTAACTTGCTCAGTAGTTTTAGACACCAGATGTACATTTCTGCATTTAACTTGTTCAGTAGTTCTAAACACCAGATGTACATTTATATATTTAACTTGTTCAGTAGTTCTAGACACCAGATGTACATTTCTGTATTTAACTTGTTCAGTAGTTCTAGACACCAGATATACATCTCTGTATTTAACTTGCTCAGTAGTTCTAGACACCAGATGTACATTTCTGTATTTAACTTGTTCAGTAGTTCTAGACACCAGATGTACATTTCTGTATTTAACTTGTTCAGTAGTTCTAGACACCAGATGTACATTTCTTTGTTTAACTTGTTCAGTAGTTCTAGACACCAGATCTACATTTCTTTATTTAACTTGTTCAGTAGTTCTAGACACCAGATATACATTTCTGTATTTAACTTGTTCAGTAGTTCTAGACACCAGATGTACATTTCTATATTTAACTTGTTCAGTAGTTCTAGATACAAAATGTACATTTCTGTATTTAACTTGTTCAGTAGCTCTAGACACCAGATGTACATTTCTGTATTTAACTTGTTCAGTAGTTCTAGACACCAGATATACATTTCTGTATTTAACTTGTTCAGTAGTTCTAGACACCAGATGTACATTTCTGTATTTAACTTGTTCAGTAGTTCTAGAAACCAGATGTACATTTCTATATTTAACTTGTTCAGTAGTTCTAGACAACAGATGTACATTTCTGTATCTAACTTGTTCAGTAGTTCTAGACACCAGATGTGCATTTCTATATTTAACTTGTTCAGTAGTTATAGACACCACATTTACATTTCTATATTTAACTTGTTCTTGGGTTCTGGACACCATATGTTCATTTCTGTGTTTAATTTGTTAAGTGGTTCTAGACACCAGATGCACATTTCTCTATTTCATTTCCTCGGTGATTCTAGATACCAGATGTACATTTCTGCATTTAGCTTGATCAGCGATTCAAGCCACTAGTTGTACATTTCTGTATTCAATTGTTCATGGCCTCCAGAGACGAAGAGTTTGAAGATACCAAGGGGGTAATCTGAACTGGAATAACAGACAACATAAACAAACAGAAAACGAAAACACTACACAGAACAGATTTAGCAACACAAGCCCCACTAAATACTGGGGCTGATCTCAGGTGCTTTGAAAGGGACAACAATTCATGCTCCACATACGACACTCGTCGTGTTATTGTCAAATGACACGAACATCATCTGACATGGAAATAATTGTGGACACCAGTATGTGTAAATTTATATTATTAATAGTAATAAAACATGAGTTTATGACAAAATAAATGGGACGGTTTATGGCGTTTAGCGCCACTTTCAACTATATTTCAGCTATGTCGTGTCAGTCAGTTTTATTTGTGAAGGAAACAAGAGAAAACCACCGTTCTGCTGCAAGTCTCTTACAAATTGTATCACATACTGTTGTAGCGAGTACACTTCGCCAATAACGAGGTTCTAACTCACAACATCATTGGTGAAAGGCACTGATTACTCTAGTAGTTGTAAATCCAACTACCATATGACCAATATGACCCCTTCAAATAAATGGGAGTAAAACTAATATAGTGTGACAGCAAACATTGTAGCGCACATCACAACACTGAACCAAATACGTGAAGACATGTATTTTGACCAAATGGACAACACAAACCCCACTAATACATGTAATAACGGGAGCCCAGTTAGGTGATCCGGACAGGTGAGCAATTCCATCTCCATGTGAGACACCCGTCGTGTTACTCTTGTTACAAACCCGGTGATAAGTCATGAATGTGAAAAAGACCGGGATGTGATTACCACAAACGGAACATACCCGTAAAAGTGATGACTTCAACTGAACCACTAGAAATCATTGGTGCAGCAGCTTCCGTGTTAGAAGCAACCGTCAATCAAGGAGATCATGATAGGAACCACAAGCTCTAAAATATCGGATCAACTGACAACATATGTGCATTTCTTCATTAAACTTGTACATTGGTTCTAGGTACTGGGTCTACAATTATATGTTAAACGTGTTCAGTGATTCTAGACGATTTATAAACAAATTTGGCTTTGTATTTCTCCAGGTGTTCTAGACACCATATGTTAAAAAATTAACAAATAATTACCCGTTGAAAATCCAAATTGTCCAAAATTACACACAGAAAATACATTCAACCCAAATGAAGCTTCTATAAACAGCCACGATTTCAATATAACATAAACATTCGGTTTGGTTATTTGATGGTTGTCACCTCTAACAATAATTCAGCTATTTTTAGTCACGGTCGCCATCTTCAATAGCTCACAGTAGGACTCGAAATTTGGTATTCGTTTATTCTTTCACAAGGATGGTTCTTGTCTTCTGTTACGGGGATCATGATTTTATTGGTAAAGCCATAAGAAAAACATTGACTTGACTTTTACTTGATAATGAACTGGGAACATTATACATTCTATGTTTATCTCATTGAGCATGACATAATGGATAATACAGATGCAGATAATATATCTGCTTCATCCCTTGACATGCACCTCGAAATTGACAATGAGGGGAGGTTAAGAGCGAAACCTTACGACAAAAGAGAGGATTTTAATTTTCCAATTGTGAACTTTCCATTTATAGGTAGCAGCATTCCAGCAGCGCCTGCATATGGAGGTTATACCTCGCATTTGATCCGATACTCCAGCGAGATTTCCTTGATAAAGGGTTGCTGCTAAAAAGTAAGATACTGAACCAAGGGTTAAGTTGAAGTCTCCACTTCGAAAGTGTTACGGTCATCGCCATGACTTTGTTAGTCTATACGGAGCATCTATGTCACAAATGACCACGGATATGTTCCACTTGTCGCAAGCACTCTTTGGTCCGTTCCTCATTCATTACTTATCACCAACTTCACCGCCGGTTTATTCTACTCGTTCTTTAGTTTTAAATGTAATGTTTTATAGATCGGTGTTTGTCCTTTTTCTTTTGGCCATAGTGTTGTCTGTCCTTCTTCTATTTAAGGATTCTGATTACCCCTTTGGTATATTAAAGCTCTTCTTCCGACAATGTACGTATATTGTATATATATATACCCTGTATAGATACCTGGATTACTATTATATTGTGGTGCATAGCTTTTATCATACAAAATTCTAGCATATTCAAGTCGTTTGTAGCATTCCGGAATATCCGTTTCCATATCGGACGTTGCTTTTGCATAGTAGAATACGAAGAAAAAAAGTAAATTTCTTGTACATCATAGTGATGATATTTCAACTCCATTCTAGGTTTTCCCAGGAAGGGCATGTTTAAGCTACCGATCAGAATAATGTATTGCTAGAATTGGCAGGTGAGTAACATTGTATACTCATTTGATCACGTGATATATATCTACAATCTCTAGCCGTCGACCTGACAATGGCTGATGTACTCGACCAGAATAGATTAATACCTCATTTTTTTCTTTTTAACCAGAACGTACTTAAATTTATCCTGCAATCAGTACATTTGCTGTACATATATACTATACGAATACATTTTTGCTTTTTTCGTACTAGACGAATAAACTTTTCAGCCTACGAATAGACTTTTCAGCCTACGAATAAACTTTCCAGCCTACGAATAAACTTTCCTGGTACCCTATGGCTATGTACAGCGGAGGGCGCAGACAAGTATGAAACTGGTACTAATTAACGAAGAAGACACCCTTGACAACATTTATGAAAGGCGAGGAATGACGCTTGTTTCTGTCCTTTTTGTTTAAATCTGACAAGTTTTCCGACTTTTTTGACATTGCAGGATAAACACAAAATACGTACATTGTCGTTAAATATAAAATTCATTTGTACTCGCTGCCAAGCAGGCCCGAAAAGCTCGCCAAAGACTGGCTATTCTGCCTGTTTCTAAAGCTCGTACAAATAAATGTTATATTTACCGACAATGTACGTATATTGTATATATATCGCGCATGAAATTTGTGACAATTTCAGTGCTGTTCGTCCATATATCGTAAAGGACAGAGCAACATTATGTTTCAAAAGTCGACAGATCTTGGTGGTATTATATGTGAGATCTTAGATTAGTCGTTCAAAAGTCGACTGATCTTGGTGGTATTATATGTGAGATCTTAGATTAGTCGTTCAAAAGTCGACAGATCTTGGTGGTATTATATGTGAGATCTTAAATTAGTCGTTCAAAAGTCGACTGATCTTGGTGGTATTATATGTGAGATCTTAGATTAGTCGTTCAAAAGTCGACAGATCTTGGTGGTATTATATGTGAGATCTTAAATTAGTCGTTCAAAAGTCGACAGATCTTGGTGGTATTATATGTGAGATCTTAGATTAGTCGTTCAAAAGTCGACAGATCTTGGTGGTATTATATGTGAGATCTTAGATTAGTCGTTCAAAAGTCGACAGATCTTGGTGGTATTATATGTGAGATCTTAGATTAGTCGTTCAAAAGTCGACTGATCTTGGTGGTATTATATGTGAGATCTTAGATTAGTCGTTCAAAAAAGTATATATCATATTTTGTTTACATGTAAAATGTTATAAGCATATATATATAGTGTTAATGTTTTAGGCATATAGTTAGTTACAAGAGATGTGTAGAGAAGCATTGTATTTGTCATCAATATTTTGTAAAACCACGTTCTGTTTCAAAGTTTTAATGAGCTTTGCGGTGTTATATATTTGGGATCTTAATTTAGTCCATCGAAAAAAGTGGATAGCATATTGTTTACATGCTTACATACATGTCTACGTGTATATAATATTTTGAAACACATTGAGACAAATGACAACTTAGGGAAGCATTTTCTACAACAAGTAGTGATGTCATCACATAGCACTTTAACGTCGGAAGACAAGCAGTACGGGATTATATTTACAAAGCAATGTTTATTGGTGTATTGTGTAATCTCATCGTCATTTAGTGATCCTCAACTTTTTACCTTTCTTTAATTGCATTGTACATTTTACTATTAGTGGGGTGTATGCGTTTCTCTCGAATCAAAGCTTTTTTTTACGCAAAAATCAGATCATTTATTCTTTTGACAAGAGAAATCGGTCATATTTCTTCAAAATTTATCAAACATTTCTAATTGAAACCAACAGTACCAGAATTATTAATGTTTTGCATCTTTCCGATCTTTTCATTTCTTTCTATACAATTTGGTAGCATAATTGTTTTCTTCTCTATCTTCCTATCTAATGTATATTGGTGCATTCTGTAATCCCATAGCCATTTTAGTGACCCCTAATTTGCTTAGCATTTTTTTAATTGATATTGTATTATTTTTGGGGTATATGCTTTTTTCCTCGGCCAACAAATATTTCATACGAAGCAAATATCTGATTATTTATTCTTTTGACATTAGAAATCTAATTCTTATTTCTTAATGAAAGCTGCAACGCCAGACGTTTTATTTTTTGCATTTTTCAGATCATTTAATATTTTTGATATGCAATTTGGCACCATAATTTTGTTCTTCTTCTTCTAACCTCCTCCCCCTCTAAAAGATCACATCCTAATACTCATAGTAATAAGCGTATGACATACATCTGTTTATAAAGGGGGTGGGGGAGCTCCATTATCTTTATTATCAAGTTAACGAGTTTCTGACTGACTTGTCCTTTATGTAAAACACTTTAAGACATGTTCACCTCATAATAATTATAAATACATTCTTATCTAGATATTTAATATTTGTTCAGTACATGAACCCCCTTTACCACAAAGCTGGAAACGTTAGGACCAATTAGAAACATATATCTATAACTCCACCAAGTTTCATGAAATTCTGTTCAGTAGTTCATGAGATCCGCCGTGGACACGTTCATGTCGCAAAGAAAGAAAGGAGAATAATAACAATAATAATAATAATAAGAAGAAGAAGAAATGGAGCAAAAACAATAAGTCTCCAAGCAACGTTTGGGAGACTTAACTATCAACACGAACAAATATATACAGGTAATGATAAGAAACACTGGTCCTATTAAAAACAGGAGAGATCTTAATGCTCTGGAAGGGTAACTTATTAATTCTTGTCAGTCGTCTTTCTATTTATAGAACGAGAGTCAAAACACCGTATCGCCTGAATATATCATACCCGCTTGTAGCATGAAATTACCAAGCCCCATCCCTTTTCAAATTTCTATTTATATATTTATTTTCAATGATATTTCTTGATTATTTCATCTCTTTTTTTAACAAAACTTGTATTTTACCTTAATCATTTTACATCAAAGTAAGCACAGCAGATTATTTAGTATTATTGATATTTAGAGGGGTTTCTGTTTCTCGATCGTCAGTTTCCTGTGCAATTTTTTTTAGATCGTTGTTTGTCCTGTTGTATTTTTTTTAGTGGCCATTGGATTGTCTGTCATTCTTTGATTTACGGATTCTGATTACCACTTTGGTACCTTCAATCTCTTTTTTCATGTACCGACCATTTATACTCTTACTATCTATGTGGAAGGTCGGTATATATTGATGACGATAGCATTTTTTATTTTATATATGATCTACATATCACAACACGATTTAGTTTGCATGCACCGCATATAAAGATATGCTGTTAAATTAAAACTATCTCTGATAGATTTATCTCTTTATTTACTATATCTATGTTCTAATTGTATTTTCATAAAATGTGTCATAATAAAATTGTTGTGGTTATTAGAAACAAATGGTTATATTTTATAAAAATGAAGAAATGTACATATGAGATTTTAACCTGTTCATGGCTTTCAGACCCCAAATTCATTTCTTTTTTAATTTGTTCAGTGGTTCTAGACATCAGACGCACATTTCTGTATTTAACTTGTTCATGCCTTCCAGACACCAGATGCAGATTTCTGTATCTAGCTTGTTAAATGGTTCTATACACCAGATGTACATTTCTGTATTTAATTTATACAGTGGCTCTAGACACCAAATGTGCATTGTATTTAACTTTTCCATGACTTCCAGACACCTGATGCACATTTCTGTATTTAACTTGTTCATGCCTTCCAGACACCAGATGCAGATTTCTGTATCTAGCTTGTTCAATGATTCTAGACACCAGATGTACATTTCTGTATCTAATTTATTCAGTGGCTCTAGACACTAAATGTACATTTCTGTATTTAAATTGTTCATGTCTTCCAGACACCAGATGTAAATTTCTGTATTTAACTTGTTCGTGGCTTTCATACACGAGATGTATATTTTTGTATATAGCTTGTCCATGGCTTCCAGACACCAGATGTACATTTCTGTATTTAACTTGTTCATGGCTTCCAGACATCAGATGTACATTTCTGTATTTAACTTGTTCGTGGTTAAGCCGGTTAATTGGATCCAAACTCTCTTTTGACATTTAAATCTCCATGGTCAATCCAGTTAATGTGATGCTAACCCTTTCTTGACATATACATTTCCATGGTTAAGCCGGTTCATCTGATCCAAATCCTCACTTATGGCATATCAATCCCAAATTTGCTCAGATTCCCTTCAACTCAAAATAGCGCAGGGTCTGTGATTTTCATTGATGACGATAATAGTTATATATTATATATAATTTACACGTCACTACATGATGTAGCTTAATTGAAGGATATTTTATTTGCCACTGTAATAGACAAAATGGATTAGACATAAATTGTACTACCTTATGTAGTTTTCTCCAATTTACAATTTGTTATATTAAGGAAGTACATAAAAAAACATGTATTACTATCTTTTGCGCTAATAACGAATCAATGTTGTTATCAATGTTTTAGTTCACATGTACCCCATATAAAAATAGGTTATCTTGTATTGTTAAAACAATAATATCCCTGATGCATTTATCAATTTGTTTACTCGACCTCTATTTTCACTTTACTTTTTGAAATTTAAAAAAACCACCCTCACTCCCTTTTGATTATTGAGATTAGTGGACACAAGGGGACAAATGTTGTTGTTTTTTTCTACTTACATGATTCGTTTTAAAGGAAAAAGAGTTTGAAGATACCATAGGGGTAATCAGAATCCGTAAATCGAAGGACAGACAACACAATGGACAAAGGAAAAAGAACAAAAGAACAAACAACGATCTAGAAAACATTATACGTAAAACTAAAGATCGAGTAACACAACTGAAAGTTATATTCATATATAATATACTATATATTTGACAACATCCTAAAAAGGAAACACATCTGTTTTATTAATTTGATCAAAGCACTTCGATGGTGCAATGGTTAATGTGTTGGCCTCAAGTGCAGTGGATATTGGTTTCTATCAAAGGATGGGTAAAAAAAGGGGACTTCACTTGCTTCACAGCTTAACATCTAGCAGTAAGGCGTAGAAACAAAGAGAGCTTGGTTTGAATTCAGTAAAATATATCAGAGTAAAGATACATGTATGAGCGGACGATTTAGTCATCTAACCCCCCAAAAACTACAATGTGCTTGAATAGTACAAAAAGGACGTCATCATCATCTCATCGAAATGTAACTTGTTCTTGCCATAGACAATAATAACTCATACGTATGCTGAAAAGCAGTTATAGATGAAAGGGTGCTCACGTGGTGTTAAGCAATAATAACTCACTCACTCACTCACTCACTCACTCACTCACTCACTCACTCACTCACTCACTCACTCACTCACTCACTCACTCACTCACTCACTCACTCACTCACTCACTCACTCACTCACTCACTCACTCACTCACTCACTCACTCACTCACTCACTCACTCACTCACTCACTCACTCACTCACTCACTCACTCACTCACTCACTCACTCACTCACGCACGCACGCACGTACACACGCACGCACGCGCGCACGCACGCACGCACGCACGCACGCACTCACTCACTCACTCACTCACTCACTCACTCATTCACTCACTCACTCACTCACTCACTCACTCACGGACGCACGCACGCACGGACGTACACACGCACGCACGCGCGCACGCACGCACGCACGCACACACGCACTCACTCACTCACTCACTCACTCACTCACTCACTCACTCACTCATTCACTCACTCACTCACGCTTCCACTCACCCACTGACCCATTAACTGACGCACTAACTAACTCATTCACTCACTCATATATATATTGCTACTCCATATACTCGTTGCAATGGTAACCTACTGTGAAAGTATGTCCGAGTATAGCCACATGTCTAAGTCTATACTGTAGCTTTAATTATCTATCAACAATTCAAAAATCCGATTCAGTATGTTTGTCTAGTACAAAAATGGACATCATTATCATCTCATCGCAATGTAACATGCTCTCTCCATGATATAGCTGAACAGTTGCTAACTTGGTGTTAAATACAAATCACTGACTCACTCAGCTATGGGAATATACACTAAGTAGCATTTATAATTTCCATGTTGTCAGTAACCATGACTACATGTCCTTCTAAAATAATGTCAATAATTTATCAAATCATTAACTATATATATTGAATCAGCAATGAAATTTGAAACGATGTTAGTGATTTGTCTCAATATTTTGAAAAATGTTGTTTGTATTAAGCTAAGAGGATCTATGCTGTCCATAGTGTCACTTAAAGGGTGGTGGTCGTCGTCATCATATGGTATTTTGATTTACAACTATTTGTGCAATCAGTGCCTAAATGTATGGATTCGAAGCCATTTCATGGCGAGGTGTACTCGATACAACATTATGTGATAAAGCTTGTCAGTGACCTGCGACTCGTCGGCGGTTTTCACCAAGTACTCCGGTTTCCTCCTTCTGACCACAGCGAAATAACTGAAATATTGTTGAAAGTGGCGTCAATAACCATAAACCAAATAACATATTGTGGCTTGAATCAGTTCCTCAGAAAAGTCTGGAGCATATTTGTTAAAATACACAATATTGTATGTAGATAGTTAATGCTAGTCGTTGAGACACATTATAGCAAGGGATATTACTTGGAGTGAGTGATTGAGTAATTAGTGTTTATCGCCAACAACCTCTTTCTTGGTTCTGATTCATAGACGATGTTGACATGAAGTTGATACATAGCGGATACATAGCGAAAAAGAGCTTGATTAATTTTTCGAACATGCCAACAGTATCCATCCGTCTATAATATTCACACACGAAGTGTCGAAAACCAAAATGTCCTTCCTTGATACTACCACCACTGTCAAGGAGGGCAACATGACAACTGATTTATACTCTAAACCCACAGACAAACATCAATACCTTTCACCCGGTAGTTGCCATCCTATGCACTGTTTAAGAGCATCCCATTCAGCCAAGCCATTTGGGTAAAACGAATATGTTCCACTGTTGAAACCACCAAGCAAAGAATAGGAGATTTACGCCATCATTTGAAGAGACGGGGATATAATGACAAAGTTATAGAGAGTGGGTTTTCAAAGTCCAGTGAAACTAACAGAAATGACCGACTGGAGTACAAAGAAAAAATATCAACAAACGGGTTCCCCTTGTTCTCACTTACCATCCTTCTTTACAGAAAATTTCAGGCATTGTCCATCATCATTGGAAAGAAATTAAAAAAAGTGAAACGCTGGCCAAGTTGTTCCCTGAACCACCCATTTTAGCGTTCCGGCGACCTAAAAGCATTAAGGATACACTGGTCAGAGCTGTGGTATCTAGACCTTCATCGACGGTCGGCCAGTGTAAACCATGTGGTGACAAGCGTTGCAAGTGCTGTCTCCAATTGCAACACGCACAAGTGTTCCATAGCAAGACGACAAGAAAGGAGCATAAGATCGTTTGCAATGTCAATTGCAAAACACCTAATGTGGCTTACCTCCTTGACTGTCACCTATGCGGGTAGCAATACGTAGGAGAAAGTGTCCAACCATTCAACAAAAGAATGAATGTACACAGAAGTGACCATACGAAAGAGAAGCCCGTGAGTCAACATTTTGTGTCGCCGGGGCACTCATTGAATGACTTTGGTAGATCCAAAATGTATATCATTGTCCACAATCCAAGTTGGAAAGAGAATTCAAAGACAAAAAAGAGAGAGTTTTTGGATCCGCGAGTTACGAACATTACATCCGGAGGGCATAACCAAAAAGGCCTAAGTAATTTTTGTCTTTACTTTTTAACCAGTGCCTGGTCGTTAGATAGTTGGTAAATTCCATCTTTACATGTTTCTCATTGTTTTCATATTGTTTATAAATTATAACTTATAAATTTGAATAATATAAAGTTCATGATTATGATTTTATAAAGTTCAAGATTATGATTTTTACGTCACGATAACTGATGGTCACGTGACAATCTAATCCTCAGATCAGCTTTCAGATCAGGTTAAAGACTCTGATAAAGCTTGTCGGTCAAGCGAAATATCCGCCAATTTGATTATAATTATAGTCTTTTTGTAGACTTATATTTATTTTTGTTATATTTTAACATCTTTTTTTATGTTATTGTGCTGCACTTTATACGTTTATTTATCATTTTTGTTTGCTTGCACATAATCGTTAACACTTGTTTCCGATCCGACATCCCGTAGGTCCATACGTTGGCCACTTTTTCAGCCGTTTATATATATATATATATATACATCTGAACATTAAACCAAACAGTATCAGAATTAGATCTTTGAGATGCCAAATTGTTGTTCTTCCCTCGACGGGATTTGAACTCACATCATTGATACCCTGCAGCACCAATTGTTTAGCCCTATGTCCTGTTTGGGAAAAAAAAAATCTTAGCGACAAGACATACCATTATAATTCCAAAATCAAGACATTGATATAACCGCTTAGGGCACATATTAATTTTCTAATAACAGTGTACTTAATATACAATAAATTTAGATTATAAAATATACATTTTTACCCCACTTAAAGAGAGATATTTTGTTATCAAGCCAAGCGAGATTCCACAGAAATGATCCTTTATATAGAACAATTAAAAACTAATTTACCAAATAATAATTATGAATGAATTGATTTCTATCTAGATATTTAACACGTAACAGTTATATATCTTGTATTCTCAAGTTACAACATGTTCAGCTTAGTGATCACTAATTTTTGGCAAAAGGTTAATGACGTGGCGTTAACTCTCTATTCCACAATGGACCTGCATTTTTGGGGGTGATATTTCGTCATAAGACATTTGGTTCAAGTATTCTCAGGTATCTATGCTGTTTACTTTTTATTTCAAGCATGAATTACTATTATTATCTTTTATCTTGTGTTATATTTTGTGATTTTTAAAATATTTTCAACGAGTCCTTAGCTCAAAAATCTATGTTAATCTTTAAAAATCTATGATAAAACTTTAGCGTATTTGTGACGAATCAAGTTTATATTTATATATTATTTTGTGGTCTTTTACTTAGATCATTGTGTTACCAAACACTTTAAGATTATTTCAACTTCCAGCAACGTGTCGTACACGCTACATTTGATATATACGTTTGTTATTGTGTTATTGGGGGGGGGGGGGGGGTTATCCTCCAATAAGTTTTACGTTGACATGAGAATGTTAGCACTACATTGATATCTACTCTTTTGCTAGGTTTTCTTAGGGGGAGGGGGAGCGTGTACATTTTTCCTCCAATAAGGTTAATGTTGATGTCATTATATTAGCATATATTTGCATACTTTTCCTGAAAGTCAATAACTTTTAGAATATAATAAGTGTTAGAAACCTTATTCGTCGAGATGTAGGGCCTATTATCTCCCATTTAATTGTAAAAATAGTATATATTTAGTTTCGTATGTAGAGAATCAAATTTTATGCGTATATATTATTTTCTAATCTTTTATATTGGGGGTATATTTCCCCCAGTACTTCTTACATTAATGCCCGAGTCACACCCACACCTCCTGTTTCTTGTCGGATTTGTGTGTAGTGTTTTGCATACCATTAATTACCTGGTTACCCCTCATACTTTTGCTTCACATCATATTTTTACAATTTGTCATCGCGTCTTTCAATATCATACGTGGCAACCGCTTTTATATGTGAAGGAAACCGGAGTACCCGGAGAAAACCCCCGACATACAGCAAGTCACTTACACAATATATCACATTAAGTTGCATAGAGTACACTTTGCCTGGTCTGAATTCAAGCGTAAAGCTTTAGTGGTGATAGGCACTGATTGCATAGGTAGTTCCATCAACCATGCGATCACGACCACGATGGCTCATTCAGAAATATTAGATGGAAGATCGTAAGTAAACGTATTCATATTATTAAATCCATAAAAGTAAGAAATGACATACACTATGATTGTAGAAGTTGTATGTAACTGAACAATTCCGGTCATATCATTGTCTTTATTTTTTATTAAAAAAACAATAACTTGAAGTTTCAATAACATTTATAATTTGTAAATTGCCGACGAACAACATACTTTGTTTGTAGTATTTAGAACGGAATTTAAAATATTCAAGTTGCGTATGATTGTGAAATGCACAATGGATAGCATCGTCTTTATCTCAACGAAATATAATGTCTCATCATGATATAGCTGAACAGGTGTTCACTTGGTGATAAACTCACTCACTCACTCACTCACTCCCTCCCTCCCTCCCTCCCCCCTCCCTCCCTCACTCGCTCCCTCCCTCCCTCCCTCCCTCCCTCCCTCCCTCCCTCACCCACCCACCAACCCACCCACTCACTCACTCACTCACTCACTCACTCAATCACTCACTCACTCACTCACTCACTCACTCGCATAAAAATACCTACTCCATGTACTCGTAGCTATAATAATCTACTCAATGCAATATTCGAAATTTCCAAGTTGTAAGTGTCTTGTACATCAATAACAAAAATGTCAATAATTTATGAAATGTTTAACTATATATATTGAATCAGCTATGCATTATGAGAAGATTGTATTAAATCTTCTTTGTGGTAATCTATGAGGATCTTTAGTCTTTATAGTGTTGCTTGAATTAGTTCTTCACAAAAAGTCTGGGGAATATTTTTGTCACATGCATAATGTAATAGTTAGCGCTGAAAAAAACATGCATAGCACTCCGATAGCACTATAATTACAAATCTGCGACATATCATGACAAGGAATATTAAATGAAAACAAACATACGTAGCTCTACGATAGCACTATATTTACAAATCAAACTGATTTCACGAAATGATACAAAACCGTTTATGGGAGTATTCAGTACGGTACGCCCGTATAAGCACCCCCTGTTTCTACTTAACAGAAATCATGCCCTATATAAAACAAATGTAAATACAGTGGAACTTGTGCAATCCGACCCCTGAGTTTTCCGACGTCCTGTGACACCCGACAAAAATGTATGGTCCCAAAGTATATATGTTAACTAAAATAAAACCTGAGTATTCCGACATCCTGTGCAATCCAACACATTTCCCTGGTCCCTTGGTGTGTCTGATTAGACAGGTTCCACTATAATATCCTACAGATGTCTACCACACAAAAAAGGGAAATCGCTGCTCTTTTGTTATCAAGCAAACCAGAGATTCTATATGAATGATCCGTGCTATAGAACAATTAAAACTAATTTACCAAATAATAATTATGAATGAATTGATTTCTATCTAGATATTTAAAACGTAATAGTTTTATACCAATCAATCAATTACACAAACTTACCAAAAACAGGTGTTAAAAGTGGAACAATGTATACATTTGATTACTGTTTTTAACATATATACTGTGGTCGGCACAATGTACTGAGATAAAATATAACTATATCATGACTTTCATTTAACTGTAGGTCATGTATGTCCTGTTCTGCATGTATCACTCTGTATCAGTACGTCACACGTATGCCCTGTTCTGCATGTATCACTCTGTACCAGTACGTCACACGTATGTCCTGTTCTGCGTGTATCACTCTGTATCAGTACGTCACACGTATGTCCTGTTCTGCATGTATCACTCTGTACCAGTATATCACACGTATGTCCTGTCCTGCATGTATCACTCTGTACCAGTACGTCATACGCATGTCCTGTTCTGCATGTATCACTCTGTACCAGTACGTGACATGTATGTCCTGTTCTGCATGTATCACTCTGTACCAGTACGTCACACGCATGTCCTGTTTTGCATGTATCACTCTGTACCAGTACGTCACACGCATGTCCTGTTCTGCATGTATCACTCTGTACCAGTACGTGACATGCATGTCCTGTTCTGCATGTATCTCTCTGTACCAGTACGTGACATGACTATTTTTTCAAAGTGTTCCAGTCCGATGAAATTTAGACAAAAATAATAACAACAGGGTTTTATTATAATTACCACATAATTTCAATAAACAACTTAATTCTTGTCAGAATATATTAAAGATAGAAAGTTCTTGTAGTGTTTTCCGGAATCTTGTCCGGTATTGATATTTGGTTTATTTCCCCTATACTTGATGTACTCCTCTGAATTATACATGTTGTCGACATTTCTTAGAACTTTTATTTTCCGTGCACGACGGCACAGAGTAAGTGTTTTAACTATATTACCTTTTAATTTCCTTGGTCAATTTAAGTATTTGATGTGTAAGTTAGATTTGTAAGTTTTGTGCATTTACATTTGTGTTTATTATCGTTCCAATGTCATATGCAAGTGCAATTGAATTATGACTATTCTAGTCAATTCTACAGCTATATCTGCAACTCCCGTCAATAGTTATGTAATTTTCTACCCCTTTCGATCTAGTTTAAATAGTCATTTTTCGTATTTTTTAATATTGCTTACATCCGATTGTAAAAAATTATTTTCTATGGAAAGCCATTATTGTCATCATTTAAGTGTACTATATTTGTAGAATCAAAAGTATGTACGGAACACTTTTAGTGCTATATCAGATTCTTTTCAAAAACGTGTGTGATTGTACATTTAAGTCATTATTGTGCATCTTTCACCAAACAACATGTTAGAAAATGTATGGAACACCTAAATTATTATTATTGTTAAACCTTTACATATTTTCTGGTAACTTTTGCATTTTTTGTAAGTACAAGTATGTTTTGTATTTGTATTTTCAGTTTTGTACCCTCCCCGGAGGTTTGTTCGATGAATAAAGATATCTTCAGTAGATCAGTTCTTACATCCTTAATGTAGCCCCTTACAAATAACAAAAGCACTACAAAAAAATTGTAAACAAAATACTCCCACGCTCATCAACAAATATTCATTGAATCTGTACATGTGTGTAGAATATTTTAGTGTAAAGTTATTTATAAATTGGTGACATGTAATTGTAGATATATACCTGATGTACAACTGTATTTCTGTACATTTCGAGTAAGACCAATGAGTTTAAAAGAGGCTATCTGTATATATATTGCATGCCATTAAAAGCTGAAATGAAACACATTCTAGTAATGTGTTATATTTAGCAACAGTCGAAAGAATTAGTTTCAACTATATTTAGCCTTTAAATGGACTATCCTCATTTTTCATCAACTTTTTAGCTCACCTGGACATGGCTTTTAGGCCATGTGAGCTATTGCCATCACTTTTCGTCTGTCGTCTGTCTTTCAACATTTCACATTTTAATCTTCTCCTCAGAAACTATTGGGACAATTGCATCCAAACTTCGGTGGAATGGTCCTTGGATGGCCTCCTTCCAAAATTGTGTCCGATGATATCGACTTCCAACCAAGATGGCCGCCAAGCTAAAAATAGAAAAAAGGGGAATGAAATTTTAATTGTCCATTGCTTCTTTAGTAGAAGTCAAAATGAGCTCAAATTTTAACTGCAGCTACATGGCAAGGAGTAGTTTAACAAATACTCCGTTTTTAGCTCACCTGGCCTTTAGGCCATGTGTGCTATTCCCATCACTTTTCGTCCGTCGTCCGTCCGTCAACATTTCACATTTTAATCTTCTCCTCAGAAACCACTTGGCCAATTGCAACCAAACTTTGGTGGAATAGTCCTTGAGTGGCCCTCCTTTAAAATTGTGTCCGGTGATCCCGACTTCCAACCAAGATGGCCACCAAGCTAACAATAGGAAAAAGGGGGGGATGAAATTAAAAAAAAATCTTCTCCTCTGAAACTACTAAGCCAATCTCAACCAAACTTTGCTGAAAAGATCCTTGGGTGATCCCCTTCCAAAATTGTGTCCAGCATTTCAGACCTCCGACCAAGATGGCCGCCACAGCCGAACTTAATTTAGCATAGGACCCTATGGGAAATTCCCATAAAAATCTTCTTGTCTGAAACCATTTGCTCAATAAGAACTAAATTTTGATGAAATAGTCATTGGATGGTTCTCTTCCAAAAATTTGTCTGGAGGTTCGGCCCTGAGGCCTCTGACCAAGATGGCTGCACAGCTGAACTTAGTTTAACATAGGACCCTATGGGAAATTCACATAAAAACCATCTTGTCTGGAACCAGTAGCTCAGTTAGAACCAAACTTTGATGGAATAGTGATTGGATGGTCCTTTTTCAAAATTGTGTACGGCAGTCACGCTCTCCCACCAAGATGGTCGCCACAGTGCAGTTGTGTTGTTATTGAAAGCAGCTTTGATCCAGGTGCGCGATTACAGGCTCCTGCGAGTCTCTGGTTTAAATTATTGTTAGTCTATTGATTGTTGTTTAATGGATGGAACATCAATTTAACCTTTCGGGAAGGAGGTGTAGGGGCTGTGGTTTTTTTTACCGTCGCCAAATTTTATAGAAAAAATAACTTGACCCGAAATGTATTTTGAACCTGCACTGTAAATAAGAAATGTTGATACAATGACCGATAATAAGTGCAATATATACATGTAGTGGTTGGTTATGGTGTTTAACGCCACTTTCAACAATATATCATTTATATCGCGGCAGTACCATATACTAAAAGTTTAATGCTTT
The DNA here is from genome assembly GCA_963383655.1 of Bathymodiolus septemdierum. Classification (NCBI taxonomy): domain Eukaryota; kingdom Metazoa; phylum Mollusca; class Bivalvia; order Mytilida; family Modiolidae; genus Bathymodiolus; species Bathymodiolus septemdierum. Next base: position 46,998,408 of record OY726527.1, read on the forward strand.
GTTCCTAATGTCAAGTGAGCTGTTATTTAAAATGTATGTAAGCCAAGTTCATGCTCAATGAAATAGGGGTACAAAGTGTCAGTTGATCGGTTGTTTCAATTGCCAACAAAAAAATAAATAGGGCAGAAGTGGTAAGCTTTCAAAACTGATATGCAAAAAAAAACCATACTATGTATGCACACATATTTGTCAAACAGCCTCAGCGTTGTAATGGTCAACGTGTTCACCTCAGTCTGGGTAGAACGTGGGCTCGATTCCAGATTCTCGGTCTGGTCAAACCTAGGACTAAAACAATGATATTTATTTCTTCTATAATCGGGGTAGTTAGTGGTTCCTGTTGCGGGGTCAGGATTGTATAGATACAATAATAAGAACAACATTGACTAGAAACTGAACTGGGAATATTGTACATGATATTATTCTGTAATTGTATGAATCAGTGATTGTTGCTTAACGCCACTTTCAGCAATATTTCAGCTATACCATGTCGATCGGTTTTAGTGGTTGGGGAAGTCGGATTACCCGGAGATAACCACCGACCGTGGGCAAGCAATTGGTAAACTTTATCACTTGCAGCTGCGAGTCGAGTGCACCCTTTTTGTAATTTACAAAGCCGGGCATGAACCCACGACATATTGGTGATAAGCTGGTAAGAGTTGTTAGGTAATCAATAAAAAAAAAATATTATTGAAACCAGGAGTGCCAAATTATCTATATTTTGCATTTTTCAGATCATTTCATATTTTTTTTATAAAATTTGGCCAAATAATTGTTTTCTTCTCTTTCTTCCCTCCCTCTAAAAGTTAAACCACAAACTATAACACATGCTAGTAATAAGCGTAAACGGGGATCCATTTTTTTTTTAAAGTCAACCAAGTTTTCGACAGAATTGTTCTTTATACAGAACAATTTAAAACATTTTAAAAACATAATAGTTATCAATACATTTTCTTTTATGTAAATATTTAAGATATATTCAGTACAGGTCTCATGTCAGTCGTACCAACAAGTAAATCACGTTCACGTGACTATTTAACTTCCTCTTTTGCAGTTTTCCTGATTTGGTGATGTTTCATCAGAAGACATTACTTTCAGATATTTTCAGGTAATTTATGTTGTTGTTATATCAAATAGATATTCTGATCGTTATGTTTTCTCATATAAATAAGTCAATTGTCTAGAAATCTATTTAATCTGCATAAATTTTTCTTAAAAGGTCAAATTCATTTAGTAATCGATAGCAGCTACATATAAATGTGGCCTAAAAATATGTGTATTTAAAAATAATAATAAAACAAGTATGTCAAGGCTACACTGTTCTTACCTTGATCAATTATGAAGACCTAGAAACTTAGTTCACCTATCAAGTACAGGTGTACTTACAAAGCTTAAATGTTTCAATTTCATAATTGTCTAATTTGCAGCCCACCAAGCATTTAAGGAATGAAGAAGGGAACATTTTCCGCACCCCACTTGCATTATAAAGTATTAATTTTGTTGAGAATAGACTTCCGAAGACATTTTCTGCTCTGCATATCCAGCCTAATCTCGTCACAACTCCTGTGAAAGGTATTCTGGAAATTTCAAATTGTACCCCCGATGCATTCCGATGCATATTTCGACATGGACAATTTGTGTCAGATCAAGTGCAGATAAGATTTCATATATAAAACATATTTTCTAGTTCAAATATGCAACGATAGTGATAATCTCTTACTGTTTTAAGTAGCAAAAATCCATAAGATCCACAAATCCAAAATTTAGGTCGAATTGTACGCCATTTTTATCTATGTACCACGTGATCAATTTCGTGACGTTTTTAGCTATAGTCCGTCTCTCGATGTGAGATATTATAAAGGTGTTGAATACATTTTCTAATTATTGACACCGAGAAACAGACTATAGCCAAAAACCATACAAAATTGATTACGTGGTACACAAAAAAACAATGGCGTACAATTTGACCCAAATTTTGGATTGATGGATCGGAATCATAATAAGAAAGCGTCCGAGTGGAGCGACATGCCTACCCGCGTTCCATTCATTTGTCTGTTCGTCTGTTGGAGTTTATGGGACTTTTACATTTTCATACATTTTCAATATGTGTGAACGCATAGTGGCGGGACACAGTGCCCCTGGGACACAATAAATTATTGTTTTAGTGAACTTCATGGGGGAAACCCTGTCAGAAATATGTAAAGCATTATTATATTAATGAGAACTTTTTAAATTTTATCCAATAATACTGTCTACAGTGTTCCAAAACCTATGTCGTAGCTTTTACTGTTTCAGAGATATGAAGGAATTAAAAGGAAACAACACTCACGTTTTAAAGTCTCATTTAAATGAGCTAAAGTTTAACATAGAACCCTACATGAAAACATAAGATATTGTTTCTCTCAAAATCTAGACTTTATTGAACACAAACTCTATTTCAATAATTCGGGTGAGTGATACATGCTCAAATGGGTCTCTATCTTAATCATGGAATACTAAATGGGCCTCTATCTTAATCATGGAGGACTAAATGGGCCTCTATCTTAATAATGGAAGACTAAATGAGCCTCTATCTGAATCATGGAAGACTAAATTTGCTATGATTCTTCGATTTTCTCATTGGATTTGAGAACTGTTCCGACAGTGAACATTTTTTTTTCTATATTTTATTCCATATGTATCTACAGTGTACTATAAGAGAGTACTACGAAAGACAGGGTTAATTGAAAAGCCATTCTGATTTTAATTAATTATTTTTAGTGGTGTACATAAATCAAAGTGACTACAGACTATTAATAAATGATAATTTCTATTTTAATATCAATAATATATTACAGGATATCAACATCATGTCAACTTCTCCATCTTTCTGTGGTATATGTGATAACCGCCATATTTCTAAACCATCAGAAGCTTGGTGTCGAGATTGTGAAGAAGGACTTTGTACAGCATGCATTGAATATCACAGTTCATGGAAGCTGTCACGAGGTCATACCACGATACCCATAGCGGAATACCAGAAGTTGCCGTCGTACGTGTTGAAAATTAAAGAACATTGCAATGAACATCAGGAAAAGTTCAATTTATACTGTAAAGAACATGAGTGTCCGTGTTGTCGAATTTGTATCGTGAAAAATCATAGTGATTGTAAGAATGTAGCTATCATGGAAGAAATAATAAAGAACGTGAAGACATCAAGTATGTTCAATTAGACCGAGCATTTGATTAAAGAAATGATTGAAAATATTGGTAAAATTAGACAACATAGTGAGACCAACTCCAGTGCTGTTAAAGAACAAAAACGAATAATTGAGAATGAAATACAGGAACTGAGGACAAAAATCAACAATCATCTTGACAGGTTACAGGAAAATCTGATGACGGAATTGGATGCAGCAGAAATACAAGTAACCGAAGAAACACGTGAGCTACTTGTATCTTTAGACAAGAAACAGAAGGAACTGACCGAATACCAGACAAAAATAGTCAACATAAAAAAGTATGCAACAGACCTACAAACATTTATAGCAGTAAAGCAAATAGAGAAAGACGTAGAAACACAAGACACGTGTCTACAGTCACTAGTTAACAGTGATAGTCTGAATCAAACCAAATTAACATACAAGATAGACACTGGTCTGAAGAATATTACCACCAGCTTTCAAAAGTTGGCCGAAATAGTTGTTGAATCTAAGCCTTGTGAGATGTTTTTTGTTCGAAGAAAAGATAAACAAGCCCAGATGATGGTAGCTGAACTATCACCACCCATGTCAGTTGAAAACATACAGCTCAATCTGAAGCAAAAGATAAACACCAAGGGGACTAAAATCAGAGGATGTTCTTTACTTCCAGATGGTAGAATGGTATTTTCCTGTTACAGTTCTGATACTGTAATATTCATCAACAAAGAAGGAATAGAATTATTGCAGATAGGTAAAGATAAAACAGGATCCTCTACTTATGATACAGTTTATATTAAAGATAACAATAGTGTTGCTGTATCATGTGGAGGTGGAGGTAAAAGTAAAAGATGCATAACTATAATAGATATAGAAAGTAAGAAAGTCATGACAACTATTCCCATGGATACGTACATTTATGGAATGGCTGTTAGAGGTAGAACAATATATTACTTTACAGAGGATAAAGGACTAAAGATGTTAAATCTGAGTGATCAGTCTGTTAGTGATATAATCAGTAGTAGTATGTTTGCCGTTGATTACGTAGCTACATCTGGAGACAAACTTTACTACACAAACACTAACACTAACACCGTGACATGTTGTGATTTACGTGGTACAACACAATGGGAATTCAAAGATGAACGTGTTCTACAGCATCCATGTGGTATCTCTGTAGACAATGATGGGAACGTGTACGTAGTCTGTTGTTGGTCTAGCAATGTAGTAGTTATCTCTCCTGATGGACAACGCCATAGACAACTATTGGCTTCCAAGGATGGTTTGTCATGCCCACGTGTACTTGATTATGACAAATCTACCAATAGGTTATTAGTAGTAAATCAGAGCGGTACAGCTTTTCTATTTGATGTTACAAGAGGACAGTAGAAGAAAAGCAGAACAAATATACACCATTAAGTAGACTGATTTTTATTTTAAAGACTGTGACTTATTAATATTACCCCTTCATCTTGACTAGCAAGTCTACATCATGTAATTCATATAATTCAATATAATAAACATCAAAGATTTCAATATCAATTTAATACACCTGATGTACATTTCTGTATTTAATGTGCTTATTGGTCTATACACCAGATGTACATTTATGTAGTTCACTTGTTCAGTGGTACTAGTGGTACATATATTGCATTTAATTTCTTTCATGGCTTCGATACACCAGATGAAGATATCTGTATTTAGCGTGTTCATGGCTTCCAGACAACATATGTACATTTCTGGATTTAACTTGCTTAGTTGTTCTAGACATCAGGGGTCCGTTGTTGAACTTGTCATTAAGCTAATCATATGATTAGTCATAGTTACATGATTGATTCCTAATCACACACTTAGCTAATGGAACAATTAAATTGTGTTGCTGAACTCTTTTTTAATCAATGTACAAACTTTTAATCATTGAATTTAATCATTGAATTAGCTAATTATGTGATTATGAATAAATCATGTAATTATGGCTAATCATATGATTAGCTTAATCACAAGTTAAACAACGGACCCCTGATGTACATATTTGTATTTAGCTTGCTCATGGCTGCTAAACACCAAATACATTTCTGTATCTATCTTGTTCAGTGGATCTGGACACCAGAAACAGAAACGAAGATAACATTTAATCATTTGTACGAAACACACAGTGATATAGGCGTTAATAATAAGGTGATTAACGCCACTGTCAACATATTTCAGCTATTTTCCGGCGATCAGCTTTATTGATGGCGGAATGCGGAGTACCTAGCTGCCACAAGTCAATGACAAACTTTATCACATGCTTTTTTATCGAGTACCCTTCGTGGGTTTCGAACTCACAACTTTAGTGATGATAGGCACTGATTGCACGGTAGTTTTAAATTCAACTACCATACGATCACAACCAGGAGGGTACTTAAATAAGATAGGTTGGCAAAACATGTTTAAATCATTATTTCCAGAATGGAAACTTATTTTACTTTGAAGTAGAAGTTTGCTATTTATTTCTTTTTTCCATTGGGGAGGAGGTATGCTCAATGTGCAATAAAATTATGAAGATGCAAAAGGATAATCAGAGGTCGTAATTAGAAGGACGCACATAGTGACAATAGAAAAAAGACACAAAGACAAAAACAATGATCGATATAACATTGCACGAAACTATTGATAGAGTAATACAAACTCCACAAAGCAACGGGGGTAAACGTATGTGTTTCGGACCGGTAAGCTGTTCCTGTTCCTCTAGAAGCCCCTATCGTGGCAATGGTAAACAACACATACGTTTGATAGGGAAATCGTGTTTGACGCCGGTACATGTAAATAAAAACAAATAACACAATTAAACCATGAGCCCCTAAATCAGAGTAAAGACGAATCGAATATCGTGTAAGCATATAAACACGGAAAAGGAAAGAACATTGCAATACTTAACTAAACAAAACAAATCAGAGTAAAGACGAATCGAAAATCGTGTAAACATATAAACATGGAAATGTAAAGAACATACCTAAAATTAATAAAACATGTAATTGTTAAAAATGTCAAAAATTCGAACTCCACTTAATACCGGGCCGATCTCAAGTACTCCGAAGGGGTAGGTAGTTCCTTCTCCTCTAGTGGCACATGTCGTGTTACTCCTGCTACAAACCCAGCAAAGTGGTAATATGCTTTAAACTATTCATTATAGAGGTTTATAGGGTAATAGCAACAATACTTTAGCAATAACGTGGTGATCTGTTTTATTGGTGTGGAAAACTGCAGTATTCGATAAAAACAACCGACCTGCCACAAAACTGGTCAAATGTTATCACATAATTTCGTCTAGAGTGAAATCAGTCACAGTTGGAAGGCAATTAACAAATTTAATTGCGAGGTGCAATGACTGCAATCAAGATTTTTTGGTGATTGCTGCTACGATGATCCCTTTTGAAATAAACATTAGAGAAAACAGAGGCACTGGACAAAGACAAATAAAACAAAAACACAAATCACAAAACTAAACATAATAACCAGCACGGACCCCACACGAAGGTGAATCAAGGTGCTCACTAAGGGTAAGCAGTCCCTCTTATAAGACGCCCACCGTTTTACTCACATAGTGAAGACGTGTTGGACACCACTATATTCCATCAAACACAAATAGCATAAATAAGACAAGTTGTTCTACAAACAGCTGAGGGAAAGGACGAACCAAAGATACTTTGTATGCGGAAATTGTATCGAACACCATAACATGGACTACAACACATAATAGGATAAAAGTTCAACGCAACCCCCACTATTTAAAACCGGGCGGGAACACAGAAGAAACAGACACCATTGGGTACAAGACACAGAAAACAAAAAAGCAACACGTTCCAATGAAATGCTTGTCCGTGATAGAGGAAAGAAAAAATCTACGTAGAAAGGAGCAGATCCATTGTCATTTGAGATATGGATATTTCGTAGCAATCAACCAGATCGTGATGACGACAGTACAAATGTTGTAGAGATGACTTCACCTAGAACATAACCTTGATCGAGCAACATTTTCGCAAGCAACTTTGTAGAAAATCACTGTACTGGGTACAATCTATAGTATAACTTATGAATTGTGAAATGTGAACACCATCTGCTGGTCATGCTGGAATATTGCTACTAATGAAAGGGAAGTTGACTAATGGAAAAGTGAAGTCATCACGTTTGGATACTCATGATGGACCAACCCACAGAGACCTCCAACAGGTCGCCAAGTAAGAGATTGTTGATGTGATCTTGATAGAGGACGTCACCTTGTATATAATACTGAAAATACTTGCCATGATCCATTGTGGCAGTACATTGTATATTTATAGATATACTTTATAGTGATTGCCAAATACAAGTTGAACAGTTGTACACCAGGAACCATTCTTATGTCATACCATAGAAAGCAATAGTGGACAATACACAAAATAACTATGTTACACCTCACAAGGAGATAACAGAGGGAAATTAGGGTCTAGCTTAGAATATGTACAACAGTGTATGGGGTTTGTTAAACCATTAAATATGATTCCAACCCTCTCTTGACATATACTGCTCCATGGTTAAACTTGCTAATGGGATAACACTCTTAACATATAAATATTCATGCTTAAGCCAGTAAATGAGGTCCCAACCCTTTCTTGACATATCAATATCCATGGTTAAAGCTGTTAATGGGATTACATTCTTTTCCTGACTCTTGACATATACATCTTCATGGCTAAGCTAGTTATATGGATCGCAACCCTCTCTTGGCATATACATCTCCATGGCTAAACCAGCTATATGGATCCCAACTCTCTCTTGACATATACATATCCATGGATAAATCAGCTATATGGATCACATCTCTCTCTTGACATATAAATTGCCATGGTTAAGCCGGATAAAAAGATCCAAGCCCTCTCTTGACATATAAATATCCATGGTTAAAACAGTTAACGGGATTCCAAATCCTCACTCTTGGCATATGAATCTCCATCGAGCAAACAAACAAAAACGAACTTGCTTAAATTTCCCTAACAGCATAGTCTCTGGTTTTAATTGATGACTGTGGTAATTATATTCAAACTTAGGAAGTCTCCTCCAAATTACAATTTGTTACATCAAAGACATGTATTACTATACATAGATAACGAATCAATGATGCTATCAATATGCCCCAGGTAAAATAGGTTATCTTGTATTGTTAAAACAATACTATCTATGATGGATCTATCTGTTTATTTACTAGACATATGTCTTTAATTTATTTGTTTATTTATTGAAATAACCCCCCCCCCCCTCCCCAATACATTTTTTTTTCTTGATTAATGATTCGTTGGAAACAGTTTTTTTCATATGTTTGTCTGATAGTGTTTAATGCCACTTTCAACAATATTTCAGTTATCGTGGTGGCGGTCAGTGTTATTGTTGGAGGAAACTGACAAACTGTATGACATAATGTTGTTTACACCAGACCAGTGGTGATAGGCACTGATTGCATAGGTAGTTGTAAATCCAACAACCATGCGATCGCGGCTATGACGGTCCCTCGCTTTAAAAAGAACTGACCCATAAGTTTTGTCTTTATATATATTTGACTATTGCGAAAACAACATAAAAAGCCAACACTGTTATATTTATTTTCATCAAACCACTTTTGGAGTGCAGCCATTAAAGTATTGGTCAAAGGTTTGGTGGATGCTAGATTCAAGGGTTTGGTTTAAAAGGAACCTCACTTCATTTGCTTCACTGTTAAGATCATATCATTAAAACGAGGAACAAAAAACAGGTTGATTTTAATTTAGGAAATATGTTACAGCATAGTGGTCAGTTTTATTTGAAGAGGTAGCCAGAATATCCCGTGAATTCGACCGACTTGTAGCAAGTCGCTGGCAAACTTTATCACATAATGTTGTATCGAGTACACATCGGCTTGAGTGGGATTTGAAATCGCAATGTCAGCGTTGATAGGCACTTATTACATATGTAGTTGTAAATCTAACTAGCATAGGATAGCGACCTTGACGGCCCCTTATATATACAAAACGATAGACAGTAGATACAAAGGCGAGAATCAACAAATTATAGAACAATACAAAAGACGAACCATGTGACAGAAAAAAAAATTAAAAAGAGGGAAAATATAAATAAAACTATCAACACGAACAAACATACAGGCAATGATAAGTAACACTGGTCCTATTAAAAACAGGGGAGATCTTAGTGTTCTGGAAGGGTAACTTATTAATTCTTGCTAGTCGTGTTTCTATTGATCAAACGAGAGTCAAAACGCCGTATCGCCTGGATATCTCATACCCGCTTGTAGCATGAAATTACCAAGCCCCATTTCTTTTAAATTTTCTATTTATATATTTATTTTCAATGATATTTCTTGATTATTTCATCTCTTTTTTTTAACTAAACTTGTATTTTACCAGATTCATTTTACATCAAAGTAATAGCAGCTGATGGGTGCCACTAGTGGAGCAGATTATTAAGTATTATTGATATTTAGAGGGGTTTGTGCTTCTCGATCGTCAGTTTCCTGTGTAATGTTTTCTAGATCGTTGTTTGTCCTGTTGTATTTTTTTAATGGCCATTGGATTGTCTGTCCTTCTTTGATTTACGGATTCTGATTACCAATTTGGTATCTTCAATCTCTTATTTCATGTACTGACCATCAATACTCGTATTATCTATGTGGAATGTCAGTATATATTGATGACGTTAGTATTTTTATTTTATATATGATCTACACATCACTACACGATTTAGTTTGCATGTACGCATATAAAAACAGGCTGTTAAATTAGAATTATCTCTAATAGATTTATCTGTTTATTTATTAGATCTATGTTCTAATTTTATTTTCATAGAATGTGTCACAATTAAATGTTTGTGATTATTAGAAACAAATGGTTATATTTTATAAAAATGAAGAAATGTACATATTTGATTTTAACCTGTTCATGGCTTTCAGACCCCAAATACGTTTCTTTTTTTAATTTGTTCAGTGGTTCTAGACATCAGACGCACATTTCTGTATTTAACTTGTTTATGGCTTCCAGACACCAGATGCAAATTTCTGTATCTAGCCTGTTCAATGGTTCTAGACACCAGATGTACATTTCTGTATTTAATTTATTCAGTGGCTCTAGACACCAAATGTGCATTGTATTTAACTTTTCCATGACTTCCAGACACCTGATGCACATTTCTGTATTTAACTTGTTCATGCCTTTCAGACACCAGATGCAGATTTCTGTATCTAGCTTGTTCAATGGTTCTAGACACCAGATGTACATTTTTGTATCTAATTTATTCAGTGGCTCTAGACACTAAATGTACATTTCTGTATTTAACTTATTCATGTCTTCCAGACACCAGATGTAAATTTCTGTATTTAACTTGTTCGTGGCTTCCATACACGAGATGCATATTTTTGTATATAGCTTGTCCATGGCTTCCAGACACCAGATGTACATTTCTGTATTTAACTTGTTCATGGCTTCCAGACATCAGATGTACATTTCTGTATTTAACTTGTTCGTGGTTAAGCCGGTTAATTGGATCCAAACTCTCTTTTGACATTTAAATCTCCATGGTCAATCCAGTTAATGTGATACTAACCCTTTCTTGACATATACATTTCCATGGTTAAGCCGGTTCATGTGATCCAAATCCTCACTTATGGCATATGAATCCCAAATTTGCTCAGATTCCCTTCAACTCAAAATAGCGCGGGGTCTGTGATTTTCATTGATGACGATAATAGTTATATATTATATATAATTTACACGTCACTACATGATGTAGCTTAATAGAAGGATATTTTATTTGCCACTGTAATAGGGATTAGACATAAATTGTACTACCTTATGTAGTTTTCTCCAATTTACAATTTGTTATATTAAGGAAGTACATAAAAAAACATGTATTACTATCTTTTGCGCTAATAACGAATCAATGTTGTTATCAATGTTTTAGTTCACATGTACCCATTATACAAATAGGTTATCTTGTATTGTTAAAACAATAATATCCCTGATGCATTTATCAATTTGTTTACTCGACCTCTATTTTCACTTTACTTTTTGAAATTAAAAAAAACACCCTCACTCTCTTTTGATTATTGAGATTAGTGGACACAAGGGGACAAATGTTGTTGTTTTTTTCTATTTACATGATTCGTTTTAAAGGAAAAAGAGTTTGAAGATACCATAGGGGTAATCAGAATTCGTAAATCGAAGGACAGACAACACAATGGACAAAGGAAAAAGAACAAAAGAACAAACAACGATCTAGAAAACATTATAGGTAAAACTAAAGATCGAGTAACAAAACTGAAAGTTATATTCATATATAATATGTTATATATTTGACAACATCATAAAGAGTAAACATATCTGTTTTATTAATTTGATCAAACCACTTCGATGGTGCAATGGTTAATGTGTTGGCCTCAAGTGCAGTGGATATTGGTTCCTATCAACGGTTGGGTAAAAAAGGGGACTTCACTTGTTTCACAGCTTAACATCTAGCAGTAAGGCGTAGAAACAAAGAGAGTTTGGTTTGAATTCAGTAAAATATATCACAGTAAAGATACATGTATGAGCGGACGATTTAGTCATCTAACCCCCAAAATATACAATGTGCTTGATTAGTACAAAAATGACGTCATCATCATTTCATCGAAATGTAACTTGTTCTTGCCATAGACAATAATAACTCATACGTATACTGAAAAGCAGTTATAGATGAAAGGGTGCTCACTCACTCACTCACTCACTCACTCACTCACTCACTCACTCACTCACTCACTCACTCACTCACTCACTCACTCACTCACTCACTCACTCACTCACTCACTCACTCACTCACTCACTCACTCACTCACTCACTCACTCACTCACTCACTCACTCACTCACTCACTCACTCACTCACTCACTCACGCCCGCCCGCCCGCCCGCCCGCCCGCCCGTCCGCCCGCCCGCCCGTCCGCCCGCCCACTCGCCCGCCCGTCCGCCCGCCCGCCCGCCCGCCCGCCCGCCCGCCCGCCCGCACGCACGCACGCACGCACGCACGCACGCACGCACGCACGCACGCACGCACTCACTCACTCACTCACTCACTCACTCACTCACGCTCCCACTCACCCACTGACTCATTAACTGACGCACTAACTAACTCATTCACTCACTCATATATATATATTGCTACTCCATATACTCGTTACAATGGTAACCTACTGTGAAAGTATGTCCGAGTAAAATTCAAAAATCCAATTCAGTATGTTTGTCTAGTACAAAAATGGACATCATTATCATCTCATCGCAATGTAACATGTTCTCTCCATGATATAGCTGAACAATTGCTAACTTGGTGTTAAATACAAATCACTGACTCACTCAGCTATGGGAATATACACCAAGTAACATTTATAATTTCCATGTTGTCAGTAACCATGACTACATGTCCTTCTATAAAAATGTCAATAATTTATCAAATCATTAACTATATATATTGAATCAGCAATGAAATTTGAAACGATGTTAGTGATTTGTCTCAATATTTTGAAAAAATGTTGTTTGTATTAAGCTAAGAGGATCTATGCTGTCCATAGTGTCACTTAAAGGGTGGTCGTCGTCTTCATCATATGTACTTTGATTTACAACTATTTGTGCAATCAGTGCCTAAATGTATGGATTCGAACCCATTTCATGGCGAGGTGTACTCGATACAACATTATGTGATCAAGCTTGTCAGTGACCTGCGACTCGTCGGCGGTTTTCACCAAGTACTCCGGTTTCCTCCTCCTGACCACAACGAAATAACTGAAATATTGTTGAAAGTGGCGTCAATAACCATAAACCAAATAACATATTGTGGCTTGAATCAGTTCCTCAGAAAAGTCTGGAGAATATTTGTTAATATACACAATATTGTATGTAGATAGTTAATGTTAGTCGTTGAGACACATTATAGCAAGGGATATTAATTGGAGTGGGTGATTGAGTAATTAGTGTTTAACGCCAACAACCTCTTTCATGGTTCTGATTCATAGATGACGTTGACATGAAGTTGATACATAGCGGATACATAGCGAAAAAGAGCTTGATTAATTTTTCGAACATGCCAACAGTATCCATCCGTCTAAAATATTCACACACGAAGTGTCGAAAACCAAAATGTCCTTCCTTGATACTACCACCACGGTCAGGAGTACAACATGACAACTGATTTATACCCTAAACCCACAGACAAACATCAATACCTTTCACCCCGTAGTTGCCATCCTATGCACTGTTTAAGAGCATCCCATTCAGCCAAGCAATTAGGGTAAAACGAATATGCTCCACTGTTGAAGCCACCAAGCAAAGACTAGGGGATTTACGCCATCATTTGAAGATACGGGGAGATAATGACAAAGTTATAGAGAGTGGGGTTTCAAAGGCCAGTGAAACTAATAGAAATGATCTCCTGGTGTACAAAGAAAAAAATATCAACAAACGGGTTCCCCTTGTTCTCACTTACCATCCCTCTTTAGAGAAAATTTCAGGCATTGTCCGTCATCATTGGACAGAAGTTGAAAAAAGTGAAACACTGGCCAAGTTGTTCCCTGAACCACCCGTTTTAGCGTTCCGGCGACCTAAAAGCATTAAGGATACACGGGTCAGAGCTGTGGTATCTATACCTTCATCGACGGTCGGCCAGTGTAAACCATGTGGTGACAAGCGTTGCAAGTGCTGTCTCCAATTGCAACACGCACAAATGTTTCATAGCAAGACGACAAGAAAGGAGTATAAGATTATTTGCAATGTCAATTACAAAACACCTAATGTGGTTTACCTCCTTGTCTGTCACGCCTGCGGATAGCAATACGTAGGAGAAAATGTCCAACCATTCAACAAAAGAATAAAATGGACACAGAAGTGACCATACGAAAAAAAAGCCCATGAGTCAACATTTTGTGTCGCCGGGGCACTCATTGAATGACTTTGGTAGATCCAAAATGTATATCATTGACCACAATCCAAGTTGAAAAGAGAATTCATAGACAAAAAAGAGAGAGTTTTTGGATCCGCGAGTTACGAACATTACATCCAGAGGGCATAACCAAAAAGGCCTAAGTAATTTGTTTTTCTTAACTTTTTAACCAGTGCCTGGTCGTTAGCTAGTTGGTAAATTCCATCATTACATGTTTCTCATTGTTTTCATATTGTTTATAAATTATAAATTATAAATTTGAATAATATAAAGTTCATGATTATGATTTTATAAAGTTCAAGATTATGATTTTTACGTCACGATAACTGATGGTCACGTGACAATCTAATCCTCAGATCAGCTTTCAGATCAGGTTAAAGACTCTGATAAAGCTTGTCGGTCAAGCGAAATATCCGCCAATTTGATTATAATTAAATTCTTTTTGCAGACTTATAGTTATTTATGTTATATTTTAACATCTTTGTTTATGTTATTGTGCTGCACTTTATACGTTTATTTATAATTTGTGTTTGCTTGCACAGAATCGTTAACACTTGTTTCCGATCCGACATCCAGTAGGTCCATACGTTGGCCACTTTTTCAGCCGTTTATATATATATATATATATATATATATATATATACATCTGAACATTAAACCAAACAGTATTAGAATGAGATCTTTGAGCTGCCAAATTGTTGTTCTTCCCTCGAAGGGATTTGAACTCACATCATTGATACACTGCAGCACCAATTGTTTAGCCCTATGTCCTATTTGGGAAAAACAATTCTTAGCGACAAGACATACCATTATAATTCCAAAATCAAGACTTTTATATAACCGCTTAGGGCACATATTAATTTTCTAAAGACAGTGTACTTAATATACAATAAATTTAGATTATATAATATACATTTTTACCCCACTTAAAGAGAGAGATATTTTGTTATCAAGCCAACCGAGATTCCACAGTAATGATCCTTTATATAGAACAATTAAAGACTAATTTACAAAATAATAATTATGAATGAATTGATTTCTATCTTGATATTTAACACGTAACAGTTATATATCTTTTATTCTCAAGTTACAATATGTTCAGCTTAGTGATCACTAATTTTTGGCAAAAGGTTAATGACGTGTACCTGATGAAGATTATTCCAGCAACGTGTCGTGCACACTACATTTGATATCTACGTTTGTTATTGTGTTATTTGAGGGTTAGCTATCCTACAATAAGTTTTACGTTGATATCAGTATATTAGTACTACATTTGATATCTACGTTTTTTATTGTGTTATTTGGGGGATAGCTATCCTACAATAAGTTTTACGTTGACATCAGTATATTAGTACTACATTCGATATCTACGTTTGTTATTGTGTTATTTGGGGGGTAGCTATCCTTCAATACGTTTTACGTTGACACCAGTATATTAGTACTACATTTCATATCTACGTTTTTTATTGTGTTATTTGGGGGGTAGCTATCCTCCAATAAGTTTTACGTTGACATCAGTATATTAGTACTACATTTCATATCTACGTTTTTTATTGTGTTATTTGGGGGATAGCTCTATCCTCCAATAAGTTTTACGTTGACATCAGTATATTAACACTACATTTCATATCTACGTTTTTTATTGTGTTAATTGGGGGGTAGCTATCTTCCAATAAGTTTTACGTTGACATCTGTATATTAGTACTACATTTGATATCTACTATTTAATTAGGTTTTCTTAGAAGGTAGGGGGGGTGTACAGTTTTCCTCCAATAAGGTTAACGTTGATGTCAGTATATTAGCATATATTTGCATACTTTCCTGAAAGCAAACAACTTTTAGAATATTATAATTGTTAGAAACCTTATTCGTCGAGATGTACACATGTAGGGCCTATTATCTCCCATTTAATTGTATATATAGTATATATTTAGTTTCGTATGTAGAGAATCAAATTTTATGCGTATATATTATTTTCTTATCTTTTATATTGGGGGTATATTTCCTCCAGTACTTCTTACATTAATGCCCGAGTCACACCCCCACCTCCTGTTTCTTGTCGGATTTGTGTGTAGTGTTCTGCATACCATTAATTACCTGATTACCCCTCATACTTTTGCTTCACATCATATTTTTACAATTTTTCATCGGCTCTTTCAATATTGTATAGACTATGTCGTCAATTCAATGAAAATCATAATATGCAGTTTAGTTGGATATTGTTTGTAAAACAAATATTTAATGAGTGTGGCTTCTCAAATATATGGGAAACAGAACTTTTTGACAATGTAGATTATTTGAAATGTGTAATTAAACAGCGTTTAGAGGATCAGTTTCTTCAAAATTGGAATTCTTTAGTACAAAATTCACCTAAAGCCATAAATAATAAAACATTTAAAACAGAGTTTAAATATGAAGAATATTTAAATATTTTAGAAATAAAAAATGCAATTTTGCTTTGCAGATTTAGAACAACAAATAATAAACTCCCCATCGAAACAGGGCGATGGCAGAACATTCCAAGAGAAAATCGTAAATGTATATTATGTAATAGATCCCAAATTGGAGATGAATACCATTACATTTTTTAATGTATTTATTCTAACCAAAAACGTAAGCAGTCACTGTTAAATTATTTCATATATAGACATAATATTATCAAATTTTCTGAACTTATGTCAAGTAAAAGAAAACCAATACTGAAGAAACTCTGTCATTTTATAAGTGCTATCAATACCGGTGTTTGTCCTCCGGTCTCTTAATCCTTTGTAACCTCTCTCCTAATTTATATATATGCTGTAAATAGTTGTTGTTATTTTGATTTTATTGTTATATCTCTGTACCATTGTTATACACTGGTTTTATGAGAATAAAGATATATAAAAAAAAATATCATACGTGGCAATCGCGTTTAAACGTGAAGAAAACCTGAGAACCCGGAGAAAACCCCCGACATACAGCAAGTCACTTACACAATATATCACATTAAGTTGTATAGAGTACACTTCGCCTGGTTTGAATTCAAGCGTAAAGCTTTAGTGGTGATAGGCAATGATTGCATAGGTAGTTCCACCTATCATACGAGCACGACCACGATGGCTCATTCAGAAATATTAGAAGGAAGATCGTAAGTAAATGTATTCATATTATTAAATCCACATAAGTAAGAAATTACATACACTATGATTGTAGAAATTGTATGTAATAAGACATGAATGCTTAGTAATGTTGTAGCAGGGGTGGGGAGGGGAATCTATGAGGATCTTTAGTCTTTATAGTGTCGCTTGAATTAGTTCTTCACAAAAGTCTGGGGAATATTTTTGTCACATGCATAATGTAATAGTTAGCGCTGAAAAAAAACATACATAGCACTCCGATAGCACTATAATTACAAATCAAACTGATTTCACGAAATGATACAACATCGTTTATGGGAGTATTCAGTACGGCACGCTCGCATAAGCACCCCCTTTTTCTACTTAACAGAAATCATACCCCTTATAGAACAAATGTAAATACAGTGGAACTTGTGCAATCCAACCCCTGAGTTTTCCGACGTCCTGTGACACCCGACAAAAATGTATGGTCCCAAAGTATATATGTTAACTAAAATAAAACCTGAGTATTCCGACATCCTGTACAATCCAACACATTTCCCTGATCCCTTGGTGTGTCTGATTAGACAGGTTCCACTGTAATATCCTACAGATGTCTACCACATATAAAGGGAAATCGCTGCTCTTTTGTTATCAAGCCAACCAGAGATTCCATATGAATGATCCGTGCTATAGAACAATTAAAACTAATTTACCAAATAATAATTATGAATGAATTGATTGCTATCTAGATATTTAAAACGTTATAGTTATATACCTTTTATTCTCAAGTTACAATATGTTCAGCTTAGTGATCACGAATATTTGACAAAAGGTAAATGACGTTTGATGAAATTTGTTCACACCTCGATATAGCTGAAATACTGCTATTAAAGTTGGCGTTATGCACCAATTAATCAATCAATCAATTACACAAACTTACCAAAAACAGGTGTTAAAAGTTGAACAATGTATACATTTGATTACTGTTTTTAACATATATACTGTGGTCGGCACAATGTACTGAGACAAAATATAACTATATCATGACTTTCATTTAACTGTAGGTCATGGATGTCCTGTTCTGCATGTATCACTCTGTATCAGTACGTCACACGTATGTCATGTTCTGCATGTATCACTCTGTACCAGTACGTCACACGTATGTCCTGTTCTGCGTGTATCACTCTGTATCAGTACGTCACACGTATGTCCTGTTCTGCATGTATCACTCTGTACCAGTATATCACATGTATGTCCTGTTCTGTATGTATCACTCTGTACCAGTACGTCATACGCATGTCCTGTTCTGCATGTATCACTCTGTACCAGTACGTGACATGTATGTCCTGTTCTGCATGTATCACTCTGTACCAGTACTTGACATGTATGTCCTGTTCTGCATGTATCACTCTGTACCAGTACGTCACACGCATGTCCTGTTTTACATGTATCACTCTGTACCAGTACGTGACATGCATGTCCTGTTCTGCATGTATCTCTCTGTACCAGTACGTGACATGACTATTTTTTCAAAGTGTTCCAGTCCGATGAATTTTAGACAAAAATAATAACAACAGGGTTTTATTATAATTACCACATAATTTCAATAAACAACTTAATTCTTGTCAGAATATATTAAAGATAGAAAGTTCTTGTAGTGTTTTCCAGAATCTTGTCCGGTATTGATATTTGGTTTCTTTCCCCTATACTTGATGTACTCCTCTGAATTATACATGTTGTCGACATTTCTTAGAACTTTTATTTTCGGTGCACGACGCCACAGAGTAAGTGTTTTAACTATATTACCTTTTAATTTCCTTGGTCAATTTAAGTAGTTGATGTGTAAGTAAGATTTGTGTTTATTATCGTTCCAATGTCATATGCAAGTGCAATTGAATTATGACTATTCTTGGTTCTCATCCAAAAATTTCTTCGGAGGTTCGGCCCTGAGGCCTCTGACCAAGATAGCTGCACAGCTGAACTTAGTTTAACATAGGACCCTATGGGAAATTCACATAAAAACCATCTTGTCTGGAACCAGTAGCTCATTTAGAACCAAACTTTGATGGAATAGTGATTGGATGGTCCTTTTTCAAAATTGTGTACGGCAGTCACGCTCTCCCACCAAGATGGTCGCCACAGTGCAGTTGTGTTGTTATTGAAAGCAGCTTTGATCCAGGTGCGCGATTACAGGCTCCTGCGAGCCTCTGGTTTAAATTATTGTTAGTCTATTGATTGTTGTTTAATGGATGGAACATCAATTTAACCTTTCGGGAAGGAGGTGTAGGGGCTGTGTTTTTTTTCTACCGTCGCCAAATTTTGTAGAAAAAATATCTTGACCCGAAATGTATTTTGAACCTGCACTGTAAATAAGAAATGTTGATACAATGACCGATAATAAGTGCAATATATACATGTAGTGGTTGGTTATGGTGTTTAACGCCACTTTCAACAATATATCATTTATATCGCGGCGGTACAATATACTAAAAGTTTAATGCTTTGTCCCTAACGTCAAGTGAGCTGTTATTTAAAATGTATGTATGCCAAGTTCATGCCCAATAAAATAGGGGTACAAAGTGTCAGTTGATCGGATGTTTCAATTGCCAACAACAAAATAAATAGGGCAGGAGTGGTAAGCTTTCAAAACTGATATGCAAAAAAAAAACATACAATGTTTACATACTTATTTGTCAAACAGCCTCAGCGTTGTAATGGTCAACGTGTTCACCTCAGTCTGGGTAGAACGTGGGCTCGATTCCAGATTTCCGATCTGGTCAAGCCTAGGACTAACACAATGATATTTATTTCTCCTATACTCGGGGTAGTTAGTGGTTCCTGTTACGGGGTCAGGTTTGTATAGATACAATAATAAGAACAACATTGACTAGATACTGAACTAGGAATAGTGTACATGATATTATTCTGTAATTGTATGAGTGAGTGAGTGATTGTTGCTTGACGCCACTTTCAGCAATATTTCAGCTATACCATGTCGATCAGTTTTAGTAGTTGGGGAAGTCAGATTACCCGGAGATAACCACCGACCGTGGGCAAACAATTGGTAAACTTTATCACTTGCAGCTGCGAGTCGAGTGCACCCTTTTTGTAATTTACAAAGCCGGGCATCAACCCACGACATATTGGTGATAGGCTGGTAAGAGTTGTTAGGTAATCAATAAAAAAAAAATATTATTGAAACCAGGAGTGCCAAATTATCTATATTTTGCATTTTTCAGATCATTTCACATTTTTTTTATAAAATTTGGCCAAATAATTGTTTTCTTCTCTTTCTTTCCTCCCTCTAAAAGTTAAACCACAAACTATAACTCATACTAGTAATAAGCGTAAAGGGGGAATCCATTTTTTTTTTTATTAAAGTCAACCAAGTTTTCGACAGAATTGTCCTTTATACAGAACAATTTAAAACATTTTAAAAACATAATAGTTATAAATACATTTTCTTTTATGTAAATATTTAATATATATTCAGTACAGGTCTCATGTCAGTCGTACCAACAGGTAAATCACATGACTATTTAACTTCCTCTTTTGCAGTTTTCCTGATTTGGTGATATTTCGTCAGAAGACATTACTTTCAGATATTTTCAGGTAATTTATGTTGTTGTTATATCAAATAGATATTCTGATTGTTATATTTTCTCATATAAATAAGTCAGTTGTCTAGAAATCAATTTAATCTGCATACATTTATCTTAAAAGGTCAAATTCATTTAGTAATCGATAGCAGCTACATATAAATGTGGCTTAAAAATATGTGTATTTAAAAAAAATAATTAAACAAGTATGTCAAGGCTACACTGTTCTTACCTTGATCAATTATGAAGACCTAGAAACTTAGTACACCTATCAAGTACAGGTCTACTTACAAAGCTTAAATGTTTCAATCTCATAATTTTCTAATTTGCCACTCATCAGGCATTTAAGGAATGAAGAAGGGGACATTTTCAGCACCCCACTTGCATTATAAAGTATTAATTTTGTTGAGAATAGACTTCCGAAGACATTTTCTGCTCTGCATATCCAGCCTAATCTCGTCACAACTCCTGTGAAAGGTATTCTGGAAATTTCAAATTGTACCCTCGATGCATTCCGATGCATATTTCGGCATGGACAATTTGTGTCAGATCAAGTGCAGATAAGATTTCATATATAAAACATATTTTCTAGTTCAAATATGCAACGATAATGATAATCTCTTACTGTTTTAAGTAGCAAAAATCCATAAGATCCACAAATCCAAAATTTAGGTCAAATTGTACGCCATTTTTATCTATGTACCACGTGATCAATTTCGTGACGTTTTTAGCTATAGTTCGTCTCTCGATGTGAGATATTATAAAGGTGTTGAAATTTTTTTCTAATTATTGACACCAAGAAACAGACTATAGCCGAAAACGTTACAAAATTGATTACGTGGTACAGAAATAAACAATGGCGTACAATTTGACCCAAATTTTGGATTGATGGATCGGAATCATAATAAGAAAGCGTCCGAGTGGAGCGACATGCCTACCCGCGGTCCATTCATTTGTCTGTTCGTCTGTTGGAGTTTATGGAACTTTTACATTTTCATACATTTTCAATATGTGTGAACGCATAGTGGCGGGACACAGTGCCCCTGGGACACAATAAATTCTTGTTTTAGTGAACTTCATGGGGGAAACCCTGTCAGAAATATGTAAAGCATTATTATATTAATGAGAACTTTTTAAATTTCATCCAATATTCCTGTCTACAGTGTTCCAAAACCTATGTCGTAGCTTTTACTGTTTCAGAGGTATGAAGGAATTAAAAGGAAACAACACCCACGTTTTAAAGTCTCATTTAAATGAGCAAAAGTTTAACATAGAACCCTACATGAAAACGTAAGATATTTTTTCTCTCAGAATCTAGACTTTATTGAACACAAACTCTATTTGAATAATTCGGGTGAGTGATACATGCTCAAATGGGTCTCTATCTTAATCATGGAATACTAAATGGGCCTCTATCTTAATCATGGAGGACTAAATGGGCCTCTATCTTAATAATGAAAGACTAATTGAGCCTCTATCTGAATCATGGAAGACTAAATTTGCTATGATTCTTCGATTTTCTCATTGGATTTGAGAACTGTTCCGACAGTGAACATTTTTTTTTCTATATTTTATTCCATATGTATCTACAGTGTACTATAAGAGAGCACTAGGAAAGACAGGGTTAATTGAAAAGCCATTCTGATTTTAATTAATTATTTTTAGTGGTGTACAGAAATCAAAGTGACTACAGACTATTAATAAATGATAATTTCTATTTTAATATCAATAATATATTACAGGATATCAACATCATGTCAACTTCTCCATCTTTCTGTGGTATATGTGATAACCGCCATATTTCTAAACCATCAGAAGCTTGGTGTCGAGATTGTGAAGAAGGACTTTGTACAGCATGCATTGAATATCACAGTGCATGGAAGCTGTCACGAGGTCATACCACGATACCCATAGCGGAATACCAGAAGTTGCCGTCGTACGTGTTGAAAATTAAAGAACATTGCAATGAACATCAGGAAAAGTTCAGTTTATTCTGTAAAGAACATGAGTGTCCGTGTTGTAGAATTTGTATCGTGAAAAATCATAGTGATTGTAAGAATGTAGCTATCATGGAAGAAATAATAAAGAACGTGAAGACATCAAGTATGTTCAATGAGACCGAGCATTTGATTAAAGAAATGATTGAAAATATTGGTAAAATTAGACAACATAGTGAGACCAACTCCAGTGCTGTTAAAGAACAAAAACGAATAATTGAGAATGAAATACAGGAACTGAGGACAAAAATCAACAATCATCTTGACAGGTTACAGGAAAATCTGATGACGGAATTGGATGCAGCAGAAATACAAGTAACCGAAGAAACACGTGAACTACTTGTATCTTTAGACGAGAAACAGAAGGAACTGACCGAATACCAGACAAATATAGTCAACATAAAAAAGTATGCATCAGACCTTCAAACATTTATAGCAGTAAAGCAAATAGAGGAAGACGTAGAAACACAATACACGTGTCTACAGTCACTAGTTAACAGTGATAGTCTGAATCAAACCAAATTAACATACAAGATAGACACCGGTCTGAAGAATATTACCACCAGCTTTCAAAAGTTGGCCGAAGTAGTTGTTGAATCTAAGCCTTGTGAGCTGTTTTTTGTTCGAAGAAAAGATAAACAAGCCCAGATGATGGTAGCTGAACTATCACCACCCATGTCAGTTGAAAACATACAGCTCAATCTGAAGCAAAAGATAAACATCAAGGAGACTAAAATCAGAGGGTGTTCTTTACTTCCAGAAGGTAGAATGGTATTTTCCTGTAACATTACTAACACTGTAAGATTCATCAACAAAGAAGGAATCGAATTATTCCAGATAGGTAAAGATAAAACGAGATCTTGTACTTATGATGCAGTTTACATTAAAGATAACAATAGCGTTGCTGTATCATCTGGATGGGGAGGTAAAGGTTGTATTACTATAATAGATATAGAAAGTCAGAAAGTCATGAAATCTATCTCTATGAATACGTACATTTATGGCATGGCTGTTAGAGGTAGAACAATATATTTCTGTGCAGAGGATAAAGGATTAAAGATGTTAAATCTGAGTGATAAATCTGTTAGTGATATAATCAACAGTAGTATGTCTAACGTTTATTACGTAGCTACATCTGGAGATAAACTTTACTACACAAACACTAACACTAACACCGTGACATGTTGTGATTTATATGGTACAATACAATGGGAATTCAAAGATAAACGTGTTCTACAGGATCCACGTGGTGTCTCTGTAGACAATGATGGAAACGTGTACGTAGTCGGTTGTTGGTCTATCAATGTAGTAGTTATCTCCCCTGATGGACAACGTCATAGACAACTATTGGCTTCCAAGGATGGTTTGTCATGCCCACGTGTACTTGATTATGACAAATCTACCAATAGGTTATTAGTAGTAAATCAGAGCAGTACAGCTTTTCTGTTTGATGTTACAAGAGGACAGTA
This sequence comes from Bathymodiolus septemdierum, assembly GCA_963383655.1. Lineage (NCBI taxonomy): Eukaryota > Metazoa > Mollusca > Bivalvia > Mytilida > Modiolidae > Bathymodiolus > Bathymodiolus septemdierum. The sequence continues at coordinate 47,022,713 of OY726527.1, forward strand.
GGAGAAAAGCAGAACAATATACACCATTAAATAGACTGATTTTTATTTTAAAGAAATAACTGTGACTTATTAATATTACCCCTTCATCTTGACTAGCAAGTCTACTTCATGTAATTCATATAATTCAATATAATAAACATCAAAGATTTCAATATCAATTTAATACACCAGATGTACATTTCTGTATTTAATGTGTTTATTTGTCTGTACACCAGATGTACATTTATGTAGTTCACTTGTTCAGTGGTACTAGTGGTACATATATTGCATTTAATTTCTTTCATGGCTTCGATACACCAGATGAAGATATCTGTATTTAGCGTGTTCATGGCTTCCAGACAACATATGTACATTTCTGAATTTAACTTGCTCAGTGGTTCTAGACATAAGGGGTTCGTTGTTGAACTTGTCATTAAGCTAATCATATGATTAGTCATAGTAACATGATTCATTCCTAATCACACACTTAGCTAATGCAACGATTAAATTTTGTTGCTGAACTCTTTTTTAATCAATGTATAAACTTGTCATATTTAATCATTGAATTAGCTAATTATGTGATAATGAATAAATCATGTAATTATGGCTAATCATATGATTAGCTTAATCACAAGTCAAACAACGGACCCCTGATGTACATATTTGTATTTAACTTGTTCATGGCTGCTAGACACCAAATACATTTCTGTATCTATCTTGTTCAGTGGATCTGGACACCAGAAGCAGAAACGAAGATAATATTTAATCATTTGTACGAAACACACAGTGAGATAAGTGTTAAGAATAAGGTGATTAACGCCACTGTCAAAATATTTCAGCTATATCCCGACGATCAGCTTTATTGATGGTGGAATGCGGAGTACCTAGCTGCCACAAGTCAATGACAAACTTTATGACATGCTTTTTTATCGAGTACCCTTCGTGGGTTTCGAACTCACAACTTTAGTGATGATAGGCACTGATTGCACGGTAGTTTTAAATTCAACTACCATACGATCACAACCAGGAGGGTACTTCAATAAGATAGGTTGGCAAAAGATGTTTAAATCATTATTACCTGAATGGAAACTTATTTTACTTTGAAGGACAAGTTTGCTAATTATTTATGTTTTCCATTGGGGAGGGGGAAGGGGTATGCTCAATGTGCAATTAAATTATGAAGATACAAAACGGATAATCAGAGGCCGTGATTAGAAGGACGCACATAATGACAATAGAAAAGACACAAAAACAATGATCGATATAACATTGCACGAAACTATTGATAGAGTAATACAAAGTCCACAAAACAACGAGGGTAAACGTATGTGTTTCGGACCGGTAAGCTGTTCCTGTTCCTCTAGTAGCCCCTATCGTGGCAATGGTAAACGACACATACGTTTGATAGGGAAATGGTGTTTGACACCGGTATACGTAAATAAAAACAAATAACACAATTAAACCATGAGCCCCTAAATCAGAGTAAAGACGAATCAAATATCGTGTAAGCATATAAACACGGAAAAGGAAAGAACATTGCAATGCGTAACTAAAATTAATAAAACATGTAATTGTTAAAAATGTCAAAAACACGAACTCCACTTAATACAGGGCCGATCTCAAGTACTACGGAGGGGTAGGGAGTTCCTACTCCAATAATGGCACATGTTGTGTTACTCCTGCTACACACCCGGCAAAGTGGTAATATATACATACCGCCCTTGGATGAAGGTGTTAAGATAGATTAACACACGAGTGAAAAAATTATCACCCGAGACTAAGTCGAGGGTGATAATTTTTTCACAGAGTTGGTTAATCAACCTAACACCTTCATCCAAGGGCAGTATGTGTTTTGTTATACTGAATGCCTAATGATTCAAGTGTGCATTATGTTATTAGGACAATTGCTAAAAAGTCATAAATTAAGATAGCTTACCTACATTAACAACAACAAAACATCAAATAGCAACAATTTAACAAGATAATAACATAATGTTTAAAGCTAACAATTAATGTAAAATGTTAATTGTATATTTTGATAAATATTATCAAATGTTTGCTTCTATATTTTGACTATTGCATAGATAATTTTCAAGGTAGGCTATAATTGTTTTATCATTTTTCAATATTATTTTTTAAATACATGTCTTAAAATTTAGAAATTTTATGAAAACTTATGAAAATTTTCAATTTTTTTGAAATTTTTGAAATTTTGGGAAAATTTTGAACTTGAAAACAAATTTATTTTTTTTATTTTAGAATTTTGAAAATCGGTAAACCTCGGCCGGAGTAGGTGTGAATTTTTCCGGATCGGCAAACTTCGGTCTCAGCGGGTGTTAATTTTAGGCATTAACACCCGTTGCTAATATTATCACATGTTAGGGATGGACGGGGCTTATGAAAGGTTAGTGAAAATTAACAAATGCCGCTTGTCAAATGAAATGAATGGATAATGTAAGAAATTTCCATAAAGTATGATAATATGTTTTAAACTATTCACTATAGAGGTTTATAGGGTACTAGCAACAATACTTTAGCTTTAACGTGGTGATCTGTTTTATCGGTGGAAAAATCTGCAGTATTCGGTAAAAACAACCGATCTGCCATAAAACTGGACAAATTCGTCTAGATTGAAATCAGTCACAGTTGGAAGGCAATTAACAAATTTAATTGCGAGGGGCAATGACTGCAATCACGATTTTTGGTGACTGCTGTTACGATGATCCCTTTTGAAATAAACATTAGAGAAAACAGAGGCACTGGACAAAGACAAATAAAACAAAAACTCAAATCACAAGATTAAACATAATAACCAACACGGACCCCACCGAAGGTGATTCAAGGTGCTGACTAAGGGTAAGAAGTTCCTCTTATAAGACACCCACAGTTTTACTCGCATAGTCGAGACGTGTTGGACACCACTATACTCAATCAAGCACAACTAACATAAATAAGACATAAGTTGAGGGAAAGGACGAACCAAAGATACTTTTTGTGCGGAAATCGTATCGAACACCATAACATGGACTACAACACATAATAGGATAAAAGTTCAACGCAACCTCCACTATTTAAAACCGGGTGCGAACACAGAAGAAACAGACGCCATTGGGTACAAGACACAGAAAACAAAAACACAACACATTCAAGTGAAATGCTTGTCCGTGATAGAGGAAGACAAAATCCACGTAGAAAGGAAAATATCCATTGTCGTTTGAGATTTGAATATTTCGTAGCAATCAACCAGATCGTGATGACGGCAGTAGACATTTGTAGAGATGACCTGACCTAGAACATGGCCTTGATTGAGCAGCATTTTCGTAAGCAACTTTCTAGAAAATCAGTGTACTGTGTACGAGCTCTAGAATAACCTATGCATTGTGAAATGTGAACGCAATATGCTGGTCATGCTGGAATATTGCTAATAATGAAAGGGAAGTTGACTATTGGAAAAGAGAAGTCATTAGGGTTGGATACACATGATGGACCAACCCACAGAGACCTCCAATACGTCGCTAAGTAAGAGATGGTTGATGTGATCTAGATAGAGGACGTCACCTTGTATATAATACTGAAAATATTGATTCAACCCACCATTTCTTTGGAAACGCCTGTACCAAGTCAGGGTCATTACGTTTTCACAGTTTCCCGGTTGTTGACTGATTGTGTCTGTTTATATAATTATGAGTTTTGACTTTCCCTTTGTAGGATTGTTCGGAGTTCGGTAATTTTGTTATTACCCTTATTTACTGAAAATACTCACCGTGGTCCATAGTGGCAGCTAAATGTTTGAGCATAGTTAGAGATATATTGTATTTTGATTGCACATACACCGTTGAACAGGAATATACCAGAACCATTCTGCTGTCAAACCGTTGGACAATACAGAAATTAACTATGCTAGACCTAACAAGGATATAAACAGAGGACAATTTAGGTTCTAGTTTAGAATAGATACAACAATGTATGGGTGTTAAACTGGTTAATGGGATCGTGAACCTCTCTTGACATATAAGTCTCCATGGTTAAGCTGTGTTATGGGATCCAAACCCTCTCTTTTCATATACATGTCCATGGTTAATCCGGTTAATAGTATCCTGACACTCTCTTGACATATGCATATCAATGGTTAAACTGGTTAATGTGATTCAAATCCTCACTTTTGACATATGAATCTCCATTGACCAAACAAACAAAAACCCAACTTGTTCAGATTCCATTCAACTCAAAATACCTTTGTTTTTATTGATGACGGTAATATTTATATAATATATATAATTTACACTTCAATGCATGATTTAACAAACTTAGGAAGACCTCTCTTAATTACAATTTGCTACATTAAAAAAGTACATAAAAGGCATGTAATACTATGTATATCACTAATAATAACGAATCAATAATGTTATCAATGTGTAAGTTCACATGTACCCCATATAAAAATAGGTTATCTTGTAGTGTTATAACAATACTATCCCTAATTCATTTATCAAATTACTTACTCGATCTATATTTTCATTTTATTTATTAAAATTTAAAACAAACCTACCCCACTCCCATTTGATTATTGAAATTGGTGGGCACAAGGGCATAAATGTTTTTATTTCTAATTACAGTCAAACCTGCTTTAGTGACCACCTCTATTAAGTTACAATCAAACCTGCTTTAATGACTACCTCTATTAAGTTACAGTCAAACCTGCTTTAGTGACTACCTCTACTAAGCTACAGTCAAACCTGCTTTAGTGACTACCTCTATTAAGTTACAGTCAAACCTGTTTTAGTGATCACCTCTATTAAGTTACAGTCAAATCTGCTTTAGTAACCACTTCTAATAAGTTACAGTCAAACCTTCTTTAATGACTACCTCTATTAAGTTACAGTCAAACCTGCTTTAGTTACTACCTCTATTAAGCTACAGTCAAACCTGCTTTAGTGACAACCTCTACTAAGTTACAGTCAAACCTGCTTTAGTGACTACCTCTGTTAAGTTACAGTCAAACCTGCTTTAGGGACTACCTCTATTAAGCTACAGTCAAACCTGCTTTAGTGACTACCTCTACTAAGTTACAGTCAAACCTGCTTTAGTGACTACCTCTGTTAAGTTACAGTCGAACTTACTTTAGTGACTACCTCTATTAAGTTACAGTCAAACCTGCTTTAATGATTACCTCTACTAAGCTACCGTCAAACCTGCTTTAGGGACTACCTCTACTAAGTTACAGTCAAACCTGCTTTAGTGACTACCTCTACTAAGTTACAGTCAAACTTGCTTTAGTGACTACCTCTATTAAGTTACAGTCAAACCTGCTTTAGTGACTACCTCTATTAAGTTACAGTCAAACCTGCTTTAGGGACTACCTCTATTAAGTTACAGTCAAACCTGTGTTAGTGACTACCTCTACTAAGTTACAGTCAAATCTGCTTTAGTGACTACCTCTACTAAGTTACAGTCAAACCTGCTTTAGTGACTACCTCTACTAAGCTACAGTCAAACCTGCTTTAGTGACTCCTCTATTAAGTTACAGTCAAACCTGCTTTTGTAACTACCTCTATTAAGTTACAGTTAAACCTGCTTTAGTGACTACCTCTACTAAGTTACAGTCAAACCTGCTTTAGTGACTACCTCTATTAAGTTACAGTCAAACCTGCTTTAGTGACTACCTCTACTAAGCTACAGTCAAACCTGCTTTAGTGACTACCTCTATTAAGTTACAGTCAAACCTGATTTAGTGACCACCTCTATCAAGTTATAGTCAAACCTGTTTTAGTGACTGCCTCTACTAAGTTACAGTCAAACCTGTTTTAGTGACTAACTCTACTAAGCTACAGTCAAACCTGCATTAGTGACCACCTCTACTAAGTTAGAGTCAAACCTACCTTAGTGACTACCTCTATTAAGTTAGTCAAACCTGCTTTAGTGACTACCTCTGTTAAGTTACAGTCAAACCTGCTTTAGGGACTACCTCTATTAAGCTACAGTCAAACCTGCTTTAGTGACTACCTCTACTAAGTTACAGTCAAACCTGCTTTAGTGACTACTTCTGTTAAGTTACAGTCGAACCTACTTTAGTGACTACCTCTATTAAGTTACAGTCAAACCTGCTTTAGTGATTACCTCTACTAAGCTACCGTCAAACCTGCTTTAGTGACTACCTCTACTAAGTTACAGTCAAACCTGCTTTAGTGACTACCTCTACTAAGTTACAGTCAAACCTGCTTTAGTGACTACCTCTATTAAGTTACACTCAAACCTGCTTTAGGGACTACCTCTATTAAGTTACAGTCAAACCTGTGTTAGTGACTACCTCTACTAAGTTACAGTCAAATCTGCTTTAGTGACTACCTCTACTAAGTTACAGTCAAACCTGCTTTAGTGACTACCTCTACTAAGCTACAGTCAAACCTGCTTTAGTGACTCCTCTATTAAGTTACAGTCAAACCTGCTTTTGTAACTACCTCTATTAAGTTACAGTCAAACCTGCTTTAGTGACTACCTCTACTAAGTTACAGTCAAACCTGCTTTAGTGACTACCTCTATTAAGTTAGTCAAACCTGCTTTAGTGACTACCTCTACTAAGCTACAGTCAAACCTGCTTTAGTGACTACCTCTATTAAGTTACAGTCAAACCTGATTTAGTGACCACCTCTATCAAGTTACAGTCAAACCTGCTTTAGTGACTACCTCTACTAAGTTACAGTCAAACCTGTTTTAGTGACTACCTCTACTAAGTTACAGTCAAACCTGCTTTAGTGACTACCTCTATTAAGTTAAAGTCAAACCTGCTTTAGTGACTACCTCTACTAAGTTACAGTCAAACCTGCTTTAGTGAATACCTCTATTAAGCTACAGTCAAACCTGCTTTAGTGACTACCTCTACTAAGTTACAGTTAAACCTGCTTTAGTGACTACCTCTGTTAAGTTACAGTCGAACCTACTTTAGTGATTACCTCTACTAAGCTACAGTCAAACCTGCTTTAGTGACTACCTCTACTAAGTTACAGTCAAACCTGCTTTAGTGACTACCTCTACTAAGTTACAGTCAAACTTGCTTTAGTGACTACCTCTATTAAGTTACAGTCAAACCTGCTTTAGTGACTACCTCTATTAAGCTACAGTCAAACCTGCTTTAGTGACTACCTCTACTAAGTTAGTCAACCATGATTTAGTGACTACCTCTATTAAGTTACAGTCAAACCTGTGTTAGTGACTACCTCTATTAAGTTACAGTCAAACCTGCTTTAGTGACTACCTCTACTAAGTTACAGTCAAACCTGCTTTAGTGACTACCTCTACTAAGCTACAGTCAAACCTGCTTTAGTGACTCCCTCTATTAAGTTACAGTCAAATCTGCTTTTGTAACTACCTCTATTAAGTTACAGTCAAACCTGCTTTAGTGACTACCTCTACTAAGTTACAGTCAAACCTGCTTTAGTGACTACCTCTATTAAGTTACAGTCAAACCTGCTTTAGTGACTACCTCTACTAAGTTACAGTCAAACCTGCTTTAGTGACTACCTCTATTAAGTTACAGTCAAACCTGATTTAGTGACCACCTCTATCAAGTTACAGTCAAACCTGTTTTAGTGACTACCTCTACTAAGTTACAGTCAAACCTGTTTTAGTGACTACCTCTACTAAGTTACAGTCAAACCTGCATTAGTGACCACCTCTACTAAGTTACAGTCAAACCTCCCTTAGTGACTACCTCTATTAACTTAGTCAAACCTGCTTTAGTGACCACCTCTATTAAGTTACATTCAAACCTACTTTAGTGACTACCTCTACTAAGTTACAATCAAACCTACTTTAGTGACTACCTCTATTAAGTTACAGTCAAACCTGCTTTAGTGACCACCTCTATTTAGTTACAGTCAAACCTACTTTAGTGACTACCTCTACTAAGTTACAATCAAACCTACTTTAGTGACTACCTCTATTAAGTTACAGTCAAACCTACTTTAGTGACTACCTCTATTAAGTTACAGTGAAGCCTGCTTTAGTGACCACCTCTATTAAGTTACAGTCAACCCTACTTTAGAGACTACCTCTATTAAGTTACAGTCAAACCTGCTTTAATGATCACTTCTATTAAGTTACTGTCAAAACTGCTTTAGTGACTACCTCTACTAAGTTACAGTCAAACCTGCTTTAGTGACTACCTCTATTAAGTTACAGTCAAACCTGCTTTAGTGACCACCTCTATTAAGTTACATTCAAACCGGATTTAGTGGCTACCTCTATTAAGTTACAGTCAAACCTATTTTAGTGACTTCTTCTATTAAGTTACAGTCAAACCTGCTTTAGTGATTGCCTCTACTAAGCTACAGTCAAACCTGCTTTAGTGACTACCTCTACTAAGCTAGAGTCAAACCTGCTTTAGTGACTACCTCTGTTAAGTTACAGTCAAACCTGCTTTAGTGACTACCTCTATTAGGTTACAGTCAAATCTGCTTTACTGACTACCTCTACTAAGTTACAGTCAAACCTGCTTTAGTGACTACCTCTATTAAGTTACTGTCAAACCTGCTTTAGTGACTACCTCTATTAAGCTACAGTCAAACCTGCTTTAGTGACTACCTCTACTAAATTACAGTCAATCCTGCTTTAGTGACTACCTCTACTAAGTTACAATCAAACCTGCTTTAGTGACCATCTCTACTAAGTTACAGTCAAACCTATTTTAGTGACTACCTCTACAAAGCTAGAGTCAAACCTGCTTTAGTAACTACCTCTGTCAAGTTACAGTCAAACCTACCTTAGTGACAACCTCTATTAAGTTACAGTCAAACCTGCTTTAGTGACCACCTCTATTAAGTTACAGTCAAACCTACTTTAATGACTACCTCTACTAAGTTACAGTCAAACCTACTTTAGTGACTACCTCTATTAAGTTACAGTCAAGACTGCTTTAGTGACCACCTCTATTAAGTTACAGTCAAACCTACTTTAGAGACTACCTCTATTAAGTTACAGTCAAACCTGCTTTAGTGACCACCTCTATTAAGTTAAAGTCAAACCTGGTTTAGTGACCTTCTCTATTAAGCTACAGTCAAACCTGCTTTAATGATCACTTCTATTAAGTTACTGTCAAACCTTCTTTAATGACTACCTCTATTAAGTTACAGTGAAACCTGATTTAGTGACTACCTCTATTAAGTTAGAGTCAAACCTACTTTAGTGACTACATCTATTAAGTTACAGTCAAGCCTGCTTTAGTGACCACCTCTATTAAGTTACAGTCAAACCTACTTTAGAGAATACCTCTATTAAGTTACACTCAAACCTGCTTTAGTGACCACCTTTATTAAGTTACAGTCAATCCAGCTTTAATGATCACTTCTATTAAGTTACTGTCAAACCTTCTTTAATGACTACCTCTATTAAGTTACAGTCAAACCTGATTTAGTGACTACCTCTATTAAGTTACAGTCAAACCTGCTTTGGTGACTACCTCTATTAAGTTACAGTCAAACCTGCTTTAGTGACTACCTCTATTAAGTTACAGTAAAACCTGCTTTAGTGACTATCACTACTAAGTTACAGTCAAACCTGCTTTAGTGACTACCTCTACTAAGTTACAATCAAACCTGTTTTAGTGACTACCTCTATTAAGCTACAGTCAAACCTGCTTTAATGACTACCTCTATTAAGCTACAGTCAAACCTGCTTCAGTGACTACCTCTATTAAGTTAGTCAAACCTGCTTTAGTGACCACCTCTATTAAGTTACAGTAAAACCTGCTTTAGTGACCACCTCTATTAAGTTACAGTCAAACCTGATTTAGTGACCACCTCTATTAAGTTACAGTCAAACCTGCTTTAGTGACCACCTCTATTAAGCTACAGTCAAACCTGCTTTAGTGACCACCTCCATTAAGCTACAGTCAAACCTGCCTTAGTAGCCATCTCTATTAAGCTACAGTCGAATCTGCTTTAGTGACCACATGTATTAAGCAATAACTTGTATTGCCTGGTCTTAAATCTAGATTCCTTTTACAGTGCATTTCATATGAAATAAACCTGTATTTAGCGACCACCTGTCTTATATTACCATTTTTCACTGTTGTCGTTTAACTGTACATGACTTGTTTTAAAGGAAGAAGAGTTTGAAGATACCAATGGGGTAATCAGAATCCGTAAATGGAAGTACAGACAACACATTCGCGCTGATCATGGTGGAATATTGCTGGTAATGAAAAGGACGTTGACAATCGGAAAAGTGAAGTCATCAAGTTTGTCTTTAGTTTTTTTATCTTCATCCCTTGTCTATTTCATTGTGAAGGTCAACGTAAGACGCAGACCTTTGAGTGTCAGTAGTATCCCTTACCTCAAGCTCATTTGGATAGATGGGATGCAAATAATCACCGAATCAAGTTGATCATTGACAAATCATCATCTATTTAGAGAAAACTGAAATTAATCATCAGGCCTTATCTTCTATCTTTATTCACGAGAGGTCTCGAAAGAAGTTTGCTACATATGCTGTATTACCAAGAATCGTGAATCAACTATGAATGAAACTAGCTATATCTATTTAATACAGTAGGCTAAACATTCTCCTCACTTCCTTATGTGTTCTTCTCATTATTACATTGTCTCTGGATTGACCACAGACCATCACCAGTAACAGAATGATAATCCTACTTATTGTGCTTTCACTACTTGCGCGTGTGTCTCGTTATTACATTTTATTGACTCATTATTATATTGTCCTTGGATTGACCACAGACCATCACCAGTAACAGAATGATAATCCTACTTATTGTGCTTTCACTCCTTGCGTGTGTGTCTCGTTATTACATTTTATTAGGATTGACCACAGACCATCGTCATTTACACAATGATGATTATGAAGAGTATGATAATACCAAACGGGTAACCATCAACCGTAAAAAGGACAAGCAATACAATGGTAGCAAGAAAAGGGACAATATGACTAACCATAATCTGTAAAACACTACACAGAAAACTAATGATTGAGCAACACGAACCCTACGGAAAACAGTGTGTGAAGTCAGGTGCTCCTGACAGGTACGTTATTGCTTCTCCACTACGTGCAATCGTCATATTACCGTTCTACCTTGATATGGCTTGTCGGCGATACACTACAAGATAACGAAAATGATATCCTTTTAAGTGAAGTTGTTACTCTGGGTGACTAATCATGGAACACATGTGTTATGCAAAATACTTAGGGTGGTGTATGGTTATGGTGTTTAACGCTATTATCAAAAATATTTCAGCGATATCGTGTGGGGTCAGTTTTATTGAGAGAATTAATCCGGGGTATCCGTTGAAATCGACCGACCTGTAGCAAGCCGCTGACAAGCTTTATCACACAAGGTTGTATCGAGTACACATCGTCTTGAGCAGGATTCGAAATCGAAATTCTGAGGTGATAGGTACTGATTGCATATGTAGTTTTTAATCTAACTACCATACGATAACGACCACGACGACCCCTTATATATGCAAAACGATAGACAGTAGATACAAAGGCGAGAATAAACAAATCATCAAACAAGACAAAAAGACAAACAAACAAACAATGTGGCAGAAAAAAGAGAGAAAATACAAATAAACTATCAACACGAACAAACATATACAGGCAATGATAAGAAACACTGACGTCATAAACACAGGGGATGAACGTAGTGCTCTGGAAGGGTAACTTAATAATTCTTGTCAGTCGTGTGTCTATTTATAAATCGAGAGTCAAAGCGCCGTATCACCTGGAAATCTCATACCCACTTGTAGCATTATATTACCAAGCCCCACCCCTTTTCAATTTTATATTTATATATTTATTTTCAATGATATTTCTTGATTATTTCATCTCATCTTTTTAACTAAACTTGTATATTACCTTAATCATCTTATCTCAAAGCAAAAACATCTTACGGGTGCCACTAGTGGAACAGATTATTAAGTATTATTGATATTTAGAGGGGTTTCTGTTTCTCAATAATCAGTTTTCTGTGTATTTTTTTGTAGATCGTTGTTTGTCTCGTTGTACATTTTTGTTCCTGGTCATTGGGTTGCCTGTCTTTCTATTTACGGACTCTGATTACCTCTTTGGTACCTTCAATCTCTTCTTTCATTTCCCGACCATCTATACTCTTTTTATCTATGTGGAATGTCGGTATATATTGATGACGTTAGTATTTTTATTTTATATACGATCTTCACATCACTACACGATTTACTTTGCACGTACTGCATATCAAAACAGGTAATCTTGTGTTGTTTAAATAATACTATCTCTTATAGATTTGTCTGTTTATTTACTAGATCTATATTTTGATTTCATTTTTATCAAATTTGACAACGTTCAGTGTTTGTGATTATTTGACACAAATGGTTATTTAAAAAAAATGAAGAATAAAAAGATACTACAATGTTGAAACAGTCACAAAATACAATAGAAAAATCGTAGACAGGGGCAAAACTGATACCACTAATACATAAATAAATGAGAGCGCACTGTCCTGGCTTGGCACAGGCATGTCAATGAACAATGTGGGGATTGAACGATCTAGAAATGAGAAAACAATACCTTAAGTATGCACTTATTTGGTCTTTTTTTCTAGAAAAATTGCCTCAATTATGTGTTGGACTCAAGTGGGGTAGATTGTTGTTTGTATTCGTGGTAAGATCAACCCAAGGACATCCATATTGAAAATCTCTCTCTGCTTAGAACACAACACAAAGGAGTAAGAACAATGCCACATGGTCACACATTTAAATTTTACCTTTATACACCTTTATACTAATGATTTTTTTAATGTAATTCTAGTTTTCCTGTGACGTTTTTCATTTGGCGTTTTCTTAGCGAATATACAAAAAATATCTGGCCGAAATGGTTATCAAGATAACTTTGTCCGTCTTCTCCTTCTGCGGTTTCTGATTACCCTTTTCGTATCTACAATTTACATGTCCTTGGATGGTAAAATTTCTGAACTGTATTGATCAACCTCACCTTCTATCTACCTATGCTAAAAATGTCAATGTCTTTAATTAGACAAATACTATGTTTTAAGATGGTATTGGGATTCGTGTTATTCGATCTTCAGTTTTCCTGTTTTTTTTTGTCAATCATTCTTTTATGTTTGCCCTTTTCCTTTTTCGGCCTGTCATTCTTCTCCTTTTGTGGAGTCTGATTACCCTATTCGTATCTTCAAACGTTCCTTGAAATATTGCACAAAATCTTTAGAAAAAATAAATCAGTGTAAACCTCTACAAATCTTTTGACTTTGATACCACATCTATATAGGTATATTTTATGTCCATGTATAAATCAGTTGAATGATGCATGTTCCTGTGAACTTCTGGTTTTTCTATATCTACTATAGGTATAAGTTACCACCTGTTTAGTACAAAGTCTAATGATAACTAATGTTATGTTCCTGTGAGCCTCTGGTTTGTCTATATCTAATATAAATAAAAGTTACCACCTGTTTAGTACTAAGTCTAATGATAACTAATGTTATGTTCCTGTGAGCCTCTGGTTTATCTATATCTACTATAGGCATAAGTTACTACCTGTTTAGTACTAAGTCTAATGATAACTAATGCTATGTTCCTGTGAGCCTCTGGTTTATCTATATCTACTATAGGTATAAATTACCACCTATTTAGTACTAAGTCTAATGATAACTAATGATATATTCCTGTGAGCCTCTGGTTTATCTATATCTACTATTGGTATAAGTTACTACCTGTTTAGGACTAAGTCTAATGATAACAAATGTTATGTTCCTGTGAGCCTCTGGTTTATCTATATATATATTCTCGGCTGTTTAGTACTAAGTCTAATGATAACTAATGTTTACAAAGTCCCGCGTCAATGTTGATTATTATCTGAACAAAATGTAAATCACATGACCATTACCGTCCTCTTCTACAACTTTCCTGATTTGGTGATAGTTCGTCAGCAGACATCGTTTTCAAGTATTGTTAAAGAACAGAAACGAATAATCGAGATTGAAATACATGAACTGAGGACAAAAATCAACAATCATCTCGACAGGTTACAGGAAAATCTGATGACGGAATTGAATTAAGCAGAAATACAAGTAACCGACGAAACACGTGAACTACTTGTATATTTAGACAAGAAACAGAAAGAACTCACTGAACACCAGACAAATATAGTCAACATGTTTGCAGTCATTAGTTAACAGCGATAGTCTGAATCAAACCAAACTAACATACAAGATAGACACCGGTCTGAAGAATATTACCACCAGCATTCAAAAGATTGGAGAAGTAGCTGTTGAATCAAAGCCTTGTCAGATGATTTTTGTCCGAAGAAAAGATAAACAAGCCCAGATGATGGTAGCTGAACTATCACCACTCATGTCAGTTGAAAACATAAAGCTGAATCCGAAACAAAAGATAAATTGTCAGGCGAGAGATATCAGAGGCTGTGCTTTACTTCCAGATGGTAGAATGGTATTTTCCAGTCACGATTCTAACACTGTAATATTCATCAGTAAAGATGGAGTACAATTATTCCACATAGGTGAAGATAAAACAGGAGCTCGTCCTTATGATACAGTTTATATTAAAGATACCAATAGTGTTGCTGTATCATCTGGGTTTGGAGGTAACAAAGGCATAGCTATAATAGATATTGAAAGTAAGAAAGTCATGACAACTATCTCCATGGATACTGGCAGTTAGTGGTAGAACAATATATTATTGTGCATGGAATAAAGGACTAAAGATGCTAAATCTGAGTGATAGATCTGTAAGTCATATCATCCAGAGTAATATGTCTAGCGTTGATTACGTAGCTACATCTAGAAACAAATTTTACTACATAAACTGTTACACTGATACCGTGACATGTTGTGATTTACATCGTACAATGCAATGGGAATTCAATGATCAACGTGTTCTACAGGGTCCATTTGGTATCTCTGTAGACAATGATGAGAACGTGTATGTCGTCGGTTATAATTCTAACAACGTCGTGGTTATCGCCTCTGATGGACAACGTCATAGACAACTATTGTCTTCCAAGGATAGTTTGATTTTCCCAACTGTACTTGATTATGATAAATCTACCAATAGGTTATTAGTGGTAAATCGAATTGGTGAAGCATTTCAGTTTGATGTTACAAGAGGACAGTAGAAGAAAAGCAGAACAATATATACCATTAAATAGAATGATTTTTTTTATTTTAAAGAAATAACTTTGCCTTATTAGTATTTTCACTTCATCTTTCCTAGTACGTCTACTTCATGTAATTCATATAATTCATTATTATAGACATAAAAGATTTCACCATCAATTTAATACACCAGATGTACATTTCTGTCTTTAATATGTTTTTTGGTCTATACACCAGATGTATATGCATAGCTTGTTCAATGGTTCTGCACACCAGATGTACATTTCTGTATTTAACTTGTTCAGGGGTTCTAGATACCAAATTGATATGTCTGAATGTATCTTGTTCATGGGTTCTAGATATGATCGTGTTCTACAGTTTCCACTTGGTATCTCCGTAGACAATGATAGGAATGTGTATGTCGTTGGTCATGTTTCTAACAACTTAGTGGTTATCTCCCCTGATGGACAACGTCATAGAAAACTACTATCTTCCAAGGATAGTTTGTCATGCCAACGTGTACTTGATTATGTCAAATCTACCAATTGGTTATTAGTTGTAAATCAGAGCAGTACTGCTTTTCTGTTTGATGTTACAAGAGGACAGTAGAAGAAAAGCAGAGCACTATACACCATTAAGTAGACTGATTTTTTTTTAAAGAAATAATTTTGACTTATTAATATTACCCCTGGATCTTGACTAGAAAGTCTACTTCATGTAAATCATGTAATTCATTATAATAAACATCAAAGATTTTAATATCAATTCAATACACCAGATGTACATATCTGTATTTAACTTGTTCAGTGATTCTAGACACCAAATGCACATTTCTGTATTCAACTTGTTCAGCCGTTCTGGACACCAGATGGACATTGCTGTATTTAACTTGTTCAGTGGTTCTAGACACCAGATGGACATTTCTGTGTTTAACTTCTTCAGTGGTTCTAGACACCACATGGTCATTTCTGTATTTAACTTGTTCAGTGGTTCTAGACACCAGATGGACATTTCTGTGTTTAACTTCTTCAGTGGTTCTAGACACCAGATGTACATTTCTGTATTTAACTTGTTCAGTAGTTCTAGACACCACATGTACATTTCTGGATTTAACTTGTTCGCTGGGTATAGACACCAGACTTACATTTCTGTGTTTAACTTGTTCGGGCGTTCTGAAACGCCATATGTTCATTTCTGTTTTTAATTTGTTCAGTGGTTCTAGACACCAGATGCACATTTCTCTATTTCACTTTTTCAATGGTTCTAGATACCTGATGTATATTTTTTGTGCTTAGCTTGTTCGTGGTTCTAAACACTAGATGTACATTTCTGTATTCACTTGTTCATGGCCTCTTGAGACGAGGAGTTTGAAGATAACAAAGAGGTAAACTGAACTGGAATGACAGACAATATAAATGTAAAAACGAAAACACTACACAGAAACGATCTAGCAACACGAGCCCAACTAAATACTCAGGTGCTTTGAAAGGGACAGTAGTTCATGCTCCACATACGACACTCGTCGTGTTACTGTCAAACGAGACGAACATCATCTGATATGGAAATAATTTTGGACACCAGTATGTGTAAATTTATACAATTAATAGTAATAAAACGTGAGTTTATGACAAAATAAATGGTTGGGTTTGTGATGTTTAACGCCACTTTCAACAATATTTCAGCTATATCGGGAGGTCAATTTTGTTGAAGGAAACCGAAGAAAACCATCGACCTGTAGCAAGTCACTGAACAACTTTATCACATAATGTTGTATCGAGTGCACCTCGCCATGAGCGAGGCGCTAATTCACAACGTTAGTCATGAATGTGGAAAGGACCGGGGTGTGATGTGCATTTCTGCATTGAGCATATTCAGTGGTGTCTGATACCATATTTACTTTCTGTATTTAACTTGTTCAGAGGTTCTAGACATCAGGTGTACATTTCTGTATTTAACTTGATCTAGGTTTCAGAACACAAGATGTACATTTGTGTATTCAATTGTTCGTGGCTTCTAGAGACAAGACGTGCATTTATGTATTTTACTTGTTCAATGTTTCCAGAAACGAAGAGTTTGAAAATACCAAAGTGGTAATCTGAAATCGTAAATCGAAGAACAGGCAACACATTGGCCAAATGCAAAAGGACAAAAAAATTAACAACCTACACGGAAAAGATCTGTATTTATCTATGTAAAACACGGTAGCCTAGTAAGGTGCTCCGGACGGGTGTCCAGTTCCATCTCCACGTAAGGCACCCGTCGTGTTACTCTTGTTACAAACCTGGTGATAAGTTCTGAATGTGAAAAGAACCGGGATGTGATTACGACAAACGGAACATATCTGTAAAGGTTAAATAATGTAAGGTGGCGACCGTAGTGATGACTTCAACATAACCACTAGGAACCCTTGGTTCAGTAGCTTCCTTGTTAGCAGCATTCCCTATATCAAAGAAAGCATGATAGGAACCACAAGATCTGGACTATCGGTTCAACTGACAACATATTTGTATGTGTATTTCTTCTTTTAACTTGTACATGGTTTCTAGGTCCTAGGTCTACAATTATATGCTTAACGTGTTCAGTGATTCTAGACGATTGATGAACATTTTTGTATTGTACTTCCCCAAGTGTTCTAGAGATTATATACATGCACAACAAAAATTATTGTTCGAAAATCCAAATTGTTCAAAAATGTACACACACAAATACATTCAACCCAACTGTATGTCAATAATCACTGCAACTGTTCAGCTATTATTCGTAACAACCGGCATTTGAGTATTACATGACTATTCAATTTGGTTATTGGATGTTTGTTGTAACCTCTAGCAATTATTCAGCTATGTTTAGTAACGGTCGCCATCTTCAATAGCTCCCATTATCATTCGGTTTGATTTATGGATATTCATAGTCACTTTAGCAAGCTTAATCGTTTATAATCTTTTCTAGCGCATTATATCTTGAATGCAACATATTTTTTTAAAAGGAGAAGTGTGCTAATTATTTTTCTTTTCAGATTGAGTGGTATTAACATACTGTGAACAATTACAGGGTTCTGTGTCAGCTGAAGGCATCTAGAGGTTGAGTGGTATTAACATATTGTGAAGAGTTACGGGGTCCTGTGTCAGCTGATGGCCTCTACAGATTGAATGGTAGTAACTTACTGTGAACAGTTACTTCATTTATAGATGCAGAATTAATGAATAAGAATGCTGAATTATCTCTTTAAAAGGGGGATCACATAAATATGATTTCACTTACCCAACACCCTGCTTTCATAGAAGTTTTTGGTTATGTGTATGGCTGATTGATGTAATAATTGTCACATAATGTGAAGGGTGAAGTTGAATTAATGACAAGAACGATTTCTGCAAACAATAAATAAAGTAGTTCCTGTGGACGCAAAAATATATTGCCACAGATAAAAAAAAGTGGATCTATAAATAATGTCGAAAATGTTTGTGCAAACAATAAATAAAGTAGTTCATGTGGACGGAAAAATAGATTGCCACAGGTAAAAAGGTGATCTATAAATAATGTCGAACAATTTCATTCAAACAATAAATAAAGTAGTTCCTGTGGACGGAAACATAGATTGCCACAGAAAAAAGTGTAGCTATGGATAATGTGGGAAAATTTTGTCTTGCAACTGACCAACAACGGCCATTATTAGATACACTCTTGCCCATTGGGGCCTGCTGTTTGTTCTTTTTGCGTACAATAAGGAGGAAGCTATATTTTCGGGAGACTATCAAAATGTCTACATAACACGTACACAGAAAGCTAATTTCCAGCGTATTCGCATATTTAGCATGGAAATGCCATTAAATGAACGCCGTTGGCACAAAGTGTCTGTCGGATTCTAACTTACTTTTCTTAATTTAGAAAATAAAAAAAAATATATATTATAATGTTGTACATGCCAAGACATGCCGAAAAGAGTAAATACAATTAAATTGACACAATAAACAAAATTAATTAAACGGTAATTGGAACAAAGTGTGACTAGTTTCAAAGCAGTATGTTACACAATTCATGATAATATTAACGCGCGATAGATTAAATATCAATGTGTCCCTAAGATTATTGAAAGAATTTCCAAATTAAATAAAAAATGAAAGAAAACTATAGAAAGTCCGTAAACATAAGGAAAATGTATAATATTATACTAATCAGAAAACCTAAGATTCAAATTTGGTATTTGTTTCTCTGTCACAAGGATGGTTCTTGGTTTCTGTTACGGGATCGTGATATTATAGGTAAACCCATAAGAAAAACATTGACTTGACTTTGACTTGATAATGAACTGGGAACATTATATATTCTAGGCTTGATGATTTTGGTGATCGCATCTGTCTCATTGAGCTTGAAATAATGGATAATACAGATGCAGATATATCTGCTTCATACCTTGACCTACACATCAAAATTGACAGTGAGGGGCGGTTAAGAACGAAACTTTACGACAAAAAAGAAGATTTCAATATTCCCATTGTGAACTTTTCATTTATATTTAGCAACATTCCAGCAGAGCCGGCATATGGAGGTTATACCTCGCATTTGATCCGATACTCCAGCTTGCGGTTCCTATCAGGATTTCCTTGATAGAGGGTTGCTACTATCAAGTAAGATGCTGACCGAAAGTGTTACGGTCACCGCAAGGACTTTGTTAGACTATACGGAGCATCTGTGTCATAAATGACCACGGATATGTTCCACTTGTCGTAAACACCTTCCGGTCCATTCCCCATTCATTACTTATCACCGACGTCACCACCGGTTTGTGCTACTCGATCATTAGTTTTATATGTAATGTTTTATAGATCGATGTTTGTCCTTTTTCGCTTGGCCATTGTGTTGTCTGTCCTTCTTCGATTTACGGATTCTGATTACCCCTTTGGTATATCCAAGCTCTTCTTTCGACAATGTACATATATTGTATATTTATATACCATGTATAGATATCTGGATATCTATTATATTATGCTGCATAGCTTTTAATTTCAAACATTCTAATTTATTCAAGTCGTTTGTAACATTCCGAAAGATCCGTTTCTGTGTCGAACGCTGTTTTTGCATAGTAGAATACGATGAAAAAACGTATATTTCCGTTACATCAAAGCAATGATATTTCAACTCCATTCTAAGTTTTCCCAGGAAGGGCATGCTTAAGCTACAGACCAGAATAATGAATGCAAGAACTGGCAGGCGAGTAACATTGCAATTTATTTTGATCACGTGATATATATCTACATTCTCTAGCCGTATACATGGACCTGATAATGGCTGATGTACTCGACCAGGCGTCCTATGATAATAGATTTATACCTTATTTTCTCTATTTAACCAGAATGTACTTAACTATATCGCGCATGAAATTTGTGACGATTTCAGTGCCTTTCGTCCATATATTGTAAAGGACATGTCAACATTATGTTTCAAAAGTTGACTGATCTTGGTGGTATTATATGCGAGATCTTAGATTAGTCGTTCACAATAGTATATATCATATTTTGTTTACATGCAAAATGTTATAAGCATATAGATAGTGTTAATGTTGTAGGCATATAATGACAAGAGATGTGTAGAGAAACATTGTATTTGTCATCAATATTTTGCAATATGAAAAATCGTTCTGTTTCAAAGTGTTAATAAGCTTTAATTTGCGGTGTTATATATTTATAATCTTCGAAAAAGTAGATAACGTATTTGTTGCATACTTACAAAAATGTACATACATGTCTACGTATATGTAATATTTTGAAACACATTGAGACAAGTGATAACATAGGGAAGCATTTTCACAATATGACCTCACCACAGAACACTATGACATCGTCAGATATTACTATGACATCGTCACATAACACAATGACGTCGTCACATAACACTATGACGTCGTCACATACTGCTGTGACAAGACAAAATTAAATGGTTTAGAGGGAAGACAAGCAGTACGGGGTTAGATTTACAAAAGTGCATTCTGTAATCCCTTCGTCCTTTAGTGATCCTCGACTTTTTACTCCTTTTTAATGACATTGTACATTTTACTATTAGTGGGGTGTATGCGTTTCTCTCGAGTCAACGATATTTTTTACACAAAAAATCAGATAATTTATACTTTTGACAAGAGAAATCGGTCATATTTCCTCAAAATTTATCAAACATTTCTAATTGAAACGAACAGTGCCAGAATTATTATTTTTTTCCATCTTTCAGATCTTTTCATTTCTTTCTATAACATCTGGTAACATAATTGTGTTCTTCTCTATCTTCCTATCTAATGTTTATTGGTGCATTCTGTAATCCCATAGCCATTTTAGTGCCCCTAATTTTTTTAATATTTTTTGTAATTGATATTGTATTATTTGTGGGGTATATATTTACTTCCTAAGCCAAATAATATTTCATATGAAGCAAATATCTGATTATATAGTCTTTTGACATGAGAAATTGGTCATGTTCCTTCAAAATTTAACAATATTTTCTAATTCTTAGTTCTTATTGAAAGCTACAGCGCCAAAGGTTTTATTTTTTGCATTTTTCAGATCATTTCATTTTTAGTTATAATATTTGGCACAAGATTTGTTTTCTTCTTCTTTTCAACCCCCCCCCCCCCCCCAACCCCCCCCCCCTCCCCCCTAAAAGATAAATGAAGTTTCCATTTCCACATTCTAAAGCTTATAGTAATAAGCGTATATAATAGCATACATCTGTTTATAAAGGAGGTCTCTATTATTTTCTTTTTCAAGTTAACCGAGTGTCTGACTGACTTGTCCTTTATATAGAACAATTTAAAACATGTTCACCTCATAATAATTATAAATACATTCTTATCTAGAGATTCAATATTTGTTCAGTACATGTCTCGTGTCAGTCGTAACAACAGGTAAATCGCGTGACTATTTAGCTTCTTCTTTCACAGCTTTCCTGATTTGGTGATATTTGGTCAAAAGACATTATTTTCACGTAATTTATGTAGTGGAGAATACACTCCAACTGTAGATTCTTAAAAATAATCAACGAGACCCGTAAGACTGTAGATATATATCTACAGTCTCTAGCCGTAGTCATGGACCTGATAATGGCTGATGTACTCGACCAGGCGTCCTATGATAATAGATATATACCTTATTTTCTCTATTTAACCAGAATGTACTTAAATATATCGCGCATGAAATTTGTGACGATTTCAGTGCTTTTCGTCCATATATTGTAAAGGACATGTCAACATTATGTTTCAAAAGTTGACTGATCTTGGTGGTATTATATGCGAGATCTTAGATTAGTCGTTCACAATAGTATATATCATATTTTGTTTACATGCAAAATGTTATAAGCATATAGATAGTGTTAATGTTTTAGGCATATAGTGACAAGAGATGTGTAAAGAAGTATTTTATATGTCATCAATATTTTGTAATATGAAAAATCGTTCTGTTTCAAAGTGTTAATGAGCTTTAATTTGCGGTGTTATATATTTGGAATCTTCGAAAAAGTAGATAACGTATTTGTTGCATACTTGCAAAAATGTACATACATGTCTACGTATATGTAATATTTTGAAACACATTGAGACAAGTGATAACATAGGGAAGCATTTTCGCAATATGACCTCACCACAGAACACTATGACATCGTCAGATAACACTATGACATCGTCACATAACACAATGACGTCGTCACATAACACTATGACGTCGTCACATACCGCTGTGACAAGCCAACATTAAATGGTTTAGAGGGAAGACAAGCAGTACCGGGTTAGATTTACAAAAGTGCATTCTGTAATCCCTTCGTCCTTTAGTGATCCTCGACTTTTTACATTTTTTTAATGACATTGTACATTTTACTATTAGTGGGGTGTATGCGTTTCTCTCGAGTCAACGATATTTTTTACACAAAAATCAGATAATTTATTCTTTTGACAAGAGAAATCGGTCATATTTCTTCAAAATTTATAAAACATTTCTAATTTAAGCCAACAGTGCCAGAATTTTTTTTTTTCCATCTTTCAGATATTTTCATTTTTTTCTATGACATTTGGTAACATAATTGTTTTCTTCTCTATCTTCCTATATAATGTTTATTGGTGCATTCTGTAATCCCATAGCCATTTTAGTGCCCCTAATTTTTTTAATATTTTTTGTAATTGATATTGTATTATTTGTGGGGTATATATTTACTTCCTGACCCAAATAATATTTCATATGAAGCAAATATCTGATTATATAGTCTTTTGACATGAGAAATCGGTCATGTTCCTTCAATATTTAACAATATTTTCTAATTCTTAGTTCTTATTGAAAGCTGCAGCGCCAAACGTTTTATTTTTTGCATTTTTCAGATTATTTCAATTGGTTGTTATAAAATTTGGCACAAGATTTGTTTTCTTCTTCTTCTCCTCAACCCCCACCCTAAAAGATAAATGAAGTTTTCATTACCACATTCTAATACTTATAGTAATAAGCGTACATAATAGCATACATCTGTTTATAAAGGAGGTCTCTATTATTTTCTATTTCAAGTTAACCGAGTTTCTGACTGACTTGTCCTTTATATAGAACAATTTAAAACATGTTCACCTCATGATAATTATAAATACATTCTTATCTAGAGATTTAATATTTGTTCAGTACATATCTCGTGTCAGTCGTAACAACAGGTACATCGCGTGACTATTTAGCTTCTTCTTTCACAGCTTTCCTGATTTGGTGATATTTGGTCAAAGACATTATTTTCACGTAATTTATGTAGTGGAGAATACACTCCAACTGTAGATTCTTAAGAATAATCAACGAGACCCGTAAGGGTTGAGTTGATTATTTTTAAGAATCTACAAGTTGGAGTGTATGAGAATCTCTTACATAATACATGTTTATCTGCAACAGTGTTTTCATTTGATATGTTTACCTTTTTAATTTTCAGAAAGCTAAATAAGCCTCAATTAACAAACAATAAACAACAACATTTTATCGGCATTCATGCTTTCGATTCTCGTTTATATTTAGATATTTCAAGGTCTTTCAGGTGTCCCAAATGTTCACCTGTGGTCTGTCTGATTTGCTAAGTTGCGGTCGGTTCGTTGGTTGTTTTTGTATTGCGAGAATACTCTTCAGTTCTGAACATAAATTATGTCAGAACTCAAATACTTGTATCGTGTCTTGTATATATTGATCAATTGCTCTTTTAAGCTAATTGTTGATATTATTTTAATAAAGCTTACTATCAAGAGTTACATATACTAATAATAGAATTTATTAACGTGGTCAGCTTAGCCGAGTGGTAAGATGGAAGTTTTGAAAGTCAAAAGTAGAGACACGAAAGTCCCAAAATAAGTAAAGCGCGTTTTTAAGCCTAACATAGTAAAAGGTTAAAGTTCATATATTCAAGAACAAAAGCATGAACTGTAGATTCAAAAAAATAATTCACTGTTCGAACAATAGTGTGACGTCAGAGAAATGTATTATGATGTTATTATATCATACAGATATTTTCTCATATGAATAAGGCAATTGTCTAGAAACCTATTTAAACTGCATTAAATATATAATACATTACTATTGAAACAAAAGAAGTGGTCCGCATTGGACATAGCGAGTTTCTTTTTCCGCGTGAGTACTCAGGTGAAGGCCGAGGCGCGTAGCACCAAGGCCTCCACCTGGGTACGAATGCGGAAAAAGAAACCCGTTATATCCAATACGGGCAAATTCTTTTGCTTCAATAATAATGTATCTAACTTGTACAATAATAGTGTTGTTGCAAAAATATATGGCATGGCATATATTTTTACACGTTTAATGTTTAGAAAGCCAAATAAGACAACAATAAACAAAAATAAAACGAAACATTTTTATCGGTCAACGTCCTTTCGATTCTCGTTTATATTTAGATATTTCAAGGTCTTTCAAGCGAAAAGAATCGTTTATATTTAGATATTTCAAGGTCTTTCAGGTGTCCCAAATCTTCACCGGTGGTCTGTCTGATTTGTTATTACTTGCAGTTAGTTGTTTTTGTATTGCGAGAATACATTTTAAAAGTTCACATACTCGTCAGTTCTGAACATAGATTATGCCAGATCTTAAATACTTCTACCGTGTCTTGTATATTGCTTTTCTAAGCAAATTGTTGATATTTTTTTCTTCATATCTTACTATCAATTGTCAAATATACTAATAATAGTGTATAGTATAGTAGTGTGGACACCGTAGCCGAGTGGTTAGATGGAAGTTTTGAAAGTCAAAATAGACTTTGAAAAGCCAAGCCGTGGTCCCGGACAAGAAAGCCCCAAGATAAGTAAAGCTCGTTTTTAAGCCTAAAACAGTAAAAGGTTAAAGTTCATATATTCAAGAAGAAAAGAATAAACTGTAGATTCTTAAAAATAATCCACTGTTCGAACACTAGTGTGACGTCAGAGAAATGCATTACGTAAACGATATCAACCTTGTCCCACAAATGAGTCAAATTATTAACGTACAGCGTTCTATTTCATCGGCCTTTATTAGCGACATGTATGTGATATTAGAGGCCGCATTTACAATAGTTTTGCTGGTGGTATTATTGTACAATTTATCTTAAATGGTAAAATTCAGTTAAAAATCGATACCAACTATATACAAATATAGCTTAAAAATATGCATATTTAAAAATAAGAAATAAAACCAGTATGTCAAGGATAGCAATGATCTCGATACAACATTCTGTGATAAACTTTGCCAGTGACTTCTGACAGGTCGGTGGTTTTTTCTGAGTATTCCAGTTTCCCCCACCAATAAAACTGATGTTTATGCGTTAAAGTTTAGCAAAGGACCCAAAGTGAAAATTAATAATATACATTTTCTAAAGATCAAGACAGACTTCATTGAAAACACACTTTATTTGAATAAAGCACATGAACGATACAGGCTGTGATGAGCTTCTAGGAAGCTAACATTGTCATGACTACGATTTTGTCAATGGATTGTTTTCTATCTTATCTCCATGTGTACTTTGGAATAAGAAATGTTGATACAATGACCGATAATAAGTACAATATATAGTGGTTGGTTATGGTGTTTAACGCCACTTTCAAAAAATTTTCATTCATATGGCGGAGGTACAATATATACAATTTGTGCTACGTGTGAAAATGAAATGACTTGCTGGAGGCAAAACATCCCTTCCGCTAAAAGTTTAATGCTTGGTAACTGTACTTAAAACATAGTTATGCCAAGTTCATGCTCAATGAAAGAGGGGTTCAAAGTGTCAGTTGGTCGGATGTTTCAATTGCCAACAAAGAGAAAAATAGGACAGGAGTGGTAAGCTTTCAAAACTGTTACAAAAAAGGCATACAATGTATACACATTTATTTGTCAAACAGCCTCAGCGTTGTAATGGTCAACATGTTCGCCTCGGGTGAGGTGGAACGAGAGGTCGATTCCAGATTTCCGGTTGGGTCAAACCTAGGACTAATCCAATGATATTTATTTCTTCTATAACCGGGATAGTTAGTGGTTCCTGCAACGGGGTCAGGATTGTATAGGTAAAATAATAAGTACAACCTTGACTAGATTCTGAACTGGGAATATTGTACATGACATTATTCTTTAATTGTATGAGTGAGTGAGTGATTGTTGCTTAACGCTACTTTCAGCAATATTTCAGCTATATCATGGCGACCAGCCTTTGTGGTTGCGGAAATCGGAGTACCCGCAGAGAACCACCGACCATGGGCAAGCAACTGGTAAACCTTATCACTTGCGGTTGCGAGTCGAATGCACCTTTATGTGATTTACAAAGCAGGGCAAGGACCCACGTCGTATTGGTGATAGGCTTGTAAGAGTTGCTAGGCAATCCAACTACCTAACTCATTGAACCACCCGGATCCTCCGACATCACAGGAAGATCCCATTGAAAATATTTATCAAAAAATTCTAATTGAAACCAGGAGTGCCAGATTATCTATATTTTGGATCTTTCAGATCATTTCATTTTTTTTCTATAAAATTTGGCAAAATAATTGTTTTCTTCTCTTTCTTCCCTCCCCCTAAAAGTTAAATCACAAACAATAACTCATAGTAATAAGCGTAAACGGGGATCCACTTTTTTTTTAATACAGTCAACCGAGTTTCCGACATAATTTTCCTTTATATAGAACAATTTATAACATTTTAACAACATAATAGTTATAAATACATTTTCTTTTATGTAAATATTTAATATATATTCAGTACAGGTCTCATGTCAGTCGTACCAACAGGTAAATCACGTGACTATATGACGTCCTCTTTTGCAGTTTTCCTGATTTGGTGAAATTTCGTCAGAAGACATTATTTTCAAATATTTTCAGGTAATTTATATTGTTATTATATCAAATATATATTATAATTGTAATATATTCTGATATATATATAAGCCAGTTGTCTAGAAATCTATTAAACTGCATTATTTTATCTCAAAAGGTAATATTCATTTAGTAGTCGATACCAACTACATATAAATGTAGTTTAAAAATATGCGTATTTAAAAATAAGAAATAAAGCAAGTATGTCAAGGCTACAAAGCTCTTACCTTGATCAATTATTAAGATCTCGAAACTTAGTACACCTATCCAGCAGTGCTTATCGTATTGGCACGCTGAGCAGTTGTCCGGTGCCCCACGTGACATGCTAATCTATATTTCTTGTCTACGGCATATGATTTAATGCTTAGGCACTGATTTTGAAGTTCCAAGACAATCACCATATTTAATTTTATCCATCATTTACATGTTTATTCCTGTGAGTGGTTGTGTAGGTAGCGATCACAGTGCACTGTTGGCCCCAGAGCATACAATGCTCTCAAGACGACCCTGCTATCCAATATAGTTGTATTTACAAAACTTGAATGTTGCTATTTCTTGTCTCAATGGCAAATCACAAGGCATTTAAATAATAAAGAAGGGGACAATTGTTTACACCCCACTTGGATGATGAAATATGTGGGACGCTAAGATAAGCAACTTATTAATGGCAGATGATCCATTTCGCTACTCCAGTTATCAACCAATGACTGGTGTATTACTTGTCAGTTATATGTCAAAGCCATTACATCTGGTAGTCACGATATAGCTAAAAGAGACCATAAACACACAAAAAACCTATATAACTTAACAAGTGTCAATTATTAGAATGATGAAAATGAGGTAAATGATGACAAAAGGGTTTTGATTGCATGCTTGAATAATGACAATAGTATTTTCCTACTTTGGTTTGATGACATACTCAATGGCAATGTTGGTTTCTCCCCAATTATGTCGGTGTAATTAAATCAGGGAGAGAATTTGCACCTCACTTTCAATTATTAAAACAATTCTTTTGCACCTCACAATAAATCATTTGCACCTCGCAACAAATAAATTCAACAGCGCAACAAATCATTTGAACTTCGGAATAAGGGTTAGGGTTATTAGCTCACCTGGTCAAAGGCCATGTGACCTTTTGCCATCAGGTTTCGTCCGTCGGTCGTCGTCCGTCCGTCGTCGTCTGTCGTCTGTCGTTAGCTTTTCACATTTTCCTCAGAAACCACTGAGCCAATTTAGACCAAACTTTGGTGGAATGGTCCTTGGATGGCCCCCTTCTAAAATTGTTTCCGGTGATCCCGACTTCCAACCAAGATGGCCGCCAAGCTAAGAATAGAAAAAAAGGTGGAATGGAATTTTAATTGTCCATTGGTGCTTTAGTATAAGTCAAAATGAGCTCAAATTTTAACTGCAGCTACATGGCAAGGAGTTGTTTAGCATATATTCGGTTTTTTTCTGTGAAATTGTTCTATCCGCCGTTTTATACCGATTATGCAAAGTAGGCATATTTTGAAAAAAGAACACATTTAAATCTTCTCCTCTGAAACCGCTATACCAAATTAAACCAAAACTGGCAGGCGTGGTCCCTGGGTGGGTCTCTTTCAAAATTGTGTCCGACAGCCCCGTCCTCCATTCAAGATGGCTGTTGTTGCTAAAAATAGAAATTTCTTCAATTGTCTATTGGTGCTTTAGTATAAGTCAAAATGAGCTCAAATTTTAACTGCAGCTATATGACGAGGAGTAGTTTAACATATATTCTGTTTTTATTAGCTCACCTGGCCTTTAGGCCATATGAGCTATTGCTATCACTTTTCGTCCGTCGTCCGTCCGTCAACATTTCACATTTTAATCTTCTCCTCAGAAACCACGGGGCCAATTGCAACCAAATTTTGGTAGAATGGTTCTTGGGTGGCCCCCTTCCAAAATTGTGTCCGGTGATCCCGACTTCCAACCAAGCTGGCCTCCAAGCTAAAAATAGAAAAAGGGGAAGAAATTAGAAAAACATCTTCTCCTCGGAAACTACTGAGCCAATCTCAACCAAGCTTTGCTGAGATGATCATTGGGTTGTACCCTTCCGAAATTGTGTCCGGCATTTCAGACCTCCGACCAAGGGCAGCCAGAGCCGAACTTAATTTAACATAGGATCCAAAGGGAAATTCCCATAAAACTCTTCTTGTCTGAAACCATTTGCTCAATAAGAACTAAATTTTGATGAAATAGTCATTGGATGGTTCTCTTCCAAATATGTGTCCGGCGGTTCGGTCCTTCGACCAAGATGGCCCCCACAGCCGAACTTAGTTTAGCATAGGACCCTATGGGAAATTCACATAGCAATCCTCTCCTCAGAAACCACTGGCCAATTGCAACCAAACTTTGATGGAATGTTCCTTGGATGGCCCACTTCCAAAATTGTGTCCGATGAACCCGACTTTCAACCAAGATGGCCGTCAAGCAAAAAATAGAGAAAAGGTGTGATGAAATTTAAAAAAAATCTACTCCTCTAGATCTGAAACTACTGAGCCAATCTCAACCAAGCTTTGCTGAAATGGTTCTTGGGTGGTCCCCTTCCAAAATTGTGTCCGGCATTTCAGACATCCGACCAGGATGGCCGCTACCGCCGAACTTAACTTAACATAGGACCCAATGGGAAATTATCATAACAATCTTCTTGTCTGAAACCATTTGCTCAATAAGAACTCAATTTTGATGAAATAGTCAGTGGATGGTTCTCTGCCAAAAATGTGTCCGGTCGTTCGGCCCTTCGACCAAGATGGCCCCTACAGCCGAACTTAGTTTAGCATAGGATCCTATGGGAAATTCACATAAAAAACATCTTATCTGGAACCAGTAGCTCAATTAGAACCAAACTTTGATGGAATAGTCATTGGAAGGTCCTCTTCCAAAATTGTTCCTGGCAGTCGCGCTCTCCCGCCAAGATGGCCGCCATAGTGCAGTTGCGTTGTTATTGAAAACAGCTTTGATCCAGAAAATTCGTCAACATATAACTTGTTCTTACCATGAAATAGCTGAAAAAAATCTACCCTTTTCGTTCGTTCGTTCATTCCTTTGTCCGTTAACTTCTTCATCCATTCATCCAGTTTGGATCGGAATCACAATAAGAACGTGTCAGAGTAGAGCGACATGTCTACCCACGTTCCATTCATTTATCTCTTCGTTTGTTCGTTTGTCCAATGCAAATCCTCTGAGGTAATTATTGCAGGAGTTTTGGGACTTTTACATTTTCAATATGCATGGACGTTGTGAACGCATAGTGGTGGAACATAGTAAACTGGTAAATTCTTGTTTAATGAACTTCATATGGAATCCCTTTCAGAAATATGTAAAGCATTATTATATTTAGGAGGATATCGAGATGTGAACTTTTTAAATTTCATCCAATATTCCTGTTTACAGTTGTCCAAAACCTATGTTGTAGCTTTTTCTGTTTCGGAGATATGAAGGAATTAAAAGGAAACAACACCCACGTTTTAAAGTCCCATTTAAATGAGTTAAAGTTTAACATATGACCCTACATGAAAACGTAAGATATGGTTTCTCTCAGAATCTATACTTTATTGAACACAAACTCTATTAGAATAATTCGGGTGAGTGATACATCCTCAAGTGGGCCTCTATCTTAATCATGGAAGATCAAATGGGCCTCTATCTTAATCATGGAAGACTAAATAGGCCTCTATCTTAATCATGGAAGACTAAATGGACCTCTATCTTAATGATGGAAGACTAAATGGGCCTCAGTCTTAATCATGGAAGACTAAATGGGCCTCTATCCTAATCATGGAAGACCAAATGGGCCTCTATCTTAATCATGGTAGAATAAATTTGCTATGATACTACGATTTTCTCATTGGATTTGAGAACTGTTCCGACAGTGCGAAGTTTTTTGTCTATCTTTTATTCCATATGTATCTACAGTGTACTATAAGAGAGCGCTAGGAAAGACATGGTTAATTGAAAAGCCATTCTGATTTTAATTAATTAATTTTAGTGGTGTACAGAAATCAAAGTGACTACAGACAATTAATAAATGATAATTTCTATTTTAATATCAATAATATATTACAGGATATCAACATCATGTCAACTTCTCCATCTTTCTGTGGAATGTGTGATAACCGCCATATTTCTAAGCCATCAGAAGCTTGGTGTCGAGATTGTGAAGAAGGACTTTGTACAGAATGCATTGAATATCACAGTTCAGGGAAGCTGTCACGATGTCATACCACGATATCCATAGCGGAATACCAGAGGTTGCCGTCGTCCGTGTTGAAAATTAAAGAACATTGCAGCGAACATCAGGAAAAATTCAATTTATACTGTAAAGAACACGAGTGTCCGTGTTGTGGAATTTGCATCGTGAAAAATCATAGTGATTGTAAGAATGTAGCTATCATGGAAGAAATAATAAAGAACGTGAAGACATCAAGTATGTTCAATGAGACCGAGCATTTGATTAAAGAAATGATTGACAATATTGGTAAGCTTAAACAAAATAGAGAGACCAACTCCAGTGCTGTTAAAGAACAGAAACGAATAATTGAGAATGAAATACAGGAATTGAGGACAAAAATCAACAATCATGTTGACAGGTTACATGAAAATCTGATGACGGAATTGGATGAAGCAGAAATACAAGTAACCGACGAAACACGTGAACTACTTATATCTTTAGACGAGAAAGAGAAAGAACTCACCAAACACCAGACAAATATAGTCAACATGAAAAAGAATGCATCAGACCTACAAACATTTATAGCCATAAAGCAAATAGTGAAAGAAGTAGAAACACAAAACACGTGTCTACAGTCACTAGTTAACAGTGACAGTCTGAATCAAACCAAACTATCATATAAGATAGACACCGGTTTGAAGAATATAACCACCAGCATTCAAAAGTTTGCAGAAGTAGTTGTTGAATCAAAGCGTTGTGAGATGACCTTTGTCAGAAAAAAGGATAAACAAGCCCAGATGATGGTAGCTGAACTGTCACTACCAAGGTCACTTGAAAATATACAGCTAAATCTGAAACAAAAGATAAACACCAAAGGGACTGATATCAGAGGCTGCTCGTTACTTCCAGATGGTAGAATGGTATTTTCCTGTTACAGTTCTGATACTCTAAGATTCATCAACAAAGAAGGAATAGAATTATTCCAGATAGGTAAAACAGGAGCCTGTCCTTATGATACAGTTTATATTAAAGATAACAATAGCGTTGCTGTATCATCTGGATGGAGAGGTAAGCTATGCATAACTATAATAGATATAGAAAGTCAGAAAGTCATGACAACTATTCCCATGGATACGTACATTTATGGCATGGCGGTTAGAGGTAGGACAATATATAATTGTGCATGGAATAAAGGACTAAAGATGTTAAATCTGAGTGATAGATCTGTTAGTGATATAATCAGCAGTAATATGTCTTACGTTACTTACATAGCTACATCTGGAGACAAACTTTACTACACAAACACTAACACTAACACCGTGACATGTTGTGATTTACGTGGTACAACACAATGGGAATTCAAAGATGAACGTGGTCTACAGGGTCCACGTGGTATCTCTGTAGACAATGATGGGAACGTGTATGTAATCGGGTGTCATTCTCGCAACGTTATGGTTATCTCCCCTGATGGACAACGTCATAGACAACTATTGGCTTCCAAGGATGGCTTGTCATGCCCACGTGTACTTGATTATGACAAATCTACCAATAGGCTATTAGTTGTAAATCAGAACAGTACTGCTTTTCTGTTTGATGTTACAAGAGGATAGTAGGAGAAAATCAGAACAAAATACACCATTAAATAGACTGATTTTTATTTTAAAGACTGTGATTTATTAATATTACCCCTTCATCTTGACCAGCAAGTCTACTTCATGTAATTCATATAATTCAATATAATAAACATCAAAGATTTCAATATCAATTTAATACACCTGATGTACATTTCTGTATTTAATGTGTTTATTGGTCTGTACACCAGATGTACATTTATGTATTTCACTTGTTCAGTGGTACTAGACATCAGATGTACATATATTGCATTTAATTTCTTTCATGGCTTCGATACACCAGATGAAGATAACTGTATTTAGCTTGTTCATGGCTTCCAGACAACATATGTACATTTCTGGATTTAACTTGCTCAGTGGTTCTAGACATCAGGGGTTCGTTGTTGAACTTGTCATTAAGCTAATAATATGATTAGTCATAGTAACATGATTCATTCCTAATCACACACTTAGCTAATGCAACGATTAAATTTTGTTGCTGAACTCTTTTTTAATCAATGTATAAACTTGTCATATTTAATCATTGGATTAGCTAATTATGTGATTATGAATAAATCATGTAATTATGGCTAATCATATGATTAGCTTAATCACAAGTTAAACAACGGACCCCTGATGTACATATTTGTATTTAACTTATTCATGGCTGCTAGACACCAAATACATTTCTGTAACTATCTTGTTCAGTGGATCTGGACACCAGAAACAGAAACGAAGATAAAATTTAATCATTTGTACGAAACACACAGTGAGATAGGTGTTAATAATAAGGTGATTAACGCCACTGTCAAAATATTTCAGCTATGTTCCGGCGATCAGCTTTATTGATGGCGGAATCCGGAGTACCTAGCTGTCACAAGTCAATGACAAACTTTATGACATGCTTTTTTATCGAGTACCCTTCGTGGGTTTCGAACTCACAACTTTAGTGATGATAGGCACTGATTGCACGGTAGTTTTAAATTCAACTACGATACGATCACAACCAGGATGGTACTTCAATAAGATAGGTTGGCAAAACATGTTTAAATCATTATTTCCTGAATGGAAACTTATTTTACTTTGGAGGACAAGTTTGCTAATTATTTATTTTTTCCATTGGGGAGGGGGAAGGGGTATGCTCAATGTGCAATTAAATTATGAAGATACAAAAGTATAATCAGAGGCCGTGATTAGAAGGACGCACATAATGACATTATAAAAAAGACACGAAGACAAAAACAATGATAGATATAACAGTGCACGGAACTATTGATAGAGTAATGCAAACTCCACAAAACAACGGGGGTAAACGTATGTGTTTCGGACCGGTAAGCTATTCCTGTTCCTCTAGTAGCCCATATCGTGGCAATGGTAAACAACACATACGTTTGATAGGGAAATCGTGTTTGACACCGGTACACGCAAATGAAACAAATAACTCAATTAAAACATGAGCCCCTACAAAACAAATCAGAGAAAAGACGAATCGAATATCGTGTAAACATTTAAACATGGAAATGTAAAGAACATACCTAAAATTAATAAAACATGTAATTGTTAAAAATGTTAAAAATTCGAACTCCACTTAATACCGGGCCGATCTCAAGTACTCCGAAGGGGTAGGTAGTTCCTTCTCCTCTAGTGGCACATGTCGTGTTACTCCTGCTACAAACCCAGCAAAGTGGTAATATGCTTTAAACTATTCATTATAGAGGTTTATAGGGTAATAGCAACAATACTTTAGCAATAACGTGGTGATCTGTTTTATTGGTGTGGAAAACTGCAGTATTCGATAAAAACAACCGACCTGCCACAAAACTGGTCAAATGTTATCACATAATTTCGTCTAGAGTGAAATCAGTCACAGTTGGAAGGCAATTAACAAATTTAATTGCGAGGTGCAATGACTGCAATCAAGATTTTTTGGTGATTGCTGCTACGATGATCCCTTTTGAAATAAACATTAGAGAAAACAGAGGCACTGGACAAAGACAAATAAAACAAAAACACAAATCACAAAACTAAACATAATAACCAGCACCGACCCCACACGAAGGTGAATCAAGGTGCTCACTAAGGGTAAGAAGTCCCTCTTATAAGACGCCCACCGTTTTACTCACATAGTGAAGACGTGTTGGACACCACTATATTCCATCAAACACAAATAGCATAAATAAGACAAGTTGTTCTACAAACAGCTGAGGGAAAGGACGAACCAAAGATACTTTGTATGCGGAAATTGTATCGAACACCATAACATGGACTACAACACATAATAGGATAAAAGTTCAACGCAACCCCCACTATTTAAAACCGGGCGGGAACACAGAAGAAACAGACACCATTGGGTACAAGACACAGAAAACAAAAACACAACACGTTCCAATGAAATGCTTGTCCGTGATAGAGGAAAGAAAAAATCTACGTAGAAAGGAGCAGATCCATTGTCATTTGAGATATGGATATTTCGTAGCAATCAACCAGATCGTGATGACGACAGTACAAATGTTGTAGAGATGACTTCACCTAGAACATAACCTTGATCGAGCAACATTTTCGCAAGCAACTTTGTAGAAAATCACTGTACTGGGTACAATCTATAGTATAACTTATGAATTGTGAAATGTGAACACCATCTGCTGGTCATGCTGGAATATTGCTACTAATGAAAGGGAAGTTGACTAATGGAAAAGTGAAGTCATCACGTTTGGATACTCATGATGGACCAACCCACAGAGACCTCCAACAGGTCGCCAAGTAAGAGATTGTTGATGTGATCTTGATAGAGGACGTCACCTTGTATATAATACTGAAAATACTTGCCATGATCCATTGTGGCAGTACATTGTATATTTATAGATATACTTTATAGTGATTGCCAAATACAAGTTGAACAGTTGTACACCAGGAACCATTCTTATGTCAAATCATAGAAAGCAATAGTGGACAATACACAAAATAACTATGTTACACCTCACAAGGAGATAACAGAGGGAAATTAGGGTCTAGCTTAGAATATGTACAACAGTGTATGGGGTTTGTTAAACCATTAAATATGATTCCAACCCTCTCTTGACATATACTGCTCCATGGTTAAACTTGCTAATGGGATAACACTCTTAACATATAAATATTCATGCTTAAGCCAGTAAATGAGGTCCCAACCCTTTCTTGACATATCAATATCCATGGTTAAAGCTGTTAATGGGATTACATTCTTTTCCTGACTCTTGACATATACATCTTCATGGCTAAGCTAGTTATATGGATCGCAACCCTCTCTTGGCATATACATCTCCATGGCTAAACCAGCTATATGGATCCCAACTCTCTCTTGACATATACATATCCATGGATAAACCAGCTATATGGATCACATCTCTCTCTTGACATATAAATTGCCATGGTTAAGCCGGATAAAAAGATCCAAGCCCTCTCTTGACATATAAATATCCATGGTTAAAACAGTTAACGGGATTCCAAATCCTCACTCTTGGCATATGAATCTCCATCGAGCAAACAAACAAAAACGAACTTGCTTAAATTTCCCTAACAGCATAGTCTCTGGTTTTAATTGATGACTGCGGTAATTATATTGAAACTTAGGAAGTCTCCTCCAAATTACAATTTGTTACATAAAAAACATGTATTACTATACATAGATAACGAATCAATGATGCTATCAATATGCCTCAGGTAAAATAGGTTATCTTGTATTGTTAAAACAATACTATCTATGATGGATTTATCTATTTATTTACTAAACATATGTCTTAAGTTTATTTATTTATTTATTGAAAATACCCCCCCCCCCCCTCCCAATCCATTAGATTATTGTGCGTGCTGGAAACATTTTTTCTTTCTTGATTAATCATTCGCTTGAAAAAGTTTGTTCGATATGTTTTTCTGATAGTGTTTAACGCCACTTTCAACAATGCTTCAGTTCTATCGTGGTGGCGGTCAGTGTTATTGCTGGAGGAAACTGACAAACTGTATGACATAATGTTGTTTACACCTGATAAGTGGTGATAGGCACTGATTGCATAGGTAGTTGTAAATCCAACTATCATGCGATCGCGGCTATGACGGTCCCTCGCTTTAAAAAGAACTGACCCATAAGTTTTGTCTTTATATATATTTGACTATGGCGAAAACAACATAAAAAGCCAACACTGTTATGTTTAATTTCATCAAACCACTTTTGGAGTGCAGCCATTAAAGTATTGGTCAAAGGTTTGGTGGATGCTAGATTCAAGGGTTTGGTTTAAAAGGAACTTCACTTCATTTGCTTCACTGTTAAGATCATATCATTAAAGCGAAGAATAAAAACAGGTTGATTTTAATTTAGGAAATATGTTAGAGCATAGTTGTCAGTTTTATTTGAAGAGGTAACCAGAATATCCCGAGAAATCGACCGACCTGTAGCAAGTCGCTGACAAACTTTATAACATATTGTTGTATCGAGTACACATCGGCTTGAGTAGGATTTGAAATCGCAATGTCAGCGTTGATAGGCACTTATTGCATATGTAGTTGTAAATCTAACTAGCATAGGATAGCGACCTTGACGGCCCCTTATATATACAAAACGATAGACAGTAGATACAAAGGCGATAATCAACAAATTATAGAACAATGCAAAAGACGAACCATGTGACAGAAAAAAAAAGAATAAAAAAGAGGGAACATATAAATAAAACTATCAACAGAACAAACATATACAGGTAATGATAAGTAACACTGGTCCTATTAAAAACAGGGGAGATCTTAGTGCTCTAGAAGGGCAACTTATTAATTCTTGTCAGTCGTGTTTCTATTCATAAAACGAGAGTCAAAACACCGTATCGCCAGGATATCTCATACCCGCTTGTAGCATGAAATTACCAAGTCCCATTTCTTTTAAATTTTCTCTTTATACATTTATTTTCAATGATATTTCTTGATTATTTCATCTCTTTTTTTTAACTAAACTTGTATTTTAGCTTATTTATATTATCTCAAAGTAACACCAGCTTACGGGTGCCACTAGTGGAGCAGATTATTAAGTATTATTGATATTTAGAGGGGTTTCTGTTTCTCGATTGTCAGTGTTCTGTGTAATTTTTTGTAGATCGTTGCTTGTCCTGTTGTATTTTTTTTCGTGGCCTTTCGATTGTCTGTCCTTCTTTGATTTACGGATTCTGATTACCACTTTGGTACCTTCAATCTCTTATTTCATGTACTGACCATCAATATTCGTATTATCTATGTGGAATGTCAGTATATATTGATGACGTTAGTATTTTTATTTTATATATGATCTACACATCACTACACGGTTTAGTTTGCATGTACCGCATATAAAAACAGGCTGCTAAATTAAAATTATCTCTAATAGATTTATCTGTTTATTTATTAGATCTATGTTCTAATTTTATTTTCATAAAATGTGTCACAATTAAATGTGTGTGATTATTAGAAACAAATGGTTATATTTAATAAAAATGAAGAAATGTACATATTTCATTTTAACCTGTTCATGGCTTTCAGACCCCAAATACATTTCTTTTTAATTTGTTCAGTGGTTCTAGACATCAGACGCACATTTCTGTATTTAACTTGTTTATGGCTTCCAGACACCAGATGCATATTTCTGTATCTAGCTTGTTCAATGGTTCTAGACACCTGATGCTCATTTCTGTATTTAACTTGTCCATGCCTTCCAGACACCAGATGCAGATTTCTGTATCTAGCTTGTTCAATGGTTCTAGACACCAGATGTACATTTCTGTATTTAACTTGTTCATGCCTTCCAGACACCAGATGCAGATTTCTGTATCTAGCTTGTTCAATGGTTCTAGACACCAGACGTACATTTCTGTATTTAATTTATTCAGTGGCTCTAGACACCAAATGTGCATTGTATTTAACTTTTCCATGACTTCCAGACACCTGATGCACATTTCTGTATTTAACTTGTTCATGCCTTTCAGACACCAGATGCAGATTTCTGTATCTAGCTTGTTCAATGGATCTAGACACCAGATGTACATTTCTGTATCTAATTTATTCATTGGCTCTAGACACTAAATGTACATTTCTGTATTTAACTTGTTCATGTCTTCCAGACACCAGATGTAAATTTCTGTATTTAACTTGTTCGTGGCTTCCATACACGAGATGCATATTTTTGTATATAGCTTGTCCATGGCTTCCAGACACCAGATGTACATTTCTGTATTTAACTTGTTCATGGCTTCCAGACATCAGATGTACATTTCTGTTTTTAACTTGTTTGTGATTAAGCCGGTTAATTGGATCCAAACTCTCTTTTGACATTTAAATCTCCATGGTCAATCCAGTTAATGTGATGCTAACCCTTTCTTGACATATACATTTCCATGGTTAAGCCGGTTCATGTGATCCAAATCCTCACTTATGGCATATGAATTCCAAATTTGCTCCGATTCCCTTCAACTCAAAATAGCGTGGAGTCTGTGATTTTCATTGATGACGATAATAGTTATACATTATATATAATTTACACGTCACTACATGATGTAGCTTAATTGAAGGATATTTTATTTGCCACTGTAATAGACAAAATGGATTAGACATAAATTGTACTACCTTATGCAGTTTTCTCTAATTTACAATTTGTTATATTAAGGAAGTACATAAAAAAAACATGCATTACTATCTTTTGCGCTAATAACGAATCAATGTTGTTATCAATGTTTTAGTTCACATGTACCCCATATAAAAATAGGTTATCTTGTATTGTTAAAACAATAATATCCCTGATGCATTTATCAATTTGTTTACTCGACCTCTATTTTCACTTTTCTTTTTGAAACTTAAAAAAACCACCCTCACTCCCTTTTGATTATTGAGATTAGTGGACACAAGGGGACAAATGTTGTTGTTTTTTTCTATTTACATGATTAATTTTAAAGGAAAAAGAGTTTGAAGATACCATAGGGGTAATCAGAATCCGTAAATCGAAGGACAGACAACACAATGGACAAAGGAAAAAGAACAAAAGAACAAACAACGATCTAGAAAACATTATACGTAAAACTAAAGATCGAGTAACACAACTGAAAGTTATATTCATATATAATATACTATATATTTGACAACATCCTAAAAAGGAAACACATCTGTTTTATTAATTTGATCAAACCACTTCGATGGTGCAGTGGTTAATGTGTTGGCCTCAAGTGCAGTGGATATTGGTTTCTATCAAAGGTTGGGTAAAAAAATGGGACTTCACTTGCTTCACAGCTTAACATCTAGCAGTAAGGCGTAGAAACAAAGAGAGTTTGGTTTGAATTCAGTAAAATATATCAGAGTAAAGATACATGTATGAGCGAACGATTTAGTCATCTAACCCCCAAAAACTACAATGTGCTTGATTAGTACAAAAAGGACGTCATCATCATCTCATCGAAATGTAACTTGTTCTTGCCATAGACAATAATAACTCATACGTATACTGAAAAGCAGTTATAGCTGAAAGGGTGCTCACGTGGTGTTAAGCAATAATCACTCACTCACTCACTCACTCACTCACTCACTCACTCACTCACTCACTCACTCACTCACTCACTCACTACCTCACGCTCCCACTCACCCACTGACTCATTAACTGACGCACTAACTAACTCATTCACTCACTCATATATATATTGCTACTCCATGTACTCGTTGCAATGGTAACCTACGGTAAAAGTATGTCCGAGTATAGCCACATGTCTAAGTCTATATTGTTGCTTTAATTATCTTTCAACAATTCAAAAATCCAATTCAGTATGTTTGTCTAGTACAAAAATGGACATCATTATCAGCTCATCGCAATGTAGCATGTTCTCTCCATGATATAGCTGAACAATTGCTAACTTGATGTTAAATACAAATCACTGACTCACTCAGCTATGGGAATATACACCCAGTAACATTTATAATTTCCATGTTGTCAGTAACCATGACTACATGTCCTTCTATAAAAATGTCAATAATTTATCAAATCATTAACTATATATATATTGAATCAGCAATGAAATTTGAAACGATGTTAGTGATTTGTCTCAATATTTTGAAAAAAATGTTGTTTGTATTAAGCTAAGAGGATCTATACTGTCCATAGTGTCACTTAAAGGGTGGTCGTCGTCTTCATCATATGTACTTTGATTTACAACTATTTGTGCAATCAGTGCCTAAATGTATGGATTCGAACCCATTTCATGGCGAGATGTACTCGATACAACATTCTGTGATAGAGCTTGTCAGTGACCTGCGACTCGTCGGCGATTTTCACAAAGTACTCCGGTTTCCTTCTCCTGACCAAAACGAAATAACTGAAATATTGTTGAAAGTGGCGTCAATAACCATAAACCAAATAACATATTGTGGCTTGAATCAGTTCCTCAAAAAAGTCTGGAGCATATTTGTTAATATACACAATATTGTATGTAGATAGTTAATGCTAGTCGTTGAGACACATTATAGCAAGGGATATTAATTGGAGTGGGTGATTGAGTAATTAGTGTTTAACGCCAACAACCTCTTGCATGGTTCTGATTCATAGATGACGTTGACATGAAGTTGATACATAGCGGATACATAGCGAAAAAGAGCTTGATTAATTTTTCGAAGATGCCAACAGTATCCATCCGTCTATAATATTCACACACGAAGTGTCGAAAACCAAAATGTCCTTCCTTGATACTACCACCACGGTCAAGGAGGGCAACATGACAACTGATTGATACTCTAATCCCACAGACAAACATCAATACCTTTCACCCCGTAGTTGCCACCCTATGCACTGTTTAAGAGCATCCCATTCAGCCAACCATTAGGGTAAAACGAATATGCTCCACTGTTGAAGCCACCAAGGAAATACTAGGGGATTTACGCCATCATTTGAAGATACGGGGATATAATGACAAAGTTATAGAGAGTGGAGTTTCAAAGGTCAGTGAAACTAATAGAAATGACCTCCTGGAGTACAAAGAAAAAAATATCAACAAACGGGTTCACCTTGTTCTCACTTACCATCCCTCTTTAGAGAAAATTTCAGGCATTGTCCGTCATCATTGGACAGAAATTGAAAAAAGTGAAACGCTGGCCAAGTTGTTCCCTGAACCACCCGTTTTAGCGTTCCGGCGACCTAAAAGCATTAAGGATACACTGGTCAGAGCTGTGGTATCTAGACCT
Organism: Bathymodiolus septemdierum; assembly: GCA_963383655.1. NCBI lineage: Eukaryota > Metazoa > Mollusca > Bivalvia > Mytilida > Modiolidae > Bathymodiolus > Bathymodiolus septemdierum. Next base: position 47,065,138 of record OY726527.1, read on the forward strand.
TCATCGACGGTCGGCCAGTGTAAACAATGTGGTGACAAGCGTTACAAGTGCTGTCTCCAATTGCAACACGCACAAATGTTTCATAGCAAGACGACAAGAAAGGAATATAAGATTATTTGCAATGTCAATTACAAAACACCTAATGTGGTTTACCTCCTTGTCTGTCACGCCTGCGGGTAGCAATACGTAGGAGAAAATGTCCAACCATTCAATAAAAGAATATAATGGACACAGAAGTGACCATACGAAAGAGAAGCCCATGAGTCAACATTTTGTGTCGCCGGGGCACTCATTGAATGACTTTGGTAGATCCAAAATGTATATCATTGACCACAATCCAAGTTGAAAAGAGAATTCAAAGACAAAAAAGAGAGAGTTTTTGGATTCGCGAGTTACGAACATTACATCCGGAGGGCATAACCAAAAAGGTCTAAGTATTTTGTTTTTTTAACTTTTTAACCAGTGCCTGGTCGTTAGCTAGTTGGTATACTCCATCATTACATGTTTCTCATTGTTTTCATATTGTTTATAAATTATAAATTATAAATTTGAATAATATAAAGTTCATGATTATGATTTTATAAAGTACAAGATTATGATTTTTACGTCACGATAACTGATGGTCACGTGACAATCTAATCCTCAGATCAGCTTTCAGATCAGGTTAAAGACTCTGATAAAGCTTGTCGGTCAAGCGAAATATCCGCAGATTTGATTATAATTATATTCTTTTTGTAGATTTATAGTTATTTATGTTATATTTTAACATATTTTTTTATGTTATTGTGCTGCACTTTATACGTTTATTTATCTTTTTTGTTTGCTTGTACAGAATCGTTAACACTTGTTTCCGATCCGACATCCAGTAGGTCCATACGTTGGCCACTTTTTCAGCCGTTTATATATATATATATATATATATACGTCTGAACATTAAACCAAACAGTATTAGAATGAGATCTTTGAGCTGCCAAATTGTTGTTCTTCCCTCTACGGGATTTGAACTCACATCATTGATACACTGCAGCACCAATTGCTTAGCCCTATGCCCTATTTGGGAAAACAATTCTTAGCGACAAGACATACCATTATAATTCCAAAATCAAGACTTTTATATAACCGCTTAGGGCACATATTAATTTTCTAAAGACAGTGTACTTAATATACAATAAATTTAGATTATATAATATACATTTTTACCCCACTTAAAGAGAGAGATATTTTGTTATCAAGCCAACCGAGATTCCACAGAAATGATCCTTTATATAGAACAATTAAAAATTGATTTACAAAATAATAATTATGAATGAATTGATTTCTATCTTGATATTTAACACGTAACAGTTATATATCTTTTATTCTCAAGTTACAATATGTTCAGCTTAGTGATTACGAATATTTGACAAAGGATTAATGACGTGGTGTTAACTCGCTATTCCACAATGGACTTGAATCTTTGGGGGTGATATTTCGTCATAAGACATTTGGTTCAAGTATTCTCAGGTATCTATGCTGTTTGCTTTTTATTTCAAGCATGAATTACTATTATTATTTTTTATCTTGTGTTATATTTTGTGATTTTTTAAATATGTTCAACGAGTCCTTACCTCAAAAATCTATGTTAATCTCTGAGGATAAAACTTTAACGTATTTGTGCCGAATCAACTTTATATTTATATATTATTGTGTAGTCTTTTTCTTAGGCCATTGTGTTTTATTGCTACCAAACACTTTAACATTATTTCAACTTCCAGTCAGTTGATTTTGAGTGTACCTGATGAAGATTATTCCAGCAACGTGTCGTGCACACTATATTTGATATATACGTTTGTTATTGTGTTATTTGGGGGTAGCTATCCTCCAATAGGTTTTACGTTGACATCAGTATATTAGTACTACATTTCATATCTACGTTTTTTATTGTGTTATTTGGGGGGTAGCTATCCTCCAATAAGTTTTATGTTGACATTAGTATATTAGTACTACATTTGATATCTATGTTTTTTATTGTGTTATTTGGGGAGATAGCTATCCTCCAATAAGTTTTACGTTGACATCAGTATATTAGTACTACATTTGATATCTACGTTTTTTATTGTGTTATTTGGGGAGATAGCTATCCTCCAATAAGCTTTACGTTGACATCAGTATATTAGTACTACATTTTATATCTACTCTTTTATTAGGTTTTCTTAGAGGGTAGGGGAGGGTGTACATTGTTCCTCCAATAAGGTTAACGTTGATGTCAGTATATTAGCATATATTTGCATACTTTCCTTAAAGACAACAACTTTTAGAATATTATAATTGTTAGAAACCTTATTCGTCGAGATGTAGGGCCTATTATCTCCCATTTAATTGTATATATAGTATATATTTAGTTTCGTATGTAGAGAATCAAATTTTATGCGTATATATTATTTTCTTATCTTTTATATTGGGGGTATATTTCCTCCAGTACTTCTTACATTAATGCCCGAGTCACACCCCCACCTCCTGTTTCTTGTCGGATTTGTGTGTAGTGTTCTGCATACCATTAATTACCTGATTACCCCTCATACTTTTGCTTCACATCATATTTTTACAATTTGTCATCGCCTCTTTCAATATTGTATGTCGTCAATTGAATGAAAATCATAATATGCAGTTTAGTTGGATATTGTTTGTAAAACAAATATTTAATGAGTGTGGTTCTCAAATATATGGGAAACAGAACTTTTTGACAATGTAGATTATTTGAAATGTGTAATTAAACAGCGATTAGAGGATCAGTTTCTTCAAAATTGGAATTCTTTAGTACAAAATTCACATAAACCCATAAATTATAAAACATTTAAAACAGAGTTTAAATATGAAGAATATTTAAATATTTTAGAAATAAAAGATGCAATTTTGGTTTGCAGATTTAGAACAACAAATAATAAACTCCCCATCGAAACAGGACGATGGCAGAACATTCCAAGAGAAAATCGTAAATGTATATTATGTAATAGATCCCAAATTGGAGATGAATACCATTACATTTTTTAATGTATTTATTTTAACCAAAAACGTAAGCAGTCACTGTTAAATTATTTCATATATAGACATAATATTATCAAATTTTCTGAACTTATGTCAAGTAAAAGAAAACCAATACTGAAGAAACTCTGTCATTTTATAAGTGATATCAATACCGTTGTTTGTCCTCCAGTCTCTTAATCCTTTGTAACCTCTCTCCTAATTTATATATATGTTGTAAATAGTTGTTTTTATTTTTATTTTATTGTTATATGTCTGTACCATTGTTATACACTGGTTTTATGAGAATAAAGATATATAAAAAAAAATATCATACGTGGCAATCGCTATTAAACGTGAAGGAAACCGGAGTACCCGGAGAAAACCCCCGACATACAGCAAGTCACTTACACAATATATCACATTAAGTTGTATAGAGTACACTTCGCCTTGTCTGAATTCAAGCGTAAAGCTTTAGTGGTGATAGGCAATGATTGCATAGGTAGTTCCACCTATCATACGAGCACGACCACGATGGCTCATTCAGACATATTAGAAGGAAGATCGTAAGTAAATGTATTCATATTATTAAATCCATAAAAGTAAGAAATTACATACACTATGATTGTAGAAGTTGTATGTAATAAGACATGAATGCTTAGTAATGTTGTAGCAGGGGTGGGGAGAGGGAAGGGGGGGGGGGGGGGCGTAATAGTATTATCTTTTTATTTCCTGTCGTCAGAATTTATAGAATAAACTTGTTCTCAAAGATGAAAAATATTAATAAATTATATGACCCTGTGGTTTTAAACTTTTAACCTTTAACTGAACAATTCCGGTCATATCATTGTCTTTATTTTTTTTATTAAGAAACAATGACTTGAAATTTTAATAACATTTATAATTTGTAAATTGCCGACGAACAACATACTTTGTTTGTAGTATTTAGAGATGAATTTAAAATATTCAAGTTGCCTATGATTGTGAAATGCACTATGGATATCATCGTCTTTATCTCAACGAAATATAATGTCTCACCATGATATAGCTGAACAGGTGCTCACTTGGTGATAAACTCACTCACTCACTCAAATAAAAATAACTACTCCATGTACTCGTAGATATAATAATCTACTCAACGTAATATTCGAAATTTCCAAGTTGTAAGTATCTTGTCCATCAATAACAAAAATGTTAATAATTTATGAAATGTTTAACTATATATATTGAATCAGCTATGCATTTTGAGAAGATTGTATTAAATCTTCTTTGTGGTAATCTATGAGGATCTTTAGTCTTTATAGTGTCGCTTGAATTAGTTCTTCACAAAAAGTCTGGGGAATATTTTTGTCACATGCATAATGTAATAGTTAGCGCTGAAAAAGACATACATAGCACTCCGATAGCACTATAATTACAAATCAAACTGATTTCACGAAATGATACAAAATCGTTTATGGGAGTATTCAGTACGACACGCTCGTATAAGCACCCCCTTTTTCTACTTAACAGAAATCATACCCCTTATAGAACAAATGTAAATACAGTGGAACGTGTGCAATCCGACCCCTGAGTTTTCCGACGTCATGTGACACCCGATAAAAATGTATGGTCCCAAAGTATATATGTTAACTAAAATAAAACCTGAGTATTCCGACATCCTGTACAATCCAACACATTTCCCTGGTCCCTTGGTGTGTCTGATTAGACAGGTTCCACTGTAATATCCTACAAATGTTTACCACACATAAAGGGAAATCGCTGCTCTTTTGTTATCAAGCCAACCAGAGATTCCATATGAATGATCCGTGCTATAGAACAATTAAAAACTAACTTACCAAATAATAATTATGAATGAATTGATTGCTATCTAGATATGCAACACATAACAGTTATATATCTTTTATTCTCAAGTTACAATATGTTCAGCTTAGTGATTACTAATATTTGACAAAAGGTAAATGACGTTTGATGAAATTTGTTCACACCCCGATATAGCTGAAATACTGCTATTAAAGTTGGCGTTAAACACCAATTAATCAATCAATCAATTACACAAACTTACCAAAAACAGGTGTTAAAAGTGGAACAATGAATACATTTGATTACTGTTTTTAACATATATACTGTGGTCGGCACAATGTACTGAGACAAAATATAACTATATCATGACTTTCATTTAACTGTAGGTCATGTATGTCCTGTTCTGCATGCATCACTCGGTATCAGTACGTCACACGTATGTCCTGTTCTGCATGTATCACTCTGTACCAGTATATCACATGTATGTCCTGTTCTGCATGTACCAGTACGTCATACGCATGTCCTGTTCTGCCTGTATCACTCTGTACCAGTGCGTGACATGTATGTCCTGTTCTGCATTTATCACTCTGTACCAGTACGTGACATGCATGTCCTGTTCTGCATGTATCACTATGTACCAGTACGTGACATGTATGTCCTGTTCTGCATGTATCACTCTGTACCAGTACGTCACACGCATGTCCTGTTTTGCATGTATCACTCTGTACCAGTACGTGAAATTACTATTTTTTCAAAGTGTTCCAGTCCGATGAATTTTAGACAAAAATAATAACAACAGGGATTTATTATAATTAACACATAATTTCAATAAACAACTAAATTCTTGTCAGAATATATTAAAGATAGAAAGTTCTTGTAGTGTTTTCCGGAATCTTGTCCGGTATTGACATTTGGTTTCTTTCCCCAATACTTGATGTACTCCTCTGAATTATACATGTTGTCGACATTTCTTAGAACTTTTATTTTCGGTGCACAACGCCACAGAGTAAGTGTTTTAACTATATTACCTTTTAATTTCCTTGGTCAATTTAAGTAGTTGATGTGTAAGTTAGATTTGTAAGTTTTGTGCATTTACATTTGTGTTTATTATCGTTCCAATGTCATATGCAAGTGCAATTGAATTATGACTATTCTAGTCAATTCTACAGCTATATCTGCAACTCCCGTCAATAGTTATGTAATTTTCTACCCCTTTCGATCTAGTTTAAATAGTTATTTTTCGTATTTTTTAATATTGCTTACATCCGAATGTAAAAAATTATTTTCTATGGAAAGTCATTATTGTCATCATTTAAGTGTACTATATTTGTAAAATCAAAAGTATGTACGGAACGCTTTTAGTGCTATTTCAGATTCTTTTCAAAAACGTGTGTGATTGTACAGTTAAGACATTATTGTGCATCTTTCACCAAACAACATGTTAGAAAATGTATGGAACACCTAAATTATATTATTGTTAAACTTTTACATATTTTCTGGTAACTTTTGCATTTTTTGTAAGCAGACTTGGGGTCAATTACTTTCAAATGTAATCGATTACATTACAATTACTTTGCAATTTTCATGATTACATTACATTACGATTACATCAATTTTCAAATGTAATTGATTAAATTACAATCACTTTGTAAATTAATCGATTACATTACAGATTACATTTAATGTCATGACAACCAATACATTAGTGTTTTATGTTATTTTGTCTCTTGTGCATCTGTCTAATATCTCTTTTTCTTTAATGTATTTCTTAATCAGAACTATGAATTACATGCAATAACAAACAGTACATTGTAAATTAAAACAGCAATTCTCATTTTCCTATTTTTCATAAAATATGTCTTTTCTTATTACTATATATGACCAATATTGATTCCATCTTATACTATTTGTAAATATTATAACATACATTTGCACATTTTAATAATATATATCAAATAATTTCAAACATCCTGTGAAAGTCTACTGGGGATAATAACCTGATAAAATATGTAATTAAGGTATTATTTATGACACCAAATTATGTAACAATCACCATTGGCATTACTAAATTTCACACCAATTGAATGTTTGTCCTTGATATGTAATTCAGAAGATAAAAAAAAACAAAAATCATTCTGATTCTAAAAATGTACATAATTTCTCAGTCTAAATATGAAAACTAAATCCTTAATTTATGTAAATAGGTTTAATAAAATATCCATTGCAAGTTGCATAGTAACCCACAAGTAATGAAAACATTATCATATAATCCAATATTAAAAGGAAAATCAGCACCAAAATAAAAAGCAGAAATATCATATATATCTGAATATCATTAGGCTTGCCCCATTAGAATATTCTTTAAAAAAAAAATCCAAAATTTTACAAATATTACAACTTGCTATTTATCAGTTAATTTGTAATATACATATATGTACGAGCATCATAAATAAATGTTTCTGAAAATTATAATTTACATTTTGCTTTTTATATAATATCTTTATTGAAATTTAAATCTCTTTTTAAACTTGTATAAGAAATCTTCATGAGATACCTATGTTTTGGTTAATATAAAATATTTCTTTATCTTACACGAATCATGAGGACATGGTGATAGTCTTTCATAGAAGCAATTTCATATATGAAATCTTGAAAGTTGTGTCAGATCATTTAAAATTTCAGAGCTTGTTGTGTTTTACACAAGCCGACAAACTGTTTTCACTGAATTTTTGAAACCCTAAAGAAAATGAAATTGAGATATTATTTGTTTGGATATCAAGTCTTTGAAGTCATAATTTATGCTTAATATTTGTTGTAGCTGTGATAGCTTTGATTGCAATTAAGCATATAATATCTACATTATTTGTTTAATAAATTTCATGAAGAAAATTCATTTACATAAATCATACATTAAATATCTAAGGAGATATACCGGTATGTTTCAGTTAAGACAAAATAAGTCAAAATGATGAAAGATAATCTAAATGTAATCAGAAAGTAATCATGATTACAGGGTCAAAATGAATGTAATCGATTACATTATGATTACATGTAATCTAAGAAATGTCTGATTACAGATTACATTCGAATACATGAAAAATGTAATCGATTACAACCGATTACGATTACAAATTACGATTACCCCATGTCTGTTTGTAAGTATGTTTTGTATTTGTATTTCCAGTTTTGTACCCTCCCCGGAGGTTTGTTCGATGAATAAAGATATCTTCAGTAGATCCTTCTTGTTCTTGCACAGTTCTTACTTCCTTAATGTAGCCCCTTACAAATGACAATAGCATTACAAAAAAATTGTAAACAAAATACTCCCCATCTTCGCTAGCCAAGGGTTACAATTCGGGTCCCCCTTCTCTCCACCCTTGGCGGATCTAGAATACATTTTGAAATTCGTGCACATTGCCACCTGGTGGTTTATCGAAGTTGCGCCCCTTAGATAGTCGTCATCGCCAGCCAATCAGAATCGTTTTGTTATACGTACCGGTATGTTGGAAAGTTGAAAATGGCAGCGCCCAGTGAAGAAAAACTTATTTGTGATCAATTTAATTTGGAAGCACTTACTGTCAACCAAGTGAAAGTTTCAAAGCTTTGGTAGACAGGAAGGATGTTTTCATTGGAACCAAAACAGGAAGTGGAAAATCGTTGTCATATGAGAGCATTCCGGTGCCATCTTTGTTTACATTTCGTTGATAACATGTGTCCCGTGTAAAATGTCTTCGGATTGGATACGTGTACTGGTAGCCGTAACCAATGAAATATTAAAGCGTGAATCCTCAAAATGTATTCTAGATCTGCCAAGGGTGGAGAGAAGGGGGACCCGAATCGTAACCCTTGGCTAGCGAAGATGAATACTCCCACGCTCATCAACAAATATTCATTGAATCTCCTAAATGTGTGTAGAATATTTTAGTGTAAAGTTATTTATATATTGGTGACATGTAATTGTAGATATATACCTGATGTAAAACTGTATATCTGTACACGTCGAGTAAGACCAATGAGTTTAAAAGAGGCTATGTTAAGGGGTTTTGAAGATGTATATATATTGCATGCCATTAAAAGCTGAAATGAAACACAAATTCTAGTAATGTGTTTTATTTAGCCTTTAAATGGGTTATCCTCATTTTTCATCAACTTTTTAGCTCACCTGGCCTTTAGGCCATGTGAGCTATTGCCATCACTTTTCGTCTGTCGTCCGTCCGTCAACATTTCACTTTTTAATCTTCTCCTCAGAAACCACTGGGCCAATTACAACCACACTTTGGTGCAATGGTCCCTGGAAGGCCCCCTTCCAAAATTGTGTCCGGTTATCCTGACTTCCATCCAAGATGGCCGCCAAGCTAAAAATAGAAAAAAGGGGGGATGAAATTTAAAGAAAATCTTCTCCTCTGAAACTACTGAGCCAATCTCAACCAAACTTTGCTGAAATGATCATTGGGTGATCCCCTTCCAAAATTATGTCCGGCATTTCAGACCTCCGACCAAGATGGCCGCCACAGCCGAACTTAATTTAACATAGGACCCAATGGGAAATTCCCATAAAAATCTTCTTGTCTGAAACCATTTGCTCAATAAGAACTAAATTTTGATGAAGTAGTCATTGGATGGTTCTCTTCCAAAAATGTGTCCGGAGGTTCGGCCCTGAGGCCTCTGACCAAGATGGCTGCACAGCTGAACTTAGCTTAACATAGGACCCTATGGGAAATTCACATAAAAACAATCTTGTCTGGAACCAGTAGCTCAGTTAGAACCAAGCTTTGATGGAATAGTCATTGGATGGTCCTCTTCTAAAATTGTGTCCGGCAGTCATGCTCTCCCACCAAGATGGCCGCCACAGTGCAGTTGTGTTGTTATTGAAAGCAGCTTTGATCCAGGTGAGCGATTACAGGCTCCTGGGAGCCTCTGGTTTAAATTATTATTAGTCGATTGATTGTTGTTTAATGGATGGAACAACAATTTAACCTTTCGGGAAGGGGGTGTAGGGGCTGTGGTTTTTTAACTGTCGCCATATTTTATAGAAAAAATATCTTGACCCAAAGTGTATTTTGAACCTGCACTTTACAATAAGAAATGTTGATACAATGACCGATAATAAGTACAATATATAGAGATTGGCTATGGTGTTTAACGCCACTTTCAACAATATACCATTTATATCGCGGCGGTACAATATACTAAAAGTTTAATGCTTTGTCCCGAACGTCAAGTGAGCTGTATCTAAAATATATTTATGCCAAGTTCATGCTCAATGAAATAGGGGTACAAAGTGTCAGTTGGTCGGATGTTTCAATTGCTAACAAAAAAATACATAGGGCAGGAGTGGCAAGCTTTCAAAACTGATATGCATAAAAAACCATACAATGTATGCACACTTATTTGTCAAATAGCCTCAGCGTTGTAATGGGCAACGTGTTCACCTCAGTCTGGGTAGAACGTGGGCTCGATTCCAGATTCCCGGTCGGGTCAAACCTAGGACTAAAACAATGATATTTATTTCTTCTATAATCGGGGTAGTTAGGGGTTCCTGTTACGGGGTCAGGATTGTATAGATACAATAATAAGAACAACATTGACTAGATACTGAACTGGGAATATTGTACATGATATTATTCTGTAATTGTATGAAGGTACCATTGAAAATATTTATAAAAAAAATTCTAATTGAAACCAGGAGTGCCAGATTATCTATATTTTGCATCTTTCAGATCGTTTCATTTTTTTTCTATAAAATTTGGCAAAATAATTGTTTTCTCTTTCTTCCCTCCCCCTAAAAGTTAAATCAGAAACTATAACTTATAGTAATAAGCGTAAAGGGGAATCCATTTTGTTTTTTAGCTCAGTGGGTCAGGTGAGCTATTGTCACTACTGTGCGTCCGTCGTCCGTCCGTTCGTTAACTTTTCACATTTTAATCAACTCCTCTGAAGCCACTGGGCCAATTTGAACCAAACTTTGGTGCAATGGTCCTTGGATGGCCCCCTTCGAAAATTGTGTCCGGTGATACCGATTTCCAACTAAGATGGCCACCAAGCTAAAAATAGAAAAAAGGGGGGATGAAATTTGAATTGTCCATTGCTGCTTTAGTATAAGTCAAAATGAGCTCAAATTTTAACTGCAGCTACATGGCACGGAGTAATTTAACATATATTCCGGGTTTTTCTGTGAAATTTTTCTTTCAGCCGATTTATACCAATTATGCAAATTAGGCATATTTTGATAAAAGATCACATTTAAATCTTCTCCTCTGAAACCGCTGAACCAAATTAAACCAAACCTGGCAGGGATGGATCCTGGGTGGGTCCCTTTCAAAAATGTGTCCGACAGCCCTGCGCTTCATTCAACATGGCTGCTGTTACTAAAAATAGAAATTTCTTCAATTGTCCATTGCTGCTTTAATATAAGTCAAAATGAGCTCAAATTGTAAATGCAGCTACATGGAAATGAGTAGTTTAACAAATATTCTGGGTTTTTGTGTGAAATTTTTTCAGCCAGTTTATTCCGTTTAGGAATATTATGAGATAAAAATCACCTTTAAATCTTTTGCTCAGATATTTGAGTTGAAATGATCTTTGGGTAGCCCACTTTCAAAATTATGTGTAACACCCCCCATTTTCTATTAACTTTAGATGTCAAATTGAAAACCAGGTGAGCGATTACAGGCTCCTAGGAGCCTCTAGTTTTAATAAAGTCAACCGAGTTTTCGACAAAATTGTCCTTTATATAGAACAATTTAAAACGTTTTAAAAACATAATAGTTATAAATACATTTTGTTTTATGTAGATATTTAATATATATTCAGTACAGGTCTCATGTCAGTCGTACCAACAGGTAAATCACGTGACTATTTAACTTCCTCTTTTGCAGTTTTCCTGATTTGGTGATATTTCATCAGAAGACATTACTTTCAGATATTTTTAGGTAATTTATGTTGTTGTTATATCAAATAGATATTATGAATGTTATATTTTCTCATATAAATAAGTCAATTGTCTAGAACTCTATTTAATCTGCAATCATTTATCTTAAAAGGTAAAATTCATTTAGTAATCGATAGCAACTACATATAAATGTGGTTTAAAAATATGTGTATTTAAAAAAGATCAAATAAAACGAGTATGTCAAGGCTACACTGTTCTTACCTTGATCAATTATTAAGACCTTGAAACTTAGTACACCTATCAAGTACAGTTGTACTTACAAAGCTTAAATGTTTCAATCTCTTAATTTTCTAATTTGCAACCCACTAGGCATTTAAGGAATGAAGAAGGGGACATCTGTTAGCACCCCATTTGCATTACAAAGTATTAATCTCGATGAGATTAGACTTCCGAAGACATTTGCTGCTCTGTATATCCATCCTAATCTCGTCACAACTCCTGTCAAAGGTATTCTAGAAATTTCAAATTATACTCCCTTTGCATTCCGATACATATTTTGGCTTGGACAATTTGTTTCAGATCAAGTGCAGATAAGATTTCATATATAAAACATATTTTCTAGTTCAAATATGCAAAAATAATGATAATCTCTTACTGTTTTAAGTAGTTAAAAATCCATAATGTAGGTCGAATTGTATGCCATATTTATCTATGTACCACATGACCAATTTCTTGACGTTTTTAGCTATAGTCCGTCTCTCGATGTGAGATATTATAAAGGTGTTGAATATTTTTTTTAATTATTGACACCGAGAAACAGACTATTGCCAAAAATGTTACAAAATTGATTACGTCGTACACAAATAAACAATGGCGTACAATTCGATTGAATTGGATTGATGGATCGTAATCATAATAAGAAAGCGTCCGAGTAGAGCGACATGTCTACCCGCGGTCCATTCGTTTGTCTGTTTGTCTGTTGGAATTATGGGACTTTTACATTTTCATACATTTTCAATATGCATGAACGTTGTGAGCGCATAGTGGTGGGACACAGTGTCCCTTGGACACAGTAAATTCTTGTTTTAGTGAACTTCATGTGAGAACCCTGTCAGAAATATGTAAAGCATTATTATATTAATGAGGATTTCAAAATTGAACTTTTTAAATTTCATCCAATATTCCTGTCTACAGTGTTCCAAAACATATGTTGTAGCTTTTACTATTTCAGAGATATGAAGGAATTAAAAGGAAACAACACCCACGTTTTAAAGTCCCATTTTAATGAGCTAAAGTTTAACATAGGACCCTACATGAAAACGTAAGATATTGTTTCTCTCAGAATCTAGACTTTATTGAACACAAACTCTATTTGAATAATTCGGGTGAGTGATACATGCTCAAGTGGGTCTCTATTTTAATCATGGAAGACTAAATGGGCCTCTATCTTAATCATGGAAGATTAAATTTACTATGAAACTACGATTTTCTCATTGGATTTGAGAACTGTTCCGACAGTGCGAATATTTTTTTCTATCTTGTATTCCATATGTATCTGCAGTGTACTATAAGAGAGCGCTAGGAAAGGCGGGGTTAATTGAAAAGCCATTCTGATTTTAATTAATTAATTTTAGTGGTGTACAGAAATCAAAGTGACTACAGACAATTAATAAATAATAATTTCTATTTTAATATCAATAATATATTACAGGATATCAACATAATGACAAGTTCTCCATCTTTCTGTGGAATGTGTGATAACCGCCATATTTCTAAACCATCAGAAGTTTGGTGTCGAGAATGTGATGAAGGTCTTTGTACAGAATGCATTGAATATCACAGTTCATGGAAGCTGTTACGAGGTCATACCACGATACCCATAGCGGATTACCAGAAGTTGCCGTCGTACGTTTTGAAAATTAAAGAACATTGCAACGAACATCAGGAAAAGTTTAATTTATACTGTAAAGAACATGAGTGTCCGTGTTGTGGAATTTGTATCGTGAAAAATCATAGTGATTGTAAGAATGTAGCTATCATGGAAGAAATAATAAAGAACGTGAAGACATCAAGCATGTTCAATGAGACCGAGCATTTGATTAAAGAAATGATTGAAAATATTGGTAAAATTAGACAACATAGTGAGACCAACTCCAGTGCTGTTAAAGAACAAAAACGAATAATTGAGAATGAAATACAGGAACTGAGGACAAACATCAACAATCATCTTGACAGGTTACAGGAAAATCTGATGACGGAATTGGATGAAGTAGACCTACAAGTAACCGATGAAACACGTGAACTACTTGTATCTTTAGACGAGAAACAGAAAGAACTCACCGAATACCAGACAAATATAGTCAACATAAAAAAGTATGCATCAGACCTACAAACATTTATAGCAGTAAAGCAAATAGAGAAAGATGTAGAAACCCACGACACATGTTTGCAGTCATTAGTCAACAGCGATAGTCTAAATCAAACCAAATTAACATACAAGATAGACACCGGTCTGAAGAATATAGCCACCATCATTCAAAAGTTTTCCGAAGTAGTTGTTGAATCAAAGCCTTGTGAGATGGTTTTTGTCCGAAGAAAAGATAAACAAGCCCAGATGATGGTAGCTGAACTATCACCACCCATGTCAGTTGAAAATATACACCTCGATCTGAAACAAAAGATAAACACTAAGGGGAGAGATATCTGCGGGTGTTCTTTACTCCCAAATGGTAGAATGGTATTCTCCTGTTACAATTCTAGTATTGTAGCATTCATCAACAAAGAAGGAATAGAATCATTCCAGATAGGTAAAGATAAAACAGGATCTGGTACTTATGATACAGTTTATATTAAAGATAACAATAGTGTTGCTGTATCATCGGGAGGTGGAGGTAAAAGATGTATAACTATAATAGATATAGAAAGTCAGAAAGTCATGACAACTATCGCTATGAATACGGACATTTATGGCATGGCGGTTAGAGGTAGAGCAATATATTACTGTGCACGGAATAATGGACTAAAGATGTTAAATCTGAGTGATAGATCTGTTAGTGATATAATCAGTAGTAGTATGTCTACCATTAATTACGTAGCTACATATGGAGACAAACTTTACTACACAGGCTTTCACACACATACCGTGACATGTTGTGATTTACATGGTACAACACAATGGAAATTCAAAGATAGACGTGTTCTACTGAGTGCATATGGTATCTCTATAGACAATGATGGGAATGTGTACGTCGTCGGTTATCGTACTAACAACGTCGTGGTTATTTCCCCTGATGGACAACGTCATAGACAACTATTGTCTTCCAAGGATGGTTTGTCAAAACCAACTGAACTTGATTATGACAAATCTACCAATAGATTATTAGTTGTAAATGAGAGCAGTACTGCTTTTCTGTTTGATGTTACAAGAGGATAGTAGGAGATAAGCAGAACAATATACACTATTAAATAGAGTGATTTTTATATTAAAGAAATAACCTTGACTTATTAACATTACCCCTGCATCTTGACTAGTAAGTCTACTTCATGTAATTCATATACAAATGTACGTGTAATATATTATAATAAACATCAAAGATTACACTATCAATTCAAAACACCAGATGTACATATCTGTATTTAACTTGTTCAGTGATTCTAGCCACCAGATGCACATTTCTGTGTTTAGCCTGATCAGGGGTTGTAGACACCAGATGTACATCTAACTTGTTCAATGATTCTAGATACCAGATGCACATATCTGTGTTTAGCTTGATCAGGGGTTCTCGACATCAGATGGACATTTTTGTATTTAACTTGTTCTGTAGTTCTAGACACCAGATGGACATTTCTATATTTAACTTGTTCAGGTGTTCTAGACACCAGACGTACATTTCTGTGTTTAACTTGTTCGGCTTTTCTGGACGCCATTTATTCATTTCTGTGTTTAATTTATTCAGTGGTTCTAGATACCAGATGCATATTTTTATATATCACTTCTTCAGTGGTTCTAGATACCAGATGTACATTTCTGCATATAGCTTGATCAGGATTCAAGACACCAGATGTACATTTCTGTATTCACTTGTTCAGGGGTCGTAGACACCAGATGTTCATTTCTGTATTTAACTTGTTCAGTAGTTCTAGACACCAGATGTACATTTCTGTATTTAACTTGTTCAGTAGTTCTAGACACCATATGTACATTTCTATGTTTAACTTGTTCAGT
This sequence comes from Bathymodiolus septemdierum, assembly GCA_963383655.1. Lineage (NCBI taxonomy): Eukaryota > Metazoa > Mollusca > Bivalvia > Mytilida > Modiolidae > Bathymodiolus > Bathymodiolus septemdierum. The sequence goes on from OY726527.1 coordinate 47,081,058, forward strand.
AGTTCTAGACACCAGATGTACATTTCTATATTTAACTTGTTGAGTAGTTCTAGACACCAGATGTACATTTCTGTATTTAACTTGTTCAGTAGTTCTAGACACCAGATGTACATTTCTATATTTAACTTGTTCAGTAGTTCTAAACACCAGATGTACATTTCTATATTTAACTTGTTCAGTAGTTCTAGACACCAGATGTACATTTCTGTATTTAACTTGTTCAGTAATTCTAGACACCAGATGTACATTTCTATATTTAACTTGTTCAGTAGTTCTAGACACCACATGTACATTTCTATATTTAACTTGTTCAGTAGTTCTGGACATCACATGTACATTTCTATTTTTAACTTGTTCAGTAGTTCTAGACTCCAGATGTACATTTCTGTATTTAACTTGTTCAATAGTTCTAGACACCAGATGGACATTTCTGTATTTAACTTGTTCAGTAGTTCTAGACACCAGATGTACATTTCTGTATTTAACTTGTTCAGTAGTTCTAGACTCCAGATGTACATTTCTGTATTTAACTTGTTCAGTAGTTCTAGACACCACATGTACATTTCTATATTTAACTTGTTCAGTAGTTCTAGACACCACATGTACATTTCTATATTTAACTTGTTCAGTAGTTCTAGACTCCAGATGTACATTTCTGTATTTAACTTGTTCAGTAGTTATAGACACCAGATGCACATTTCTATGTTTAACTTGTTCAGTAGTTCTAGACACCAGGTGTACATTTCAATATTTAACTTGTTCAGTAGTTCTAGGCACCACATGTACATTTCTGTATTTAACTTGTTCAGTAGTTCTAGACACCAGATGTACATTTCTATATTTAACTTGTTCAGTAGTTCTAGACACCAGATGTACATTTCTATATTTAACTTTTTCAGTAGTTCTAGACACCAGATGTACATTTCTATATTTAACTTGTTCAGTAGTTCTAGACACCACATGTACATTTGTATACCGAATATGGAACTGCTTTGACAACTATTTTACCTATTTTGTTCCTGTATTTAAATACTGTTATAGTGACAGCCGGAACCTTTGAACCGTAATGATAGCGGGAGGTTTGGCGTCTTAAAATCTGATTCAACTCACCATTTCTTTAGAAATGCCTGTACCAAGTACCAAGTCAGGGTCATTAAGGTTTTCACAGTTTTCCGGTTGTTGACTGATTTTGTCTGTTTTTATAATTATGAGTTTTGACTTTCCCTTTGTAAGATTGTTCGGAGTTCGGTAATTTTGTTATTACCCTTACTTAACTTGTTCTTGGGTTCTGGACACCATATGTTCATTTCTGTATTTAATTTGTTAAGTGGTTCTAGACACCAGAGGCATATTTCGCTATTTCTCTTCCTCGGTGGTTCTAGATACCAGATGTAGATTTCTGCATTTAGCTTGATCAGTGATTCAAGCCACTAGATGTACATTTCTGTATTCAATTGTTCATGGCCTCCAGAGACGAAGAGTTTGGAGATACCAAAGGGGTAATCTGAATGACAGACAACATAAAAGAATAGAAAACGAAAACACTACACAGAACAGATCTAGCAACACAAGCTCCACTAAATACTGGGGCTGAACTCAGGTTCTTTGAAAGGGACAACAGTTCATGCTCCACATACGACACTCGTCGTGTTACTGTCAAACGACACGAACATCATCTGATATGGAAATAATTGTTGACACCAGTATGTGTAAATGTATACTATTAATAGTAATAAAACATGAGTTTATGACAAAATAAATGGGACGGTTTATGGTGCTTAACGCTATTCAACTATATTTCAGCTATGTCGTGTCAGTCAGTTTTATTTGTGAAGGAAACCAGAGAAAACCACCGTCCTGCTGCAAGTCTCTTGCAAACTTTATCACATAATGTTGTAGCGAGTACACCTCGCCATTAACGAGGTTATAACTCGCAACATCATTGGTGAAAGGCAATGATTACACAAGTTTTGTAAATCCAACTACCATATGACCAATACGGCCCATCCAAATAAATGGGAGTAAAGCGAATATCGTGTGACAGCAAACATTGTAGCGCACATCACAACACTGAACCAAATACGTGAAGACATGTATTTTAACCAAAGGACAACACAAACCCCACTAATACATGTGAAAACGGGAGCCCAGTTAGGTGATCCGGACAAGTGAGCAATTCCATCTCCATGTGAGGCACCCATCGTGTTACTCTTGTTACAAACCGGTGATAAGTCATGAATGTGAAAAAGACCGGGATGTGATTACCACAAACGGAACATACCCGTAAAAGTGATGACTTCAACTGAACCACTAGAAATCCTTGGTGCAGCGGCTTCCGTGCTAGAAGCAACCGTCTATCAAGGAGATCATGATAGGAACCACAAGCTCTGAAATATCGGATCAACTGACAACATATGTGCATTTCTTCATTAAACTTGTACATTGGTTCTAGGTACTGATTCTACAATTATATGCTAAACGTGTTCAGTGATTCTAGACGATGTATGAACAAATTTGGCTTTGTATTTCTCCAGGTGTTCTAGACATCATATGTACAAAAACAACAAATAATTACCCGTTGAAAATCCAAATATTTCCAAAATTACACATAGAAAATACATTCAACCCAAATGAAGCTTCTATAGACAGCCGCAATAGCGCTCGAAATTTGGTATTTGTTTATTCTGTCACAAGGATGGTTCTTGTCTTCTGTTACGGGGACCATGATTTTATAGGTAAAGCCATAAGAAAAACATTGACTTGACTTTTACTTGATAATGAACTGGGAACATTATACATTCTATGTTTATCTCATTGAGCATGACATAATGGATAATACAGATGCAGATAATATATCTGCTTCATACCTTGACATGCACCTCGAAATTGACAATGAGGGGCGGTTAAGAGCGAAACTTTACGACAAAAGAGAGGATTTCAATTTTCCCATTGTGAACTTTCCATTTATAGGTAGCAGCATTCCAACAGCGCCTGCATATGGAGGCTATTTGATACGATATTCCAGCGGGATTTCCTTTATAAAGAGTTGCTGCTAAAAAGAAAGATACTGAACCAAGGGTTAAGTTGAAGTCTTCACTTCGGAAGTTTTACGGTCACCGCCATGCCTTTGTTAGTATATACGGAGCATCTATGTCACAAATGACCACGGATATGTTCCACTTGTCGTAAACACTCTCCGGTCCGTTCCTCATTCATTACTTATCACCAACTTCACCGCCGGTTTATTCTACTCGATCTTTAGTTTTAAAAATGTAATGTTTTATAGATCGGTGTTTGTCCTTTTTCTTTTGGCCATTGTGTTGTCTGTCCTTCTTCTATTGACGGATTCTGATTACTTCTTTGGTATATTCAAGCTCTTCTTCCGACAATGTATGTATATTGTATATTTATATACCCTGTATAGATACCTGGATTACTATTATATTGTGGTGCATAGCTTTTATCATACAAAATTCTAGCATATTCAAGTCGTTTGTAGCATTCCGGAATATCCGTTTCCATAACAGACGTTGCTTTTGCATAGTAGAATACGAAGAAAAAAAGTAAATTTCTTGTACATCATAGTGATGATATTTCAACTCCATTCTAGTTTTTCCCAGGAATGGCATGTTTAAGTTACCGACCAGAATAATGTATTGCTAGAACTGGCAGGCGAGTAACATTGTATACTCATTTGATCACGTGATATATATCTACAATCTCTAGCCGTCGACCTGACAATGGCTGATGTACTCGACCAGAATAGATTAATACCTCATGTTTTTCTATTTAACAAGAACGTACTTAAATTTATCCTGCAATCAGTACATTTCCTGTACATGTATACTATACGAATACATTTTTGCTTTTTTCATACTAGACGAATAAACTTTTCGTACTATACGAATAAACTTTTGAGCCTACGAATAAACTTTCCTGGTACCCTATAGCTATGTACAGCGGAGGTCGCAGACAAGTATGAAACTGGTACTAATTAACGAAGAAGACACCCTTGACAACATTTATGAAAGGCGAGGAATGACGCTTGTTTCTGTCCTTTTTGTTAAAATCTGACAAGTTTTCCGACTTTTTTGACATTGCAGGATAAACACAAAATACGTGCATTGTCGTTAAATATAAAATTAATTTGTACTCGCTGCGAAACAGGCCTGAAAAGCTCGCCAAAGACTCACTATTCTGCCTGTTTCTAAAGCTCGTACAAATAAATGTTATATTTACCGACAATGTACGTATATTGTATATATATCGCGCATGAAATTTGTGACGATTTCAGTGCTGTTCGTCCATATATTGTAAAGGACAGAGCAACATTATGTTTCAAAAGTCGACTGATCTTGGTGGTATTATATGTGAGATCTTAGATTAGTCGTTCAAAAAAGTATATATCATATGTGTAGAGAAACATTTTCATTGTTATCAATATTTTGTAATATGTAAAACCACGTTCTGTTTCAAAGTTTTAATGAGCTTTGCGATGTTATATATTTGGGATCTTAATTTAGTCCTTCGAAAAAAGTGGATAGCATATTTTTTACATACTTACATACATGTCTACGTGTATATAATATTTTGAAACATATTGAGACAAGTGACAACTTAGGGAAGTATTTTCTACAACAAGTAGTGATGTCATCACATAGCACTTTAACCTTGCTATATAGCACTATGACGTCATCAAATCACAATATGACCTCACCACAGAACAATCTGGCATCGTCAGATAACACTATGACATCGTCACATAGCACTATGACGTCGTCACATACCTCTGTGACAAAACAAGCTTACATGGTTTTAGAGGGAAGACAAGCAGTACGGGATTCTATTGACAGAACAAAGTTTATTGGTGTATTGTGTAATCTCATCGTCATTTAGTGATCCTCAACTTTTTATCTTTTTTTATTGATATTGTACATTTGACCATTAGTGGGGAGTATGCGTTTCTCTCGAGTCAAAGCTGTTTTTACTAAAAAATCAGATCATTTATTCTTTTGACAAGAGAAATCGGTCATATTTCTTCCAAATTTATCAAAAATTTCTAATTGAAGCCAACAGTACCAGAATTATTCATTTTTGAGATATTTCAGATATTTTCATTTCTTTCTATAAATTTTGGTAACATAATTGTTTTCTTCTCTATCTTCCTATCTAATGTTTATTGGTGCATTCTGTAATCCCATAGCCATTTTAGTGCCCCTAATTTTTTTAGCATTTTTTTTAATTGATATTGTATTATTTTTGGGGTATATGTTTTCTTCCTGAGCAAAAAAATATTTCATACGAAGCAAAAATCTGATTATTTATTCTTTTGACATGAGAAATCGGTCACGTTCCTTCAAAATTTAACAATTTTATCTAATTCTTATTTCTTAATGAAAGCTGCAACGCGAGACGTTTTATTTTTTGCATTTTGTAGATCATTTAATATTTTTGTTATACAATTTGGCACCAGAATTGTTTTTTTCTCTTCTTCTCACTCCCCCCCCCCCCTCCCCCCCCCCCCCCCTATGAAAGATAAAACGATCATTCCATTATCACATTATAATACTCATAGTAATAAGCGTATATAATAGTGTTTATAAAGAGGGTCTACATTATTTTCTATTTCAAGTTAACCGAGTTTCTGACTGACTTGTCCTTTATATAGAACAATTTAAAACATGTTCATCTTATAATAATTATAAATACATTCTTATCTAGATATTTAATATTTGTTCAGTACAGGTCTCGTGTCAGTTGTCACAACAGGTAAATTACATGACTATTTAGCTTCTTCTTTCACAGTTTTCCTGATTTGGTCATATTTCGTCAAAAGACATTATTTTCAGGTAATTTATGCTGTTATTATGTCATACATATATTATAATTGTCATATGTTCTCATATAAATAAACCAATTGTCTAGAAATCTATTAAAACTGCATTAATTTATCTTATATGGTAAAATTCAGTTAAAAATCGATACCAACTATATACAAATATAGTAAAAATATGCGTATTTAAAAATAAGAAATAAAACAAGTATGTCAAGGCTAACAATGATCTCGATGCAACATTCTGTGATAAACTTTGCCAGTGACTTATGACAGGTCGGTGGTTTTTTTCTTAGTATTCCAGTTTCCACCACCAATAAAACTGATGTTTATGAGTTAAAGTTTAACAACAGACCCAACATGTAAATGAATAACATTATATTTTCTCAAGATCAAGACAGACTTCATTGAACACAAACTTTATTTGGATAAATCAAGTGAACGATACAGGCTGTGATGAGCTTCTAGGAAGCTAAAATTGACATGACTCTACGATTTTCTCAATGGATTTGGGAACTGTTCCTATGAATTGTTTTCTACCTTATTTCCATGTGTATCTACGATGTACTATAAGATAGCGCTAAAAACACAGTGTTAATTGGAAAGTCAATCTGATCTTAATTAATTAATTTTACAGTAATCAAAGTGCCTACATTCAATTTAAAAATTTTAACTTTTATTTTAATATCTGTAATATATTACAGGATATCAACATCATGACAAGTTCTCCATCTTTCTGTGGAATGTGTGACAACCGCCATATTTCTAAGTCATCGAAAGTCTGGTGTCGAGAATGTGAAGAAGGACTTTGTACAGAATGCATTGAATACCACAGTTCAGTGAAGCTGTCACGAAGTCATACCACGATACCTATAGCGGAATACCGGAACTTGCCGTCGTATGTATTGGAAATTAAAGAACATTGCAGCGAACACCAAGACAAGTTCAGTTTATACTGTAGAGAACATGAGTGTCCGTGTTGTAGAATTTGTATCGTGGAAAATCATAAAGACTGTAGGGAGGTAGCTGTTCTTGAAAATATAACAAAGAATGTGAAAACATCAACTATGTTCAATGAGATCGAGCATTTGATAAAAGAACTGATTCAAAATATTGGTAAAATTAGACAAAATAGAGAGACCAACTCCAGCTCTGTTAAAGAACAAAAACGAATAATCGAGAATGAAATACAGGAACTGAGGACAAAAATCAACACTCATCTTGACAAGTTACAAGAGGATCTGATGAAGGAACTGACAGAAGCTGAAAAACAAGTAACCACAGAAACACATGAGCTTCATGTATCTTTAGACGAGAAACAGAGAAAATTGACCGAATACCAGACAAATATAGCCAAGATAAAAAAGTATGCATCAGACCTACAAACATTTATAGCAGTAAAGCAAATAGAGAAAGAGGTAGAAACCCACGACACGTGTTTGCAGTCATTAGTCAACAGCAATAGTCTAAATCAAACCAAACTAACATGCAAGATATGCACCGGTCTGAAGAATATAACCACCAGCATTCAAAAGTTTGCCGAAGTAGTTGTTGAATCAAAGCCTTGTGAGATGGTTTTTGTCCGAAGAAAAGATAAACAAGCCCAGATGATGGTAGCTGAACTATCACCACCCATGTCAGTTGAAAATATACAGCTTAATCTGACACAAAAGATAAACATCAAGGGGAATAATATCAGAGGGTGTTCTTTACTTCCAGATGGTAGAATGATATTCTCCTGTTACAGTTCTGATACTGTAAGATTCATCAACAAAGAAGGAGTAGAATTATTCAAGATAGGTAAAGATAAAACGGGATCTTGTACTTTTGATACAGTTTATATTAAAGATAACAATAGCGTTGCTGTATCATCTGGAGGCAGAGGTAAAATATCTATAACTATAATAGATATAGAAAGTCAGAAAGTCATGACAACTATTCCCATGGATACGTACATTGATGGCATGGCAGTTAGAGGTAGAACAATATATTACTCTGCAAGGGATAAAGGACTAAAGATGTTAAATCTGAGTGATAGATCTGTTAGTGATATAATCAGCAGTGATATGTCTAGCGTTGATTACGTAGCTACATCTGGAGACAAACTGTACTACACAAACACTATCACTAACACTGTGACATGCTGTGATTTACATGGTACAACACAATGGGAATTCAAAGATAAACGTGTTCCACAGGATCCACTAGGTATCTCTGTAGACAATGATGGGTACGTGTATGTAGTCGGTTATTATACTCACAACGTCGTGGTTATCTCCCCTGATGGACAACGTCATAGACAACTATTGTCTTCCAAGGATGGTCTAGTACACCCATGTGTACTTGATTATGACAGATCTACTAATAGGTTATTAGTTGTAAATGAGAGGAGTACGGCTTTTCTGTTTGATGTTACAAGAGGATAATAGGAGGAAATCCGAACAACATACACAATTAAATAGAGTGATTTGTATTCGAAAGAAATAACTGTGACTTATTAATATTACCCCTTCATCTTGACTAGTAAGTTTACTTCGTGTAATTCATATAATTCACTATAATAAACATCAAAAATTGCAATATCAATTCAATACACCAGATGTACATATATGTATTTAACTTGTTCAATGATTCTAGACACGAGATGCACATTTCTGTGTTTAACTTAATCATGGGTTCTAGACACCAGATGTACATCTCTGTACTTAATCTGTTCAGCGGTTCCAGATACCAGATGTACATTTCTGTATATAACTTATTCAGAGGTTCTATAAACATTAGATATACATTGATGTATTTTACTTCTTCAGGGGTTCCAGACACCAGATGTACATTTATGTATTTAACTTGTTCAAGAGTTCTAGCCATAGATGGGCATTTCTGGGTTTTAAATTGTTCTGTGGTTCTAGACACCAGATGTACATTTCTGTATTCACTTGTTCATGGCCGCTAGAGACGAAGAGTTTGAAGATACCAAAGGTGTAAACTGAACTGGAATGACAGACAAAATAATGGCCAAATGTAAAAGGACAAAAAATGAGAACACTACACAGACAAGATCTAGCAACACGAGCCCCACTAAATACCGGGCTGAACTCATGTGCTTTGAAAGGGACAGCAACTCATGCTCCACATACGACACTCGTCGTGTTACTGTCAAGTGAGACGAACATCATCTGACATGGAAATAATTGTGGACACCAGTATGTGTAAATTTATACCATTAATAGTAATAAAACATGAGTGTACGATAAAATAAATGGGTGGGTTTATGGTGTTTAACGCCACTTTCAACAATATTTCAGCTATATCAAGAAGTCAGTTTTGTTGATGAAGGAAACCGAAGAAAACCACCGACCTGTAGCAAGTCACTGAAAAATTTTATCACACAATGTTGTATCGAGTACACCTCGGCATTAGCTTATAGCTCAACAAATTAGTGGTGACAGGAACTGATTGCACAGATAGTTGTAAATCTAACTACGATACTATCACGACCACGATGACACCTCAAAATAAATGGAGTGAGTGTAGTGAGTGATTGTTGTTTAACGCCAATTCAGCAATATTTCAGTTATATCATGGCGGGAACAAGTTCATTTTCAATGAGATGATGATGAGATCGGCTTTGTTCTAGATCAACACGCTGAGTTGGTTTTTTTTAGTGTTACTCACTGAAACAACAGTCCACGGTTAGACATGTCGCTCCACTCTGAAACATTATTCTGATTCCGAGCTAACCAGGTTTTGCTCTTTCTCCTTAATGCGGCGTGCTTAGCGGAGAAGCAACACATACCAATTTTATAGTCTTTGGTTTGACCCGACCGGAACTCAAACCCACGATAAACAGCACTCGAGGAGGACACGCTAACCATCACGCCACCGATGCGGTTCAAAATTAATGGAAGTAAAGATGAACCGAATATTGTTTGAACGTGAAAATTGCAGCGCACATCACAATATGGAGCCAAATAAGTGAAGACATGTGTTTTAACAAAATGGACAACACAAACCACACTGATACGTGTAAAAATATACGAAAGCCAAGTGAGGTGCTCCGGAAGAGTGTGCAGTTCCGGCTCCACGCCATGCACCCGTCGTGTTACACTTGTTACAAACCCTGTGATAAGTCATGAATGTGGAAAGGACCGGGATGCTATTAAGATAAGCGGAACATATGGCTAAACAATGTAAAGTGGCGATCGTATTTTTTTTTCGAAATGATGACATTAGCTTCATAAACCACTAGAAATCATTAAACGGATTTGTTTACAAGGGTAAATCCTGTTCCTATTTTTCATTGGTCGAAATATGACGCAATTGCGGTGCATATCTTTAATCGGAATATATAACACACCTTATTATGACGTCGAATCGGTCGGCGGGATTTTCTATTATTAATTTTAGGGTTTTCCCTTTTGGCCGCCATCTTGGGTCCTGGGGCCGTAGGTTTTTAGGTTGACTAAAACAGCTCATATTACTAGCACAACAATGAATGTGAATTACAATCATGGATAGTACAATAGCAGGGTCAATTAATGCTAGTAGTTAAGGTGTAAACACCTAAATTGGTTCCTTATTTATGGAGATAATTACGCTCCTTGTACGTAAAGACAATTTGCTCCATATTCTAAAGAACAATAGTGTATTAAAATTGGTATTTGGTGCCTTGTTGCAAAATACTTTTCAATTATTTGGCTTTCCAATCCTTTAAAGTGACATTATCTGCCAAAATCGTTAATGTTTGTTAAAGTGGCATTATCTGCCAAAATCGTAAATTTTTGCTACCCATAAAAACTATCAGATATGATTGAAGCCTTAATAAAACGTGTTTCTGTAACTTATAAATGTTATGAAATGTACGCGCATCGGGGAAAAAAGGTGTGCAACTGCTCGTGTTTTGAGATTGATCAAGAAACGGACGCCATCTTATTAATTATCGGCATTGTTTACGGAATTTGCCGAATCGTCATTAACTTAGTACAACAATGCACTTATTCCTTATTTTCTGTGAATCTGCTTTTAGTCGGCGTTAATTACTGACAAAGAACCATGCAAGTTTGCAGTTAATAAGCGACAAAATACAAATTATTCGTTTGTACCTGTCACTAGTAAGGTCAGTTGCATACGGAGAAAGCGAGGTCAAAGTATTTGCTTGCAAGAAAGTAATAAATCGATGGTAATGTTCTTTTTCAAAAGGCGAAAAGTGGTACGATAAGCTGTTTAATGTGAAATATTTACATTTATTTCATCATTTCAAAGCTATTTACCAATTTCCAAAACATTGTGTGGTCAAAATCGTAGCTAATGCCGCTTTAACTATGAATTACGTACCTGATGAAGGTTAATTCAGAAATGCGCACTAAATTAGATCACAGGTCGAATTCCTCGGACCATATTTCGAATGTGGAGAGGAGGAAACCATGTAGTGATCATTATTAATTGCAGTCTCGCAAATATCGACAGGGAAGTATAAAACTGAAAGACAAACTAAAAACCAATAGCGTCGAAATCAAGAGGTGGAAAATAATAATAACACACTCTGGACAAAGATAAATAATTATGTTGCCAGTTTCTCTCGATTGTCTACTTTCGATTGCCCCTTATTGTTTGAAGAATTTTATTAGAATGGAAATAACCGTATTGTATTTAAAATGTTGCCGCCGTAAGTCGTCGGTTTTACTGTCGCAAAGGACAAAGACAAGGAAATAGACTCTTTACATGACATTGTCATTAATTTAGAAGTCCGTCTTGAACACCAGGAACAATATTCAAGGAAAACCAGTCTTCGATTCCATAACATTGAAGTACCCGTAGACGATAGAGGTCATATCATTCACCCTGTTAACACAGATGACATCATAGTAGATATCTGCAAAAATAAACTTAAACTAGTCATCAGCACCAATGATATTAGCCGGTCATATGTTATTGGTAAAGTCAGAAACGGAAAATCTCAAGTCATTTTTAGATTCTTATCATACAGATGTCGCGAAAAAGTGTATAACTCCAAAAGAAATCTCAAAAATGATGCCGACAGAATCTTCATCACAGAAAACTTAACAAAAACAAGGACAAACCTAGTAAAATCCCTCGCTGATCTAAAGTACAACCAAAACATCAAGACCTACTGGAGAACGGACGGTCGTGTCTACGCCAAACTTAACGAAAGTAGCAGACGAACGCTCATACGAACCATGATGACATCAGAAACCTACTTAATGCCTCTGACTATGATATAAATTAAACTTAAAAAACTTAGCTATATATTTATCTCAGATTAATAGTTATTGTTTCTGAGTTTTTTTTTCCTTGCCATTCATGTATTGAATTGTATGTAAATATTTATCTTCCATCAGATTTGTATCCACTATAATCGACTATCCTCTTACAATTTCATTCCCCATATAACTTTTATGCAGTAAATCCAGGTCAAATCACATTGTTTTTCTCCATAATGCTAAAGTTCAGCTTAAATCCATTAAGTTTCATATCTATTGTTCTTCATATCCTATTTTTGTCATAACCCAACTTGTCCACACGCTGCAAGTCATACTATCTAAAATTAAAAAAAAATTTGTTTAACCTAGTTATATATATGCCCCCTATCATACCCCGTAGGAGAAAGTGGACGTATCAAAGTATTGTCATATTATCGAAAAACCTTTCATAAAAAGTCAAAACGTTTAAAATTAGACAATACAATTCAATTAAATTGATATATCTGCACAGCGTAAATCCCCAATAATTAAAGATTGAGTTTTATTTATTATCTATAGGTATTCCTATACAGAACCCCTAATTTCCGGAGAAAGGGAACGTGTCAAAGTGTTAGCTTATTATCGAAAACTTATTTAAATAAAATCAACTTATAACTCATTCTATGCGCAATCGACTGACAAATTTATCAAATACCTAATACAGTAAAGCTATCTAGTTAAGCTGTCACATTAGTTGCGAAATTACGTGGTTGATTTCCGCGATCTATTCTTAAAGGTGTTCTCGACTCATCTGTTGTTAAAAAAAAATCGTTTTTGTTTTCTCTTTTGGCTCATTGTCTTGAAACGACTTCTGAAATACACCAAGATAGTGCTTTCTTTCCGTTTTTGTAATTCTGTTACTATATGCACCAATCGTTACTTGATGTATTATTTGAAAATTTGTGAAAAAGATATTACATAGATATATAGAGAGACTGTAACTGTAACTGTAAATTATATAAAATACTGTTCTTGTGTTGTGTCATGTTAAAAATACTTCAATTGATTTGTGATCGTTCATGCAGGAAATACACAACTTGTTATCGAAGTTTAACAAACAACAACTCAATATTTGGTATTGTATGCTTATCAGTAGGTAACAAAAAGCTAAATAAATAAAACCACAGCATTTTTATTTATTTATTTTTAATTTAATTTGAAAGCAAAACTGATGATGTCTTCCTGTCTGAACAGATTTTTTTTTTTTTTTTCAACAAATATTAAACTTCCTAGACGAGATATTTTGTACTTTTTACAGATATCAATCAGATATTTTCCCTCTTCAATAACTGCTTATGGTGTACCATCCCTCCCTAAAGGAGAAATATCATGGTTCTATTTTAATTTTGATATACACTAAATTTCCGTATGTCGGAATTATTTTCCATATCTTCAAATCTATATACAAAAATGTACATATTATATTCGACCGATTAATAACAAGTTTTTTTTTGTGTTTTTTTTTTCCTTTTTTCTCAGTGTACGAAATATCAAAGATTAAATTGTAAAATGATGAAAATCTCCTGGAAATTAATACGTATCATGATCATGTATCCAAATATGTTCATTGTATTCGAGATATCGATAATAATAAATACGCGAGCAAAATAAATGCAAATTGTGTATCATCCATATATGAAGTTATTATTATTATTTTTTTTTTTATTTATTTATTTTTTATGGTTACATTTTTTCTTTAATTAATTGATGATAATGTGTACATATGTGTGTAAAGTGATTTTCTTTTGTGTGTCTAAAACTGTATTACCAATATTGTATAATGCTTACGATATACAAATGTATAAAATTATCTATTATACATATAATTTTAATATAATGTAGAATATATAAGTCGTAGATATGTGGAGTGATGAATTGTGACAGGAATGATACAACATACCTGTAAATTAATGACATATGATTCTTTTTTCCAATGAAGTTTAATATAACCACTATAATTTCCCATTTGAAACCCCGTTATATCTCAACATTTCAAATGAACTTACTTTTCATTTTCTTTGCTTGTATATATACATGTATTTATGTTTTGTTAACTTTCTTTACTTTCTCATCATTGTTGCTATTTCTCCCATTTAATTTTGTGTGTGGATGCTGCGGTGTGTGTTTTGATGTGGGAGTGGGACGTGCCTATCTCTGCTCTTTGCTATCTTCAAACCTAAAGCCCAATGGGTAATAGTTTGGAAGAATACAGAGCGGCTATAGGCATGTTCCATTCTCACACTTGCAGACTGTGTGGACCTTTTGTTATTCGGACTGATACTTATTTGAACATATTTAGAACTAACCTCCGATGCTCTCTCTTTTTTGTCTGCCTTCTCTTGCTCCAGGGTCTAAATCCAAATGTAAATGCGTTGTTTTTACTTTTTACACTCCATTTTATACTACTTGTAGGAAATATCGAATCTAATCCTGGTCCACACGAATTATCACAGTCAATTTCGGAAAACAATCATACTTATAGATGTATTTCGTTGTGTAATATTAATATCCGCAGTATTAGAAATAAAATGGAGTTCCTTGAAATCTCTTTGAATGATTTCGATATATTAGTTGTAACTGAAACACACCTTGATAACCAGATAAATGATAGTGACATAACTCTCGATTCGTTTCCGAATATTATCCATCGAAAAGACCGTTCAAATAGTGGTGGTGGACTCCTTATTTATTCGAAAAATGATATCTCTATAAGTAGGAAATCCGAATTAGAAAACAATCTTGACGAAACTATCTGGGTTGAAATACGATCCAAAGGTCAATCTTTTTTATTATGTAACACATATAGATCTCCGTGTACAGATATTGATTACTGGATACGATTAACATACGCAATAGAGTTGGCCCTTTAGGTAAATGAAAACATCATTATCACGGGCGATCTGAATTCAAATCTATTGAGTTCAAATAACAACAAACATATTGACCTTGTGAATATTTTTAATCTTAAGAATGTGATTGATAAACCTACCAGGATAAGTGGTAATACTAGTACTTTATTAGACCCCATTATTCTAAGCGATACTTTGAACTGTAATTATTCTGATGTACTTAAAATACCAAGACATATAAGCGACCACGATGCAGCAATTGCATTCATTAAATGCCCAAAAGCTACATCGAAATCATTTACAAGAGATATCTGGTTATATGACCAAACTGATTTTGTTAGATTTAATCAGATGCTAACTGATATAAATTGGAATGAAAAACTGTGTAAGTTTGATGATGTAGATGATATGTGTGAAGAATTTTCAAAAACTTTCCTTCAAATCTCAAGTGCATGTATCCCTTCAAAAACAATATTGATATGCGAAAAAGACAAACCATGGTTCAGTAACAAAATACGAAAAGAAATCCGCATACGTGACCGGCTTAGGAAAAAATTATTAAAATCTCAAAACGAAACCAACATTATTAAATATAAAAAACAAAGAAATAAGGTAAATAATATGAAAAAAATAGCAAAGGAGAAATTTGAAAATAATTTAGACAACTTTTTATTAAATAACTCTTCAAACCCCAAAATGTATTGGAAAATAATCAAGATGTTAATCAAATCTAACAAAGGAAATTATTGTATATCCCCACTTCGGAATTCAATTAATGATCAAAATATTGATGATATTGCTTATGACGATTCGGACAAATGCGAGTTATTGAATAAATACTTTAGCTCAATATCAAAACTGGACGAAGAAAATGTTACTCTCCCACAGTTTGACTCAAAAACAAATAATATTATTCACGAAATACATATAACAGAGAACGAAATTACTGATGTTATTCAAATTCTTGGCCCAAACAAAGCAACAGGACCAGACAAAATAAGTCATAAAATGTTTAAAATTTCTCCTGAGAAAATTGCAAAGCCCCTTTTAATAATATTTAATAAATCTTTACAACAGAGCAAATATCCTTCTAATTGGAAGAGTGCTCATGTTATTGCAATTTTCAAAAAGGGTGACACATCCCTACCCTCCAATTATCGCTCGATATCTTTATTAAGTTGTGTAGGTAAATTAATGGAACGAATAGTTTATAAACATGTTTACAATCATCTTGTTGATAGCAATCTCATATATAAATACCAATCGGGGTTTTTGCCAAAACATTCCACTGTCCATCAACTATTAGAACTATACAATTCGATCCTAAACTCTCTAGAAAAAAAAAATTTAGTTGCTTCGTCTTTTGCGATTTTTCTAAAGCTTTCGACAAGGTTTGGCACAAAGGTCTTATTCACAAAATGAATTCATATGGAATTCAAGCGAAGTTAATAAAATGGTTCGAAAACTATCTGTTCAAAAGAAGACAAAAAGTAATTAATAAAAACTCTTGGTCAAGTTTCGAACCTGTCTCAGCTGGTGTACCCCAAGGGTCGGTATTGGGCCCCCTCATGTTTCTAATATACATAAATGATATAGGAGAAAAACTTATATCGTTGAGTAGATTATTTGCTGACGACACATCACTCGGATATTCTAGTCAAAGTGTTGATCAAATAAAAACTGTAATCAATCATGATCTACTCGAACTAAATGCCTGGTCTAGTAAATGGCTAATGTCATTCAATCCCGAAAAAACAGAAATCTTGTTTTTCTCCAATACCGGTAACATAGACAACATCGAATTTTCTTTTAATGGCAAAAGTATCCCTTTATCTACTAGTCATAAGCATCTGGGAGTTATCCTCTCCCAAAATGCAAAATGGAATGAACATTTAGAAAATATGATAACAAATATAACCAAACATTTAGGTATATTACGGAAATTAAAATTCAGTCTAAATAGATCCAACTTCGAAAAAATGTATTTAGTCTACATTCGCCCCCTTTTTGAATACGCTAGTGAAGTCTGGGATAATTGTGGAATTGGCTATTCAGACAAATTAGAAAAACTTCAATTAGACGCTGCCAGAATTGTAACAGGTTTACCCATTTTTACAAAATCGGAGTATTTATATACTGAGACAGGTTGGGAAACACTATCAGAGCGGAGATATCGAAGAAAAGTCCAATTATTTTTTAACATAAAATGTGGAATGGCACCTGAATACTTGCGTCATCTAGTTCCCCCAACTATTCAGAGTACTACTATATACCCTTTGCGAAATGGTGATAATTTAATAGTTCCTTTCTGTAGACTCTCTATAACCAATTTGTCCTTTATTCCTTCCACAGTTAAAGAATGGAATAAACTTGACATTGCAATCAGAAAATTATATTCATTATACAAATTCAAAAACGTTATCCGTCTTAACAGCCAATCAAATAAGATCTCAGTTCCCAAACGTTATTACTATGGCCCTAGAAAGTTAAACGTGATCCTAACACAAATTAGATGTACAGCTTCTTTCCTCAACCATGATCTACACAAGATTCATATTTTATCTAGCCCAGCGTGTAGCTGCGGTGCCCACCAAGAAGATGCGAACCACTTCTTTGTTGTTTGTACCAAATATTCTGAAATAAGAAATGATCTGTTTCTCAGCATAAGCGATTTGTCTCAATTGATCAATACTTCACTTCTCACATCAGGAAGCGAAACCTTAAGCTATGCAGTTAATTGCTTTATTTTTGATTAAGTTTTTCGATTCATGAAAAGGTCTAAACGATTTCTAATCGTTTAATGTACTAATCAAACACCATCCGGCATCCAAACACCCATACACACACATACTTTTTCCTCATTTCTTTTTACTCGTTTACTATTTTCAGCTATATTATTTGATAAAATTGTATGTTTCTTGTTTTCTTGTGCATGCTCAATATAATGTAATAATGATTGTAAATATAGGAGAAGACTCCATAAGTTGGTAAAACTTGTGTCTGATCCTCTTTGTATCATTGATCAAATAAAATAATTATAAACTAAACTACTCTCGCAAATATAAGTTTACCTGGTTCCTCTAAGCGTCGCCAGGTAAACTCAATTTGCTACTGTGAAACCGGCGATTTATGACGGCAACACTTCAAATACAATACAGTTGTTCCCTAATTTTATCGATCATTTACATTTTATTCATGTGATTGGTTGTGTAGGTAGGGGTCCCCAGTGTACTGCTTTTCCCGGGGCCTATTAACATTAAGACGCCCTGATGTCTGTAAAAATTATGTTTTAATTTATTGAAATAATTTTAACCATAATAAAATGTACACATATTTTACTTTTATGTTATTTGCGAAATGTATGGAGCTTAAAAGATATATAAATAACGTGTAAATAAGAAAACTGGAGGTTGGATCTAAAAACCAAATATAATTATTGTTGTATTACATTTTCAAAAAATGTACTATTTCGGTGTCTAATATTCTTTAATTTTAACGAAGAAATTACAAATATCAATACCACAACTAGACAACAATATGTAGTAGAATTTATGGCTGAACACCAGATGTACACGAAAGAAATGGGACCTACTTTTATCAATGCAAAGGGAAAATATTGTACATCAATTGATTATATACTGTTCCAAGAGAGTTACAGAGAGCAGATAAGCAGCATCAAGAAAATTGACGTCATAGCAAATGTCTCTGATCATTATCCCATACTACTAGCTTTGAAGTATACAAAACCAATAGATACGAATTTAAAACCTGCACATATTCAAAAGACAAAAAATAAATGGGATAGGGCAAACAAGGACAAATATGTAGAATTAGTCAATGAAAGAATACAATCTTCAGATCTAACTTTGGAAACAGCAAAAGATGTCGAGAAAGCCTTTCTTAATCTAAACAGTGTTATAAATAATGCAGCTAGTGCTATTACTCCAAATCCAAAAATAAGGAAGAACAAACCTAAATTACAAGTAATGTCAGAGGAGATACTCAAGGCTATAAAAATGAAAAGACTGCATTTTAAAACTGGAAAACAAATGGGTGAAAAAAGGACATTCATGACCCCTTTTTGTTGGAAAAGAAAATTACAACATATGAACTGAAGAAAAACTGTAGAAAAGAAATGGCGCAAAAACGTATACAAGAGAGACAAACAATAACAGAAGCTAGGACCTCTGATAAAACTCTATTTTATAGAAACATAAGACATCAACGCAGAAAACTAACAAGATTTATTGACGAACTTTATGTTGGAAGTCAAGCACACAATACAGAAGCCCAGATACTAGAAGGATGGAAATCACACTTTGAACAACTAGCAGAACACTCCATAAGTGAGAATTATAATAAGGGACTTACACCTAGCTGAAGCTGAATATCAAACCATCATCGAATTATGTAAAGAAAGAGTCGTACATGCTCCAGTGACCAAACAAGAAGTAAAAAAAGCTGTTAACAGTTTAAATCGTAACAAAGCAGCAGACTTTTATGGCATCACAGCTGAAAATATTGTCTATGGATGGGATAATCTTGCAGCATATATACAATGGGTACTCAATAAAACCTTCCAACTACATCAAATCCCGGATAGTCTGAAAATTGGAATCTTATTTCCTGTATTCAAAAATAAAGGTGACTGAAAAATGCTAAAAACTACAGAGGAATTACAGTAACACCTACACTTTCTAAAATAATAGAAAAAATACTAAAAATAAGAGAAAATGGCAAAATCCTATTGAATCAGAATCTACTACAAAAAGGATTTACAGAAAACTCGTCACCACTTCTTTGTTAATTGCTTGTAGAAGGATTTGAACGAGAAAACAAAGATCTCAAAAGACCTACATATATTGCTATGTTGGATGCAAAATCAGCGTTCGATGTTGTAGTGCACGCAAACCTAATTAGAAGACTACATCAGTATGAATTATCGGAACAGTCTATCCTATTAATAAACAGTCTTTATGAAAATGCAGTATCCCATATAAAATGGAAAAACCTAATGTCTGAACAAAACTTTAAAATTGAACAGGGTTTACGATAAAGCGGAGTTTTAAGTGCCGACCTGTATAAACTGTATATCAACCCTCTCCTGAATTTCATTGGTGACTCTGGATTGGGTTGAAAAAATTGAAATATTAATGTCTGTGCTCCGACCTGCGCAGATGATGTTGCTTTGATAGCTTACAACCCATTGGATATACAGACGATGGTGGACATTGCAGTAGATTTCAGTAAACGTGACGGATACCAACTACAACCTGCTACAAGTGTTATTCTTCCAGTCAAATCCAAAATTAAGACAATTGAAGCAAATAAAGGTTTCTGGAAAATAGATAATAGAATAATGCCAGTAGTAGATAAAGCCACCCATATTGGAATTACTCGATCTGACACCAACTCAGCACGAACTACCGTAGATGAAAACATTAGAAAAGCCAGAAGAGCTACATACAGTCTAATGGGTACTGGATTACATGGCGAAAATGGCTTAGATCCTGAGACATCAATATCACTGCTAAAAACCTATATCTTACCAATATTAACCTATGGACTAGAAATCGTAATACCAAATGGAAACATATTAGATGACATACAACATTATTACAAGAAACTTTTAGGGCAAGTGTTGTCCCTGACTGTAAATGTAGCAGATCCTGCTGTATATATGATATCAGGACTATTACCTTTGGAAGCAGAGATACATATCAAGGTTTTTACAATGTTCGGCAATATTACAAGAGCGCATAGAAACTCCACTGAATGGCAGAAAGTCAATTACATATCAACAGTCTTGACAGTTACAGTTGCTTCATGGAAATAAAAAAAGCTATGTATAAAATACGACCTAGAGGATCCAATACATTATGTGCAAAACCATTTATCCAAAACAAAATGGAAGAGTTTGATTACATCAGCAATATATAAGTATTGGAATGACAGAACACTTCTCACCAACATATACAATTGGAAAAATCCATCCACTAGCCAAAACAAATACTGTTAACCAGAAAGATATCAACATAATTCCAACCAGGCTTAAACTTGTAACTGGGAATTACATGCTGCAAACTATGAGGGCAGCTTATAATCAGAACCCTATTGATCCAACCTGCAAACTGTGTAACCAGGCAGAAGAAACCGTGTCATACTTTTTAATATGCTGCAAAACCCTAGAATATCTCCAAGCACCAACGGTAAATAACATTATTGCGGAAAGTAGTAAACTGTTTGCTTTACACTGTACTAACCCGCAGCTAGATATTATACAATTGATTATTAATCCATTTCACTACGCTGTGAATAATAGTTTAGAAGCAAATATATGCACCAGCATTGAGCCACTGTGTAGACAATTAATATTTAAAATGCACTGTAAAAGATATGAACTGCTTGCGAAGAATGACCTGTTGAGATGTAAGAGAAAGATGAACATTTCTGCGTAGTCGATAACTGGTGTGTGTATGCAGATCGCCTAGACATATACTGTTTTAGAATATATACATTTTACCTTTTAAACGAATACTTTAAAAATATGAACTATATGAACTATGTAAATAACATGTGACGTGTTGGATTGTATTGACAATTGGGATATAATGACATTGTGTTTTATTACTCCAATCAAGGAGATGTGCCTTAATTGGCAGAGTTTCATTGGATACAGATACAGATATGGCTGTCGAATGAGAAATTTTTCGTTGGAGGCAGTGTTTATTTAATATTTCCCGTGTTGGTAAGATTATTTTAGCTGGACATTCATCTAGACAGTCAGCATAAATCCTATATGTTAAATACATCGGCTAAACTCAAAGTTTATAGAAAAATACGACCCGGTTCGATATTTTGCATATTCTGACCAGTCGCTGTCAGTCCTAATTTAATATGAAACCGGCACTGCCATGAATGCTCGTGCATCTGACAATTATCTGGCAATTTCACGCTTATCCAGTGCATCAAAAAGTGTCGAGATATATTGGGGACGACTTTTTTAGGGTCGAATCTAGTGTCATTCAATCGAGCTGTCGTTCTTTGCGAAATCTCAAAAGTTAACTTCCGCGTAGAAACAAAAATTATTGTCAGTATGTCAGAAGATATTTAATAAATTAAAAAATATCAATATAAGTAAAACAAGCTAACAAAATGATTTTTATTACACACGGGTTCCGGGTTTCAGTGGTATCGGACATACGAGACAGGGTACGAGACTTCAGGATCACCTTTGCGCTTTATTCTAAGAAGATCTTCATTAATTGAAGTGTGTTAATGTGTTACACGGAACGTGTTTACAAAGCGTCGATTTTGTTTTATTCGTCAGTATGTCCAGCCATGTTTGTCAAAAAATCCTAAGTACATATTTTTTACCATAAAGAGCTCACTGACGCTCGCATATTAAGAGCAGGTGCGACCTGAAAAGCGAGCGATATATAGGCTAGTCATAGCGTCACAAGACTTTCGTTTAGCATAGTTCAGTGCATATATAAAGTATTGATTGCTGAAAGGAACATGTAAATATGTTTTTCCTTCCAAATTTTCTGTTAATGCAATGCTGTGAAAAGAGTATTGCTATGTATTGTAAGGTTTTTTATATTATTGCAAGACTTCCGTTTTAATTTTTTGGGCAAAATCTCAATGAACCTGAATCATAACAAGGGTTGAAACACAGGAGTCTGTAATTCTATCAATGATAATAAGATATAGACTATAGGCCTAGGGGCACCTCGAAGATCACTGAGCATCGATCTTCGAGGTGCCCCTATACTTTATTTTTATTGATAGAATTTCAGAAACCTGTGGTTCAAAACTACTGACTTCTTACTTAAAAATTACATCGTATGTTAATATTTGTTTGAAGTTTTATTATTCTTTACTAAGTTTAATTAAACTTCTATAGCATCAAGTCATAGAATTGTTGATTTCTTTAAACATTTGCATTAGAAGTGATATAATATAACGGTACCGTCACAAACATAATATTTTTCCTTTGGCTGTTCTGGAAAACAAACTAACAAAGCAGGAAATATATATGTACTTCCATCCCGGTTTTAACAGAAATCATCCTCTTAGCACAAAAGGTGAGCTTTTCAATCTCGTGATCGCATAGTAGTTGTTTTTACAACTACCTACATGCATGCAATCAATGCTTATTACCACTAAAATTGTGAGCTTGGTTTAATTTATTATATCGTGGCGATCAGTTTTATTAGTGGAGGAAACCGAAGTACCAGGATTTGAAACAACATTATAATTATGTGATTTTCTCCAGGTATTCTGGTAAAACTAATAAAACTAACCGCCACGATATGACTAAAATATTGTTGAAAGTGGCATTAAACACCACAACACTACCCCTTTTTTATATATGCAAGTACTATAATTTTATTTTCATTTCCATTTTATTGTTTGCATTTCAAGTGAATGTGACAGAAACATGGATGCTTTCATCAGACGAGAGATGCCTGTATTAAAAGGTCACCCTTTTCTTGTCCTGTCATAGAAAATTTCATATTAATTTAACCTATTTTAAAAGCCCACTTTTTATTTGTCCCAAATGTGACCTTTTAATAAAGATTTGATTGTACTTTTTTATTTTTAAATGTAAAAAGGGATAATTTCATCAGAAGAGATTAAAAGTAAAACAAAATGTTGTTTGTCTATTAATAGTAACATAATACATTGACGATGTCATCTCTAGATATCGGTGAGCCTGAATTTCCTCATGATTCACCAGGGAGCTCTGTTTCTACAAAACTTTTGGTGAGCAATATAATGGTGTAATGGTAAACGCGCTTGCCTCGAGTGCGGGAGATCGTGGGTCGGGACAAAATTGTTATTGGTTGCTTCTCCGCAAAGCACGCAGGATTAAGGAGTAAGAGCAAAGACAGGTTGGCTCGGAATCAGAATAATGTGTCCGAGTGGAGCAACATGTCTACCTGCGGACTGCCACGATATAGCTGAAATACTGATAAAGTTGGCATTAAACACCAATCAATCAATCAACCAATATAATTACCGTAATGACCTATGTATAATGTGCTAGATTTTACATAGATTCTTTAATTTCTGGAGGGGTGTGCATTTTAAACAAGAGCAAAGTATTTCGCTCTTATTCAGATCGGCAAATTGCATTTCTTCCATTTTTTGGTATTTACTCTTATCAGCATGCAGTTGTCAAATGTTTTTCGTATTTTTTAAATTTGTTTGGAAACTATTCCACAAAATCATTAAATATATTAATAATAATAATTGTCAGTATGTAAAAACAAGCATAGCAAATAATGTATTTGTATATTATTTTAGTTAAATGAGGCATTAGAAGCAAGAGCCGAAGTGACAACAGTACATCAGGAACGCGACTGTTACAAAGAGACCATGAAGAAAACATTCATGCGTGGAGTGTGTGCACTCAACCTTGACTCTATGATAATGTTTCAACCTCAGGATGATCAGCGACCTGAACCAGGTATTCTTTCTTGTTTTTTCAAATATATATATACATCATCAGAAAATATCAAATTTATTTGTACAAGCTTAAGAAATAGGTAGAAAAGCAACCCTTTTGCGAGCTATTCTGACCCGTTTCTCAGCGAGTGCAAATAAATTACCCACAGTATACATATACATTGTAATGTGTTTATCCTGCACAATCAAAATGTTCAAAACAACAGCTAAATTTTACTGATTCAAAGGCATTTCTAAACAGACAAAAATGTTGAAGCTATGCTTTTTCAAAGGGTGCTGGTATTTTGGATTTCAAAACTTCAAGGGTTATTACTTCGTTCTTGGCCAACACTGAAGAGTTGCTAGAGGAATACTCTATATTAAAGTTTATTGTTCATATAATGACTCTGGTCAATAATCTAGTTCCATCTGAACCAGTTTCAAGATTTTTTGGCTCACTGTTGATTGGTCGATTCAAATATGAAACCGGCCATGACCCATACAGTAAATATGTTCTTAGATGTTGGTGGACCACCAATTCAGAATACATGTATATATATAATTTTAATCATATTGATATGCTAGGGGTGCAATTTCAGGGAAGCATAAAAGATTTGTCAAAATTTAGAAAACAGCTTAAATTGACTTTACTGTGAGAGGAGATACAACAGAACTCAATAATCACTGCTACTGGTATTTTATGTTAATGCATCGTCTGTGTAAATTTAGCTTAGCTACTTATCGAATTGCATTCAGTAGTCCTCTTCTTATAAGACCCCTCTCACCAAAGTCCATCTTTCTTATCAGTACAGATTTCAGACGCACTGGAATACTAAAATAGTAGTAAATTGTCCCCTCAAAAGAGGCTACACTTCTTATGAGGTCACTTTTTAATTGCAGAAGGGGTTGCTTTATAAGGCAAGGTCTACTTATATTAAAATATGTTTTTCTTAATGAAAACGTAGATATCATGTTAGTGTGTATCACGCATTTCTGGAATAACCTTCAAAATCGAAAGATAAGAAAGCCAAATAATGTTATTTATAAGGCAGGGTCTTCTAAGTTAAAATAGTTTTTCTATTAATTTTAGGACAAAGAGGACACATCTCATCGGATTTCTCAGACAATTTAGACAGTAGCATCGCAGTAAAAGACTATGGTGCTCCTAAGACAATCCTACAGGAAGCAATATACACAACGAACCCAAGAGAAAACCTTGCCCCACACAAAATCATTACAAGTCAGGAGGCTAGGCCATCGTCGGCTTCTAATGTTAGATCTAAAGCTTCCGTAAGTATATTGTGAAATGGTACATCTTAAAAACCAGCTAAGGAGAGTTAAAAGATACCAAACGGGTTAATCAGAATTGGTAAATCGAAGGACAGAAAACACAGTGGCAAAAAAAAAGAGAACATTATAATTACATACTGTCTCGGTGGTGTTATTGTTAGCTTGTTCATCAAGAGTTTGGTCCCAAAGATTATAAAATTGTCATTTTATGCTTCTCTGCTGAGCATATGGCATTAAGGAGTAAATACAAAACTGGTTGGCTCAGAGTAAATATAATGTATCAGAGTGGAACGTCATGTCTACATAGTGAGCTAGAAATTAGAAAAATAGCCAAATTAGAGGTTTGGTCTAGAACAAAATGAGCATCCTTATTTATCCTATCTAAAAGTATATTGTTCTCAACAAGATACAGCTGAAGTAATTGATCACTAGGCTCTTAGCAAGATTCATTATTCAGTCACTCAGTCCCCGTCACTATACCTGTCCAGTCCACAAGATTACTTTTATGTTTACATAGAACACCATTACCTTTGAACCTTGCTTCATTTCATTGTTAATCGATGATGTAATGGGGAGCGTTCTCACCTCGAGTGGTATTTATTGCTTCTCTCCTAAGCACACATCATTAACGAGTAAGAGCACAGATTGGTTTCTCATATGGCATTAAATAACAATCAAACACCTCCTTAATCATAGGGGCTGTCGTGGTCATGATCGCATGGTAGTTGGATTTATTATTATCTATGCAATCAGATCCTATCACCATTAACATTGTTTATCGGCCAAAGAAAGTAGGTTGAAAGTTTTTAATTATTTTTATTGGTTAATGATTATGTTAGATCAATCGAATTACATTTTATTGTATCTTTGTAAAAAATAATTTCTGAAGAGAGACTATCATCTAACGACATTCACGTCAGGTTTCATATTTTCAACCGACCAATCAGCGATGGTCATATTAAATCTTAAGGTATCAATTCTGAGTACATACCAAGAGCTGTTGTCCGATTGGTTAATATATTAATCTGTCTTGCATATGCTTAGACGGTAAAGATGGTTAAAAGGTTATAAGACCCTAAACGGGATGTTGTTAAATGTAGGTGTACCATCAGATAAAATTATAATAAAAGATACATTCTCTTTTATTTTCATGAAAATACATCTCGAACATAAATTCCAGAGAGTACGACATTATTCATATGACGTTATGTGACCTTTAACTACGCATGTGCAATGCCGGTTGTTGCTGAAAAAATATGTCTAAGCGGTCGTACGAGAATTTGAACTGATTCTGCTAGACTAAGAATCAGGAAAGAAGTTTTTGCGGATTATACTAAAACAAGAATTACTTTACGCCACCAACATGACCGTTGGATGAAATTGAAGGAGCCATTGAGAGCTCAAGCTCATGCTGAAGTGTCAACATCAGTGCCATTGCGCATGTAGTTCGGAAATTGGGACATGCATAATAAATTATGCTGGGAGACAAGCTGCCAATAAAAAACAACGATTTGCATGGATGTCTGATATTGCCCTCCGCCGTTGGCATCGGGGAATATAACACACCCATGCAATTCAAGGTACCTCGAGGAAATAATCTTGTATATTGACCACTATCACATGGAATGTTTGCATACTATCGTTCAACACAGATATTTTAATATCTGTCAAAATATCATGACATATTTTTATTCTCATTTGTACAATGTATGCAGTATTGTTGATTTCATACAGATGTGACGTACCCGCAAGAAAGTTTTTCTTGTCTATGCTTGGAAATTGTTGTGAGGTGAATGTTGCTAAGTTGCTATATTTAGATGATCAACAAACCGTATTTAGCTATAAAATGGCGTATATCTATATGAGACAGACCAATTAACCAGACATGGTGAAACTATGACACACAGATGCTAAAAAACAACACTAACCACACAAATTTAATATGCTGTATTGGAAATATTGACAGACAGTAGATCGGATATCCACACAAGAATCCACATGCTTTTACCAATATGCTTTACATCATGTGTTAAATGGTGCGGATCATTAACATTTGACACTATTGAATTTAATATTACGTCTAGAGGAACTATATCAATTAACCAATGAAAACGCCATCTGGCTCGGTTACAGACAGTAAGGGAAAACGGGAACAGTATGATAGACTGGCACTTCAAGTTTGACGGAAGTCTGATTTGATGTTAACACTTGTCATTTGTGGCGGGGTGGGTGTAACATACATAACTGTTGTACATTACTGACGTTATCACGCAAACAACAGTTGATGACATCAGTCGATGCTGCCCAGTTACCTCTAAATAAAACAACAAGAAAAACATCATCATGATACTAAGTGTACCAGCACGAGTTCAGAAATGTTAATGTTATAGAGTTTCTCTTTGTGAATTTAGAAATGATGGATTGCATTCATGTTTTTTGTAAATATCAAATTATTTGTTTTTGTTAAATACATGTATGTTTTAATTATGCTTCAGGTTATGTTGGTGGCGGGTTATATGATGCATATGGATCAGCCGCTGATTATGTGTGTCTTACGCAAGAGACAGTTCTAGGCATCCATAAACCAGGTTCCTACGCATTAATGTATGGTGGGGAATATGAACATAACTTTGGTGGAATAACAGATAAAGATGCACCTTGTTCTGTTTGTCTGAATAAAAATGCTCATAGCAGTATTATGATTCCTTGTAGAAATGGATGCTATAATGGTTGGAATTTGGAATATCGTGGTGTGTTGATGTTTGGAGATTATGGACATAAAGCAGCGTCTACATACATTTGCTTAGATGAAAAACCGGAAATTGTGGATGGTGGCGCTGCAGATCAAAATCGCAAACTTTTATATACAGTCGTTGGGAAATGTTGATCGCTAAATGCCCTCCTTACAAGAATGACTACGAAATAACATTTGCTGTTTGTTCTAAATAACTGGTGGATAAAATGGAAGATTATCATTAAAAACATATGCCATTGTTTCTTGTTGATTATAGGATTAATCACTGCTTTTTACGAAATTATCTATGCATAAACTCCGGCAGCTCACTCACAAATTGAATAAAGTCGGAGTGACTTTATGCATTGTTTGTGAGTGAGCTGCCGGAGTTTATGCATACATAATTTCATAAAAACACAGTGTTTAATCCTTATTATTCTTATTCTTGGACATCTTGTTTGTTTTCGACGCTAAATCCTATTAAAGAAATACACAAGGAGAGTCTCAAACAATTGTAGCGTTACGGCGTAGGAATATGAAAAAATAATCCACCAAGAATGTTCTTTCTATTCATGTTAATGTGATATTAAAATAAACTTTTGACAGCAAATAAGTTTTATTTCAATTAATGAAAAATGAAAACAAAAAATGTGAACAAGAGAATGGATAACAGCAACGATTTGAAATTAAATCAGTCAACTTCCGGGATTTCCGCTGGCGGGATCAGTGTACATGTAAAGATGGCAGTTGTTGAATGTGTAGCGAAAGAAGACATCTGATTAGACTGTTGATTCATTGTTAATACATTGTTTGTTTGTTGTGTTTTCATTCATTTAAATCTACGATGAACTAGCGTCGCCATATTCACTTACATTGGATAACGAGGAAAAAAGTAGTCCAGCAAACGAAAATATTGATTTATAAATTCCTTTCGAATGACGTAGAATACGTGACGATATCCCATCGGATTACGAGTTATTGATGAATTCTAGTAAGAATAGAATTATATCCATATTATTTCAGTTATCAAGGAAAATGTAGGTTGATTTATTGATTATTGCTTAACGTTCGGCGATTAGTATTTCAACTATATTGAGGACAATAATAAAGTTCAATAATATATAAAAACTATATAGAAATGGGGGATGGGTAAACCGGATCAAAGTAGGTTTAAATTACAATAAAAATAAAGATGTGGAAAAACTCCTACTTGGTGTGGCTGCAACCTTTCCAAAAGAGTCAGTAGAGTCACCCCCACTCCAAAGAAAAGGGTACTTTGCTGTGTTACTAATGAGTTGTTCGTGATGTTGTCATTGATCACATCGTTGGCCATTATGAAATCAAGCCTGACAGATGATATATGTTATTTCACCCGTACGGAAGTTTCGAATTGTTTCAAAAAATACAAAACGAAAAGATGCTCGCATTCAAATTCTTTAAGTTTAGAGATCGAATACGTGCATTTTATCCACTTATACCATTGTATTGTCTGCAATCCTGAACATTTCAGTGTCTGTACACCTGTATTAATCTACCCCCTTTCATAAATGACGTGTATAAATTGTTGTTGCGATGAAACAGAACACAATTTCTCCACCGTGGGTTGCACCCCTCCCTCCAGAATGAGCGTACCCTCCTTGTGATGAATGAATCAAATACTAAATTAAATCTTTCAACGAAACATTAACTGTGTTTGAAGAATACATTGACGCTTCCATTAAAAAGACAACTTTCAGCATTCCTAATGAACAGCTGTTTTTTCTGGATCGTTCGTTATCATCACGTCGCAAGACATAATTTCATGTCATATCCAGCATATCTCCTTTACCTAGTGGCCATCAAAACATCCGGTCATAGGATCACCACAACGCCACCTTTTACCTACAAGATTTATTGTTTGCAAAATTGTTCTCGTCATGACAATAGCTGTAATGTTACCCCCTCCCCCGTCATGACAATAGGTGTAGTGTTACCCCCTCCCGTCATGACAATAACTGTGATGTTACCCTCCCCCCTCCCACCGTCATGACAATAGCTGTAATGTTACCCCGGTCACGACAATAGCTGAAATGTTACCCCCGCTCCCCCCGACATGACAATAGCTGTAATGTTCCCCCCCCCCCGTCATCACAATAGCTGTGATGTTACCTCCTCCCCGTCATGACAATATATGTAATGTTACCCCCTCCCCCCGTCATGACCATAGCTGTAATGTTACCCCCCGTCATGACAATAGCTGTAATGTTACCCCCCCCCCCCCCCCTATGATGTTGGATTACATTCAATCACTCTTTGCATAACATTAATGGTAGCTGAATAAATATCGTGAAGAAGGTCAGCATTTACATTAAAATTGTTATTTCAGGTATAATCACGCCTTATTACAGCACACGTTATCTAACATAATATGTAACAACCAATTAAATTTATTTTAAATTATATAAATAACAGTTTATTATGTATTTTACTGGCTATTTACCGCTTGTTAGTTGTTGAGATAAAAACAAATTAAATGAAATGACGTCGAACAATGTGTACTACATTTATAAGGTTACGGTTATGTAACTTTCAACAATATTTCAGTTGTATCGTGGTGGTCAGCTTTATTGGTGGGGGAAATCGGAGTAACCGGAGAAAACTTCCTATCTGCTGCAAATCTCTGACAATATATAATCGGCACAGTAAGATTTAATTAGTTATTCATTTGATTTTGCTTCGAAATGTGGAGGCATGGGACAGAGTAGTCTAAAGTCGTTCTCATTTGACCACAAACCTGCGTTTGTGCACCCGATATCATCTCAGCAGTTCACAGACACCCAGTGATTCACCTGTGAGTTCGATATGACTGTCCAGGCTTTCATTCCCCCATTATGTCTGGTGGTCACGATAGAGCCGAAACATTCCTGAAGGTGACGTTAAGCACAAATAACCCGTCCTAAGCCTCATAATATTGCTATTGTTTATTGTTCAAACACATTCGGAGAAAAAATTTATTTTGTTTCTTTGTAAATTAGGATCATGAATATGATATTTCCAAGGAAATAGTTTTACTTTTTATTTTGTGTTTCAATATTTCAGCAACTATAGCATGTAGTACACACACTTTTATTTCACAGTTCTCAACAAGAAGTGTAGTCTGACGACTATTTAGTGACACCGAAAGTCGCTAAGCGGTGAACTTGGTAATATGAATGAACGGCTCATGCGGGGTGTATTCGATGCAACATTATGTGATCCAGTTTGTCACGGAAGGTCGGCGGTTTTCACCGTATACTCTGGTTTCCTCAACCAATAAAACTGACCACCACGATATAGCTGAAATATTGCTAAAGTGGCGTTAAGCACCATAACCCTTAACCCAATAAATAACATGAAGCCTTTCACAAAATTGCAGTTTCTCTAAAAGAATTGCAACACATTTGCTAATGTTGATTCCCCCTTTTTATTTGTTTATTCATTTATCATTTTGTTTATTGAAATGTTAGATAAACTTATTACATACATAGTGTGAATGTACAGGACTAGGTATCAGGTCTCGCCTTTCGAGTGAACTTGACTGCATCACTACTTGTCGCTATCTACACTCGTTGTAATATTGGTTCACGCTATTGGCGTATATTGATACAAAGTCTTGTACCAACTCACTATGTATGTAATGGGTGTTTATATACAACTTATTCAACGAATAGTGTACATCAGATATGAATTCCCAAAACTTTAAAAACAAAATCATTTTCTAAAATACATATTCTGTTAGATTAGAAACACAACTCAAAATGATAGAAATGTGACTGAAATCTGTCTCAACCACTGTCATGTCGAAGGGAACATATCTTGCAGATGGAAACAATCTTTGTTGTTTAGATTTAATGACATTGACATAAGTCTCATTAATAGTGCAATAAGCGAAATGTCAAACTTATTTGATATGAATGAAATAACACATAATGTGTATAATAGATGTAATTCACAATCAAATCGCACAATAGTTGATTGTTTAATACGCTGTCATTGAGGTAGGTAGGTATAACAAGACTTTTCCAACAGAGGTATATGTGTGTCACAGATTGAGGGACGATAAACACAACACAATGCTGTACCTACTTGTTGTATCGATGATGTCATGTCTTTTCACTGGAGGTAGGATATTGGTTTTTTTTAATCTTAAAAGTACATTTTTTTTTGCCTGCAAATAGCAGATCCAACATTTTCTAACCGTCGGCTTGCCCGTGTTGTTGTCACAATACATGTATTTGATAACCTACAAAACCTCTTACGCCATCTGATTCAATTTGATTACATTTTTCCACATTCTTTCTCAATACCCTTTTTCGCTTAAATTGTTTGATATCTACGACGAGGGAATACATGCATATTCCAATCGAAATTCAAATTCACAACTACCCCTGAAAAGGGGACGTAAACAGATTCATATAGTATGGACAATTTCAGTCCCACGTTTTACCTATACGTCATTGATTGTTTGTAGGGGTGGTCGTGATCGTGATCGTATAGTAGTTGGATTTATAACTACCTGTGCAATCAGTGCCTATCGCCACTATTGTTGTGAGTGTGAATCTCGCTCATGGCGAGATCTACTCGATACAACATTATGTGATATAGTTCCTCAGTGACTTGCGGCATATCTGTGGTTTTCTCCTGGTACTCCGGTTTCCTCCACCAATAAAGCTCTGCGCCATGATATAACTGAAATATTGTTGAAAGAAAGAAAACCAACAGGCATAATCAGGATAGCCAACATTGGCTAAGGACGCATAAGACTGAGGTAGGAGAACCGTAATTTTAATAATGATTATATTATCTAAGAACAGAAAATATATCAAAGGATATGCAAAATTGCAATTTGTTGAAATATTAATTTAAAATAAATTTACACAATTACAAGTCCCTTTTTCTGTTTTATTAGGACTGGCTTCATCGCCATTGACCGTTGACATGATGTATTCAGCAAAGGTCATTATTAAACACTTAAACATAATTTGTTCTTCTTAAGGAAAAACCTCAACATTTATGAAAAACACAAAAAACAAAGTTTGTTGTTTAATTAAGAAATAATACTAATATCCGCCAACCCATGTTAAAACACATTCTAGCTTCCATGATTTATTTTCATTCTGATATGTCTAAGAATACAAATACGGTAGTCTACTTTAATTGGAAGACTGTAATTTATCTTCATGCTTGCGGACAATGTCGCATACAATTTATGCTGCAAAGTCAGTCACATGCACAGGCGCATGTGTTAATGAGATTATACCCAATAGATAAATCGCTCGTTTGTTTACAAAGCGAAAGAAGAACGTCATGTTAGAATGGTTAGTATAGTCGCAATGATTGTGGAAGATGGTGTGCTCTATCCCGGTGTGGTCAAACTAAATACCATAACATTGGTATTTGCTGTGTCCAACCTAAGAACGTACCATATATGGCCTAACAAGCAATTATTGGTTTTGTTGGAAGTCATGATAATATATCCGACTGGTACGTTTGTTATTATTTCAATATGATAGCAGTATGTATAGGAGAATACACTCCAACTGAAGATTCTTAAGAATAATCAACGAAACCTGCGACTTAATGAGAATTTGTGTCAATATTCCTGTTTATTTCTTTTAACTCTTTTTCGCATTCTGTTTTTTCATTTATTTTCAGTACTTTCCAGATCGGTACCATTTGTGCCACTAGGATGCAATAAAGCTTTTACGGTTGAAAATGAATGTACATCGCAAATAAGTACTAACATGAGTGATTATGTTTCATTTGAACCATTACAATTTGCTGAAAATTATCTGGATGAGGTGTGCAGGTAAGGTGATGGTGTGATATCATTTTGTTGTTGTGTAAACTCTTGCATCTAGGGAGCATATTCGTTATTTGAGATATAACTGATATTTGATGAAAATGTTTTAACCAATATATACATTATAATATATATTTGTGAATACAGCAAAGACTAATTATTTGAATTTTTAAAAGAAATTAATTTATATACCTATATATAATTAGATAAGATACGTTCTAAATATATGGTTTTATCTTTTTAATGTTTGTTTTATTTGTACATATTATCAGATTTTGTTATAGACAAAGTATGTTTTATTTCAAAGGAGCTTGTACATAGGTGTCTAGGTTAATAATGTAATGTGTTCACGCTACGATATAGAGCTGAAATACTGCTAAAGCTGCGTTAAAATCAATCAATCATTCAACTACATGTAATCAGTTGTGTTGTCGCAGTTGTATGGTAGTTTGTCATTCCTCTACCATACAAATCAGTGAACCATCACTGCATTGTACTACCAAGTTTATAATTTTGATTTCCGCCGTGGATACGTTTATGATAGATTGGTTCACTATCGTGTGCACTTACAGGAAGCACTTTAAAGGATCATGGGAAATATATTAGGTCAGTGACTTTTGACAAGATACCTTTCGCACATTCCCGATTTCATTCTATAATTATATTCTTTTGTGCATTTTCTGTACGAGTTATTTCGGTTACGACAGGAACAATGGTTCCGGTTTAGGAAGAGCATTGGAAAAGATAGCACATTTGAGTAAAAGACTCTGATTACCCCTTTGGTATCTTCAAACTCTTCTTGTAGATATTTGAGCGTTGAACAAATCAAAAGATAATTGCTTAGCAAAAAGAAAATTCACAAATTGTTACAATAAAACTTTGAACAGATTATGGGTAAAATATAAGTTATTTTAATTGGCCTAGTGGAGCAGGAATTGCTTGCCCTCCAGGAGAACACATACTACCACCCGTTTTAAGTGGAGCTCGTTTTGCTCAAATTGTAGTGTTTTGTAGATCATTGTTTGTCCGTTTGGGCATTGTGATTTTTATATTCAAAGTTAAAAATCCTCTAACTCGAAGGTGCAAATCATCAAATGTGTGCCATTGTGTTTATTTTTGGGTTTTTTATATGTAAATTCAAGCTTTGTCTAATGTCTGTATTTTATATGGCGATAGAACAAGAGCGCAGAATAAAACGGGAAATATATTTTTCTTACACACATTCAAGTACGTCAGCTATCTGCGTATAAAATACACGAAACTGTGTATTTTTAGTGGGGGTAAAACCTGCATGGAGTTTCTTTTAAATCATAATTAATAATTAAATTAGCGTTAAAAATAAATTTACATTATTTCGTCATTAACAGCTCATTAACACCCCATTAATTTTGATAACTACCGATCATTATGTATGCGTTTATGCTATGCATTGCTGTTAACTTTCATATCAATATTTTCCCCTCATTAATACCACTATCAGCAGATTGCTAAAAGTGGTTGCCGATGACCCATCGATAGTCACAATATTTAAGCCGTTTCTATGACATCCATGTTCATATTCCGCCCAATGTCACCTTTTTACTTTCACGATTTAATGCTTGTTAACTTGTTCTCGTCATGTATATAGCTGAAATAGACCTCACTTGACGACATCAATCAATCAATTAATCAATCAATCGATATGCATTTTTATTGTTATTGATGGTAAAATATAATGTGCATTCCTTATTGCCACATTGTCTTCATGTGACTAATACAGAAATAAACAGAACACAGTTTCTCTTCACTTCTTAGTTATGAACTTTTGAAGCAATTCCAGGTAAGAATATGAGCTATGTGACTACTACTCAGAGGTATAAGCAATACCATTACTGATTGATAGATATATTTAGTAAATGTAGTATTTTATCCTATTTTCCATAGATTATTTGGAGAATACCGGAAGTGCATTGAAGGGGATTACACGTACGTGGACCTTTGCTGATGCTCTCATCAGATATTACACACCAACTTGTAAGACGTACAAAGTAGGTATGATTGATGTCTCTTCTTGTATATCTATATGTCTGGGAGTGTAAGTATGAATTGTTTTACTATCTAAGTAAAGAAAATTCAACCTTTTCACATTGCTTTTATTATCTGAAGAAATATATGGCAAACATGTTACTAAGATAAACGTTGGAATCTGCCCTTGAAACGAGACGATGCAATTGGTACACCACGAGGGGTACATTTTATAGAGCAGGATATTCTTCACAGTCTTAATCACTTTGTTAATAAAAAGTAAAGGGGTAGACTAGTTATATGGGCTCAAGTCTTCCAGCTTAATGACATGATGAGCATGCAAGTGTTTTCCACATGTGAGTAAAATGCTAACCCTGATGTATAACTGGGTGAACATCATTGATGTAGTAAGACGTTGATATCTACTGTAGCGCGCATAACACATTTCTAGAGAAACCTTCATCAGGTACGGTCATAGCCTAAGCAATGGATGGGTAAGCAATTTAAATGTCTTTGAGAGCAAGAACACTATAGGGTCTCATTAGGAGAGCATACATCGACAATAATCACTCTCCGCCTCATTAACAGAGCATACATCGTCTATGGTCACCCTCCGCCTCATTAGGAGAGCATACATCGGCAATAATCACCCTCTTGATAAGACCCATTGAATACTAAGTATATAAGATAAAAGATACCACGAATTTACCTATTTTTAACTTTTCATCAGAGGAACGACGTCTCAGTTCAAGATAAGGAGGATGACCTATATTACCTCATCGATACAATACTCTACTTTATTAAAAGATCCTCCTCCCCCAGGCATAGGTTAATTCAGTCGATCGTCTATCCAGTAATCAGCGCTTTGATACTGGCATAGGTTATTACATTTATTGTAGATATATTTATTTTGGAATTAACAGTTCCTAAATAATGTAATTATAATTAAAACTAGATTCTCCTCCCTCGGACATAGGTGACCTTAGCCGATTTTGACTATTAAGTTTAGGCCCTTGGTATTCCTGCTCTCAAAACGTTTAATTTGTTGGGCTTTTCAATCTTATATTTATTAAGAACCACGTCGTGCGCACTAAGTTTGATATCTAGGTTTAATATCTGGTATAGGCCCACTAGTTTACTTGCTCCCAAAGACTTTTAAGTTATTTGGCTTTCCTGTGTTAGACTAGAAGCATAGCTGATGCAGGTTTTTCCAGAAATGCTTCGTGCGCACTATTGTATATATCTACGGCATTATTAGTTTGTGCATGAAAGTACTTAAGCCTAATAAGATAATCAAATAGTTTAAGGCTATCGTATTGTAACATTTTAGTTATCATGGACCCAAATATTTTAAGCATTGTTCGACTTTTCAATCTTTCCACTTTGTGCGTATTTGATAATTCAAGGTTATACCAGAAACATGTTGTGTGCACTGAATTAGATATCTATGTTTTTATTAAGCTTTGATTTCTTATACATGTAAATACAATATAAAATTGTTCTAATTCTAGACCTGGCTGCTTTTATACCATGTATTAACAACAACAGGGAATTTAGAAACGAAGTGACTGTTTGTTGGGAAGGGTTCTTAGAAAATGCAATTGTGGATAGCATAACGTACATTACTGATTGCAGGTAAAGTATCATAGAATGTAAAAAGTTTGAAGGTAGTGAGTACATTAATGATTTCAGGAAAAATCTCATGGGAAGTACAATGTCTCATAGGAAGTACAATGTCTCATATGAAATATAATGTCTCGTAGGAAATACAATATCTCGTAGGAAGTACAATGTCTTATAGGAAGTACGATGTCTCATAGGAAGTACAATGTCTCATAGGAAATACAATGTCTCATAGGAAATACACTGTTTCGTAGGAAATGCAATGTCTCATAGAAAATACAATGTCTCATAGGAAATACAATGTCTCATAGGAAATATAATGTCTCATAGGATATACACTGTCTCGTAGGAAATACAATTTCTCGTAGGAAGTACAATGTCTTATAGGAAGTACAATGTCTCATAGGAAGTACAATGTTGCAAGGCAGTGAGTACATTAATGATTGCAAGTATATTCTTATATTTTAGCTATATTCAGGAAGAGAACAAGTTCATTAATAGACACAAAACTAAAAGGAAATGAAGGAAGGAATGGCTAATCCGGGTCAATGACTTTTGACCGTCACTGAAAAAGTAGGGATGAAAGATTGAATCTTGTGTAACAGCCACAATGCACCTCCTCTGTTTCGAAATCAACAAATGCGGTCTTTAGCGTCCAAGGAGCGTAACACTTCCCGAACACGTACCCTACAGTGGACCACGGACAGGCTTTCCATATTATAACCAGACATCCACACACACACACACACCATCGAGAGGGGTAATATTTATGGATATGCGAAAAATAACAATGACCTGTGCCACTTTGTGTATTCAGTAATATCTTTTCTATTGCAGATTTGTTAATGATTTGATAAAATGCTTTGATGCGCTTAAACTGTGCAACCAACCAAAACATTTTGCAAGGCTGATGAAGTATGTAAAGGAGACTAGAGAGGATGTTTGCTATATCGCAACAACACTAATGGGATACAGGCACTGAAACCAAACCAAAAACATGTTCTATTATGAAATATATGTGGATTTTTACATTTATTTTGTCAGATTGATGTTATATAGAATGTTGAAGCAATGATTGCCGAATATTTGCGTATACACCATAACATATATAATACCTGGTCATTATTAAAAGATTTTGATTCGCTTAGTTGTAGTATGTTTTGAAAAAAATCACAAAATAGATGTCCTTAAAAATGAAAAGTAAAACAAAATACAAAATTATACATGAAAAAAAGTAGAAACAACACAAAATAAAACAAAACACAAGTTGAAAGAAAACGAAAGACTGAAGCAAGAATAAGCAATACAGAGATATTGGCATATTTGAGCACACAAGTAACACGACGAAGACAAACAAAGCAAAATTATTTTTGTTTTAAATTAGGAACACAAACCCCAAGCAAACAGGGGTGAACAATGCAGGTGCTCGCGTAAATTAAGCAGATCATGGCTTGCATAGATAAGACACCAGCAATGCTACTCATAGTCAAGACGTGTTGAATACCACTATGAACAAATAGCATAAATAAGACATGAGCCCTCCTACAAGCAACAGGAGGTAAGAACAAATCGAAAATCCTTTTATGCTGAAAACGTAGCGGAGATCACAACACTGAAATAAAAACGTAAAATTTCATGATAAGGCATAATGTTGGACACCAGTATAAACATTCAATCACAAACACCACAATAAGACATCAACCTACTACAAAAAATTGAGGGCCCGTCGCGGCCGTGATTGTATTGTAGGTGGATTTACAACTATCTGTGCAATAAGTGCGAATCACCACTAACGTTGTGAGTTTGAACCTCGTTCGTGGCGAGGTGTACACGATGCAACTTTATGTGATAAAGTGTGTCAGTGACTTGCGACATTATGAAAACACACATTTCTTAATACTTTCATTAACCAGTCAATTTAAATTTTAGGTAATCTTCATTCTTTTTTAAGAAAGCCATAATGGACCGGTCTATTATGGCTTTTACCGAACCATTATGGCCTTCTGTCGGTCCATTATGGCCATAACGGACCAGTAAAAGCACTAATAGACCGGCAAAGCATTTTGGAGCAAAATAATGTTCTTGCTGTATAAATACAAACCACTCAATAGTATTCATAATTAACCTACTGGTTAATAAAGTCTGGTAAAAGTCATGTCTTGATAGAACAAAGAAAGAATCTACGTAAGAAGGAATAGATTTATTGACATTTGAGATATGGAAATTTGTAACGGTCAACCAGATCGAGACTTATAATTTTTGCATCGATGACCTCAAGAAGAGTTTGACGATACCAAAGGGGTAATCAGAATCGGAAAATCAAAGAAGTACAGACAAAACATGTACACTGGCCAAGAGAAAAGGTAAAAAAGTACAAACATCGATCTTCAATAATTACACAGGAGAAACATACTCTTGATTTAGTAACTTTTGTGTCCGCCACTGAGGTCTGTCCAGAAAATCACTGGGCTGGGCACAATCTCTAGCATAGCGTATGTGCTGTGAAGTCATCACGTTCGGACATTAATGACGGTTACCAGGAACCAGCCTACAGAGATCTCCAGCACGTCGCTACGTGAAGGAAGGAGATTATGTATTATGCTGCATAACGCCACTTTCAACAATATTTCAGTTATATCGCGGCTGTCCTTTTTATTGGTGGAGGAAATTGGAGAACCCCGATAAAACCACCGACCTGTTGCAAGTCACTGACTAACATTATCACATAAACGTTGTGCCGAGAAACCCAGCCTTGGTGGATTCGAACGGACAACTTCAGTGGTAATAGGTACTGATTGCATATGTAGTAAATTCAACTATTATACGATCACGACCACAAAGGCCACTCTAAGAATAGGATACTGTATGCGAGAATGTTACCTTATATATAATGCTGAAAATCCTACCCGCGGTCCAGCTAAATTCTTGATTATGATGATATATACCTATTTTTAAGTGCAAATAAAACGTTCCACATGAACATTTGCG
The DNA here is from genome assembly GCA_963383655.1 of Bathymodiolus septemdierum. NCBI lineage: Eukaryota > Metazoa > Mollusca > Bivalvia > Mytilida > Modiolidae > Bathymodiolus > Bathymodiolus septemdierum. The sequence continues at coordinate 47,121,913 of OY726527.1, forward strand.
GAACTATTCTTCTGTCAACCATAGAGAATAATGGGGGACATCATAGACAATAACAATAATCGAAATAGCAAGATTTAAACAGAGAGAAATCTAGGTTCTGGATTATAATATATGCAACATTATAAGGGTGGTGGGTAAACTGGTTAACGGGATCCCAACCCTCTCTTGGTATATAGCTATCCATGGTTAAGTCGGTTAATGTGATACCAACTCACTCTTGACATATGCACCCCCATGGTTAACACGGTTAACGGGATCCCAACCCTCTCCTGGTATATAACTATCCATGGTCAAACCTGTTAATGTGAGGCTAACCCTCACTTGACATATACATTTCCATGATTAAAGCGTTTAATGTGATACAAATCCTCACTCTTGGCACTCCATCGACCAAACAAATAAAAAACAATTTGCTCAGATTCCCTTCAACTCAAACTACCAACAGAGTGCATGTTGTCTTTATTGATGATGTAGCATTTATATTTTATATAAAATTTACACGTCACTGCATGATTTAGTTTAATTTAAGGATATTTTATTTACCAACGCAATGGACAAAATGGATTAGACACAAGTTAAGATAACTTATGAAGTTTTCTCACAATTACAATTTGCTACAATAAAGAAGTACATAAAAGAAATGCATTATTATTTATAGCACTAATAACGAATCAATGATGCTATCAATGTATTAGTTTACATGTACTCCATATAGGGTATATTGTGTTGTTCAAACAATACTATCTGTTGGATTTATCAATTTATTTACTAGACCTATATTTTCATTTATTCATTCAAATATAATCCACCCATTCGATTATTGGGATAGTTAGGCACAAATGTTGTTGTTGTTTTTTTTTTATAAATTATATGATATTTGGAAAAGCAGACGAGTTTGAAGATACCAAAGAGGTAATGAGAATCCGTAAATGACCAACCGATAAGGACAAAAGGCCAAACAATGATCTACAAAGCATTAAACATAAAAACAAAAGATCTAGTAACATAATAGAAGCTATATATATAGATATAGTTGTTACTTCAAGTGCGGTGGATATTGGTTTCGATGAAGGATTGGGTTAAAAGGAAACTTCGTTTCATTTGCTTCACTGCTAAACACGGAACATTAAAGGGCAGGAACAAAGACAGATCGGTTGGAATTCAGGAAATTATGTTCGCTATGGTGGAGCATAGCCACATGTCTATGAATGAGCGGTCGATTTAATTATCTAATCCCCAAAGAATTCCGAGTATGCTTATTTAGTACAAAAAGGATATCATCATCATCATCATGTCATTGAAATGTAACGTGTTCTCGGTATGATATATATAGCTGAACAAGTGCTCACTGATCACAATGATCACTCGCTCATTCGGTCACTCATTCATTCGCTCACCCACTCGCTCTCTCACTCTTTAATTCATTTACTCACTCACTAACTCACGTATAAATATTGTTACTTCATGTGCTCGCTGCTATGGTAACCTATTCTGCGTAATATTCGTATTTTCCAAGTTGTAATTATCCATGACTACTTGTCCATCAATGACAAAGGTAAATAATCTATAAAATCATTAACTATGCATAGCCAAGTGTGTGGTTCTTCGATCGGATAGGTAAAAGTATGCAGAAAGGGATGTATGTTTTCCGAGTATGTTTTAAATATTGATTGGTGTGGCTGCGTGACTTTCCCCGAACTTTTACTTGTTTATTGTTTTGTTCAGGTTTGTTATGGTACAGTCGTGGAACATATAAGTTTGTTGAATCAATCTGGTGTTTGCGACGGAATGAATTAACTGTTGTAATATTTCTTTTGGTTCATACCATCGTTTTGAGTATAAAAACAGCATTTGATTTGGCAAACATACATTTATTATTCCGTGTTATGCTATTGAATCAGTGAAGCGTAAACATGTCTTATCGTCGGCCATGTTGTTGTTGATTTTTGGGGGATACTGAATTTATACCCCGTCTGTAATCCGAATATATGCTGACATTCATTATTGAAGAATAAAAGAAAATTTGTGTAGAAAGCTAAATACGAAATTTATATATATTGAATCAGATATGACATTTGAGAAGATTTTAGTGATTTTCCTCAGTATTTTGTTAAATGTTCTTCGTGGTAAACTATGAGGATCTTTAGTATTTATAGTGTCACTTGAATTAGTTCTTCACAAAAGTCTGGAGCATATTTTTGTCGCATACATAATGTTGTATGATAATAGTTAATGCTAGTCTCTGATACATATTATGACAAGGGATATTAATTGAAAAAAAAATGGTCTTGTTCGCAAAGAATTGTCACGACACATACAAAACGTATAAGTTACAATATGTTCAATTTAGGGATCACTAATATTAGACAAAAGGTTAATGACGTGATGTTAACTCGCTATTTCATATTTTTTCTGATTTTGTTGTGATATTTCGGCGAAATAAATTGTTTCCAGTATTTTCAGGTATTTGTGTTGTTTTTATGCAAACCTGAATTACTATTATTATGTTTTAGAATAGTTTGTTTTATCTAAAACGCATAAGTTGAAATGTGTTCAATTCAGTGATCACTAATATTTGACAAAAGGTAAATGACATGATGTTCGCATGTTATTCCACATTTTTCTGTTTTTTAGGTGATATGTCATCAAAAGACATCTTCCAGTACTTTCAGGTATTTATTCTATTTTTATGTCAAACATGAATTATTCTTATTATCTTTTATCTTATGTAACATTTTGTGATTTTTAGAATATTTTCCACGAGTCCTTATATCAAAAATCTATGAAAAAGTTTGATGATTATATTTTATAGTTTATATTTATATATCATTTTTAAGATTTAAAAACCAACATTGACCCCCGCTTTATAATTAGGGGTTCGTCTTGGTCGATTCTTAATTTTTTGAGTAATGTGTAGTAAACCATCATTTGTTTTGTGTTTTTTTCGTTTTTCTCGAGAAATACTTACAAAAGTTAGATGTGTGGTGAACTTGTCGCCTCCCATTACTGCAACAGAATCCCAGATCTGTAAAATTAATGAAACTATGATCTTGGTAAGCATATGGATTTTCATATATGCATTGAAAAGTGAGAGAACAAAAAACCATTTGTATCAAATAAAAGTACATTCGGTCGAGTCGTAAAAAGCAAAGAATGAAAATACAAATACATATGTATAGACCAGATGGAAGATACCGCTACTGTGAACCTCTTGTTTACATTATGGGCGACTTATTATTTAAATAAAATAAGGAGTGTAACAACTGTATATAATAAGATTGTACCAGAAAAATAATATGTTAATTAACAATGTGATTCTTAATTAATTAATGTTAGTGGTGTATATAAATCAAAGTGACTAAAAACAATTAATGCATGTTAGTTTTCATTTTATTAATCCCAGTATTATATTACAGGATATCAACATCATGTCAAGTTCTCCATCTTTCTGTGGTATATGTGATGTTCGCCATATTTCTAAGCCATCAGAAGTTTGGTGTCGAGAATGTGAAGAATGACTTTGTACAGAAAGCACTGAATACCACATTTCAGGGAAGCTGTCACGAGGTCATACCACGATACCAATAGCGGAATACCAGAATTTGCCGTCGTACATGCTGGAAATTAAATTCATTGCAATGAACACAACGAAAAGTTAAGTTTATGCTGTAAAGAACATAAGTGTTGCAATATTTGTAACGTGGAAAATCATATAGACTGTAAGGAGGTAACTGTTCTTGAAAATATAACAAAGGATGTGAAAATATCAACTATGTTCAACGAGGTCGAACATTTGATTAAAGAAATGATTGAAAATGTTGGTTAACTTAGACAAAATAGAGAAACCAACTCCAGTGCTGTTAAAGAACAGAAACAAATAATTGAGATTAAAATACATGAACTGAGGGAAAAAATCAACACACAGGTTGCAGGAAAATTTGACGAAGGTATTGAAAGAAGCAGAAAAAACAAATAACCGAACACTCACGTGAGGTACTCTTATCTTTACACGAGAAACAGATAAAATTGACCGAACATCATATCGTCAACATAAAAAAATATGCATCAGACCTGCAAACATGTGTAGCCGTAAAGCAAATAGAGAAAGAAGTAGAAACACAAGACACGTGTTTGCATTCATTAACCAAGCTATGATACAAGATAGACACCGGTCTGAAGACTATAATTACCAGTATGCAAACGTTTGGCGAAGTAGTTGTTGAATCAATTTCTTGTGAGATGATCTTTGTCAGAAAAATGGATAACTAAGTCCAGATGATGGTAGCTGACCTATCACCACTTATGTCAGTTGAACATATACCACTGAAACTGACACAAACGAAAAACATCAGATGATAGAATGGTAGTTTCCTTTTGCAGGGCTAATAGGTAAAGATAAAACACGATCCGATAGCTATGAGACAGTTTATATTAAAGATAGCAATACCGTTGCTGTATCACCTGGGGGTAGGAGAGGTTATATATGTATAAAAATAATAGATATAGAAAGTAAGGAAGTCATGACAACAATTACCATGGATACGACAATTTATGGCATGGCGGTTAGAGGTAGAACAATATATTACTGTGCATGGGATAAAGGACTAAGGATGATGGAACTTAATGATGAATATGTGAGGGATATCATCAATATTGATATGTCTTACGTTGATTACGTAGCTACATCTGGTGACATACTTTACTACACAAACGTTAACACACATGCCGTGACATGTTGTGATTTACATGGTTCAACACAATGGGAATTCAAAGATAACCGTGTTCTACATGGTCCACGTGGTTTTTCTGTAGACAATGATTGTAACGTGTATGTCGTCGATCATGTCTCTAGGAATATTGTGGTCATTTCCCCTGATGGACAACGTCGTAGACAACTACTATCTTCCAATAATGATTTGTCAAACCCAAGCGTACTTGATTATGACAAATCTACCAGTAGGTTATCAGTTGTAAATCAATCAGAGCAGTACTGCCTTTCTGCTTGATGTTACAAGAGGACAATAGGAGAAAAGCAGAACAATTTACACAATTAAATAGATTGATTTATATTTTAAATAATTAACTTTGACTGTAGAATATTACCCCTTCATCTTCAATTTAATACACCAGATGTACATTTTGTTCACGATGAAATAATTACAAATAACATAGATAAAGCATGAACCCCTACAACACAAATCGGAGTAAGCCGAATATTGTGTGCATTTAAATGCGGAAATCGTAGGGGACATCACAACAAGTAGCTAAAAATATCATAATATGTAATTGGTCAAAATGATAAAAAAAGAACTCTACGAAAAACCGGGGCGATCTCAAGTTCTCCGGGATAGTAAGCAGTTCACACTCCACTAGTAACACCGTTCGTGTTACTCCTGCTGCAAAACCCGGCACAACGTTAATATGTTTTAAGCTACTCATTATAGAGGGTTGTGGTGATCGGGGAATTGACACTATTATTAATGATAATTATGCTATTTCTTGGTGATCTGCTCTTATAGGTGTCGGAAACCGAAGTATTCAGTCAAAACAACCACCCTGTCACAAGAAATGTACAAAGGTTATCATATAACGTCTTTTAGAGTGAAACTGAAGGACTAATCAAGAATGGGCAATCTAGAGACACTGGCATCGTTGAGTACGCAAACCACAATACGAACACAAACAAAGCAAACAACTTTTAAAAAATAAACAGCACTGACCCCAGACATACAGGGTGTGAATCATGCAGGTGCTTGCGAAAAGTAAACAGCTCCTGTCTCTTATAGATAAGACATCAGCCATGCTACTCATAGTCAATACGTGTTGAATACCACTATGCACAAATAAACACAAATAGCATAAATAAGACATGAACCCTCCTACAAACATCTGGAGGTAAGAATGAACCGAAAATCGTTTTATGCTGAAAACCTAGCGGACATCACAAAACTGAAAAAAACGTCTAAATATATGATATAAAAATATATGATAAAACATAATGATGGACACCAGTATACACATGCAAACACAAAAACTACAATAAGACATGAACCCTACTACAAAACAACTGAGAACCCGTCTTGGTCGTGATCGTATGGTAGTTGGATTTACAACTATATGTGCAATCAGTGCCTATCACAACTAACGTTGTGAGTTCTAACCCTGTTCATGTCGAGGTGTACTCGATACAACATTTAAGAATTGAATGCATTCTTTTGAAAATGTAGTTCGATCAACGCTTTCATACCCCAATGAAACTTCAAATGAAGGCATTCAATTCTTATAATTATATTTAAATCACACCATAATTTAATATAGTTGAATTTTTCGTTTTGAATTTTATTTGTGTTAAATTATTTGCTGTTGGAAATTACTACGCCATTCATTGTTTACATCTGACGTCGTCATGGCGGCAAGTGCAAGTTCGGATCTGAGTTTCATTGGGATGTGAAGCATTTCTTTATAATCATGTGACCACTTCATAGCCAATCATATTGTAACATTTCAATGAAAAACGGAAGTAATGTAATTATTAAGTGATAAAGTTGGTCATTGATTTTCGATAGGTCGGTGGTTTCTCCGGGTACTCCGCCGTTTCCTCCACCAATAGAACTGAAACATTGTTGAAAGTGTCGACGAACCTAGCATAGTTTTGTTTACGGAAATCGTAAAGGACACCATAACACGGACTAAGAACGTAAATATAATAATAAGGTAAAATGTACAATACAAACACCACTAAATAAAACCGTGTGTGAACACAAGAGACATTAATAACATTAAGTGCAAGACACAGAATAAATATATACAGAGGAAACAACACAATATACGTAGGAAGTAAAACATCCGGTATCATTTGAGATATAGCTATTTGATAGCAGTTTACCAAGTGGTGATGATGACGGTAGAATGTTTGTGGTGATGGCCACAACTTAGGGAGTACGTATACTTGCTTGAACAGTTTTCTTTTGTGTCAGCAACTGATATCTGTCCAGAAAATCACTGTACTAGAAACAAGACCTATAATAACGTATAAATTGTGAAATGTAAACTCCACATACGCTCGTGGTGCCGGAATAGAACTAATAAAAAAAATAAAAACATGACTTTTTAATGCAAATTTTACAAGGACTGATGTTAAAGCACGTCTATATCTTATTGATTTAAAATTTCCCGCTAAACAAGCAGGCTGCCAGTTTTCCCTTATCATTGACGTAACTCCATCTATTCGGATTTATATGTTCCGCTCATCTGCATCAAAACAATAATATCAGTTTTGGAATTCCGTCATAATGGTTAAAAATTTAGAATTTCTATCCATTATGACGGAATTCCAAAGAGTATATGATTACATCAGTCCTTATTAAAGTTTCATTAACAAAATCATATTTTCATTTGTTTATTAGTTCTAAATTCTGTAAAACCCCAAATCATGAGTTGTTTTCGTTTTCCTTTAAATGCTCTTTGTGGTAAACTATGAGGATGTATACCTTTCATAGTGTCACTTGAAGGGTGGTCGTGGTCGTGACCATATGGTATTTGGATTTACAACTATTTGCGCAATCAGTGCCTATCACCACTAAAGTTTGAACCCCTTTCATGGCGAGGTGTACTCGATACAACATTATGTGATAAAACTTGTCAGTGACCTGCGACTGGTCGGTGGTTTTCACCAAGTTCTCCGGTTTCCTCCTCCTGACCACACCGAAATAGCTGAAATATTGGTGAAAATGGCGTTAATAACCATAAACCAACTAACATATTGTGGCTTGAATCAGTTCTTCACAATAGTCTGCAGGAGCATATTTGTTTACATACACAATATTGTATGTAAATAGTTAATGCTAGTCTCTGAGACACATTATAGCAAGGGCTATTAATTGGAGTGGGTGATTGAGTAATCATTGTTTAACGCCAACTCAGCAATTTTTCAGCTATGTCATTGCGAGAACAAATTAATTTTCAATGATATGATGCTTTGTACAAGACCAACAATCTTAGTTGTAATTTTGTAAGTGATAGCTCATTGAAACAACAGTCCCCGAATAGAGATGTCACCCTACTCGAACACATTATCCTGATTCCGATTCAACCAGTCTTCGTCCTTTCTCCTTAATAAGAACACATATCAATCTTAGAGTCTTTGGTTTAACCTTAACGCGGCTAGAACCCACGAACTACCGCACTCGAGACGAGTATTTTAACCATTACACCACTGATGTGGTTAAATATCAATTGGAGAAACTTGTTCTTGTACATAAAAAATAGTGAGGAGATATAGCACTATAATTACAATTTTAAATGATTGAAGAAAACGATACGTATTGATTAAGAGATTTAGAAAACCGCTTAAGGACGTATTCAGTACTGCACGCCCGTATTGCCCCCCGCCCCACCCCTTTTTTTTATAAATAATTTGCATGTTCAAAATACAATGTACTTAATAGAAAATATACCCCATATAAAACAAATGTAAATAATATCATGCACATGTTTACCCTACTATAACTGCAAATCAAGACTTTTAGAAAACCGTTTAAGGCCCATTTAAAACCCCTCTTTTTCAAGTAATTCATTTTCAAAGGCCAATGTACTTAATATACAATATATGTAAATAATATCACACGCATGTTTACATCACATAAAGGGAGAACACTGTTCTGTTGTTATCAAGTCAACGGAGATTCCACAGAAATGATCCTTTATATAGAACAATCAAAAACTAATTTACTAAATAATAATTATGAATGAATTGATTTCTATCTAGATATTTAATACGTAACAGTTATATATCTTTTATTCTCAAGTTACAATAAGTTCAGCTTAGTGATCCCTAATACTTGACAAAAGGTTAATGACGTGGCATTAACTCCCTATACCACAATGGTCCTGATTTGTTGGAGGTGATATTTCGTCAAAAGACATTTGTTTCAAGTATTCTCAGGTATTTATTCTGTTTGCTTTTTATTTCAAGCATGAATTACTATTATTATCTTTTATCTTGTGTAATATTTTGTGATTTTTAAAATATTTTCAACGAGTTCTGATCTCAAAAATCTATGTTAATCTTTGATGATAAAACTTTAACGTATTTGTGGCGAATCAAGTTTATATTTATATATTATTTTGTAGTCTTTTACTGCTACCAAACACTTTAACATTATTTTGACTTCCAGTCAGACGATTTTGAGTGTACCTGATGAAGGTTATTCCACATAGCCAGAAATCATGGGTGGTTTTGCTCATGAATATTCATAAATCGAATCGCGTCATGTAATGACGTCAGCAAATAAACGTTGAACCATATTTGGAAGACACTGATGAAAACTCGTATCTATTTTTTTTAAATAATATTTCATCACAGATTTGATTACATTAATAACTTCATAATTATTTGTGATCGTATAGAAATTAATTGTCATCATATGTTTATTAGGAATTCGATGATGTGTGTAAAAGATCGAAAATATATCTAATGCAATGCTCCCCCCCCCTTTTCCACGAAATAGAAATATGTGAACGAAAAAATTATTGTACACTTTTTTTCAATTTCTGCCCCACGTAAGTATTAGGGAACGACCATTTAACTTGAAGGGGGGGGGGGGGGGGGGGGGTTATGTTTTAAAAAAAAAAAAAATATTCTGATTCCCAGTGTTGCTGAAAAAAATATTCTGATTTTGGTGGAGGAAAAAAAAAAAATAATTTAATTCAGAGTTTTTGTCATGTAACCTAATGTTAAATTCTGGAAAAAAAATTCGCACTTTGCGCGACATAAAAAATAAATATTCTAACTTTTTTGTTCGCTGTTGTCGGAAAACCATAACCCCCCCCCCCCCCCCGCCCTCAAGTTAAATGGTCGGTCCCTTATTATGTCATTGAAATCGTTTAGTATATATTGTTAAACTTGTTGAACTTTATATATCAGCAGTATTGTTACCAATTGTATTATAGTTACTTGTTCTGTTGTTTTGTCGAAATAAAAACAAATCCCTTGTGGAGCCTTTTTTTAATTGTTTAATTACATTTACATTGGAATGCGGTGCTTATTCAAATAATGCTATGTCTAGCAGAAGCAGTTTTACGAAATAGTAGATTTTTTGGCGTGAACCCCTATTGAATCTCTACTAGAAAGGTAAACAAAACTTTTGAAGCCCTCTTTTAAATGATCGTGGGAACCTTTAATTTTTCAGCAAAATATTTATCGAAGAAAGATTCCTCAACAATGTTACCGGAACTGACCGAATTTTTCCCGGCAACTAGAATGGGGATGGTAAGAAAAGTGCTTTTAGGTCTTGAAAACCGTGCAGGATGCATTTTTTCACTTCTTCTCAATGCTTTTGAATGGCGCTTACGCTACAAAATTTGAAACTGGGTGGAAACCTTGAGTTTTCATGGTACAGCTGTAATATTTTGAGATATTGTTCAAACCGGTGCATAGCTTGATTTTTTATCCCGGCAAACTGTCCGGCCCAAGCTACAGAAAGTTTCCCGTTCAACTATATGTTAAAATCCAAATTCTCTTTGAGCCGCCATTTTGAATATGCAAATGAGTAAAATCACCTATCATTTCTGGCTATGAGCAACGTGTCGTGCACACTACATTTGATATCTACGTTTGTTATTGTGTTATTTGGGGGATAGCTATCCTCCAATAAGTGTTACGTTGACATCAGTATATTAGCACTACATTTGATATCTACGTTTTGTTATTGTGTTATCTGGGGGATAGCTATCCTCCAATAAGTTCTACGTTGAGATCAGTATATTAGTACTACATTTGATATCTACGTTTTGTTATTGTGTTATTTGGGGGATAGCTATCCTCCAATAAGTTCTACGTTGACATCAGTATATCAGCACTACATTTGATATCTACGTTTTGTTATTGTGTTATTTGGGGGATAGCTATCCTCCAATAAGTTCTACGTTGACATCAGTATATCAGCACTACATTTGATATCTACGTTTTGTTATTGTGTTATTTGGGGGATAGCTATCCTCCAATAAGTTTTACGTTGACATCAGTATATTAGCACTACATTTGATATCTACTCCTTTATTATGCTTGCTTAGAGGGGAAGGGGAGTGGGTACATGTTTCCTCCAATAAGGTTAACGTTGATGTCAGTATATTAGCATATATTTGCATACTTTCCAGAAAGTCAACAACTTTTAGAATATTATAATTGTTAGAAACCTTATTCATTGAGATATAGAGCCGATTATCCCCCATTTAATTGTATATATAGTATATATTTAGTTTCGTATGTAGAGAAGTTTTATGCGAATATATTATTTTCTTATCTTTTATATTGGGGGCATATTTCCAATGCTTTTTACATTAATGTCCGAGTCACACCCCCACCCCCTGTTTCTTGTGGGATTATTGTGGCTCAATCTTTAGATTTTTGTGTAGTGCTTTGCATAGCATTGCTTATTCTTTATATGTTGACCATTGTATTGTCTATCCCCTGCTTGCCCTTTATATGCTGACCATTGTATTGTCTGTCCCCTTTTTGTCCTTTATATGTTGACGATTGCGTTGTCTGTCCCCTGCTTGTCCTTGATATGTTGACCATTGTGTTGTCTGTCCCCTGATTGTCCTTGATATGTTGACCATTGTGTTGTCTGTCCCCTGCTTGTCCTTTATATGTTGACCATTGTGTTGTCTGTCCCCTGCTTGTCCTTTATATGTTGATCATTGGGTTGTCTGTCCCCTGCTTGTCCTTTATATGTTGACCATTGTGTTGTGTGTCCCCTACTTGTCCTTTATATGTTGACCATTGTGTTCTATGTCCCCTGCTTTTCCTTTATATGTTGACCATTGTGTTGTCTGTCCCCTGCTTGTCCTTTATATGTTGACCATTGTGTTGTCTGTCCCCTGCTTGTCCTTTATATGTTGACCATTGTGTTGTCTGTCCCCTGCTTGTCCTTTATATGTAAACCATTGTGTTGTCTGTCCCCTTCAATACACAGCTTCTGACTACCCCTCATACCTTTGATTCACAGCATATTTTTACATTTTGTCGACGCCTCTTTCAACAATATTGCAGTAAAATCGTACGTGTAAGTCTCTGTTATACGTGAAGGAAATCGGAGTACCTGGAAAAAACTACCGATATACAGCACGTCACTTACACAATTGATCACATAAATTTGTATTGAGTACATTTCGCCATGAGCGGGATTCAAACGCAAAACTTTAGTGGTGATAGGCACTGATTGTATCGGTAGTTCCAACTACCATACGATCACGACCACGATGGCCCTTCAGAAATGTTAGAAGGAAGAACTTAAGAAAATGTATTCCTATTATTAAATTCATAAAAGTAAGAATTACATACACTATGATTATACAAGTTGTATGCTATAAGACATACATGCCTAGTAATGTTGTGTATTGCAAAATACTGAGAAATCATTAAACTCGTATAGGCCGGGATAGGGGCGGGGGACGGGACAGTATGGTTTTTTTCATCATTTCCTGTCGTCAACATTTATAGAATAAACGTGTTCTCAAAGATGAAAAATATTAACAAATTATATCACCCTGTAGTTTTAAACATTTAACTTTTAACTGTACAATTCCGGTCATATCATTATCATTATTTTTCCTTAATAACATTTATTATTAGTAAATTGCCAACGAACAACATAGTATCTAGCAAGGAATTTAAAATATTCAAGTAATGTATGATTGTGAAATGCACAATGGATATCATCGTCTTCATCTCATTGAAATGTAATGTGTTCTCACCATGATATAGCTGAACAGGTGCTCACTTGGTGATAAAGAATGATATCTCACTCACTCACTCACTCACTCACTCATGAATGAATGAATGAATGAATGAATGAATTGATTTCTATCTAGGTATTTAACACGTAACAGTTATATATCTTTTATTCTAAAGATACAATATGTTCAGCTTAGTGATCACTAATATTTGACAAACGGTAAATGACGTTTTATGAAATTTGTTCACACCCCGATATAACTGAAATACTGCTTTTAAAGTTGACGTTAAGCACCAATTAATCAATCAATCAATTACACAAACTTATCAAAAACAGGTGTTAAAAGTGGAACAATGTATAGATGTAATTACTCTTTTTAACATATATACTGTGGTCGGCACAATGTACTGAGACAAAATAGAACTACAGTAGATTATAACTTTCATTTAAATGTAGGTCATGTGTGGATGTCATGTTCTGCATGTATCACTCTGTACCAGTACGTCACATGTATGTCCTGTTCTGCATGTATCACTCTGTACCAGTACGCCACAGGTATGTCCTGTTCTGCATGTATCACTTTGCACCAGTACGTCACACGTATGTCCCGTTTTGCATGTATCACTCTGTACCAGTACGTCGCACGTATGTCCTGTTCTGCATGTATCACTCTGTACCAGTACGTCACACGTATGTCCTGTTCTGCATGTATCACTTTGTACCAGTACGTCACACGTATGTCCTGTTCTGCATGTATCACTCTGTACCAGTACGCCACAGGTATGTCCTGTTCTGAATGTATCACTCTGTACCAGTACGTCGCACGTATGTCCTGTTCTGCATGTATCACTCTGTACCAGTACGTCACACGTATGTCCTGTTCTGCATGTATCACTTTGTACCAGTACGTCACACGTATGTCCTGTTCTGCATGTATCACTCTGTACCAGTACGTCACATGCATGTCCTGTTCTTCCTGTATCACTCTGTACCAGTGCGTCACACGTATGTCCTGTTCTGCATGTACCACTCTGTACCAGTACGTCACACGTATGTCCTGTTCTGCATGCATCACTCTGTACCAGTACGTCACACATATGTCATGTTCTCCATGTATTACTCTGTACCAGTACGTCACATGCATGTCCTGTTCTGCATGTATCACTCTGTACCAGTGCGTCACACGTATGTCCTGTTCTGCATGCATCACTTTGTACCAGTACGTCACACGCATGTCCTGTTCTGCATATATCACTCTGTATCAGTACGTGACATGTGTGTCCTGTTCTGCATGTATCACTCTGTATCAGTACGTCACATGCATGTACTGTTCTGCCTGTATCACTCTGTACCAGTGCGTCACACGCATGTCCTGTTTTGCATGTATCACTCTGTACCAGTACGTCACACGTATGTCCTGTTCTGCATGTATCACTCTGTACCAGTACGTCACATGTATGTCCTGTTCTGGATGTATCACTCTGTACCAGTACGTCACATGACCATTTTTCCAAAGTGTTCCAGTCCGATGAATCTTAAACAAAAATAATAACAACAGGGTTTTATTATAATTACCACATAATTTCAATAAACAACTTAATTATGGTCAGAATATATTAAAGATAGAAATTTCTTGTAGTGTTTTCCGGAATCTTGTCCGGTATTGATATTTGGTTTCTTTCCCCTATACTTCATTCCCCTATAGTTGATGTACTCCTCTGAACTATACATGTTGTCGACATTTTTTGGAACTTTTATTTTCGGTGCAAGACGCCACAGAGTAAGTGTTTTAACTCTATTACCTTTTCATTTCCTTAGTCACTTTAAGTAGTTGATGCGTAAGTTAGATTTGTAAGTTTTGTGCATTTACATTTGTGTTTATTATCGTTCCAATGTCATATGCAAGTGCAATTGAATTATGTCTATTCTAGTCAATTCTACAGCTATATCTGCAACTCCCGTCAATAGTTATGTAATTTTCTACCCCTTTCGATCTAGTTTAAATAGTTATTTTTCGTATTTTTTAATATTGCTTACGTCCGATTGTAAAAAATTATTTTCTATGGAAAGCCATTATTGTCATCATTTAAGTGTACTATATTTATAAAATCAAAAGTATGTACGGAACGCTTTTAGTGCTATATCAGATTCTTTTCAAAAACGTGTGTGATTGTACATTTAAGACATTATTGTGCATCTTTCACCAAACAACATGTTAGAAAATGTATGGAACACCAAAATGATATTATTGTTAAACTTTTACATATTTTCTGGTAACTTTTGCATTTTTTGTAAGCACAGTGTAGGTAGAGACATGGTACGATAGATGTCTGACGTGTCGGATCTGACATGTCAGACCCTAGTTCGGACAGAGACAGGTAATACATACCTGTATAGAAACAGCAGGGTACAATTAACAAGATTAATCATACAATGCTTGGCTAGTTTTATCTACATGTACCTGTTACAGGTGATAATTAAGTTGAAACAATGTTAATTTCATGAGATGTAACGTTTTCGTTTTCAGGTGTGGATATTGGTTGAAGTAGGTCACAAAAATCAATATTGTGCAAATACGTAATTACCGTTTTACTCACGGCAGCATGTGTTAAAATTTACAAGACGTGGTTAAAAATAAAATATTTGGAAGAAAATAAATAAAAATAACAACTAATATTAATGTAGGTCTCCAAATATTGTAGTTGCACGTGTTTCACTTTACGGCAGTTTTCAACTGGATTCATGAATATGCATGACTACTTGGAAGTGTTCTATTTATAGAACCATTCCGATCGCCCTCATTTGTGCACTTTATTTCTCTTTTTGGGAGTCTAGTTTTCTTCAAATATTTCATTGTTTATGTGTGTTTCTTTGTATCATTATTTTCAGTTTGCTCCTATGTTGTACTTCGGACATTTTTCCCTTTCTTTCGTAAATTAACATATGACTTCACATTCCCTGTTCATATTTTACGTTTTCATTGGGATTTTTTTATTTTATGCGGAGTTTGAAAAAACCCAATGAAAACGTAAAATGTGAACAGGGAATGTGATGTCATATGATATAGAACTATAAGTTGTAACAGTTTTACAGACTGTTTTCTAACTTTCTGCTTACAAATTTATTTTCAATAAAATTTCTTTATTTCTTTTTTATTCCATCTCTTTTTCCTTATTTCAACTTGTTCGTGTCAATATTCATACAATCTTATGTTAACATCAAATTGCATGTATCGACCCTATATAGATACTAATAATCGACAAGGCATGAAACTCTGCAGGTTTAAAAATTGTACCCCTGCTCGCTTCGGGTACATTTATTGCACCTTATTTCCATTGTGTTATTCAAACTAGGACATGTATCCATTCCTTAAAGACGCATCTTTTCGCTCCTGTTTTTGTTTTGTGGATACGATAGCTCAGTTTTCCAGAATTTTAAGATTTTCACACATTTATTGCCAAATTTTTCGTAGGGTACCCTTGGTTGATTTGACGGAAGTGACGGACCACTGAATTCCGAATGCATTACTTCAACGATAGGGTTGGAAAAGTCCCAAACATTTATTATTTTGGCGCAATATTTTGAAATCATGACCAAGAGAAAAAGAAACTACCAGTCCACAGAAATATCAGTTTTTCTCATGCCTGTTAATGATAACTACAAACTTAATTAAATATTTTACCCTGTAATTATATCTATTGAATATGAAATAAAATAAAAAAAAATTACCCCCCCCCCCTTAAAAAAAATAGAAATGAAAAATATAAAAAGTAATAATTGATTTATTGATTGATTTTAATTATTTTAAGGGATGACCAATTTTTTTAATTGAGAAAATTAGGAAATACAATGTACTAAAAGATATGCATATCAACTTATTTAATTTAATACCAATCATAAGTTTTAATATATTTAATTCTAATAATAACTTTTAATATATAACAACAATTTTCATGTTTATCTTTATTTGTATGTAAAAAAAACAAAACAAAATAAATAAATAAATAAAATAGCTCATTTTTTTATTTCACATTATCGTTTGCTTTCCTTTTCACTTTGTCTCCATCTTCATATTAAAATTATGGGGTGTTCCCGGTAGTTATATTTAAATGTGGCAGTCGAAAAGAGAAATATCTCGGGAGTGTAACGATATAATTGGGTCAACGAAAGGATCACAAATAAGCGAAAAATATTGAGGCGAAACGGGGAAGGGGAAAAGGGCAGATGTTTACCTTGAAGTAAGGAAGAGGGGGGCATATCATTTTTTAATAAAACAAGTGCCTGTTGTAAAACTGTATATCTGTACACGTCGAGTAAGACCAATGAGTTAAAAAGAGGCTATGTTAAGGGGTTTTGAAGATGTATATATATTGCATGCCATTAAAAGCTGAAATGAAACACACATTCTAGTAATGTGTTATATTTAGCAACAGTCGAAAGAATTAGTTTCAACTATATTTAGCCTGTAAATGGACTATCCTCATTTTTCATCAACTTTTTTAAATTCATTATTAGTCGATTGATTGTTGTTTAATGGATGCAACAACAATTTAACCTTTCGGGAGGTAGCTGTAGGGGCTGTGTTTTTTTTAACTGTCGCCAAATTTTATAGAAAAAATATCTTGACCCGAAATGTATTTTGAACCTGCACTTTACAATAAGAAATGTTGATACAATGACCGATAATAAGTGCAATATATAGTGGTTGGTTATGGTGTTTAACGCCACTTTCAATAATATACCATTTATATCGCGGCAGTACATTATACTAAAGGTTTAATGCTTTGTCCCTAACGTCAAGTGAGCTGTATTTAAAATATATTTATGCCAAGTTCATGCTCAATGAAATAGCGGTACAAAGCGTCAGTTGATCGGATGTTTCAATTGCCAACAAAAACATAAATAGGACAAGCTTTCAAAGCTGATATACAAAAAAAAAACATACAATGTATACACACTTATTTGTCAAACAACCTAAGCGTTGTAATGGTCAATGTTTTCACCTCAGTCTGGGTAGAACGTGGGCTCGATTCCAGATTCCCAGTCGGGTCAAACCTAAGACTAAAACAATGATATTTATTTCTTCTATAATCAGGGTAGTTAGTGGTTCCTGTTACGGGGTCAGGATTGTATAGATACAATAATAAGAACAACCTTGACTAGATACTGAACTGGGAATATTGTACATGATATTATTCTGTAATTGTATGAGTGGGTGATTGTTGCTTAATGCCACTTTCAGCAATATTTCAGCTATATCATGGCGACCAGTTTTATTGGTTGGGGAAGTCGGAGGACCCGCAGAGAACCACCGACCATGGACAAGCAACTGGTAAACTTTATCACTTGCAGCTGTGAGTCGAATGCACCCTTTTTGTAATTTACAAAGCCGGGCACGAACCCACGACGTATTGGTGATAGGCTTGTAAGAGTTGTTAGATACTCCAACTATCAAACTCATTGAGCCACCCGGGTTCTTCTACTTCACAGAAGATACCATTGAAAATATTTATATAAAAATTCTAATTGAAACCAGGAGTGCCAGATTATCTATATTTTGCATCTTTCAGATCATTTCATTTTTTTTTCTATCAAATTTGGCAAAATAATTGTTTTCTTCTCTTTCTTCCCTCCCCCTAAAAGTTAAATCACAAACTATAACTCACAGTTATAAGCGTAAAGGGGAATCCTTTTTGGTTTTTAGCTCACATAGCCTGCCTTTAGGCCATGTGAGCTATTGCCATCACTTTTCGTCCGTCGTCTGTCGTCCGTCCGTCAACATTTCACATTTTAATCAACTCCTCAGAAACCACAAAGCCAATTGCAACCAAACTTTGATGGAATTGTCCTTGGATGGTCCCCTTCCAAAATTGTGTCCGGTGATCCCGACTACCAACCAAGATGGCCACCAAGCTAAAAATAGAAAAAAGGGGGAATACAATTTTAATTGTCCATTATTGCTTTAGTATACGTCAAAATGAGCTCAAATTTTAACTGCAGCTACATGACAAGGATTAGTTAAACATATGTTCGGGGTTTTTCTGTGAAATTTTTCTTTCAGCCGTTTTATACCGATTATGCAAATTAGGCATATTTTGATAACAGATCACATTTAAATCTTCTCCTCTGAAACCGCTGAACCAAATTAAACCAAACCTGGCAGGGATGGTCCCTGGGTGGGTCCCATTCAAAATTGTGTCCGACAGCCCCACCCTCCATTCAAGATGGCTGCTGTTACTAAAAATATAAATGTCTTCAATTGTTCATTGCTACTTTATTATAAACCAAACTGAGCTCAAGAATTAACTGCAGCTACATGGCAATAAGTAGTTTAATAGATATTCTGAGTTTTCTGTGAAATTTTTATTTCAGCCGATTTATACCGATTATGCAAATTAGGCATATTTTGATAAAAGATCACATTTAAATCTTCTTCTCTGAAACCGCTGAACCAAATTAAACCGAACCTGGCAGGGTGGGTCCCTTTCAAAATTGTGTCCGACAGCCCCGCCCTCCATTCAAGATGGCTGCTATTACTAAAAATAGAAATTTCTTAATTTTAACTGCAGCTACATGGCAATGAGTAATTTAACATTTATTCTGTTTTTTTCTGTGAGATTTTTTCAGCCAGTTTATTCCGTGTAGGAATATTATGAGATAAAAATCACATCAAAATCTTTTGCTCAGAAATTTGAGTTGAAATGATCTTTGGGTAGCCCACTTTCAAAATTATGTGTAACACCCCCATTTTCTATGGATGTCAAATTGAAAACCAGGTGAGCGATTACAGGCTCCTGGGAGCCTCTAGTTTTAATAAAGTCAATCGAGTTTTCGACAGAATTGTCCTTTATATAAAACAATTTAAAACATTTTAATAACATAATAGTTTATAAATACATTTTCTTTTATGTAGATATTTAATATATATTCAGTACAGGTCTCATGTCAGTCGTACCAACACATGACTATTTAACTTCCTCTTTTGCAGTTTTCCTGATTTGGTGATATTTCGTTAGAAGACATTACTTTCAGATATTTTCAGGTAATTTATGTTGTTGTTATATCAAATAGGTATTCTGATTGTTATATTTTCTCATATAAATAAGTCAATTGTCTAGAAATCTATTTAAGCTGCATTAATTTATCTTAAAAGGTAAAATTCATTTAGTAATCGATAGCAACTACATATAAATGTGGTTTAAAAATATGTGTATCTTAAAAAAAAGAAATAAAACAAGTATGTCAAGGCTACACTGTTCTTACCTTGATCAATTATTAAGACCTTGAAACTTAGTACACCTATCAAGTACAGTTGTACTTACAAAGCTTAAATGTTTCAATCTCTTAATTTTCTAATTTGCAACCCATCAGGCATTTAAGGAATGAAGAAGGGGACATTTTCAGCACCCCACTTGCATTATAAAGTATTAATCTCGTTGAGAATAGACTTCCGAAGACATTTTCTGCTCTATATATCCAGCCTAATCTTGTCACAACTCCTGTGAAAGGTATTCTGGAAATTTCAAATTGTACCCCTGATGCATTCCGATGCATATTTTGGCATGGATAATTTGTGTCAGATCAAGTGTAGATAAGATTTCATATATAAAACATATTTTCTAGTTCAAATATGCAACGATAATGATAATCTCTTACTGTTTTAAGTAGTAAAGATCCACCAATCCAAAATTTAGGTCGAATTGTACGCCATTTTTATCTATGTACCACGTGATCAATTTCGTGACGTTTTTAGCTATAGTCCGTCTCTCGATGTGAGATATTATAAAGGTGTTGAATAAATTTTCTAATTATTGACACCGAGAAACAGACTATAGCCAAAAACGTTACAAAATTGATTACGTGGTACACAAATAAACAATGGCGTACAATTCGACCCAAATGTTGGATTGATGGATCGGAATCATAATAAGAAAGCGTCTGAGTGCAGCGACATTCCTACCCGCGGTCCATTCGTTTGTCTGTTCGTCTGTTGGAGTTATGGGACTTTTATATTTTCATACATTTTCAATATGTGTGAACGCATAGTGGCGGGACACAGTGCCCCTTCAACACAGTAACTTATTGTTTTAGTGAGCTTCATGGGTGGAACCCTGTCAGAAATATGTAAAGCATTGTTATATTAATGAGGATTTCAAAATTTGAACTTTTTAAATTTCATTAAATATTCCTGTCTACAGTGTTCCAAAACCTATGGTGTAGCTTTTACTGTTTCGGAGATATGAAGGAATTAAAAGGAAACAACACCCACGTTTTAAAGTCTCATTTAAATGAGCTAAAGTTTAACATAGGGCCCTACATGAAAACGTAAGATATTGTTTCTCTCAGAATCTAGACTTTATTGAACACAAAATCTATTTGAATAATTCAGGTGAGTGATATATGCTCAAATTGGCCTCTATCTTAATCATGGAAGACTAAATTTGCTATGATTCTACGATTTTTTCATTGGATTTGAGAACTGTTCTGACCGTTTGATTTGTTTTTCTATCTTTTATTCCATATGTATCTACAGTGTACTATAAGAGAACTCTAGGAAAGACAGGGTTAATTAAAAAGCCATTCTGATTTTAATTAATTATTTTTAGTGGTGTACAGAAATCAAAGTGACTACAGACAATTAATTAATAATAATTTCTATTTTAATGTCAATAATATATTACAGGATATCAACATCATGTCAACTTCTCCATCTTTCTGTGGAATGTGTGATAACCGCCATATTTCTAAACCATCAGAAGTTTGGTGTCGAGATTGTGAAGAAGGACTTTGTACAGAATGCATTGAATATCACAGTTCAGGGAAGCTGTCACGAGGTCATACCACGATACCCATAGCGGAATACCAGAAGTTGCCGTCGTCCGTGTTGAAAATTAAAGAACATTGCAGTGAACATCAGGAAAAGTTCAATTTATACTGTAAAGAACATGAGTGTCAGTGTTGTGGAATTTGTATCGTGAAAAATCATAGTGATTGTAAGGATGTAGCTATCATTGAAGAAATAATAAAGAACGTGAAGACATCAACCATGTTCACTGAGACCAAGCATTTGATTAAAGAATTGATTGACAATATTGGTAAAATTAAACAAAATAGAGAGACCAACTCCAGTTCTGTTAAAGAACAGAAACGAATAATTCAGAATGAAATACAGGAAATGAGAACAAAAATCAACAATCATCTTGACAGGTTACAGGAAAATCTGATGACAGAATTGGATGAAGCAGAAATACAAGTGACTGACGAAACACGTGAACTACTTATATCTTTAGACGAGAAAGAGAAAGAACTCACCGAACACCAGACAAATATAGTCAACATGAAAAAGTATGCATCAGACCTACAAACATTTATAGCCATCAAGCAAATAGAGAAAGAAGTAGAAATACAAGACATGTGTCTACAGTCAATAACTAACAGTGACCGTCTGAATCAAACCAAACTATCATATAAGATAGACACCGGTTTGAAGAATTTAACCACCAGCATTCAAAAGTTTGCAGAAGTAGTTGTTGAATCAACGCATTGTGAGATGACCTTTGTCAGAAAATAGGATAAACAAGCCCAAATGATGGTAGCTGAACTGTCACCACCAAGGTCACTTGAAAATATACAGCTAAATCTGAAACAAAAGATAAACACCAAAGGGACTGATATCAGAGGCTGTTCTTTACTTCCAGATGGTAGAATGGTATTTTCCTGTTACAGAACTGATACTGTAAGATTCATCAACAAAGAAGGAATAGAATTATTCCAGATAGGTAAAGATAAAACAGGATCCGATATTTATGATACAGTTTATATTAAAGATAACAATAGTGTTGCTGTATCATCTGGAGGTGGAGGTAAAGTTTGCATAACTATAATAGATATAGAAAGTCAGACAGTCATGACAACTATTCCCATGGATACGTACATTTATGGCATGGCTGTTAGAGGTAGAACAATATATTACTGTACAAGTGGTGAAGGACTAAAGATGTTAAATCTGAGTGATAGATCTGTTAGTGATATAATCAGCAGTGATATGGTTGGAGTTTCTTACGTAGCTACATCTGGAGGCAAACTTTACTACACAACCACTATCACTAACACTGTGACCTGTTGTGATTTACATGGTACAACACAGTGGGAATTCAAAGATATCCGTGTTCTACAATGTCCATGTGGTATCTCTATAGACAATGATGGGAATGTGTACGTTGTCGGTTATAGTACTAACAACGTCGTGGTTATCTCCCCTGATGGACAACGTCATAGACAACTATTGTGTTCCAAGGATGGTTTGTCAAAACCAAATGTACTTGAGTATGTCAAATCTACCAATAGGTTATTAGTTGTCAATGAGAGAAGTATTGCTTTTCTGTTTGATGTTACCAGAGGATAGTATGAGATAAGCAGAACAATATACACTATTAAATAGAGTGATTTTTATTTTTAAGAAATAACTTTGACTTATTAACATTACTTCCATCTTGACTACTAAGTCTACTTTATGTAATTCATATACAAATGTACGTGTAATACATTATAATAAACATCAAAGATTGCAATATCAATTCAATACACCAGATGTACATATATGTTTTTAACTTGTTCAGTGATTCTAGCCACCAGATGCACATTTCTGTGTTTAGCCTGATCAGGGGTTGTAGACACCAGATGTACATCTAACTTGTTCAGTGATTCTAGATACCATATGCACATATCTGTGTTTAGCTTGATCAGGGGTTCTCGACACCAGATGGACATTTTTATATCTAACTTGTTCAGTAGTTCTAGACACCAGATGTACATTTCTGTATTTAACTTGTTCAGGTGTTCTAGACACCAGACGTACATTTCTGTGTTTAACTTGTTCGGATTTTCTGGATGCCATTTTTCATTTCTGTGTTTAATTTATTCAATGGTTCTAGAGACCAGATGCATATTTGTATATTTCACTTCTTCAGTGGTTCTATATATCAGATGTACATTTCTGCATTTAGCTTGATCAGGATTCAAGACACCAGATGTACATTTCTGTATTCAATTGTTCAGGGGTCTTAGACACCAGATGTACATTTCTGTATTTAACTTGTTCAGTAGTTATAGACACCAGATGTACATTTCTATATTTAACTTGTTCAGTAGTTCTAGACACAAGATGTACATTTCTATGTTTAACTTGTTCAGTAGTTCTAGACACCAGATGTACATTTCTATATTTAACTTGTTCAGTGTTCTAGACACCACATGTACATTTCTGTATTTAACTTTTTCAGTAGTTCTAGACACCAGATGTACATTTCTGTTTTGCACTTGTTCAGTAGTTCTAGACATCAGAAACAGAAACGAAATCAACATTTAATCATTTGTACTAAATACACAGTGAGATAGGCGTTAGGAATACGGTGTTTAACACCACTTTCAAAATATTTCAAATATGTCGCGGCAGTCAGCTTTATTGATGTAGGAATCCGGAGTAACCACAGAAAACCACCGACCTACCGCAAGTCAATGCTAACCGTTATCACATACTCTTGTATCGAGTACCCCTCGCAGGATTCGAACTCACAACTTTAGT
The DNA here is from genome assembly GCA_963383655.1 of Bathymodiolus septemdierum. Taxonomy (NCBI): domain Eukaryota; kingdom Metazoa; phylum Mollusca; class Bivalvia; order Mytilida; family Modiolidae; genus Bathymodiolus; species Bathymodiolus septemdierum. The sequence continues at coordinate 47,146,234 of OY726527.1, forward strand.
GGTGATAGGCACTGATTGCACGGGTAGTTTTAAATCAAACTACCACACGATCACAACCATGACGACACTTAAATAAGATAGGTTGACAAAGCCTGATCTAATGCATTAATACATGAATGGATACTTATTTTAATTTAGTGGAGAAGATTGCTAATTTTTCTCCATTTGTGTGTGTGTGTGGATACAAAAGGATTAATCAGTAGCCATAATTCGAAGGACACACACAATGGACTAACGAAAAAGGCTAAAAAGACAACAAAAAAAACAACGATCGATGTAACATCACAAAATTAATGATAGAGCAATACGAACTCCACGTGTTTCGGACGGGTAAGCAATTACTGTTTCTCTAGTGGGAAAACAGAGGCACTGGACAAAGACAAATAAAACAAAAACACAAATCACAAAATTAAACATAATAACCAACACGAACCACACACGAAGGTGAATCAAGGTGCTGACTAAGGGTGATCAGTTCCATGCTCTTATTAGACACCTACCGTTTTCCCCACATAGTCAAGACGTGTTGAACACCACTATATTCAATTAAGCACAAATAACACATAGATCAGACATAAGCTGTTCTACAAATGGCTGAGGGAAAGGAACCAAATATACTTTGTATGCGGAAATCGTATTGAAGACCATAACAAGGGCTACAACACATAATAGGATAAAAGTTGAACGCATCCCCACTATATAAAACCGGATGCGAACACAGAAGAAACAGACACCTTTGGGTACAAGACACAGAAGACAAAAACACAACACATTCCAGTGAAATGCTTGTCCGTGATAGAGGAAAGAAAAAATCTACGTAGAAAGGAAAAGATCCATTGTCATTTGAGATATTGATATTTCGTAGAACATAGCCTTGATTGAACATGTGAATGCCATCTGCTTGTCATGCTGGAATATTGCTACTAATGAAAGGTAAGATGACTATTGGAAAAGTGAAGTCATCACGTTTGGATACTCATGATGGACCAATCCTCAAAGACCTCCAACAAGTCGCCAAATAAGATATGGTTGGTATGATCTAGAGAGAGGATGTCACCTTGTATATCATACTTTAAATACTCGCCTTGGTCCATATATAGTGGCAGCTAAATGTTTGAGCATAGCTATAGATATACTTTATTTTGATGGCACATACAACGTTGAACAGGAATATACCAGAATCATTCTTCTGTCAAACCAATGGACAATACAGACATTAACTATGCTAGACCTAACAAGGATATAAACAGAGGAACATTTATGTTCTAGCATAGAATAGGTACAACAATGTATGGGGGTTAAACCAGTTAATGGGATCGCAACTCTCGCTTGATATATAAATCTCCATGGTTAAACCGGTTAATGGTATCCTGAACCTCTCTTGACATATAAATCTCCATGGTTAATCTGTTTAATGGGATCCAAACCCTCTCTTTTCATATACATTTCCATGGTTAAGCCGGTTAATAGTATCCTGACCCTCTCTTGACATATATATATCTATGGTTAAACTGGTTAATGCGATCCAAATCCTCACTCTTGACATATGAATCTCCATTGACCAAACAAATAAAAACCCAACTTGTTCAGTTTCCATTCAACTCAAAATACCTTTTTTTTTTATTGATGACGTAATATTTATATATTATATATAATTTACACTTCAATGCATGATTTAACAAACTTAGGAAGACCTCTCCTAATTACAATTTGTTACATTAAAGAAGTACATAAAAGGCATGTATTACTATGTATAGCGAATCGATGATGTTATCAATGTGTAAGTTCACATGTACCCATATAAAACTAGGTTATCTTGTATTGTTAAAACAATAATATCCCTGATCCATTTATCAACTTATTTACTCGACCTATATTTTCATTTTACTTATTCAAATTTAAAACAAACCTACCACACTCCCATTTCATTATTGAAATTGGTGGGCACAAGGGCATAACAGTTTTTTTTTCTAATTACAATCAAACCTGCTTTAGTAACCACCTCTATCAAGTTACAGTCAAACCTGCTTTAGTGACCACCTCTATTAAATTACAGTCAAACCTGTTTTAGTGACCACCTCCATTAAGTTACAGTCAAACCTTCTTTAGTGACCACCTCTATTAAGCTACGGTCAAACCTGCTTTAGTGACCACCTCTATTAAGTTACTGTCAAACCTGCTTTAGTGATAACCTCTATTAAGTTAGAGTAAAACCTGTTTTAGTGACCACCTCTACTAAGTTACAGTCAAACCTGTGTTAGTGACCACCTCCATTAAGTTATAGTCAAACCTTCTTTAGTGACGACCTCTATTAAGTTACAATCAAACCTGCTTTAGTGACCACCTCTATTAAGTAACAGTCAAACCTGCTTTTGTGATCACCTCTATTAAGGAATAACTTGTATTGCGTGATCTTAATTTTAGATTCATTTCACAGTGCATTCCATATGAAATAAACATGTATTTAGCGACCACCTGTCTTATGTGACCATGTTTCACTGTTACCGTTTGACTGTACATGATTTGTTTTAAAGGAAGAAGAGTTTGAAGATACCAATGGGGTAATCAGAATCCGTAAATGGAAGTACAGACAACACATCCGCGCTGGTCATGCTGGAATATTGCAGGTAATGAAAGGGACGTTGACAATCGGAAAAGTGAAGTCATCACATTTGTATTTATTTTTGTTATTTTCATCCCTGATCTATTCCATTGTGAAGGTCAGCATAAGACGCAGACCTTTGAGTGTCAGTAGTATCCCTTACCTCAAGCTCATTTGGATAGATGGGATGCAGATAATCCCCGAATCAAGTTGATCATTGACAAATCATCATCTATTAAGAGAAGACTGCAATTAATTGTCAGGTCTTATCTTCTATCTTTATTCACGAGAGGTCTCGAAGAAAATTTGCTACATATGCTGTATTACCAAGAATCGTGAATCAACTATGAATGAAACTAGCTATATCTATTTAATACAGTAGGCTAAGCATTCCCCTCACTTCCTTATGTGCTCTTCTCATTATTACATTGTCTCTGGATTGACCACAGACCATCACCAGTAACAGAATGATAATCCTGCTTATTGTGCTTTCACTCTTTGCGTGTGTGCCTCGTTATTACATTTTGTTAGGATTGACCATAGACCATCGTCAGTTACACAATGATGATTATGAAGAGTTTGATAATACCAAACGGGTAACCATCAACCGTTAAAAGAACAGACCATGCAATGGTAGCAAGAAAAGGGACAACATGACTAACAATCATCTGCAAAACACTACACAGAAACCTAATGATTGAGCAACACGAACCCTACGGAAAACAGTGGGTGAAATCAGGTGCTCCGGAAAGGTAAGTAATTGCTTCTCCCCTACGTGCAATCGTCGTATTACAGTTCTACCTTGATGTGGTTTGTCGGCGATACACTACAATATAATGAACATGATATCCTTCCACGTGAAGTTGTTACTCTGGGTGACTAAGCATGGAACACATGTTTTAAGCTAAACATGGAACACATGTTTTAGACTAAACATGGAACACATGTATTAAACTAAGCATGGAACACATGTTTTATGCAAAATATTTAGGGTGGTGTAGGGATATGGTGCTTAGCGCCATTATCAAAAATATTTCAGCGATATCGTGGGTGTCAGTTTTATTGGGAGAAGGAAGTCGGAGTATCCGGTGAAATCGACCGACCTGTAGCAAGCCGCTGAAAAACTTTATCACACAAGGTTGTATCGAGTACACATCGTCTTGAGCAGGATTCGAAATCGAAAGTCTGAGGTGATAATCATATGTAGTTTTTAATCTAACGATAACGACCACGACGACCCCTTATATATGTAAAACGATAGACAGTAGATACAAAGGTGAGAATAAACAAATCATAAGACAGGACAAAAAGACAAACGATAGACAGTAGATACAAAGGTGAGAATAAACAAATCATCAAACAGGACAAAAAGACAAACAACAGACAGTAGATACAAAGGTGAGAATCAACAAATCATAAAACAGGACAAACAGACAGACGATAGACAGTAGATACAAAGGTGAGAATCAACAAATCATCAAACAGGACAAACAGACAAACAACAGACAGTAGATACAAAGGTGAGAATCAACAAATCATTAAACAGGACAAAAAGACAAACAATGTGACAGAAAAAAGAGGGAAAATACAAATAAAACTATCAACACAAACAAACATATACAGGCAATGATAAGAAACACTGACGTCATAAACACAGGGGGTGAACGTAGTGCTCTGGAACGGTAACTTATTAATTCTTTTCAGTTGTGTTTCTATTTATAAATCGAGAGTCAAAATGCCGTATCACCTGGATATCTCATACCCACTTGTAGTATGGATTTACCAAGCGCATCCCTTTTCAATTTTCTATTTATATATTTATTTTCAATGATATTTCTTGATTATTTCATCTCTTTTTTTTTAACTAAACTTCTATAGTACTTTATTTATCTTATCTCAAAGTAACAACAGCTTACAGGTGCCACAAGTAGATCGTTGCTTGTCTCGTTGTACATTTTTTTTCTTGGTCATTGGATTGTCTGTCCTTCTTTGATTTACGGATTCTGATTACCCCTTTGGTACCTTCAATCTCTTCTTTCATGTCCAGACCATCTATACTCTTTTTATCTATGTGGAATGTCGGTATATATTGATGACGTTAGTATTTTTATTTTATATACGATCTTCACATCACTACACGATTTACTTTGCACGTACTGCATATCAAAACAGGTAATCTTGTGTTGTTTAAATAATACTATCTCTTATAGATTTGTCTGTTTATTTACTAGATCTATATTTTAATTTCATTTTTATAAAATTTACCAACTTTCAGCGTTTGTGATTATTGGACACAACTGGTTATATTTCATAAAAATGAAGAATAAAAAAATACTACAATGTTGAAACTGTCACAAAATACAATAGAAAAATCGTAGACAGAGGAAAAACTGATACCCCTAATACATAAATACATGAGAGTGCACTGTCCTGGCTTGGTACAGACAGGTCAATAACAAATGTGGAGATTGAAATAGTTAGAAATTAGAAAACAATACATAAAGTATACACTTATTTGATCTTTTTTCTAAAAACATTCCCTCAAATATGTGTTTGACTCAAGTGGGGTAGATTGTTGCTTGTATTCGTGGTAAGATCAACCCAAGGACATCCATATTGACAGTCTGTCTCTGCTTAGAACACAACACAAAGGTGTAAGAACAATGTCACATGGTCACATATTTAAATTTTACCTTTAATCTAATGATTTTTTTATTGTAATTCTAGTTTTTCTGTGACATTTTTCATTTGACGTTTTCTTAACGAATATACAAAATATTTCTGGCCGAAATGGTTATCAAGATTTGTGGAAAAGAAGAGGGGGGACTTTCAAAACTAGTAACAACATCATATAGTTTTGAGATAAAAGTTTCTAAAACTTAAACTTTAGACAGTTATCTATAAACACTTTTTTCTGCAATAAGGTATAGATTTTATATAACTTTTTTGTGAATTAGAATTTTAGCAGAATTCGTGTTGCTCGATTTTCTCTGTAGTGTTTTGTACTGCATTGTTTGTTCTTTTGTCGTTTTTTTGTTTTTTGTTTTTTTTTGGTGCCATTGTATAATTGTGTTCTTCAATTTACAGCATCTGATTTATCCTTTGATATCTTCAAACGTTTCTTCCAGAAAACACGGCATCAACTCAAGCTTAATTAGTAAGTATAGGATATCTTCAAGGTATCTGCCGCTTCACTATCCCATTTTATACGAGAGTTCGTGATATCCGAGCTTTAGCATTTTGCTTTATCGTTCTGCTTTTATTATTGCTGGTTTGATATGCTTCAGTATCCTAGTCGATAATATGTACTATTACATAGCTACGGTAGTACCAGGGCCGGATTTGTGACAAGAGTAACACGATGGACGCCACATGTGGAACAGGAACTGCTTTTAATTTTGGTGTTTTTGAGCCTAATATCTGGCTGATAAAATAACTTCCCTTATGGCCGGATTTTGTGGTGCCACTTGCCCCTTCATACCCTAATCACGTGCTTATTTTTCCTAAGTGTTAATCCAGCCATGTAGCTACCTGATAACTCTTCTTGAAGCCTGAACATGACTTGCACAGATTCCGGAATAGTATTATTAATTGTGGAGGTTATCGTTTTGTTTTGTTGTTGTTGTTTTTTGCATATTGATCAGCCACAAGTCGAATTTTGTTGAGCGAGTTAAAACATCCATATTACTTTGAAGCGACGTCATTTGACGATACCAACAAGATACTAAAAAACGATAAATTGTGTTTAGATAAGAACTGATATTCATAGGCTTTCTTGTTCAATACGTTGTTGTTCTGTGCCTTGTGGGAATATTGTAAAATATGTCAAATTTTATGAGATCAGAAATATTGCTGGCTTCGAAATTGTAATGTAAGGTGGTAATGCTGTCATTAAGAAGAGTTTGCAGATACCAAAGGGGCAATCAGAATAATCCGTATATCCCAGAAGAACAGACAAAATAATGGCCAAAAGAAAATTGACAAAAGGACAAACAATGATCGATCTACAAAACATACATATAAAACTAAAGATCTAGTAGCACGAACCCCACTAAAAACCGGGGGTGAACATAACCACCTTAAGCGTCACAGTACCCTCTATGGCAAATACAAGAGAGAAAGAGAGATGAGTAAACTGGTGTAGGCATAGGGAAGAATAATAAATATTTGTGAACTCTGTAATGTATTTCTTGTGATTTATTTGTGTTTCATGACACAAAATCTAGGTTTGGGCTCACCAATCTAGTTTAATACCGACACTTTTTTTTAATCGAAATGCTTGTACCAAGTCAGGAAAGTGGGAGGTCATGTATTGGTTACACAGGGCCGATTAAAGCCAATGTATACCCTAGGCACAGGACAACCTTACTGCCCCGCACCTTCCACTTGCATAATGCAAAAACTAACACGCCCCACATTTATTCGTGTTTTATTTCATTTTTCCTAAAAAAAAACAATTATATCGTAGGTGTGTTTTTGAGCCTAATATCTGGCTGATAAAATAAATTGCCTTGTGACCGGATTTTTGTGGTGCCCCTTGCACCTTAATGCCATAAATACGTTCTTATTTTGCCTAAGTGTTTATCCAGCAATGCATATGTGTGTTAGAGGTATCAATTTGGGTATATCTATGATTGTTCTACAGTTATTTGATTAAGTGGTTGTGGTCCATAGTGTGGCATTGTTTGATTTTCATTTTAGTTTTTACATGAATCAACATCTAGATAAGGAACATATTACATTGTGACAAGGGCCATCGTGGCCGTGATGCCATGGTAGTTGGATTTACAACTACCTATGTAATCAGTACCTATCACCAGTGATATTGTGAGTTCGAATCTCGATCAGGGCGATGTGTACACCATTATGTGGTACTGTTTGTTAGTGACTTATGACAGGTCTATGGTTTTCTCCGAGTTCTCTGGTTTCATCCACTATTCAAACTGACTGCCACGATATAGCTGAAATATTGTTGAAAGTGGCGTGATACACCATCAAGCAAACAAAAAATACATTGTGACCTCTTGATTAAACCTTTATCTTGACAAACACATATCAAGTAAAAATTAAGTTGCAAGCTTTTATTGAAAATGCAGTAAACCTTTGTCCTCTTCCCCTAACATTTCAAATGTTTTTGATTTCAAAAAAGCAATTTAATTTTCAATTCCCCATCCCACACCATGTCCTACAGCTGATTCAGCAGACATGCTACATGGTTGACAACAAAATGTACTAAAACGTATAACATTAGAGCCCTAGGGTCTCCTACATTCCTTTTTTGATCAGAATGGAAAGCTGGGTGGATTGCTGAAATAACGCCATCATCCTTTAAGACTCTCTTAACTTCAGGTACACATGGATCAGGATTGATTGGATAAATCATGTAAAACGTCAACCATGATTATCCAATCAAATATCTTCTTCTATGTGTTGTCCATTAACCCACCGCTAGACAGAACACATTCGACGTTTGAAATGTTTTCCTTCTTCTTGTTTTCCATGGCTTTTGCAATGGCTATTTCCTCTATATCAATTCCATAAACCATTGCATTAGGAAAGTGTTTTGCAATGTTAATGGTTAGCATTCCAGTTGCACACCCAAAGTCCAAAATATTGCAAATACTATCTGTAAAATAAAAGTATGGCTTATGGGTATTTCAGAAATATTTCAAGATACCAAAGGGCTAATCAGAACCCGTACATCTAAGGACAGACAATATCGACAAAAGGACAATGTCATCGAGTTTGTAACTAGATTAACACGACGGGTGCCACTAGTGGAGTAGGAACTGCTTACCCTTCCGGAGCACCTGCGTTCATCTTCAGTGACTGCTCAATAGAGGTGACCGCTTGCCACAATTGATTAATGACAACAAATTCAAATAACATATAACTACCTTGTTTGAAAAATATAAAAACTAAAAGACTAACTTACCGTTAGTAACAGGTTAAAGACTTACTTACCATTAGCAACAGACAAAATACTTACTTACCGTTAGCAACAGGTAAAAGACTTACTTACCGTTAGCAACATGTGAAAGACTAACTTACAGTTAGTAACAGGTTAAAGACTTTCTTACCGTTAGCAACACGTAAAAGACTTACTTACCGTTAGCAAAAGGTGAAAGACTTACTTACCGTTGGTAACAGGTAAAAGACTTACTTACCGTTGGCAACACGTAAAAGACTTACTTAGCGTTAGCAAGAGGTGAAAGACTTACTTACCGTTAACAACAGGTAAAAGACTAAGCTACGTTAGTAACAGGTAAAAGATTTACGGGTGCCACTAGTGGAGCAGGAACTGCTTACCATTCCGGGGCACCTGAGTTCACCTTCAGTGATGCTCAATAGAGGCGACCGCTTGGCACAATTGATTAATGGCAACAAATTCAAATAACATATAACCACCTTGTTTGAACAAATTTTCGTTGATCCATTGTCCATCATATTCTGACTTATCCTCTTCTAACCATAGCAAACAGTCCATCTGATTGGTATAATAGAATCCTACACAAGAAACAATATTTCTTTAATTTGATGGATACAATTTTTCGTGCATTCTATGGGTATAGCCAAATAACATAATTCAGTGTATTACAAAGATTATTTCTAAGAAGAGTTTGCCACAAATTTTAACTGTGGTTTGAGTGATTATCATAATTTGATATCTGTACAATAAAAGGGTGAAATACCAAAACTTAAAAAAGATTATGTTACATACAGAAGTTTCAAAAATTTTGACCATGAGAAATTCTTACAAGAACTACAATCTGAGCAACTAGATGTAATAACAGAACACTCTAATGTTGAGACAGCATATCACAATTTTTAAACAACTTTCATCAAGGTAGTCGACAAAAATATACCACTGAGAAAAAGAAGATATATTACATATCCTGCACCATTTATGAATAAAGATTTGCGACAGGAAATTTACAAAAAGCGTACGCTACACAATAATTTTTTAAAGCAAAAAACAAACAAAAACTGGGAAGCTTATAGAAAGCAGAGAAATTTTGTAAATAAACTGAAGAAAAAATTTGTTCAAAAATATGTTTTATGAAAGATGTGCAGGTGGACCAAAGTCAAGTGACTTCTGGCCAACTATAAAGCCTTTTTTATCTAGCAAAGGAGTAAAAACAAACAACTCTATTACCTTAAGTGAGAACAATGACATTTTAAATGACCTCAAAAAAGCATCAGAGATTTTTAACGATTTTTTCATAAATGTAGTCAAAAAAACTGGAAACCCAAATACAGGTATTGATGAGAACCATCCAAGTATACAAGCTATAAAGACAAACAAACCTAATACAATTACAGACACTTTAACATTCAAACCTGTCACAACAACTTTTGTCGATAAACAGATAAACAAATTGAATATAAAAAAAGCAACTGCAAAAATCATTAAACTTGCAAAGCCTGTTGTTACAGGTCCAATTACATCTTTAATTAATAAATCAATAGAAACATCCATTTTTCCAGACCAATTAAAAGTTGCACAAGTCAAACCTTTATTCAAGAACAAAAATGATCAGCTAGACAAAACAAACTATCGTCCAGTAAGTGTTCTTCCAGCAATTTAAAAATGTTTTGCGCGAAAAATTTTTGATCAGCTCTCTTCTTTCTTTGAAAACCATTTTCATCCCTTTTTGTCAGCTTTTCGTTCCGGACATGGGTGTCAAACAGCCCTTTTAAAAATTTTCGAAGACTGGAATAAGGCTCTGGATGACAATAAATGTCTGGCCGCCATACTGATGGACCTATCAAAGGCTTTTGATTGTTTGCCTCACAATTTATTGCTATTAAAATTGAAAACTTATGGTTTGTCTGATAGTGCACTTGATCTTTTATTTAGCTACCTTCATCAAAGAAAACAGTGTATTGAGGTTGAAAATGTGTGTAGTAATTTTAAATATATGTATAAAGGTGTTCCGCAGGGATCTATTTTAGAACCTGTATTATTTAAAAATTTTATAAATGATAATTTTTATGATGTAAATAATAGTATAATATATAATTATGCTGATGATAGCACTCTGTCTTATGCTGACTATGATATAAAAAATGTTATTCAAAATTTGGAGAGTGACAGTTTAAAGATGCTGGATTGGTTTGATTATAATCTAATGAAAGCCAATCCAGACAAGTTTCAAGCTTTGGCAATCGGCAAAACATCTTTCGACCATAAAATAGTTTTTGAATTAAAAGGAAACAGGAGAGTGTGTGAAAATGATTTTACATTATTAGGAGTAACAATAGACTATGAACTTAAATTTGACAAACACATTTCAGATATATATAAAAAAGCCTCTTGCCAATTAAATGTATTAAAGCGCATTGGAAAATATCTAAACAATCTTGGCAGATTAACTATTTATTATTCTTTTATTTTATCAAACCTGAATTATTGTCCGATCACCTGGCATTTTTGTAGTGAAAAAAATACTTTAAAAATGGAAAAAAATACAAGAACGAGCCCTACGGTTTGTTTATAATAATTATACAATTAACTATGAAGAACTACTACATTTTTCAAAGTTACCATCACTAAAGGTGCGTAGACTAAGATCAATTGCACTGGAAACATTTAAAATTATTAATAAGAACTGTCCATCATATTTGTATGATCTAATAAATATTAAGAAACATCAATATTCTTTCAGATACAGTAACACAACTGAATTACCCCAGGTCAGAACTACTAGGTACGGTATTAACTCTTTTCGTTATACTGCTTCAAAACTTTGGAATGAAACAAATTTTAATCAATTTTCAAAATTAATCAGTACATGGACTGGCAATTCATGCCGTTGCAATGCATGCAAATAGCTTTGCTCTGTAGTGCTATAGTTTCAAGCTTTTAGTATTGCTATTTTTAATTTTTAAATTAGTACTTGTAATGCATAAATTGTTTGTGTCTGTGCTTAATTATCTTTGTCGCTTGTGTTTTATAATAATATGTGCTTCATATGCAATGCTTTATGTTTTTTTTTTATTTATTAGTAAGAATGCATGATATATATGTGCTATAACATTTAATGTTGTAATGTCTTATGATTGTATGTCTTATATGTACTGTCATGCATGTTTTCTGTTACTATTTAATGTTTGTTTGATAGACGATTTAAATGCTCAATAGAGCTTGTGTTATTTGTATTGCTATGTATCGTCTTTAAATAAAGCTTTTGAACATTGAACACCAAAGGGTTAATCAGAATCGTAAATCGGACAACACAATAGAAAAAAGGACAAGCATCGATCTACAAAACTTACACATAAAACTAAAGATTAAGTAACACGAACCACTAAGAACCAAGGGTGAACTCAGGTGCTCCGGAAGAGTTTTGTTTCGAAACTATAAATCAAATTCAATATCAGTCAACACCCACACCACAATCAGTTGTGTATAGAAAGGAAATTGATTTGACTCAGCAGGTAATTGTACACAGTAGTTGGTTATCTTATTCCATTCTGTTAGAATCTGTGCGAATTATAAACAGAAAGTTACGGTATATAAATCTGTTGTATTCTATTTGGTTCTCCTCTCTAGGGGAATTATATTATAAGGAATATTTGAAAATTTTGAGGAGGTTATTCTTATATAACCTGATATGGAACAATTTACGCTTCGCGGTTTATTAAACGTAACTTGCCCCAAACCAGGCTATATCGTATAACCTGTTCAAAAATTTTAAATATTCCTTAAATAAATTAATTTCAAGGTCACATGTCATTTTAGACGTGTTTTGATTGGTTTAAAAAGTTGTACGGAATATAAGAATAAATGTCGTTCTCAAGGCATCCCGTGCCGTTGTCATCAGGTGATTTTCTTTAAATGAGGCACCTTTGGGCTTATTTAAATTTATTTCCGATTATTTGCTTTATTTTGGAAAAATAAATATATTTTTCAACATCTTAACAAAAAAAGTTTGCTGGTTACGCAAGGATGTGTACAACCTGATTGAAGTTATTTCGAATGAACCGAACAAATAATTTCGATCAATCCTAAAATATAAAAAAAAGGTTTTTCATAATAAGAATATATACCTTTTCGTTGAGTAAAGATACACCCGATAACTTTTTGTTTTATTAATTTTCATTTGAATTTCGTACATGTAGTTATTCGGTACGGACATCACAATCATGGCTGATCAGCGACGGACCAATTCAATATATCATGTGGCGGAGTGAACATTAAGGTAATCCTACGTGCAAAAATATCAGTTTAAAAGTAAAAACCGTCCACTGAAAAAATAAAATAAAACGATTGGTTTACATTTCTGTCGATTTTTGCCTTCTTATATTACACAAGACACTGTTCTTATGGACTGTGTGTTTTTATAGTTTATATATAGTATCCAGTGTCCAGTGTCTGTGCGGGTGTATTAGGAGCGCCGCGTGATGCATGAGACATACCAGATATGCTTGCTTGTATTGGTTATGTCCAGTTATAACCTGCCAGATGTTTATTTAATTCATCTCACAAAACTAGGGAACGTTTCTTTCGAACGATACTCTAAACCGCAGCCTAGATATCAGGGGTTGTTTCTCTTTCTATAACCCAAAGTTCCCACACGTTCATTTTTGTAAACAAATTTTAAGCATTACGGAACGATCACCTTTGGTCCAGGGGCCGTCGTGGCAATGATCGTATGGTAGTTGGATTTACAACTACCAATGCAACCATGTGAAGTGTACAACATTATGTAATCAAATTTGTCAGTGAATTGCGAAAGGTCAATGGTTTTCTCCGGTTTCCTCCACCAATAAAACTGATCGCCATGACATGACTGAAATGTGGTTGAAAGTGGCGTTAAGCACCATCGAACAAACAAACGTAGCGATCACCTTTTTGTCCATCATTCCCAATATAGGGTTTGCACGCTTCCGGGATGAAATACTTGTCGTTTGTTGTCATGGATACAAACTTAGCAGCAGACATGCTTCCCAGCCATTATCTAACATATCTATTAGAATATTAAGTTGTGAAAGAAAAATAAATTATCATCATACTAAACATAAAACAGAAACATAGTGGCTAGAAAAAGCTCGTAAAATACATTTCATAATTGACGACAATGTACGTGTATTGTCTACATAAGATATTACATACCAAGTGTCAATTTGAATCGGTGACAAAATTCTTAAATTTCATCAACTTCGAAATCATTAACCATTGATGATTGATTTGTTGTTTAACGTCAAGTGAGTAGCACCACATCTATATTCATGACCAATATACAAATAATACTGTCTTGTCTTGTCCTGTCTTGTCTGACCTATTCTGGTCTCGTCTTGTCTTGTCTTGTCACATGTCAAAGGGGGTGGACTATGGAAAATGACGGAAAAGGCTTGCCTAGTAACTCGCCAACAACGGCCATTCATATTCATCATTAGGATTTGTTGCAAATTTCCTTGAAATTACGTGAATTAAGAATGACATTCTACAATTACAAGGCATTCATTTACATCATGCCCTAGGCCTAGGGGCGACGTTGAGTATTAAAGTCGTCCCACACAACTGTCGGACACTACTAAATTGTGGAAGGGTGTTACTTACCGTTAGCAACAGCTAAAATACTCACCTACCGTAAACAACAGGTGAAAGACTTACTTACCGTTAGCAATAGGTAAAATATTTACTTACCGTTAGCAACAAGTGAAAGACTTACTTACCGTTAGCAATAGGAAAAAGACTTACTTACCGTTAGCAACAGATGAAAGATCGTCTACCGTTAGCAACAGGTAAAAACTTACCTTCCGTTAGCACATTAAAAGATTCACCGTTAGCAACAGGTGAAAGACTTGCTTATCGTTAGCAACAGGTAAGCGACTTACCCGCCGTTAGAAAAGTAAAAGACTTACCATTAGCAACAGGTAAAAAGATTTACTTACCGTTAGTAACAGGTGAAAGACTTACTTACTGTTAGCAACAGGTAAAATACTTACTCACCGCTAGCAACATGTAAAAGACTACCTTACAGTTAGTACCAGGTTAAAGACTTACTTGCCGTTAGCAACAGGCAAAATACTTACTAACCGTTAGCAACAGGTAAAAGACTTACTTATCGCTAGCAAGATGTAAAAGAATCACTTACCGTTAGCAAAAATAGCCACACATTTTGGTTGAAAGGTTAATGATATGCATATATGTATATATTCATATCATCAATAACACTTGGTCATTAGCTGCCTGTAATATCACTCATAGTCCAAATAACTCCAGGAAGCTATAATTTTCATTAGCAATTTTTAGACCAGCTTCCTCTGTTAATAAAGAAATTAATGCGACCTACACAATGCAAATCTCTGGATTCCTGGAAGAACATATACACATCAACAGTAGACAACACATCCACCAAAAGACAAAGTCAAAAGTACAAACAAAATATCCACCAAAAGAGAGGGTCAACAGTACAGACAACACATCCACCAAAAAAACAGGATCAAAAGTACGGACAACACATCCACCAAAAGACAGGGTCAAAAGTACAGACAACATATCCACCAAAAGACAAAGTCAAAAGAACAGACAACACATCCACCAAAAGAAAATGTCAAAAGTACAGACAACACATCCACCAACAGACAGGGGCAACAGTACAGACAACACATCCATCAAAAGACAAGGTCAAAAGTACAGACAAACACATCCACCAAAAGACAGGGTCAAAACTACAGACAACTCATCCACCAAAAGACAGGGTCAACAGTACAGACAACACATCCACCAAAAGACAGGGTCAAAAGTAGACAACACATCCAACAAAAAAACACGGTCAAAAGAACAGACAGCACATCCACCAAAAGACAGGGACAACAGTACAGACAAAACATCCACCAAAAGACAGGGTCAAAAGAATAGAAAAACATCCACCAAAAGACAGGGGCAAAAGTACAGACAACACATCCACCAAAAGACAGGGGCAACAGTACAGACAACACATCCATCAACATTACACACAAACACATCCACCAAAAGACAGGGTCAAAGTACGGACAACACATCCACCAAAAGACAGGGTCAGCAGTACAGAAAATACATTCACTAAAAGACAGGGGCAAAAGTACAGACAAAACATCCACCAAAAGACAGGGACAAAAGTAGACAACACATCCACCAAGAAAACATGGTCAAAAGAACAGACAGCACATCCACCAAAAGACAGTGGCAACAGTACAGACAAAACATTCACCAAAAGACAGGGTCAAAAGAACAGAAAAACATCCACCAAAAGACAGGGGCAAAAGTACAGACAACACATCCACCAAAAGAACATATACACATCCACCAAAAGACAGGGGCAACAGTGCAGACAACACATCCATCAACAGTACAGACAAACACATCCACCAAAAGACAGGGTCAAAAGTACAGACAACATATCCACCAAAAGAAAAGGTCAAAAGAACAGACAACACATCCACCAAAAGAAAATGTCAAAAGTACAGACAACACATCCACCAAAAGACAGGGGCAACAATACAGACAACACATCCATCAAAAGACAAGGTCAAAAGTACAGACAAACACATCCACCAAAAGACAGGGTCAAAAGCATAGACAACACATCCACCAAAAGACAGGGTCAACAGTACAGAAAACACATCCACCAAAGGACAGGGTCAAAAGTAGACAACACATCCACCAAAACAACATGGTCAAAAGAACAGACAGCACATCCACCAAAAGACAGGGGCAACAGTACAGACAAAACATCCACCAAAAGACAGGGTCAAAAGAACAGAAAAACATCCACCAAAAGACAGGGGGAAAAGTACAGACAACACATCCACCAAAAGACAGGGGCAATAGTACAGACAACACATCCATCAACAGTACAGACAAACGCATCCACTAAAAGACAGGGTCAAAAACAGTACAGACAACATATCCACCAAAAGACAAGGTCAAAAGAACAGACAACACATCCACCAAAAGAAAATGTCAAAAGTACCGACAACTCATCCACCAAAAGGCAGGGTCAACAGTACAAACACATCCACCAAAAGACAGGGTCAAAAGTAGACAACACATCCACCAAAAAAACATGGTCAAAAGAACAGACAGCACATCCACCAAAAGACAGGGGCAACAGTACAGACAAAACATCCACCAAAAGACAGGGTCAAAAGAACAGAAAAAACATCCACCAAAACACAGGGGCAAAAGTACAGACAACACATCCACCAAAAGACAGGGGCAACAGTACAGACAACACATCCACCAACAGTACACACAAACACATCCACCAAAAGACAGGGTCAAAAGTACGGACAACACATCCACCAAAAGACAGGGTCAGCAGTACAGAAAACACATTCACCAAAAGACAGGGGCAACAGTACAGACAAAACATCCACCAAAAGACAGGGTCAAAAGAACAGACAGCACATCCACCAAAAGACAGTGGCAACAGTACAGACAAAACATCCACCAAAAGACAGGGTCAAAAGAACAGAAAAACATCCATCAAAAGACAGGGGCAAGAGTACAGACAACACATCCACCAAAAGAACATATACACATCCACCAAAAGACAGGGGCAACAGTACAGACAACACATCCATCAACAGTACAGAAAAACACATCCACCAAAAGACAGGGTCAAAAGTACAGACAACATATCCACCAAAAGACAAGGTCAAAAGAGCAGACAACACATCCACCAAAAGAAAATGTCAAAAGTACAGACAACAAATCCACCAAAAGACAGGGGCAACAATACAGACAACACATCCATGAAAAGACAAGGTCAAAAGTACAGACAAACACATCCACCAAAAGACAGGGTCAAAAGTACAGACAACACATCCACGAAAGGACAGGGTCAAAAGTAGACAACACATCCACCAAAAAAACATGGTCAAAAGAACAGACAGCACATCCACCAAAAGAGAGGGGCAACAGTACAGACAAAACATCCACCAAAGGACAGGGTCAAAAGAACAGAAAAACATCCACCAAAAGACAGGGGCAAAAGTACAGACAACACATCCACCAAAAGACAGGGGCAACAGTACAGACAACACATCCATCAACAGTACAGACAAACGCATCCACCAAAAGACAGGGTCAAAAGTACAGACAACACATCCACGAAAGGACAGGGTCAAAAGTAGACAACACATCCACCAAAAAAACATGGTCAAAAGAACAGACAGCACATCCACCAAAAGACAGGGGCAACAGTACAGACAAAACATCCACCAAAGGACAGGGTCAAAAGAACAGAAAAACATCCACCAAAAGACAGGGGCAAAAGTACAGACAACACATCCACCAAAAGACAGGGGCAACAGTACAGACAACACATCCATCAACAGTACAGACAAACGCATCCACCAAAAGACAGGGTCAACAGTACAGACAACACATTCACCAAAAAACAGGGTCAACAGTACAGAAAACACATTCACCAAAAGACAGGGGCAACAATACAGACAAAACATCCACCAAAAGACAGGGTCAAAAGTAGACAACACATCCACCAAAAACACATGGTCAAAAGAACAGACATCACATCCACCAAAAGACAGTGGCAACAGTACAGACAAAACATCCACCAAAAGACAGGGACAAAAGAAGACAACACATCCACCAAAAAAACATGGTAAAAAGAACAGACAGCACATCCACCAAAAGAAAGTGGCAACAGTACAGACAAAACATCCACCAAAAGACAGGGTCAAAAGTAGACAACACATCCACCAAAAACACATGGTCAAAAGAACAGACATCACATCCACCAAAAGACAGTGGCAACAGTACAGACAAAACATCCACCAAAAGACAGGGACAAAAGAAGACAACACATCCACCAAAAAAACATGGTAAAAAGAACAGACAGCACATCCACCAAAAGAAAGTGGCAACAGTACAGACAAAACATCCACCAAAAGACAGGGTCAAAAGAACAGAAAAACATCCACCAAAAGACAGGGGCAAAAGTACAGACAACACATCCACCAAAAGAACATATACACATCCACCAAAAGACAGGGGCAACAGTACAGACAACACATCCATCAACAGTACAGAAAAACACATCCACCAAAAGACAGGGTCAAAAGTACAGACAACATATCCACAAAAAGACAAGGTCAAAAGAACAGACAACACATCCACCAAAAGAAAATGTCAAAAGTACAGACAACACATCCACCAAAAGACAGGGGCAACAATACAGACAACACATCCATCAAAAGACAAGGTCAAAAGTACAGACAAACACATCCACCAAAAGACAGGGTCAAAAGCATAGACAACACATCCACCAAAAGACAGGATCAACAGTACAGAAAACACATCCACCAAAGGACAGGGTCAAAAGTAGACAACACATCCACCAAAACAACATGGTCAAAAGAACAGACAGCACATCCACCAAAAGACAGGGGCAACAGTACAGACAAACATCCGCCAAAAGACAGGGTCAAAAGAACAGAAAAACATCCACCAAAAGACAGGGGGAAAAGTACAGACAACACATCCACCAAAAGACAGGGGCAATAGTACAGACAACACATCTATCAACAGTACAGACAAACGCATCCACTAAAAGACAGGGTCAAAAGTACAGACAACATATCCACCAAAAGACAATGTCAAAAGAACAGACAACACATCCACCGAAAGAAAATGTCAAAAGTACAGACAACTCATCCACCAAAAGACAGGGTCAACAGTACAAACACATCCACCAAAAGACAGGGTCAAAAGTAGACAACACATCCACCAAAAAACATGGTCAAAAGAACAGACAGCACATCCACCAAAAGACAGGGGCAACAGTACAGACAAAACATCCACCAAAAGACAGGGTCAAAAGAACAGAAAAACATCCACCAAAACACAGGGGCAAAAGTACAGACAACACATCCACCAAAAGACAGGGGCAACAGTACAGACAACACATCCACCAACAGTACACACAAACACATCCACCAAAAGACAGGGTCAAAAGTACGGACAACACATCCACCAAAAGACAGGGTCAGCAGTACAGAAAACACATTCACCAAACGACAGGGGCAACAGTACAGACAAAACATCCACCAAAAGACAGGGTCAAAAGTAGACAACACATCCACCAAAAAAACATGGTCAAAAGAACAGACAGCACATCCACCAAGAGACAGTGGCAACAGTACAGACAAAACATCCACCAAAAGACAGGGTCAAAAGAACAGAAAAACATCCACCAAAAGACAGGAGCAAAAGTACAGACAACACATCCACCAAAAGACAGGGGCAACAGTACAGAAAACACATCCATCAACAGTACAGACAAACACATCCACCAAAAGACAGGGTCAAAAGTACAGACAGCATATCCACCAAAAGACAAGGTCAAAAGAGCAGACAACACATCCACCAAAAGAAAATGTCAAAAGTACAGACAACACATCCACCAAAAGACAGGGGCAACAACACAGACAACACATCCATGAAAAGACAAGGTCAAAAGTACAGACAAACACATCCACCAAAAGACAGGGTCAAAAGTACAGACAACACATCCACCAAAAGACAGCTTCAACAGTACAGACAACACATCCACGAAAGGACAGGGTCAAAAGTAGACAACACATCCACCAAAAAAACATGGTCAAAAGAACAGACAGCACATCCACCAAAAGACAGGGGCAACAGTACAGACAAAACATTCACCAAAAGACAGGGTCAAAAGAACAGAAAAACATCCACCAAAAGACAGGGGCAAAAGTACAGACAACACATCCACCAAAAGAACATATACACATCCACCAAAAGACAGGGGCAACAGTGCAGACAACACATCCATCAACAGTACAGACAAACACATCCACCAAAAGACAGGGTCAAAAGTACGAACAACATATCCACCAAAAGACAAGGTCAAAAGAACAGACAACACATCCACCAAAAGAAAATGTCAAAAGTACAGACAACACATCCACCAAAAGACAGGGGCAGCAATACAGACAACACATCCATCAAAAGACAAGGTCAAAAGTACAGACAAACACATCCACCAAAAGACAGGGTCAAAAGCATAGACAACACATCCACCAAAAGACAGGGTCAACAGTACAGAAAACACATCCACCAAAGGACAGGGTCAAAAGTAGACAACACATCCACCAAAACAACATGGTCAAACGAACAGACAGCACATCCACCAAAAGACAGGGGCAACAGTACAGACAAAACATCCACCAAAAGACAGGGTCAAAAGAACAGAAAAACATCCACCAAAAGACAGGGGGAAAGGTACAGACAACACATCCACCAAAAGACAGGGGCAATAGTACAGACAACACATCCATCAACAGTACAGACAAACGCATCCACTAAAAGACAGGGTCAAAAGTACAGACAACACATCAACCAAAAGACAGGGTCAACAGTACAGACAACATATCCACCAAAAGACAAGGTCAAAAGAACAGACAACACATCCACCAAAAGAAAATGTCAAAAGTACCGACAACTCATCCACCAAAAGGCAGGGTCAACAGTACAAACACATCCACCAAAAGACAGGGTCAAAAGTAGACAACACATCCACCAAAAAAACATGGTCAAAAGAACAGACAGCACATCCACCAAAAGACAGGGGCAACAGTACAGACAAAACATCCACAAAAAAGACAGGGTCAAAAGAACAGAAAAACATCCACCAAAACACAGGGGCAAAAGTAGAGACAACACATCCACCAAAAGACAGGGGCAACAGTACAGACAACACATCCACCAACAGTACTAACAAACACATCCACCAAAAGACAGGGTCAAAAGTACGGACAACACATCCACCAAAAGACAGGGTCAGCAGTACAGAAAACACAATCACCAAAAGACAGGGGCAACAGTACAGACGAAACATCCACCAAAAGACAAGGTCAAAAGTAGACAACACATCCACCAAAAAAACATGGTCAAAAGAACAGACAGCACATCAACCAAAAGACAGTGGCAACAGTACAGACAAAACATCCACCAAAAGACAGGGTCAAAAGAACAGAAAAACATCCACCAAAAGACAGGGGCAAAAGTACAGACAACACATCCACCAAAAGAACATATACACATCCACCAAAAGACAGGGGCAACAGTACAGAACACACATCCATCAACAGTACAGACAAACACATCCACCAAAAGACAGGGTCAAAAGTACAGACAACATATCCACCAAAAGACAAGGTCAAAAGAGCAGACAACACATCCACCAAAAGAAAATGTCAAAAGTACAGACAACAAATCCACCAAAATACAGGGGCAACAATACAGACAACACATCCATGAAAAGACAAGGTCAAAAGTACAGACAAACACATCCACCAAAAGACAGGGTCAAAAGTACAGACAACACATCCACGAAAGGACAGGGTCAAAAGTAGAAAACACATCCACCAAAAAAACATGGTCAAAAGAACAGACAGCACATCCACCAAAAGACAGGGGCAACAGTACAGACAAAACATCCACCAAAGGACAGGGTCAAAAGAACAGAAAAACATCCACCAAAACACAGGGGCAAAAGTACAGACAACACATCCACCAAAAGACAGGGGCAACAGTACAGACAACACATCCATCAACAGTACAGACAAACGCATCCACCAAAAGACAGGGTCAACAGTACAGAAAACACATTCACCAAAAGACAGGAGCAACAATACAGACAAAACATCCACAAAAAGACAGGGTCAAAAGTAGACAACACATCCACCAAAAACACATGGTCAAAAGAACAGACATCATCTCCACCAAAAGACAGTGGCAACAGTACAGACAAAAAATCCACCAAAAGACAGGGACAAAAGAAGACAACACATCCACCAAAAAAACATGGTCAAAAGAACAGACAGCACATCCACCAAAAGAAAGTGGCAACAGTACAGACAAAACATCCACCAAAAGACAGGGTCAAAAGAACAGAAAAACATCCACCAAAAGACAGGGGCCAAAGTACAGACAACACATCCACCAAAAGAACATATACACATCCACCAAAAGACAGGGGCAACAGTACAGACAACACATCCATCAACAGTACAGACAAACACATCCACCAAAAGACAGGGTCAAAAGTACAGACAGCATATCCACCAAAAGACAAGGTCAAAAGAGCAGACAACACATCCACCAAAAGAAAATGTCAAAAGTACAGACAACACATCCACCAAAAGACAGGGGCAACAACACAGACAACACATCCATGAAAAGACAAGGTCAAAAGTACAGACAAACACATCCACCAAAAGACAGGGTCAAAAGTACAGACAACACATCCACCAAAAGACAGCTTCAACAGTACAGACAACACATTCACGAAAGGACAGGGTCAAAAGTAGACAACACATCCACCAAAAAAACATGGTCAAAAGAACAGAGAGCACATCCACCAAAAGACAGGGGCAACAGTACAGACAAAACATTCACCAAAAGACAGGGTCAAAAGAACAGAAAAACATCCACCAAAAGACAGGGGCAAAAGTACAGACAACACATCCACCATAAGAACATATACACATCCACCAAAAGACAGGGGCAACAGTGCAGACAACACATCCATCAACAGTACAGACAAACACATCCACCAAAAGACAGGGTCAAAAGTACGGACAACATATCCACCAAAAGACAATGTCAAAAGAACAGACAACACATCCACCAAAAGAAAATGTCAAAAGTACAGACAACACATCCACCAAAAGACAGGGGCAGCAATACAGACAACACATCCATCAAAAGACAAGGTCAAAAGTACAGACAAACACATCCACCAAAAGACAGGGTCAAAAGCATAGACAACACATCCACCAAAAGACAGGGTCAACAGTACAGAAAACACATCCACCAAAGGACAGGGTCAAAAGTAGACAACACATCCACCAAAACAACATGGTCAAACGAACAGACAGCACATCCACCAAAAGACAGGGGCAACAGTACAGACAAAACATCCACCAAAAGACAGGGTCAAAAGAACAGAAAAACATCCACCAAAAGACAGGGGGAAAGGTACAGACAACACATCCACCAAAAGACAGGGGCAATAGTACAGACAACACATCCATCAACAGTACAGACAAACGCATCCACTAAAAGACAGGGTCAAAAGTACAGACAACACATCCACCAAAAGACAGGGTCAACAGTACAGACAACATATCCACCAAAAGACAAGGTCAAAAGAACAGACAACACATCCACCAAAAGAAAATGTCAAAAGTACCGACAACTCATCCACCAAAAGGCAGGGTCAACAGTACAAACACATCCACCAAAAGACAGGGTCAAAAGTAGACAACACATCCACCAAAAAAACATGGTCAAAAGAACAGACAGCACATCCACCAAAAGACAGGGGCAACAGTACAGACAAAACATCCACCAAAAGACAGGGTCAAAAGAACAGAAAAACATCCACCAAAACACAGGGGCAAAAGTAGAGACAACACATCCACCAAAAGACAGGGGCAACAGTACAGACAACACATCCACCAACAGTACACACAAACACATCCACCAAAAGACAGGGTCAAAAGTACGGACAACACATCCACCAAAAGACAGGGTCAGCAGTACAGAAAACACAATCACCAAAAGACAGGGGCAACAGTACAGACGAAACATCCACCAAAAGACAAGGTCAAAAGTAGACAACACATCCACCAAAAAAACATGGTCAAAAGAACAGACAGCACATCCACCAAAAGACAGTGGCAACAGTACAGACAAAACATCCACCAAAAGACAGGGTCAAAAGAACAGAAAAACATCCACCAAAAGACAGGGGCAAAAGTACAGACAACACATCCACCAAAAGAACATATACACATCCACCAAAAGACAGGGGCAACAGTACAGAACACACATCCATCAACAGTACAGACAAACACATCCACCAAAAGACAGGGTCAAAAGTACAGACAACATATCCACCAAAAGACAAGGTCAAAAGAGCAGACAACACATCCACCAAAAGAAAATGTCAAAAGTACAGACAACAAATCCACCAAAATACAGGGGCAACAATACAGACAACACATCCATGAAAAGACAAGGTCAAAAGTACAGACAAACACATCCACCAAAAGACAGGGTCAAAAGTACAGACAACACATCCACGAAAGGACAGGGTCAAAAGTAGACAACACATCCACCAAAAAAACATGGTCAAAAGAACAGACAGCACATCCACCAAAAGACAGGGGCAACAGTACAGACAAAACATCCACCAAAGGACAGGGTCAAAAGAACAGAAAAACATCCACCAAAACACAGGGGCAAAAGTACAGACAACACATCCACCAAAAGACAGGGGCAACAGTACAGACAACACATCCATCAACAGTACAGACAAACGCATCCACCAAAAGACAGGGTCAACAGTACAGAAAACACATTCACCAAAAGACAGGAGCAACAATACAGACAAAACATCCACAAAAAGACAGGGTCAAAAGTAGACAACACATCCACCAAAAACACATGGTCAAAAGAACAGACATCATCTCCACCAAAAGACAGTGGCAACAGTACAGACAAAAAATCCACCAAAAGACAGGGACAAAAGAAGACAACACATCCACCAAGAAAACATGGTCAAAAGAACAGACAGCACATCCACCAAAAGAAAGTGGCAACAGTACAGACAAAACATCCACCAAAAGACAGGGTCAAAAGAACAGAAAAACATCCACCAAAAGACAGGGGCAAAAGTACAGACAACACATCCACCAAAAGAACATATACACATCCACCAAAAGACAGGGGCAACAGTACAGACAACACATCCATCAACAGTACAGAAAAACACATCCACCAAAAGACAGGGTCAAAAGTACAGACAACATATCCACCAAAAGACAAGGTCAAAAGAACAGACAACACATCCACCAAAAGAAAATGTCAAAAGTACAGACAACACATCCACCAAAAGACAGGGGCAACAATACAGACAACACATCCATCAAAAGACAAGGTCAAAAGTACAGACAGACACATCCACCAAAAGACAGGGTCAAAAGCATAGACAACACATCCACCAAAAGACAGGGTCAACAGTACAGAAAACACATCCACCAAAGGACAGGGTCAAAAGTAGACAACACATCCACCAAAACAACATGGTCAAAAGAACAGACAGCACATCCACCAAAAGACAGGGGCAACAGTACAGACAAACATCCACCAAAAGACAGGGTAAAAAGAACAGAAAAACATCCACCAAAAGACAGGGGGAAAAGTACAGACAACACATCCACCAAAAGACAGGGGCAATAGTACAGACAACACATCCATCAACAGTACAGACAAACGCATCCACTAAAAGACAGGGTCAAAAGTACAGACAACACATCAACCAAAAGACAGGGTCAACAGTACAGACAACACATCCATCAACAGTACAGAAAAACACATCCACCAAAAGACAGGGTCAAAAGTACAGACAACATATCCACCAAAAGACAAGGTCAAAAGAACAGACAACACATCCACCAAAAGAAAATGTCAAAAGTACAGACAACACATCCACCAAAAGACAGGGGCAACAATACAGACAACACATCCATCAAAAGACAAGGTCAAAAGTACAGACAAACACATCCACCAAAAGACAGGGTCAAAAGCATAGACAACACATCCACCAAAAGACAGGGTCAACAGTACAGAAAACACATCCACCAAAGGACAGGGTCAAAAGTAGACAACACATCCACCAAAACAACATGGTCAAAAGAACAGACAGCACATCCACCAAAAGACAGGCGCAACAGTACAGACAAACATCCACCAAAAGACAGGGTCAAAAGAACAGAAAAACATCCACCAAAAGACAGGGGGAAAAGTACAGACAACACATCCACCAAAAGACAGGGGCAATAGTACAGACAACACATCCATCAACAGTACAGACAAACGCATCCACCAAAAGACAAGGTCAAAAGAACAGACAACACATCCACCGAAAGAAAATGTCAAAAGTACAGACAACTCATCCACCAAAAGACAGGGTCAACAGTGCAAACACATCCACCAAAAGACAGGGTCAAAAGTAGACAACACATCCACCAAAAAAACATGGTCAAAAGAACAGACAGCACATCCACCAAAAGACAGGAGCAACAGTACAGACAAAACATCCACCAAAAGACAGGGTCAAAAGAACAGAAAAACATCCACCAAAACACAGGGGCAAAAGTACAGACAACACATCCACCAAAAGACAGGGGCAACAGTACAGACAACACATCCACCAACAGTACACACAAACACATCCACCAAAAGACAGGGTCAAAAGTACGGACAACACATCCACCAAAAGACAGGGTCAGCAGTACAGAAAACGCATTCACCAAAAGACAGGGGCAACAGTACAGACAAAACATCCACCAAAAGACAGGGTCAAAAGTAGACAACACATCCACCAAAAAAACATGGTCAAAAGAACAGACAGCACATCCACCAAGAGACAGTGGCAACAGTACAGACAAAACATCCACCAAAAGACAGGGTCAAAAGAACAGAAAAACATCCACCAAAAGACAGGGGCAAAAGTACAGACACCACATCCACCAAAAGACAGGGGCAACAGTACAGAAAACACATCCATCAACAGTACAGACAAACACATCCACCAAAAGACAGGGTCAAAAGTACAGACAGCATATCCACCAAAAGACAAGATCAAAAGAGCAGACAACACATCCACCAAAAGAAAATGTCAAAAGTACAGACAACACATCCACCAAAAGACAGGGGCAACAACACAGACAACACATCCATGAAAAGACAAGGTCAAAAGTACAGACAAACACATCCACCAAAAGACAGGGTCAAAAGTACAGACAACACATCCACCAAAAGACAGCTTCAACAGTACAGACAACACATCCACGAAAGGACAGGGTCAAAAGTAGACAACACATCCACCAAAAAAACATGGTCAAAAGAACAGACAGCACATCCACCAAAAGACAGGGGCAACAGTACAGACAAAACATCCACCAAAGGACAGGGTCAAAAGAACAGAAAAACATCCACCAAAAGACAGGGGCAAAAGTACAGACAACACATCCACTAAAAGACAGGGGCAACAGTACAGACAACACATCCATCAACAGTACAGACAAACGCATCCACCAAAAGACAGGGTCAAAAGTACAGACAACACATCAACCAAAAGACAGGGTCAACAGTACAGACAACACATTCACCAAAAAACAGGGTCAACAGTACAGAAAACACATTCACCAAAAGACAGGGGCAACAATACAGACAAAACATCCACCAAAAGACAGGGTCAAAAGTAGACAACACATCCACCAAAAACACATGGTCAAAAGAACAGACATCACATCCACCAAAAGACAGTGGCAACAGTACAGACAAAACATCCACCAAAAGACAGGGTCAAAAGTACAGACAACACATCAACCAAAAGACAGGGTCAACAGTACAGACAACACATTCACCAAAAAACAGGGTCAACAGTACAGAAAACACATTCACCAAAAGACAGGGGCAACAATACAGACAAAACATCCACCAAAAGAAAGGGTCAAAAGAACAGACAAACATCCACCAAAAGACAGGGGCAAAAGTACAGACAACACATCCACCAAAAGACAGGGTCAAATGTACAGACACCACATCCACCAAAAGAAAGGGTCATAAGAACAAACAACAGACAACACATCCACCAAAAGAAAGGGTCAAAAGAACAGACAAACATCCACCAAAAGACAGGGGCAAAAGTACAGACAACACATCCACCAAAAGACAGGGTCAAATGTACAGACACCACATCCACCAAAAGAAAGGGTCATAAGAACAAACAACAGACAACACATCCACCAAAAGAAAGGGTCAAAAGAACAAACAACGATCTACAAAACATTACACATCAAACTAAACACAACTCAAAGTTATATCTATATATAATATATAATATATTTGACAATCGCGAAAACAGCAAAAAAAGTAAACACTTACTGTTTATTCATTTCATCAACCCACTTCTGTGTTGCAATGGTTATCGTATTGGCCTCTAGTGCTGTTGATATTGGTTTCAATCAAGGGTTGGGTAATAAAAAGGGACTCCCCTCCATTGCTTCACAGCTTAACTCCTAGCATTAAGGCGTAAAAACAAAGAGAGTATGGTTAGAAGTCAGGAAAATATATCAGAGTAGAGAGACATGTATGAGCGGTCGATTTAATGATCTAACCTTTAAAAAATATCCGAGTGTGCTTGACTAGTACAAAAAGGACATCGTCATCATCTCATCGAACTGTAACTTATTCTCACCATGTTATAGCTGAACGAGTGCTCACTTGGCGTTAAACAATATTAACTCCATCCTTCACTCACTCACTCACTCAAATAAAACTTACTACTCCATGTACTCATAGCTATAATAATCTACTCAACGTAATATTCGACATTTACAAGTTGTAAGTATTTTGTCCATGAACAAAAAATATGTCAATAATTTATGAAATGTTTAAGCATATAATATATTATATTGAATCAGCTATGAAATTTGAGAAGATTTTAGTGATTTTCCTCAGTATTTTGTAAAATGTTCTTTGTGGTAAACTATGAGGATCTTTAGACTTTATAGTGTCACTTGAATTAGTTCTTCACATTTTGGAGCATAGTTTTGTCACATACATAATGTAATAGTTAACGCTAGCTTCTGAGACATAACATGACAAGGTAAATTAAATGGAAAACAAACGTTTCCTTGTTCACAAAACATAGTGAAGATACAAAGCACTATGATAGCACTATCGTTTATGGGAGTATTCAGTACGGCACACCCGTATAAGCAACCCCCCCTCTCCCTGTTTCTACTTAATATGAATCGTACCCCATATAAAACAAATGTAAATAATATCCTACAGATGTTTACCATACATAAAGGGAGATCGCTGTTCTTTTGTTATCAAGCCAACCAGAGATTCCATGTGTATGATCCGTGCTATAGAACAATTAAAAACTAATTTACCAAATACAATTGATGAATGAATTTATTTCTAGCTAGATATTTAAATCATAACAGCTATATATCTTTTATTTTCAACTTAATATATGTTCAGCTTAGTGATTACGAATATTTGACAAAAGGTAAATGACGTTTGATGAAATTTGTTCACACCCCGAATTAGCTGAAATACTGCTATTAAAGTTGGCGTTAAGCACCAATTAATCAATCAATCAATTACACAAACTTATCAAAAAAAGGTGTTAAAAGTGGAACAATGTATATATTTAATTAATCTGTTTAACATATATACTGTGGTCGGTACAATGTACTGAGACAAAATATAAATATATCATGACTTTCATTTAACTGTAGGTCATGTATGTCCTATTCTGCATGTATCACTCTGTACCAGTACTTGACATGTATGTCCTGTTCTGCATGAATCACTCTGTACCAGTACGTCACATGTATGTCCTGTTCTGCATGTATCACTCTGTACCAGTACGTCACATGTATGTCCCGTTCTGCATGTATCACTCTGTACCAGTACTTGACATGTATGTCCTGTTCTGCATGTATCACTCTGTGCCAGTACGTCACACGTGTTTCCTTTTCTGCATGTATCACTCTGTACCAGTACGTCACATGTATGCCCTGTTCTGCATGTATCACTCTGGACCAGTACGTCACACTTATGTCCTGTTCTGCATGTATCACTCTGGACCAGTACGTCACACGCATGTCCTATTCTGCATGTATCACTCTGTACCAGTACGACACACGCATGTCCTGCTCTGCATGTATCACTCTGTACCAGTACGTCACATGTATGTCCTGCTCTGCATATATCAATCTACCAGTACGTCACACGTATGTCCTGTTCTGCATGTATCACTCTGTACCAGTACGTCACGCATGTCCTGTTCTGCATGTATCACTCTGTACCAGTACGTCACACGCATGTCCTGTTCTGCATGTATTACTCTGTACCAGTAGGTCACACGTATGTCCTGTTCTGCATGTATCACTCTGTACCAGTACGTCACACGTTTGTCCTGTTCTGCATGTATCACTCTGTACCAGTACGTCACATGTATGTTCTGTTCTGCATGTATCACTCTGTATCAGTACGTGACATGTATGTCCTGTTCTGCATGTATCACTCTGTACCAATACGTCACATGTATATCCTGTTCTGCATGTATCACTCTGTACAAGTACGTGACGTGTATGTCCTGTTCTGCATGATTCACTCTGTACCAGTACGTCACATGTATGTCCTGTTATGCATGTATCACTCTGTACCAGTTTTTCTTCCTCTTTATGTGTAGATCCCTCCGTTACCCGGAGAACCACTTTTGCAAGTGTGCTCCTATATATGTATTAATTAGTTCAGGAAAATTCTTCACCAATTTCAGAATTCAGGAATCTAAGTTCAGTATAATTCAGGAATTTAAAAGACACAATAACCTCCACCGCTAGTTGTTATCGGTAACCACCACCGTTTATATGATTTTTACATGTATTCCGCCATCGCAGATAGAATTTCCCATATTCACAGTTTGCAATCTATATACAATGTATCTATGTAAGCTGCATAAGCAGTATTCTGCAGTCACTTGGACAAAGCATTTGATCAGACTTTCACTGATAATATAAATTGTTCATTTCCATTTCCGCTCATACATGTATGTCACCCTAGTATATATATGTCGAGCACCCTTGATTTATTAGGATCTCTCAATTTTGAAAGATAAAACCACCTAACAGGTATTGAAGAATTTATACTAGGTATTGTAATAATATCCATACTTTAAAAATCAGGCTAATTTTTTTATTTAATTAACCCTTATCTTTAAAAGGTAAAATTGACAGTTGCCTTATTCTTAAAAGGTAAAATATAACAAAGTGAACATAGTCATGTCCTTAAAGGTGTAGGTCGACTCTAATAACATCCACACTTAAAAATCAGACAACAATTTTATTAAATTAACCCTTTTCTTTAAAAAGTAAAAATTGACAGTTGTCTTATCCTTAAAAGGTCAAATATAACAAAGTAGCCATAATCATATCCTTAAAGGTATAGGTCGACTTTAATAACATTTCTACTAAAAAATCAGATTAAATTTTTATCAAATTAACCTTTATCTTTAAAAGGTAAAATTGACAGTTGTTCTATCCATAAAAGGTAAAATATATTAAAGTGACCATAGTCTTATCCTTAAGGCAAGATTATAATAAATTTACCATTATCTTATTCTTAAAAGGTAAAATTAAGTTTAACTGTAACCATTTCTTATTCTTAAAAAGGTAAAATTAAGCTTAATTGTAACCATTTCTTATCCTTAAAAGGTAAATTTTATTTAGCGTCCATATAGAACTAGTAATGACAGGAGCCCTGAGGATACCCATGTCAATAAGGCCTTACAGCAATCTCTAGCAGTCTGCAACGCTCACGATGTAATGCAAAGCACAGTCCTCTAGTAAGAGATTCAATTTCATGTATCAGTTCATCTGTTTGAAACCTCATTGGAAGAGTAGGGCTGGTGACATCCAGTATTAACTGAGTGAATTTAATGTCATTTTTATAAACACTCTTGTAAAGTTCCTTATCCACTGTATTTAGTAGTGCTTTAATTTGATCTATAAATGGTTGTCTAGTTCGCTCCAATGACGGACATTTTATTAGAAAGTGAAGAGTGTCTTCAATATCACTATTGCACATTAAACATATTGCTGAGATTTGTCTCTTTTTGAATTTCGACTGTGTTTGTTGCAAGATATATGTGCCGGATAATAGTTTGGCCTTTGTGCTCGCTTTCATAATAGCTATCCGATTCATGCCTGCATTTTTCCAAACATTGTGTACAGTTCCATTTTCTTTTGTCCTTGGAATCAAGTATCTGATATTAGATTTACCTACAGACCATTGTTCAATTTGCATTTTTCAATATTCATGAATCTTATTCTTTATACACGTTTTCCATTTCTCTTTAGAAGGAGTGACAGATATCAGCTCAAAGACAGATGGAAGATCATAAAAGTCCAGAATTTCCTTTGCATATAAAAACCAGCTGTGTGAAGAAATGTCTTTTATTAACACCTGTCGCACACATAATTCCTTTTCAATCCCTCCATATCTAATAATGGAACACAACTTCAAAAGTATTTGAGAGTGTATGAACGATTCTAATGGTAATTCACCTGATAGAATATAAACAGCAGCATCCGCTGTGCGCTCTGACAGATTCATGATCATCTTCAAAAAGGATTTATGATATGACGATAGTTTTGAGTAGTACTTCTTTGAATGTAATACACAGTCAAGTCCAAATAACATTCTTGGTCTCACATACATATTCCACATACGTATAATAACACTGGGGTTTATTCCATTATGCCCATGCATTCCGGTACCCATCAGCGCGTATGTTGTTCTTCGTGCAAGTTTGATTCTCTTTTCTATCAGGTCATGTCCTCGTAGTTTTCTATCAATTCCAATGTGGGTATACGATTCCGTATGAGCTATTTGGCGATCGTGAAGTGTAAAATTTTCATCAATGTGTTGTTTCTTTTGGTTGAAGATCATTACCTTGCTTTTGGCTTCGCTAATTATATATCTTTCGTCATTCGCATATTGTTCTTGGCCTACATAGCCAGAAATGATAGGTGATTTGCTCATTTGCATATTCAAAATGGCGGCTCAAAGAGAATTTGGATTTTAACATATAGTTGAACGGGAAACTTTCTGTTAGCTTGGGCCGGACAATTTGCCGGGATAAAAAATCAACTGTGCCATGAAAACTCAAGGTTCCCACCCAGTTTCAAATTTGAAGTGTAAGCGCCATTCAAAAGCATTGAGAAGAAGTGAAAAAATGCATCCTGCACGGTTTTCAAGACCTAAAAGCACTTTTCTTACAATCCCCATTCTAATTGCCGGGACAAATTCCGTCAGTTCCGGTAACATTGTTGAGGAATCTTTCTTCGATAAAATTGTTGCTGACAAATTAAAGGTTCCCACGATAATTTAAAAGAGGGATGCACAAGTTTTTTTTACCTTTCTAGTAGAGATTCAATAGGGGTTCACGCAAAAAAATCTACTATTTCGTAAAACTGCTTCTGCTAGACATAGCATTATTTGAGTAAGCACCGCATTCCATTGTAAATGTAAATAAACAATTAAAAAAAGGCTCCACAAGGGAATTTTCTATTTCGACAAAACAACAGAACAAGTACATGTAGCTATAATACAATTACAATACTGCTGATATATAAATTTCAAAAAATTATATATCCTATACAAAACGATTTCAATGACATACTAATACTTATAAATGTGGGGCAGAAATTGAAAAAAAATGCACAATATATTTTTTATTTACATATATTTCATCAGCGTCTTCCAAATATGGTTAAACGTTTATTTGCTGACGTCATACATGACGCGTTTTGGTCTATGAATATTCATGAGCAAAATCACCCATGATTTCTGGCTATGAGTAGCATTGTTTGAAGTTCTAACTGTGATCGTCCTAATAGAACAATGTCATCAGCACAAATCGGACTGTTAACTTGAATGGAACCAATTCGGAAACCAAGATAGTTATTCTTATAGAAATATAATAACGGGTTTATGAAGACTTTATATAATTCCGGGATAATATTCCACCCTGACGGCCACCTTGTTGTTCATAAAACGGACTAGATATTTTTCCCTCCCATTTAACCTTACAGTGTAAATCTTGATAAAGCATCGTTGTCAATATCCATGTTTCTTTACTTATTCCAGTGTAGAAAAGTTTACGTAACATTGATGCATGCCATGCAACATCAAAGGCCTTTGAAGCATCAATGAAGGCTGCATATAAAGATTCGTTATTGTCTAGAGATTCTGCTATTGCCTCGGTTAACAATAGACTAGCATTTGTAGATGCGACATCCTTGCTGAAACCTCTCTGTAGGGGGGTTCTGGCTCTCTTTCAGTAAAGGACTAATTTTATGTAGAATTACTTTCTCAAACAATTTTCCGATAACGCTTGACACGGTTATCCTTCTGTAGGAATTAGGATTATTTATTGGTTTATCCTGTTTCTTATATACAGGAGTAATTATTCCAGATTTAAAACATTGTGGTACAGTTCCTTCTTTAAATATTTTTTCAAAAATAGACTTCAATAAATATGCAAGTGATGGCCCACCGAATTTAAAGTGTTCAGCAGATAATAATTGTTCATCTTGGGATTTGCCATTTTTCGTTTCACACACTAATTTGACCAATAATTCTAGACTCACAAATTCTGTATCTGATTTATAATTGTTACGATAAAAGTCTTCAATTTCTTTATAATCTAGTTGAACAAATTCTTGATACTTTGCATTGAAGTTATCACTTTCCAATCGCTTACTTAAATTTTGGAAGTATCTTACCCACCCTTCAGCTACGTCATCTGATTTTTGTAGCATTTCACCATCGACTTGAAGTTGATTTAGTTTTTGCGCTCTACAATTTCTCTGCGAATTAACTAATGTATAGAAAAGTTTGTCATTAGGGACCGACCATTTAACTTGAAAGGGGGGTTATGGTTTTTTGTTTCGTTCAGAATTTTTTTTTCGGACAACACAAGAGTTAGGATATTTATTTTTTTATTCCACATTTTAACATTAGGTTATATGACAACAACTCTGAATCATTTTTTTTTCCTCCACCAAAATCTGAATATTTTCTTCAGCAACATTGGGAATCAGAATATTTTTTTTTTTTTTTAAAAACATACCCCCCTCCCCCTTTCAAGTTAAATGGTCGTTCCCTTAATCATATGTGATTCCATAATATCTGAATATAATTGATTTCTTTTTCAAGCTTCTTCCTGTCGTTGAGCTCGACGTAAATTCCTTTTGGCAGTAATACAGTCCATCCATAATGGACTGTCCTTATTTTTCGGAGTTCCGCTTCCCCTCCATTTCCAATGACTTCTTTTGCTTAACTTACATAATGAGTTTATTTCTAGAGTCCATGGAATTGACCTCTTGGACCGACTTTTTAACTTTTTTAACACTTATCTGCACTATTATTTAGAATTTCTATCAATTTCGAGATTTGCTCTTCGCAATCTATGATACTAAGCAAGTCCATATCTGTAATTTGATCAGTTACAATTTTTTGGTAGTTTTGAACATCACATTTCTTCCAATTTAATTTAAAGTTGATTGTTTGTTCTTCATTTTGATATGCATTTATATGTGGCTTTATAATGAATCTCCCCGAGACAGGATCATGAGTTGAGGTATTCAGGCTTTCTCTATGGTGTATCTTTATATCAGTTATAAGATCACAATGTTTAAAAGGTAAAATATAGTCAATTTGAAATACACTATAACCGTTAAAGTGGTGAAAGGTACTATCCCTTGGGTATTTATCTGGCAGTACAAATCCCATTTCCACAATATCCTGCATGAAAAATTTATCTCTAACTGTTGGGTTTGGTCTAATAAAAGATGCATTAAGATCACCAGCTAACACAATGTTACAAGAGTCATATTTTGCCACTATTTCTGAAAGCTCGTCTAGACATTTTCTGTACAAGTCATCGCTATGGTTACCATTATTTGTAGGCATATATGCAGAGATGATACAAATAGATATATCTGCACAAATTCTTTCTCACCCATCGTTAAGTTTCGTAACAAAAGGGTCCAAAGACTTTCTCCATAGAATTCCACTCCCGCCAAATTCCCTTGTCCTAATGTTTGGTGATATAGGTTCCATTTCATCACAACATTTCAAAAAGCAAGTATAGTTATTTTCCAAACAATAATCAATTAATTTTTGTTTCTCAAAGGTAAAGAGCCAATGTTCTTGAAAGCTCACAATGTCAGATCTATTTAAAATTGGTTGAAGGTATACGGCATTGGATGAGAAGTTCTCCACATTGAACGTTGATATAGTGGCATACCTGTGTAATATTGTATTGCCGGTCTTTGGAGCTAAGGATTCGGGTATGATGGTCGATTCTGTTTTCGTTTCCCTAAAAAATGGTTTTGTTTATTGTCAGAGATCGTAGTATAAGACTTATTTTCGAGATTTTGTTGGTTCCTTTGATAGCATATATCAGAAGAACTCGTTGGATTTAAATGTAATGTACGTGACAGATTTACAGCACTAGGGTGAGGCTGATAACTAATATTGTCATCAACTAAATTGTCATCATTATAGGCACTATTGTGGGTCTTATTTAAGTTCACACTATCGGTTTGAGTTTGAGTACAGTTTGTATTCTGTTTTACCTCATATTTGCTTGTAGCAGTCTCACTTTTGTTGCCATCAATATTGTTGTTTATTACGATATTCGGAATTTGGTAACAAGGTGGAGCTCTATATGTTTCACTCAGCTTGTGCTCAATTTAAATTAAACGACGTTCAAGTGTTGTAGAGATAAGTCTATCACTATCATCATTGGAAGTAGTTATATTCGGACCTGTTTTCATATACAATATAGATGATTCCATATCATTTATCCTTTTCTCAAGATTTAATATATATGGTTACCTCATTAAGTTCTTTTTCTTTCTCTTTTATTGCCTTTTCTTTAATTGAAATCTCCTTTTCTCTAGATGTAAATCTCTTCTGAACCCGCTGTAACTCTTCAAGTTTATCTAAATCTTTCAATCCCATGTCAGTATTGGTTTCCATATTCTGGGTTTTTGGTTGCAATATAGTTGGTACAGAATGTACGTTAGATTGTTTATTTTTAGTTATAACTATATCCGGTGACGATTGTACGTTAGATTGTTTATTTTTAGTTATATCTATATCCGGTGGCATTTGTATAATTTCAATATTCGTATTATCACCATTGTAAGAGTCAAACATAAGTAAATCCATGCATACCATACAAGTATATAGTTCGGATGGAGTCTGTTTGAAGTATTTTATATCACTTTTTGAGAGTTTTTCACATTTATAATGGATCCAAGTATTACAACAGTCACAATAAACAGCTTCATCCTGACACTCTTGGTCACATACTAAGCAATTTATATCTGTTCTATCAACTTTTAAGTTATTTGTAGAATCAATCGGTAGATTTGTGTCATGTGCTGATTTATTACTGTCAATCTGCAGTAAATACACTGTATCAGATACACATCTTTTTTTCTTATCAAGAGGGACTATGTTCGAGCACTTTCTGTTTCGAATCGACGATGATTTATCGTTCAGTTTGTTAACTGACTTCATTTTCTTCAATTTTTAAAGAATTCATCAGGCTATCTTTTAGAATGTTATTTAAATCGCTAAAATTTCCATGGTCTTTCATTTCAGATATTATAAGTGGGAAATGATCATCAATAAATATGTTGATATTGGCCCCATTTATATTTAAAATTTACTCTTGATGTAGTCAGATATAAGTTTATTTTATAAAGTTGTCGACTATCTCTTTAACTGAATATGCTTCTTCAGCTGAGGCAGTTTTATCTTTAGAGAAACGTACTTCTGCTTCAAAATTAAAGCCACTAAATGGGCTATGATTAGCACAAATTCTGAGAATAGTTCTGAACGATTCAAAGGCCGCTGTTGAGAATGTCAGTACTAAGTTCCCCTTTTTAAGTTCACATGTAAGATGTATTCTATCTGTCGCATCAAATTTTTGCTGAAGAGCCTTCTTTCTCATTACATTATAATTTGTCTGTGACATCTTTATTCCTCTACTTGGTGAGAACGGTACCTTAGACTTGCGTAATCTTGAGACTCTCAAACTGGAAGGCATGGTTTTGGACAAGGGCTTATTGACAATTTGTATTTCATGGGTAGGGACTGCCAGGAAGTACAAGGCAAAATAATATTATTTATACCTAATCTTATGCAAAATGCACAAGTATCAACGTAATACTATAAAATCTGACCTTTAAATATCAGCGAAAACCCCCCAACACATATATATAATAATAAGATTAAAACGTATAAAATATTAATAAGATTAAGTCATATAGCATATAAATATAACAAAGTGAACACAGTCTTGTCCTTAAAGGTGTAGGCGGGAAAGCTCAAAAATGTCTATCACCACGTTTGTTAGTTATTTCGGCAAATTAGGTGGGGTTATTACGCTAAAAGCTTGTAAAGAAGCTAAAAATGTTATTGTGGTAGGTTATTCAGTTTCACAGCACACTATAATTCATTAAAAATTTCCTTTTTCCAATAAAAATCAGCAGAGCTTTTGATGCACGTCCTTCTTGTTTGCCTCGTTCCCGCATTCGTCACATATGTATGTCCTGTTCTGTATGTATCACTCTGTACCAGTACGTCACATGACTATTTTTCCAAAGTGTTCCAGTCCGATGAATTTTAAACAAAAATAATAACAACAGGGTTTTATTATAATTACCACATAATTTCAATAAACAACTTAATTCTGGTCAGAATATATTAAAGATAGAAAGTTCTTGTAGTGTTTTCCGGAATCTTGTCAGGTATTGATATTTGGTTTCTTTCCCCTATCCTTGATCAGCTTTATGAAACCGGAAGAGAGGCCATATTTATTTCATGAAGCCGTGTGCCTGAGATATTTTTGTATCGCTGAATTGAACATGATGTGGTGAAATTATTGACTTGAAATTCAGTAGTTGGATTTAAATTAGGATTTTATATTTATTTATATCACAATTGGTAAGTTTCGATGTAAGATCAGTTAAAAATTCTACATGCAAGTTCGTCTTCATTGATCAACGCATATTGTGGTATAGCGGGCAATTTGAGGCTATAGAAAAAAAATAAAGGTGTCATTACAAGGACTTTAAAATGACCGATTGCTTAATTTATTATATAATTCAGATGTTTTAACATTGTTTTATTTGATTATTATTTTTTAGAATGACAATAATGCTTAAATTGCATTTGTTTACAAACCAACATGTCACATGACTCACAATGCTTCTGGTTAAAAATAGCCACAATTTTTGGTTGAAAGGGTAATGATATGCATATATGTATATATCCATATCACCAATAACACTTGGTCATTAGCTGCCTGTAATATCACTCATAGTCCAAATAACTCCAGGAATCTATAATTTTTATTAGCAATTTTTAGATCAGCTTCCTCCTGTTAATACAGAAATTAATGCGACCTAAAAAAAATACAAATCTCTGGATTGCTGGAAGAATCATTATTTTGACTAAAAATAACACTATGATCATGGAAAAAAGGAATATAACAATGCAGATCAAGGAGATGGCTAACTTCATCATGTATGTACTTGTAGAATTAGTTTTCTCAGATAGCTACATGTATTTTGATTTAAACTTGAATGCAATAATAATAGAGCTGCATGATGAAGCCATCTATATATATTCCTTTTAGCATCGTCCCCTGGTGTCTTCTGCTGAAGGGCAACCGATGTGCTTGCCTTTCTGCTTTAGACACAGGGAGGATATAAATGGCTCATACCTGTACCTCAAAATTAAGGGTTGACTATCATCCTTTTAGCACCGTCACCTGGTGTCTCCTGCAGAAAGGTTATCATTGTGTTTGCCTCTCTGTTTCAGACACGGGTAGGATACAAATAGTCGGCTCTATCTATTTATTTATCATCATATTTATATGATACATATATCATAGCTGGATGTATTAAAACATATCAACCACACTGAGCATATAAATGACATGTTATAAGTATATGTAATTGTATATTTGTCTTTGTTAAGCATATGTTATGTTTTAAATAATTATATATGTGAATATTCATGCCCCTCGTGGGCCTATATTTGGTAAATAAAGTATCTTCTTCTTTTATACATGTATACATATCGAAACGACAATGCATGAGAGATACAAGATCAGATGAGTATCAAATTCTGTTACCCCTCTATTGATATCAACATGTAGTGTTCTACATGCAAGACAAAACAGCAATATGTATACCTTAGTACTACATAGAGTAACTACACAGTTTGTGATTTGACTGAGAAAGTGATGTACAGTATCAAACGAAGGAGGTACAATCAAAGTACCGGTATATATCTTTAATAAAATAGAGAATTCTTTTAGCATATAACAAAAGTTTGCCTTAAAACACTGGTACCTCATATTATTTTAGAATTTCTGCTATCAAGTACTATACTGTTATTTTGTTACAGCTGATGGATTCCAGAATGGTTGTCAGGAACTTGGTAGCAAATACAACATGAACTGGATGTTGGTTTAGAAGTCTTTCAGATGACAGATCAAATTCCAACATAGGAGGACCATTGTTATGACTAATGTTTACGCTATTTAAGATTTCATTTCAAGTCATCAAAGACTTCATCCTAAATTTTATGTTGTTGAGTTTTTTGATTTTTTTTGGAGGGGGTGGGGGAGAAGGGGTGAAAGGATTTTTGTTCAGCTGAAAATATACAACTTTTCATGTGACATGTGACATGAGTAATTAGTTATTTTTTTATAAATTTAACAGGAACCTTATTCATCGGAATACGTTAGCTGAAATCTGGAAGGGAGGTTTTTTTTTTAATTTAAAATTAATTTATTGACACATTACATGATTTTGGAGGAAGTGTCCTTGTACAAATACTTTAACTAAATCAATAAAAAAAATTGAGGTTATTTGATTATCATTTTGTTTTAAAAACCTTTTCTTTTATTAAATATTAAAAACAGGGATTTTATCTGTATTAATAATTTTACATTGTTTATGACATCAC
The DNA here is from genome assembly GCA_963383655.1 of Bathymodiolus septemdierum. Classification (NCBI taxonomy): domain Eukaryota; kingdom Metazoa; phylum Mollusca; class Bivalvia; order Mytilida; family Modiolidae; genus Bathymodiolus; species Bathymodiolus septemdierum. The sequence goes on from OY726527.1 coordinate 47,187,534, forward strand.
GTACATGTAGTAGAAATAACCATATGCAACTTATTTGAAGACATTTTCATAGTTCAAAGATGTAGGATAAAAGATTGTTATTATGGATTAAGACTCAGATTTTTATTTTGAAATTTTGCCTATGTTTATTATATTTTATTGACATATATCAGTATCAGCTGAGAGTAAGAGTATATAAAAGAAAATAAGTTATCAAGCAATTGACAACAAAGTTGATGAACTAAATTAAAAATAATGACTTTGCAATCTACATTTGTATTAATAACTACCATCCAGTTTGGTGACCACATCACATCATACTTACTGAATATTGATTGAAAAAATTACATGTATTTTCTGATATATTTGATTTGTTTGTTTGATCGTGTTTAACGCCACTTTCAACTTTCAACAATGTTTCAGTTATATTGTGGTGGTCAGTTTTATTGGTGGAGGACCCCGGAGAAAACCACCGACCTGTTGCAAATCACTGACAAACTTTATCACAAAATGTTGTACACCTCGCCCTGATTGAGATATATTATGTAGGATTATTTGCTAAGTTATGTCTTGTCTGGCTGCTGCAAAATATAGCAAAAAAGTATTCCACATATTCTGGTTAAAAATTATATATATTTTTTGTCTATTTTCAAAAAGTTGTAATACATTGTTGTACTAATAGGTAGAATGAAGAGTTAGGGTTATGGTGTTTAATGCCACAGTCAACAAAATTTCAGTTATATCATGGTGGTCAGTTTTATTGTTGGAGGAAAATGGAGAAAAACACTCACAAACTTGATCACATAATGTTGTATCAAGCACACCTCCCCACGAACAGGATTCGAAATAACAACTTTAGTGGTGATAGAAACTGATTGCACAGGTAGTTGTAAATCCAACTAGCATACCAACACGAAATAATGGCCCTAGGTAGAATGAACCATATATACAGGATCTGCCTTAAGCCAATTGAGCCCCACTGAAGTTGCATACTCTCAGCTGTTCAAGTACACACAAACAGAAACACTAGGTTTTACAGAGAACAGCAATGATTATTATGTTATGGGGTCCACACCTCCTAGGGCGACCCTGCATATGTATTAGTGATAAGAGTAAAATTAATATCCAACTTGGCTAATACCTTCTGTGATTGTTCGCCTGTTACCACTGTTTAATTGTCCAGATTTGATTTGATTTGATTTTTGGTGTTGTATCAGCTATATCATGGCGACCAGTTTTAGTGGTGAAGGAAGCCGGAGAGAACCACCGACCACGGGCAAGTAACTGGTAAACTTTATTACTTGCGGCTGCGAGTCGACTGCACCCTTTTAAGCTCACCTTGCCAAAGGCATCGTGAGCTTTCGCCATCACTTGACATCCATCGTCCGTTAACTTTTCACATTTTAATCTTCTCCTCTGAAACCCCTCAGCCAAATGAAGGAAGACTTGGTAGGAAGCATCTATGGCAGGTCCTCTATAAAGATTGCTCATTTCGTCCCGATCCATTAACAAACATGTTCGCCATAGGCAATTCTTGTTTCTGATTGGTTGATTTCTAAAAAATCTTCTCCTCTGAAACCGCTTTGACAAATGAATCAAAATTTGATAGGAAGCATCCTTGGAAGGTCTTCTATAAAGTTGCTCATTTATTTCCGATCCGTTAACAAACATGACCGCCACAGGCAATTCTTGTTTCTGATTGGTTGATTTCTAAAAAATCATCTCCGCTGAAAGCGCTTGGCCAAATGAATCGAAACTTGGTAGGAAGCATCCTTGGAAGGTCCTCTATCCAGAATGCTAATTTAATTCAGATCCGTTAACAAACATGGCCACCACAGGCAATTATATTTTCTGATTGGTTGATTTATAAAAATCTTTTTCTCTGTAACTGCTTAGCCAAATGAAGCGAAACTTGGTGGGAAGCACCTATGGAAGGTACTGTATTAAGTTTCCTCGAAGCAGAATGAAAGGTGAGTGACAGGTTCTGCCCCTATTAGTATGCATATCAATGATTCTTGATATATAGGAATACAAAGAAAGTATACTATAGGTTAATCTTTTTTCACACTGGTTAAAAGTTTTGCATCTGGAAAATCTTCTTTTCATTTTAAATCAGGATCCTCCCAACAGGAATAACAACTCTTCTTAGTATTTTCATATAAGTAATTGTATGCAACATTAGTGTCTGGTACAGAAGTTAGATTACAAATTAAAAAATACCACTTTTGGCATGGAACATAGTTATTTCAATTTAATGCTTTATTTATTTCAAGAGGATTGCAAACAGCCTGAAGGTTACAAAGTTGGTCTCCTCAACATACATATGATACAAGACAAGACAATACAACGGACTATCTCACACTCATTCACTCATAATAGTTAATACAAATTATATTTTCAATAGCAATTTAAAATATTTACAAAGCATAGAATCTATTGAAATATATTGCTATTTTCAATGAATTCATGTACACACTGAAATATAACTATGTTATCATCCATAGATAAATCATCACTTCCTTGAAAAAGCTCAACTAAATATGACTTTTGTGTTTATTTCATTTTTGAAACTATTTATATTCACATTTGGACAGCGCAATGATTTAATCTTGTGAAAAAGTGTTTTTCTTAATTCATCATATTTATCACAGTTAAATAAAAGATCCTGTGGAAAATACATACAAACACTTCTTCTCAGAAACCACTTCAAAGTTTATAACCAAATTGTGTATGGGATCATATTGTGGGCTTTTATATAAAATTGTGGTGTCAATTGGAAATGCAAAAATTACCTCATCATGGAACATGATTTAGCAAAGAACCCTGCTTCTCCCAAGCTATTGGGTATTTGAAAAAATTATATGATGCATGAATTATCCTTTAGTGCTCATCATTTTCGCCTGGTTAGGGTAATATGAAAAATAGTTAAAAAGACATTTCAACATTATTAAAATGAAGTTGGACAAATTTGCAATATCTGCATGAGCACTGGCTTAGGACAGGCAAAATTGCAGGCTAATATGATAAGTCACAGCAGGTAACTGGTCACAGTGAATGCATACACGTTGATAACAACATAGGGAGTAAAGCTAGACAGAAGGCTGCAAATGTTTCTGAAGAAAGGACTACATTATATATTTATACATGCATAGTAGGAAGTCAATGGTAACTGTAACAAATGAAATATTTAAATGTTTTTTTTTATTAAGGCAAAAATACTTTCTCGATCCCTTCAATGATTCATTTAAAGACGGTGAGGGTATTCCCTCAGTATTATTATTATTTGTAACCAAATGCATTATCCTACACAGAATTCAATATCATGTATCACGTTTTGAACACCAAAACATTCTCTGTATCCTTGTTGAAACCCCCTTCATGGTATTAAGACGCTATATAATGCTAATCCGCTCATTCTCCAAGGGTAGACCTATATTACAGATTTTTTATTTAAAAAAATCGCAAATGCTTGAAAATAGCGTTTGTCATTGTTGGTGGTTATGAAGAATAAATGCGTAAAAGAACAAACCCACTAAACAGCTGTATTCCTAAAATTGAGTTGCCCAAAAGCAAGTGATTAAAATACCTATTTTGGATGTTTAACTGAAAAGGAAACAACTTTTAATTAAAACTAAGAACGTTTAACTAGCAACTTAATAAAGTAAAAATAAACGAAGTGTCGAAAGAGCATTGGAAGATAAAAATATATTTTTCTGTTTTATTTTTAAGAACATGGAGAAGTGGCATATTATTTCAACCAAATATTACTATTTTTGACATTTATATGAAGGGAAAAACATGTATACATGTACATTTAAAACTATCCCATTTCTAAAGAAGATCATAAATAATGAATACATAGCATTCATAACATAGGTAAGAAGAGTTTGAAGATACAAAAGCGGTTATCATAATCCGTAAATCGAAGGAAAGACAACACAATGGCCTAAAGAAAAAGAACAAAAATGTATCATTTCAATATTAATGAGTATTGTACATAGTTTTCTTGATTCAAAATATCTGCATGTGCACACATTTGAAAACTTCTTTTCTGCACATACGAGAATAGCAAAATTAATTTATTATCTTTATTCAGAAATTTTAAACTTCTGCATTGCTTAAATGAGCACTTAAAGGTAATATTTTGAGAATTTTTTTTTCTTTTACTGAAAATTATCAATTTTTAGATAAGGTTCTTTTTTAATACATTTTTGAATATACAGAGACGTGCCAAAAGTATTCGGTCACTGTAATTTTTTACTATATATTTCATATAAAACCACAATTTTTCAAAGCATTATTCCATTGTTCGATTTTGATGAAAGTTTCACCAACAGAAGCGAGAACGTACGTAGTTTTCTGTGATTATTTTAAAATATTTTTTGGAAGCACAGATTTTAAATATTCATGATTTAAACACGAACTTAAATTATTTGTCTTCAAATGTACTATCATTGTATTGTATTTTTGACGTTCAAAATTTAGTTTTGTGTTTAAATCGTAAACTCATAAAAATAATAGATTATAAAATTATGCTAAAATTACAGTGTAAAACTACATTTAATCCTGTTTTTGTTGGTAAAAAAATCATCAAAATCAAACAAGAGTCGACTTTGGAATAATGTTTTTAAAAAATGTGGTTTTATATGAAATATATAGTAAAAAATCAGTGATCGAATACTTTTGGCACGTCTCTGTGTATAATAAAAAATAAATTCGTAATTTTCCATTCTTTTACTATTCCAAAACTTAATTTAATTTTCTATAAAGTTATTTTTAACACTATTTTAATTTCAAATATATTTCCGTCCTCTTCAAAGGCCGCGCCTTCTCATATCAATAATATTCAGTTCAAAGTTCTTATTCGGTCATCCGTACAAAATTACCCCAGTAGTTGACCAATGCGATCTACAAGCGTCGTTCCTCGCGTGATTTCTCAGTTGGAAGATATATTCCGAATGCACCACCTTACAAGGATTAATTATTGTATACTTCACAATGAAAAATACGAAAAACCTCGAACGAAAATCTTCCGCAGATCGTATACCGTGTTTCCTTCCCCTATACTATAATCTCATGCCTTGATGTACTCATTTGAATTATACATGTTGTCGACATTTTTGGAACTTTTATTTTCGGTGCACGACGCCACAGAGTAAGTGTTTTAACTATATTACCTTTTCATTTCTTTAGTCACTTTAAGTAGTTGATGCGTAAGTTAGATTTGTAAGTTTTGTGTATTTACATTTACATTATCGTTCCAATCACCAATGTCACAACTCACATCGACATATGCAAGTGCAATTGAATTATGACTATTCTAGTCAATTCTACAGCTATATCTGCAACTCCCGCCAATAGTTATGTAATTTTCTACACCTTTCGGTCTAGTTTAGATTAGTTATTTTTCGTATATTTTAATATTGCTTACATCCGATTGTAAAAAAATATTTTCTATGGAAAGCCATTATTGTCATCATTTAAGTGTACTATATTTGTAAAATCAAAAATATGTGCGGAACGCTTTTAGTGCTATATCAGATTCTTTTCAAAAACGTGTGTGATTGTACATTTAAGACATTATTGTGCATCTTTCACCAAAATAACATGTTAGAAAATGTATGGAACACCAAAATGATATTGTTGTTAAACTTTTACATATTTTCGGGTAACTTTTGCATTTTTTGTAAGTACATGTGTATAGTACAGGTAGAGACATGGTACGATAGATGTCTGATGTGTCGGATCTGACATGTTAGACCCTAGGTCAGACAGAGACAGGTAATACAATACCTGTATAGAAACAGCAGGGTGCAATTACCTGTTACAGGTGATAATTAAGTTCAAACAATGTTGATTTCATGAGATGTAACGTTTTCGTTTTCAAGTGTGGATACTTGGTAGAAGTAGATCACAAAAATCAATATTGTGCAAATACGTAATTACCGTTTTACTCACGGCATCATTTGTTAGAATTTACAAAACGTTAAAAATAAAATATTTGGAAGAAAATAAATAAAAATAACAACTAATATTAATGTAGGTCTCCAAATATTGTAGTTGCACGTGTTTCACTTTACGGCGGTTTTCAACTGGATTCATGAATATTCATGACTACTTGGAAGTGTTCTATTTATAGAACCATTCCGATCGCCCTCATTTCTGCACTTTATTTTTCTTTTTCGGAGTCTACTTTTCTTCAAATATTTTATGGTTTATGTGTGTTTCTTTGTATCTTTATTTTCAATTTGCTTCTATTGTGTACTTCGGACATTTTTCCCTTTCATTCGTAAATTAACATATGACTTCACATTCCCTGTTCATATTTTATGTTTTCATTGGGATTTTTTTATTTTATGCAGAGTTTAAAAAAATCCCAATGAAAACGTAAAATGTGAACAGGGAATGTGATGTCATATGTTATAGAAATATAAGTTGTAACAGTTTTACAGACTGTTTTCTAACTTTCTGCTTACAAATTTATTGTTAATACAATTTCTTTATTTCTTTATTATTTCATCTCTTTTTCCTTATTTTAACTTGTTCGTGTCAATATTCATACAATCTTATGTTAACATCAAATTGCATGTATCGACCCTATATAGATACTAATAATCGACAAGGCATGAAACTCTGCAGGTTTAAAAATCGTACCCCAGCTCGCTTCTGGTACATTTATTGCACCTTATTTCCATTGTGTCATTCAAACTAGGACATGTATCCATTTCTAAAAGACGCATCTTTTCTCTCCTGTTTATGTTTTGTGCATACGATAGCTCAAGTTTTCCAGAATTTTAAGATTTTCACACATTTAGTGCCAAATTTTTCGTAAAGTACCCTTCGTTGAATTAACGGAAGTGACGGACCACTGAATTCCGAATGCATTACTTCAACGATAGGGTCAGTTTATTTGTGATCCTTTCGCTGACCCAATTATATCGTTACATTCCCGAGATATTGTTTTGTTCTCTTTCTTCCCTCCCCCTAAAAGTTAAATCACAAACTATAACTCCTAGTAATAAGCGTAAAGGGGATTCCTTTTTGGTTTTTAGCTCACATGGCCTGCCTTTAGGCCATGTGAGCTATTGTCATCACTTTTCGTCCGTCGTCCGTCCGTCAACATTTCACATTTTAATCTTCTCCTCAGAAACCACTGGGTCAATTGCAACCAAACTTTGGTGGAATGGTCCTTGGATGACCCCCTTCCAAAATTGTGTCCGGTGATCCAGACTTCCAACCAAGATGGCCGCCAAGGAAAAAATCGAAAAAAGGGGGATACAATTTTAATTGTCCATTGCTGTTTTAGTATAAGTCAAAATGAGCTCAAATGTTAACTGCAGCTACATGGCAAGGAGTAGTTTAACAAATTAAACCAAACCTGGCAGGGATGGTCCCTGGGTGGGTCTCTTTCAAAATTGTGTCCAACAGCCCCGCCCTCCATTCAAGATGGCTGCTGTTACTAAAAATAGAAATTTCTTCAATTGTCCATTGCTGCTTTAGTATAAGTCAAAATGAGCTCAAATTTTAACTGCAGCTACATGGCAAGGATTAGTTTAACATATGTTCGGGGTTTTCCTGTGAAATTTTTCTTTCAGCCGATTTATACCGATTATGCAAATTAGGCATATTTTGATAAAAGATCACATTTAAATCTTCTCCTCTGAAACCACTGAACCAAATTAAACCAAACCTGGCAGGGATGGTCCCTGCGTGGGTCCCATTCAAAATTGTGTCCGACAGCCCCGCCCTCTATTCAAGATGGCTGCTGTTACTAAAAATAGATATTTCTTCAATTGTCCATTGCTGCTTTATTATAAACCAAACTGAGCTCAAATTTTAACTGCAGCTACATGACAAGGATTAGTTTAACATATTATGTTCTGGGTTTTTCTGTGAAATTTTTATTTCAGCCGATTTATACCGATTATGCAAATTAGGCATATTTTGATAAAAGTTCGCAGTGAAATCTTCTTCTCTGAAACTGCTGAACCAAATTAAACCAAACCTGGCAGGGTGGGACCCTTTCAAAATTGCGTCCGACATCACCGCCTTCCATTCAAGATGGCTGCTATTACTAAAAATAGAAATTTCTTCAATGCTGCTTTATTATAAATCAAAATGAGCTCAAATTTTAACTGCAGCTACATGACAATAAGTAGATTAACATATATATATTCTGGGTTTTTTTGTGAATTTTTTCTTTCAACCGATTTATACCGATTATACAAATTAGACATATTTTGATAAAAGATCACATTTAAATCTTCTCCTCTGAAACCGCTAAGCCAAATTAAAGCAAATTCGGCTGGGATGGTCCTTGGGTGGGTCTCTTTCAAATTGTGTCCGAAAGCCCCGCCCTCCATTCAAAATGGTTGCTGTTACTAAAAATAGAAATTTCTTTAGTTGTCAATTTCTGCTTTATTACAAATCAAACTGAACTCAAATTTTAACTGCAGCTACATGGCAATGAGTAATTTAACATTTTTGTTCTGGGTTTTTCTGTGAGATTTTTTCAGCCAGTTTATTCCGTTTAGGAATATTATGAGATAAAAATCACATCAAAATCTTTTGCTCAGAAATTTGAGTTAAAATGCCCACTTTCAAAATTATGTGTAACACCCCCATTTTCTATCAACTTTGGATGTCACATTGAAAACCAGGCGATTACAGGCTCCTGGGAGCCTCTAGTTTTAATAAAGTCAATCGAGTTTTCGACAGAATTGTCCTTTATATAAAACAATTTAAAACATTTTAAAAACATAATAGTTATAAATACATTTTCTTTTATGTAAATATTTAATATATATTCAGTACAGGTCTCCTGTCAGTTGTACCAACAGGTAAATCATGTGACTTTAACTTCCTTTTTTGCAGCTTTCCTGATTTGGTGATATTTCGTCAGAAGACATTACTTTCAGATATTTTCAGGTAATTTATGTTGTTATATCAAATAGATATTCTGAATGTTATATTTTCTCATATAAATAAGTCAATTGTCTAGAAATCTATTTAAACTGCATTAATTTATCTTAAAAGGTAAAGTTCATTTAGTAAACGATAGCAACTACATATAAATGTGGTTTTAAAATATGTGTATTTAAAAAAAGATAAAATAAAACAAGTATGTCAAGGCTACACTGTTCTTACCTTCATCAATTATTAAGACCTTGAAACTTAGTACACCTATCAAGTACAGTTGTACTTATAAAGCTTAAATGTTTCAATCTCTTAATTTTCTAATTTGCAGCCCACCAAGCATTTAAGGAATGAAGAAGGGGACATTTTCAGCACCCCACTTGTATTATAAAGTATTAATCGCGTTGAGATTAGACTTCCGAAGACATTTTCTGCTCTGTATATCCAGCCTAATCTCGTCACAACTCCTGTGAAAGATATTCTGGAAATTTCAAATTGTACCCCTGATGCATTCCGATGCATATTTATACCCCCGCTCCCCGAAGGGGGAGGGGGGTATACTGTTTTACCTCTGTCCGTCCTTCCTTCCGTCCTTCCGTCCATCCAAGATATTTTTCGTCGCATTTTTCTCAGTAACTGTTGGTGGCAGAAATCTGATATTTGGTCACAAGCGTCATATAGGTATACCATATTATGGGTAACGTTTGTGGACCCGTCAGATTCCTACTTCCTGTTTGCCGACTTAGTTGGTTTTTATACATATTGAACATATATATATCCACATTTTTCGTCACATTTTTCACAGCAACTATTGATGGCAGAAATCTGATATTTGGTCACCAGCTTCACATAGGTACCCCATATCGTGGGAATCGTTTTTGGACTCTTCAAATTCCTACCTCCTGTTTGCCGACTTTGTTGATTTTTATACACATTGAACATATATACTCATTTTTCGTCGCATTTTTCTCAGCAACTATTGATGGCAGAAATCTGATATTTGGTCACAAGCGTCATATAGGTACACCATATCGTGGGAAGCGTTTTTGAACCCATCAGATTCCTACTTCCTGTTTGCCGACTTAGTTGGTTTTTATACATATTGAACATATATATATCCACATTTTTCGTCACATTTTTCACAGCAACTATTGATGGCAGAAATCTGATATTTGGTCACCAGCTTCACATAGGTACCCCATATCGTGGGAATCGTTTTTGGACTCTTCAAATTCCTACCTCCTGTTTGCCGACTTTGTTGATTTTTATACACATTGAACATATATACTCATTTTTCGTCGCATTTTTCTCAGCAACTATTGATGGCAGAAATCTGATATTTGGTCACAAGCGTCATATAGGTACACCATATCGTGGGAAGCGTTTTTGAACCCATCAGATTCCTACTTCCTGTTTGCCGACTTAGTTGGTTTGTATACACATTGAACATACAGGTATATGTACATTTTTCGTCACATTTTTCTCAGCAACTATTGATGGCAGAGATCTGGTATTTGGTCACCAGCTTCACATAGGTACCCCATATCCGTCAGATTCCTACTTCTTGTTTGTCGAAGAGCGGGGGTATCATAAGTGAGCTTTAGCTCACAGTTCATCTTGTTTGGCATGGACAATTTGTGTCAGATCAAGTGCAGATAAGATTTCATATATAAAACATATTTTCTAGTTCAAATATGCAACGATAATGATAATCTCTTACTGTTTTAAGTAGTAAAGATCCATAAGATCCACAAATCCAAAATTTAGGTCGAATCTAAACTTGATTCTATAATCTTTATAAATATCTTCTGCCAATCAAGGCACACCTCCTCGTTGGAGTATTATTCACTTCACATAAATCCCAATTATATATAATAAAACACATCCAATCCACCATAAGAACGTAAAAGTATTTACATACATGCGTAAAGCGATAAAAAGGTATTCACACTGTACAAGCTCGTCTTTAAAAAAAAACCTTGAGTACGGATTTCAAGTAGTAAAAGTCTAAAAGTTACTTTCACTTAAAATCTAAAAGTTCAACCACACTGATCCACTTAAAATCTAAAATGCCATAATCGAATTGTATGATATATTGGGATTGGGACTCACTAAGAGAATGGGACACACAGTTCATGTTCACAAATATTCTCATATCATAACTATTGTTACGCTAAATGCCTAGTAGTTGGTATCACTTTAGTATGGAGCTCATAGCACAGATTTCTACATAGAGGTTCTAAGCAGTTAGACATATCACTATTAGTTGCATAATAATATGGATTAACTACCAGCTGCAAAAAGTTGAAATCAGAGCTATGCCTATATTTAGCGAGAAGCATACTACATTCTTTGATTAAATTTACTAATAGCGTGCTACGTAAATGTTCAAGTTTGAATAATACATGCCTAAATGAGCCTCTATCTTAATCATGGAAGATTCTACGATTTTCTCATTGGATTTGAGAACTGTTCCCACAGTGAACATTTTTATTTGTATCTTTTATTCCATATGTATCTCCAGTGTACTATCAGAGAGCACTAGGAAAAACATGGAGGACTAAATGGGCCTCTATCTTAATCATGGAAGACTAAATGGGCCTCTATCTTAATCATGGAAGATTAAATGGGCCTCTATCTTAATCATGGAAGACTAAATGGGCCTCTTTCTTAATCATGGAAGACTAAATGAACCTCTATCTTAATCATGGAAGACTAAATGGGCCTCTATCTTAATCATGGAAGACTAAATGGGCCTCTATCTTAATCATGGAAGACTAAATGGGCCTCTATCTTAATCATGGAAGACTAAATGGGCCTCTATCTTAATCATGGAAGACTAAATGGGCCTCTATCTTAATCATGGAAGACTAAATGAACCTCTATCTTAATCATGGAAGACTAAATGGGCCTCTATCTTAATCATGGAAGACTAAATGGGCCTCTATCTTAATCATGGAAGACTAAATGGGCCTCTTATCTTAATCATGAAAGACTAAATGTGCTATGATACTACGATTTTCTCATTGGATTTGAGAACTCTACCGACAGTGAACATTTTTTTTTCTATCTTTTATGCCATATGTATCTACAGTGTACTATAAGAGAGCGCTAGTAAACACAGGGTTAATTGAAAAGCCATTCTGATTTTAATTAATTAATTTTAGTGGTGTACAGAAATCAAAGTGACTACAGACAATTAATAAATAATAATTTCTATTTTAATGTCAATAATATATTACAGGATATCAACATCATGTCAACTTCTCCATCTTTCTGTGGAATGTGTGATAACCGCCATATTTCTAAATCATCAGAAGTTTGGTGTCGAGATTGTGAAGAAGGACTTTGTACAGAATGCATTGAATATCACAGTTCAGGGAAGCTGTCACGAAGTCATATCACGATACCCATAGCGGAATACCAGAAGTCGCCGTCGTCCGTGTTGAAAATTAAAGAACATTGCAGCGAACATCAGGAAAAGTCCAATTTATACTGTAAAGAACATGAGTGTCCGTGTTGTAGAATTTGTATCGTGAAAAATCATAGTGATTGTAAGGATGTAGCTATCATTGAAGAAATAATAAAGAACGTGAAGACATCAACCATGTTCACTGAGACTGAGCATTTGATTAAAGAATTGATTGACAATATTGGTAAAATTAAACAAAATAGAGAGACCAACTCCAGTTCTGTTAAAGAACAGAAACGAATAATTGAGAATGAAATACAGGAAATGAGAACAAAAATCAACAATCATCTTGACAGGTTACAGGAAAATCTGATGATGGAATTGGATGAAGCAGAAATACAAGTAACCGACGAAACACATGAACTACTTATATCTTTAGACGAGAAAGAGAAAGAACTCACCGAACACCAGACAAATATAGTCAACATGAAAAAGTATGCATCAGACCTACAAACATTTATAGCCATAAAGCAAATAGAGAAAGAAGTAGAAACACAAGACACGTGTCTACAGTCAATAGTTAACAGTGACCGTCTGAATCAAACCAAACTATCATATAAGATAGACACCGGTTTGAAGAATTTAACCACCAGCATTCAAAAGTTTGCAGAAGTAGTTGCTGAATCAAAGCGTTGTGAGATGACCTTTGTCAGAAAAAAGGATAAACAAGCCCAGATGATGGTAGCTGAACTGTCACCACCAAGGTCACTTGAAAATATACAGCTAAATCTGAAACAAAAGATAAACACAAAAGGGACTGATATCAGAGGCTGCTCGTTACTTCCAGATGGTAGAATGGTATTCTCCTGTTACAGATCTGATACTGTAAGATTCATCAACAAAGAAGGAATAAAATTATTCCAGATAGGTAAAGATAAAACAGGATCCTCTACTTATGATACAGTTTATATTAAAGATAACAATAGTGTTGCTGTATCATGGGGAGGTGGAGATGAAAGTAAAAGATGCATAACTATAATAGATATAGAAAGTCAGAAAGTCATGAAAACTATTCCCATGGATACGTACATTTGTGGCATGGCGGTTAGAGGTAGGAAAATATATTATTGTGCATGGGATAAAGGACTAAAGATGTTAAATCTGAGTGATAGATCTGTTAGTGATATAATCAACAGTAGTATGTCTAGCGTTTATTACGTAGCTACATCTGGAGACAAACTTTACTACACAAACACTAACACTAACACCGTGACATGTTGTGATTTACATGGTACAACACAATGGAAATTCAAAGATACCCGTGTTCTACAGCGTCCATTTGGTATCTCTGTGGACAATGATGGGAATGTGTATGTAGTAGGTTATAGTACTAACAATGTCGTGGTTATCTCCCCTGATGGACAACGTCATAGACAACTATTGTCTCCCAATGATGGTATGTCAATCCCAAGTGTACTTGATTATGACAAATCTACCAATAGGTTATTAGTAGTAAATCGAAGCGGTACTGCTTTTCTGTTTGATGTTACAAGGGGACAGTAGGAAAAAAGTCGAACATTATACACCAATAAATAGAGTGATTTTTATTTTTAAGAAATAATTTTGACTTATTAATATTATCACTTTATATAATTCATCTTTACTAGTAAGTCTACTTCGTGTAATTCATATAATTCATTATAATAACCATAAAAGACTTCAATATCGATTTAATACACCAGATGTACATTTCTGTATTTAACTCGTTAAGTGGTTTTAGACACCAGATGTACAATTCTTTTTTCACTCGTTCAGTGGTTCTATACATCATAAACAGAAACGAAATCAACATTTAATCATTTGTACTTAATACACAGTGAGATAGGCGTTAGGAATATGGTTCTTAACGCCACTTTCAAAATATTTCAACTATATCGTGGCGGTCATATTTATTGATGTAGGAATCGGAGTACCCACAGAAAACCACCGACCTACTGCAAGTCAATGACAAACGTTATCACATACTTTTGTATCGAGTACCCCTCGCGGGATTCGAACTCACAACATTAGTGGTGATAGGCACTGATTGCACGTGTAGGTTTAAATCAAACTACCATACGACCACAACCACGACGGCACTTAAATAAGATAGGTTGAGAAAGCCTGATCTAATGCATTAATACATGAATGGATACTTATCTTATTATAGTGGAGAAGATTGCTAATTTTTCTCCATTTTTGTGTTGGGGGTGTGGGTGCTCAATTTTCAATAAAATAATGAGGATGCAAAAGGATTAATCAGTGGCCATAATTCGAAGGAAACACACAATGTACTAACGAAAATGGCTATAAAGACAAAAACAACGACCGATGTAACATCACAAAATTAATGATAGAGCAACACGAACTCCACTAAGCAATGGTGTTAAACGTATGTGTTTCGGACGGGTAAGCAATTCCTGTTCTTCTAGTGGCCCCTATTGTGACAATGGTAAACAACACATACGCTTGATAGGGAAATCGTGTTTGACACCCGTATGTGTAAATAAAAATAAATAACACAATTAAAACATGAACCCCTACAAACAAATTGGGGCAAAGACGAATCGAATATCGTGTAAGCATTTAAACACGGAAATGTAAAAAAAAAAACATTGCAACACGTACCTAAAATTAATAAAGCATGTAATTTGGTAAATATGTCAAAAATACGAACTCCACCTCGTGTTACTCCTGCTACAAACCCAGCAAAGTGGTAATATTCATTATAGAGGATTATTCTGTACTATTAACAATACTTTTTTTGGTGGTGACAACCACAGTATTCGGTAAATACAACCGACCTGCCACAAAAAAATGGACAATTGTTATCACATAAATTCGTCTAGGGTGATATCAGTCACAGTTGGAAGGGAATTAACAAATTTAATTGCGAGGGGCAATGATTGCAATCACGATTTTTGGTGACTGCTGCTACAATGATCCCTTTTGAAATAAACATTAGAGAAAACAGAGGCACTGGACAAAGACAAATAAAACAAAAACACAAATCACAAAACTAAACACAAAATCTGGTCAACTGCCTGTAGTAAGTGGAGTACCTCAGGGATCGGTCTTGGGTCCGCTGCTTTTTCTCATATTCATAAATGATTTTCCAGTTGCAGTAACATCAAAAACTAGATTATTTGCAGACCTATACAGACAAATCTATAATCATGATGATTCAATCACTTTACAACAAGACTTGGACAACTTGGCACCTTGGGAAAAATGTGGGGTATGCAGTTTTATCCAGAAAAATGCATCTCATTAAGTGTCACAAGATCACAAAAACCATTTCATACCAGCTACATCCTCAAAGATCATACCCTTGAATCAGTAACAACTGCAAAATATCTGGGCATAACAATCTCAAAAGACATGAACTGGGACACTCATATCAATAACATCACCTCAAAAGCAAACAAGATCATAGGCTTCTTGAGACGAAACCTACCAATTCAAAACACTGAAACTAAAACATTGGCATATAAATCCATGGTCAGATCAAATCTGGAATACTGCGCAAGTGTCTGGGCACCTCACACAGAAAAACTAAAAAGTAAATTGGAGCAAGTTCAGCGCAGAGCAGCAAGATATGTGACACCGCTATCACAATACCAGCAGTGTTTTGGCAATGCTTAACCATCTTCAATTGCCAACTCTCGAACGCCGTAGGAACTTAAACAGAATTACAATGCTTTATAAAATCACCAACAACCTTATTGCAGTGGATCCAAAACTTTGCCTTACTCCTCAACCTTATCTCAGTACAAGAAACAATAACCCATTACAATATCAAATTATATCCACCAGGACAAACTATTATAAATACAGTTTTTTCCCACATGCAGTAGTACTCTGGAACTCACTACCTTATACAGTTGTTAATGCTGGGTCCCTGGATCAGTTTAAACAAATGATCCAATGTCAGAACATCTAAACATCTTAGTTGGCCTGTAAATACCTGTAAATGTGTTAACTTTTTGCACCTGTTTTTGTTAATGTTTAATTTCACTTATTTTCATGCAATATTTGTAGTTAATGTTTATTTATTATTATTATATATATATATATATATATATATATATATATATATATATATATATATATATAATAATAATAATAAATAAAAATTAACTAGATGTAGATGTAGATGTAGATGTAGATGTAATAACCAACACGGACCCCACACGAAGGTGAATCAATGTGCTAGCTAAGGGTAGGAAGTTTCTCTTATAAGACACCGTTTTCCTCACATAGTCAAGACGTGTTGGACACCACTATGCTCAATCAAATACAAATAACATAAATAAGACATCAGCTGTTCTACAAACAGATGAGGGAAAGGACGAACCAAGGATACTTGTTATGCAGAAATCGTATCGAACACCATAACATGGACTACGACACATAATAGGATAACAGTTCAATGCAGCCCCCACTATTTAAAACCGGATGCGAACACAGAAGAAACGGACACCATTGGGTACAAGACACAGAAAACAAAACCACAACTCATTCCAGTGAAATGCTTGTCCGTTATCGAGGAAAGAACAAATCTACGTAGAAAGGAAAAGATCCCTTGTAATTTCAGATATGGATATTTCGTAGCAATCAACCAGATCGTGATGTCGACAGTACATATTTTGTAGAGATGACTTCACCTAGAACATAACCTTGATTAAGCAGCATTTTCGTAAGCGACTTTCCAGAAAATCACTGTACTGGGTACAAGCTCTAGAATAACCTAAATTGTGAAATGTGAATGCCGCATGCTGGTCATGCTGGAATATTGTTACTAATGGAAGGGAAGTTGACTATTGGAAAAGTTAAGTCATCACGTTTGGATACTTATGATGGACCAACCCACAGAGACCTCCATCAAGTCGCTAAGAGGGATATGGTTGGTGTAATCTAGAGAGAGGATGTCACCTTGTATATAATACTTTAAATACTTACCGTGGTCCATAGTGGCAGCTAAATGTTTGAGCATAGTTATATATATACTTTATTTTGATTGCACATAAACCGTTGAACAGGAATATACCAGAATCATTCTTCTGCCAAACCATTGGACAATACAGACATTAACTATGCTAGACCTAACAAAGATATAAATAGAGGACAATTTAGGTTCTAGTTTAGAATAGGTACAACAATGTATGGGGGCTAAGCCGGTCAATGGGATCGTAGCTCTCGCTTGATATATAATTCTCCATGGTTAAGCTGTTTAATATGATCGCAGCTCTCGCTTGATATATGATTCTCCATGGTTAAACCGGTTAATGGTATCCTGAACCTCTCTAGACATATAAATCTCCATGGATAAGCTGTTTAATGGGATCCAAATCCTCACTCTTGACATATGAATCCCCCTTGACCAAACAAACAAACACCCAACTTGTTCAGATTCCATTCAACTCAAAATACCTTTGTTTTTACTGATGACGGTAATATTTTTATATTATATATAATTTACACTTCAATGCATGATTTAACAAACTTAGGAAGACAATTTGTTACATTAAAGAAGTACATAAAAGGCATGTATTACTATATATAGCACAAATAATAACGAATCAATGAAGTTATCAATGTTTCAGTTCACATGTACCCCATATAAAAATAGGTTATCTTGTATTGTTAAAACAATACTATCCCTGATCAATTTATCAATTTATTTACTCGACCTAAATTTTCATTATACTTATTCAAATTTAAAGCAAGCATACCCCACTCCCATTAGATTATTGAAAGTGAACAGGGGCATAAAGGTTTTTCTTCTAATTACAGTCAAACCTCTATTAAGTTAGAGTCAAACCTGCTTTAGCGACTACCTCTACTAAGTTACAGTCAAACCTGCTTTAGTGACTACTTCTATTAAGTTACAGTCAAACCTGCTTTATTGACTACCTCTATTAAGTTACACTCAAACTTACCTTAGTGACTACCTCTATTTAGTTACAGTCAAACCTGCTTTAGTGACTACCTCTACTAAGTTACAGTCAAACCTGCTTTAGTGACCACCTCTACTAAGCTACAGTCAAACCTACTTTAGTGACTACCTCTATTAAGTTACAGTCAAACCTGCTTTAGTGACCACCTCTATTAAGTTACAGTCAAACCTGCTTTAGTGACTACCTCTACTAAGCTACAGTCAAACCTGATTTAGTGACTACCTCTACTAACTTACAGTCAAACCTTCTTTAGTGACTACCTCTACTAAGTTACAGTCAAACCTGATTTAGTGACTACCTCTACTAACTTACAGTCAAACCTTCTTTAGTGACTACCTCTACTAAGTTACAGTCAAACCTGCTTTAGTGACCACCTCTACTAAGTTACAGTCAAACCTACTTTAGTGACTACCTCTATTAAGTTAGTCAAACCTGCTTTAGTGACTCCCTCTACTAAGTTACAGTCAAACCTGCTTTAGTGACTACCTCTACTAGGTTACAGTCAAACCTACTTTAGTGACTACCTCTATTTAAGTTACAGTCAAGCTTGCTTTAGTTACTACCTCTACTAAGTTACAGTCAAACCTGCTTTAGTGACCACCTCTACTAAGTTACAGTCAAACCTACTTTAGTGACTACCTCTATTAAGTTACAGTCAAACCTGCTTTAGTGACCACCTCTATTAAGTTACAGTCAAACCTACTTTAGTGACTACCTCTATTAAGTTACAGTCAAACCTGCTTTAGTGAATACCTCTATTAAGTTACAGTCAAACCTGCTTTAATGACCACTTCTATTAAGTTACAGTCAAACCTGCTTTAATGACTACCTCTATTAAGTTACAGTCAAACCTGATTTAGTGACTACCTCTATTAAGTTACAGTCAAACCTGCTTTAGTGACTACCTCTACTAATCTACAGTCAAACCTGCTTTAGTGACTACCTCTAATAAGCTACAGTCTAACCTGATTTAGTGACTACCTCTATTAAGTTACAGTCAAACCTGCTTTAGTGACTACCTCTATTAAGTTACAGTCAAACCTGCTTTAGTGGCTACCTCTATTAAGTTACAGTCAAACCTGCTTTAGTGACTACCTCTACTAAGTTACAGTCAAACCTGATTTAGTGACAACCTCTATTAAGTTACAGTCAAACCTGCTTTAATGACTACTTCTATTAAGTTACAATCAAACCTGCTTTAGTGACTACCTCTATTAAGTTACAGTCAAACCTGCTTTAGTGACTACCTCTACGAAGCTACTGTCAAACCTGCTTTAGTGACTACCTCTATTAAGTTACAGTCAAACCTGCTTTAGTGACTACCTCTATTAAGTTACAGTCAAACCTGCTTTAGTAACTACCTCTACTAAGTTACAGTCAAACCTGCTTTAGTGACCACCTCTACTAAGTTACAGTCAAACCTGCTTTAGTGATTACCTCTATTAAGTTACAGTCAAACCTGCTTTAGTAACTACCTCTACTAAGTTACAGTCAAGCCTGCTTTAGTGACCACCTCTACTAAGTTACAGTCAAACCTTCTTTAGTGCATACCTCTACTAAGTTACAGTCAAACCTGATTTAGTGACTACCTCTACTAACTTACAGTCAAACCTTCTTTAGTGACTACCTCTACTAAGTTACAGTCAAACCTGCTTTAGTGACCACCTCTACTAAGTTACAGTCAAACCTACTTTAGTGACTACCTCTATTAAGTTACAGTCAAACCTGCTTTAGTGACTACCTCTATTAAGTTAGTCAAACCTGCTTTAGTGACTCCCTCTACTAAGTTACAGTCAAACCTGCTTTAGTGACTACCTCTACTAGGTTACAGTCAAACCTACTTTAGTGACTACCTCTATTTAAGTTACAGTCAAGCTTGCTTTAGTTACTACCTCTACTAAGTTACAGTCAAACCTGCTTTAGTGACCACCTCTACTAAGTTACAGTCAAACCTACTTTAGTGACTACCTCTATTAAGTTACAGTCAAACCTACTTTAGTGACCACCTCTATTAAGTTACAGTCAAACCTACTTTAGTGACTACCTCTATTAAGTTACAGTCAAACCTGCTTTAGTGAATACCTCTATTAAGTTACAGTCAAACCTGCTTTAATGACCACTTCTATTAAGTTACAGTCAAACCTGCTTTAATGACTACCACTATTAAGTTACAGTCAAACCTGCTTTAGTGACTACCTCTATTAAGTTACAGTCAAACCTGCTTTAGTGACTACCTCTACTAAGCTACAGTCAAACCTGCTTTAGTGACTACCTCTATTAAGCTACAGTCTAACCTGATTTAGTGACTACCTCTATTAAGTTACAGTCAAACCTGCTTTAGTGACTACCTCTATTAAGTTACAGTCAAACCTGCTTTAGTGGCTACCTCTATTAAGTTACAGTCAAACCTGCCTTAGTGACTACCTCTACTAAGTTACAGTCAAACCTGATTTAGTGACAACCTCTATTAAGTTACAGTCAAACCTGCTTTAATGACTACCTCTATTAAGTTACAATCAAACCTGCTTTAGTGACTACCTCTATTAAGTTACAGTCAAACCTGCTTTATTGACTACCTCTACTAAGTTACAGTCAAACCTGCTTTAATGACTACCTCTACGAAGCTACTGTCAAACCTGCTTTAGTGACTACCTCTATTAAATTACAGTCAAACCTGCTTTAGTGACTACCTCTATTAAGTTACAGTCAAACCTGCTTTAGTGACTACCTCTACTAAGTTACAGTCAAACCTGCTTTAGTGACTACCTCTACTAAGCTACAGTCAAACCTGCTTTAGTGACTACCTCTACTAAGTTACAGGCAAGCCTGCTTTAGTGACCACCTCTACTAAGTTACAGTCAAACCTGCTTTAGTGATTACCTCTATTAAGTTACAGTCAAACCTGCTTTAGTAACTACCTCTACTAAGTTACAGTCAAGCCTGCTTTAGTGACCACCTCTACTAAGTTACAGTCAAACCTTCTTTAGTGACTATCTCTATTAAGTTACAGTCAAACCTGCTTTAGTGACTACCTCCACTAAGTTACAGTCAAACCTACTTTAGTGACTACCTCTATTAAGTTACAGTGAAACCTGTTTTAGTGACCACCTCTATTAGTTTACAGTCAAACCTGCTTTAATGACCACTTCTATTAAGTTACAGGCAAATCTGCTTTAGTGACCACCTCTATTAAGTTACAGCCAAACCTGCTTTAGTGACCACCTCCATTAAGCTACAGTGAAACCTGTTTTAGTGATCACCTCTATTAAGCTACAGTCGAACCTGCTTTAGTGACCACCTCTATTAAGCAATAACTTGTATTGCCTGGTCTTAATTTTAGATTCCTTTTACAGTGCATTTCATATGAAATAAACCTGTATTTAGCGACCACCTGTCTTATATGACCATTTTTCACTGTTCCCGTTTGACTGTACATGACCTATTTTAAAGGGAGAAGACTTTGAAGATACCAATGGGGTAATCAGAATCCGTAAATGGAAGTACAGACAACACATCCGCGCTGGTCATGCTGGAATATTGCTGGTAATGAAAGGGACGTTGACAATCGGAAAAGTGAAGTCATCTAGTTTGTCTTTATTTTTTTTTATTTTCATCCCTTGTCTATTTCATTGTGAAGGTCAACGTAAGACGCAGACCTTTGCCTGTCAGTAGTATCCCTTACTTCAAGCTCATTTGGATAGATGAGATGCAGATAATCACCGATTCAAGTTGATCATTGACAAATCATCATCTATTTAGAGAGAACTGAAATTAATGGTCAGGCCTTATCTTCTATCTTTATTCACGTGAGGTCTCGAAAGAAGTTTGCTACATATGCTGTATTACCAAGAATCGTGAATCAACTATGAATGAAACTAGCTATATCTATTTAATGCAGTAGGCTAAACATTCTCCTCACTTCCTTATGTGTTCTTCTCATTATTACATTGTCCTTGGATTGACCACAGACCATCACCAGTAACAGAATGATAATCCTACTTATTGTGCTTTCACTCCTTGCGTGTGTGTCTCGTTATTACATTTTATTAGGATAGACCACAGACCATCGTCAGCTACACAATGATGATTATGAAGAGTTTTATAATACTAAATGGGTAACCATCAATCGTAGAAAGGACAGACCATACAATGGTAGCAAGAAAAGGGACAAAATGACTTAACAATGATCTGTAAAACACTACACAGAAAACTAATGATTGGACAACACGAACCCTACGGAAAACAGGGGGTGAAGTCAGGTGCTCCGGACAGGTAAGTAATTGCTTCCCCCCTACGTGCAATCGTCGTATTACAGCTCTACCTATATATGGTTTGTCGGCGATACACTACAATATAACGAACATGATATCCTTCCAAGTGAAGTTGTTACTCTGGGTGACTAAACATGGAACACATGTTTCATGCAAAATATTTAGGGTGGTGTATTGTTATGGTGTTTAACGCCATTATCAAAAATATTTCAGTGATATCGTGGGGATCAGTTTTATTGGGAGAAGGAAGCCGGGGTGTCCGGTGAAATCGACCGACCTGTAGCAAGCCGCTGACAAACTTTATCACACAAGATTGTATCGAGTACACATCGTCTTGAACAGGATTCGAAATAGAAAGTCTGAGGTGATAATCATATGTAGTTTTTAATCTAGCTACCATACGATAACGACCACGACGATAAATGTAAAACAATAGACAGTAGATACAAAGGTGAGAATGTGACAGAAAAAAGAGGGAAAATACAAATAAAACTATCAACACAAACAAACAAATAGAGGCAATGATAAGAAACACGAACGTCATAAAAACAGGGGGTGAACTTAGTGTTCTGGAAGGGTAACTTATTAATTCTTTTCAGTCGTGTTTCTATTTATAAATCGAGAGACAAAACGTCGTATCACCTGGATATTTCATACCCACTTGCAGCATGGAATTACCAAGGCCCATCCCTTTTCAATTTTCTTTTTATATATTTATTTTCAATGATATTTCTTGATTATTTCATATCTTTTTTTTAACTAAGCTTGTATATTACCTTATTCATCTTATCTCAAAGTAACAACATATTACGGGTGCCACTAGTGGAACAGATTGTTAAGTATCATTGATATTTAGAGAGGTTTGTGTTTCTCGATCATCAGTTTTCTGTGTATTTTTTTGTAGATCGTTGCTTGTCTCGTTGTACATTCTTTTTCTTGGTCATTGGATTGTCTGTCCTTCTTTGATTTACGGATTCTGATTACCCCTTTGGTACCTTCAATCTCTTCTTTCATGTCCCGACCATCTATACTCTTATTATCTATGTCGAATGTCGGTATATATTGATGACGTTAGTATTTTTATTTTATATACGATCTTCACATCACTACACGATTTACTTTGCACGTACTGCATATCAAAACAGGTAATCTTGTGTTGTTTAAATAATACTATCTCTTATAGATTTGTCTGTTTATTTACTAGATCTATATTTTAATTTCATTTTTATAAAATTTATCAACTTTCAGTGTTTGTGATTATTGGACACAACTGGTTATATTTCATAAAAATGAAGAATAAAATAATACTACAATGTTGAAACAGTTGAATACAATAGAAAAATCGTAGACAGAGGAAAAACTGATACCCCTAATACATAAATGATTGAGAGTGCACTGTCCTGGCTTGGTACAGACAGGTCAATAACAAATGTGGAGATTGAACGAGCTAGAAATTAGAAAACAATACATAAAGTATACCCTTATTTGATCTTTTTTCTAAAAACATTACCTCAAATATGTGTTGGACTCAAGTGGGGTAGATTGTTGCTTGTATTCGTGGTAAGATCAACCCAAGGACATCCATATTGACAATCTGTCTCTCCTTAGAACACAACACAAAGGTGTAAGAACAATGTCACATGGTCACATATTTAAATTTTACCTTTAATCTAATGATTTTTTTTATTGTAATTCTAGTTTTTCTGTGACGTTTTTCATTTGACGTTTTGTTAACGAATATACAAAAAATTTCTGGCCGAAATGGTTATCAAGATTTGTGGAAAAGAAGAGGGGGACTTTCAAAACTAGTAACAACATCATAAAGTTTTGAGATAAAAGTTTCTAAAACTTAAACTATAGACAGTTATCTATAAACACTTTTTTCTGCAATAAGATATAGATTTTATATAATTTTTTTGTGAATTAGAATTTTAGCAGAATTCGTGTTGCTTGGTTTTCTCTGTAGTGTTTTGTACAGCATTGTTTGTTCTTTTGTTTTTTTTTTTTTGTTTTTTTTTTGTGCCATTGTATAATTGTGTTCTTCAATTTACAGCATCTGATTTATCCTTTGATATCTTCAAACGTTTCTTCCAGAAAACACGGCATCAACTCAAGTTTAATTAGTAAGCATAGGATAGCTTCAAGGTATCTGCCGCTTCACTATCCCATTTTATACGAGAGTTCGTGATATCCGACCTTTAACATTTTGCTTTATCGTTCTGCTTTTATTATTGCTGGTTTGATATGCTTCAGTATCCTAGTCGATAATATGTACTATTACATAGCTACGGTAGTACCAGGGCCGGATTTGTGACAAGAGTAACACGATGGACGCCACATGTGGAACAGGAACTGCTTTTAATTTTGGTGTTTTTGAGCCTAATATCTGGCTGATAAAATAACTTCCCTTATGGCCGGATTTTGTGGTGCCACTTGCCCCTTCATGCCCTAATCACGTGCTTATTTTTCCTAAGTGTTAATCCAGCCATGTAGCTACCTGATAACTCTTCTTGAAGCCTGAACATGACTTGCACAGATTCCGGAATAGTATTATTAATTGTGGAGGTTATCGTTTTGTTTTGTTGTTGTTGTTTTTTGCATATTGATCAGCCACAAGTCGAATTTTGTTGAGCGAGTTAAAACATCCATATTACTTTTAAGCGACGTCATTTGACGATACCAACAAGATACTAAAAAACGATAAATTGTGCTTAGATAAGAACTGATATTCATAGGCTTTCTTGTTCAATAAGTTGTTGTTCTGTGCCTTGTGGGAATATTGTAAAATATGTCAAATTTTATGAGATCAGAAATATTGCTGGCTTCGAAATTGTAATGTAAGGTGGTAATGCTGTCATTAAGAAGAGTTTGCAGATACCAAAGGGGCAATCAGAATAATCCGTATATCCCAGGAGAACAGACAAAATAATGGCCAAAAGAAAATTGACAAAAGGACAAACAATGATCGATCTACAAAACATACATATAAAACTAAAGATCTAGTAGCACGAACCCCACTAAAAACCTGGGGTGAACATAACCACATTAAGCGTCACAGTACCCTCTATGGCAAATACAAGAGAGAAAGAGAGATGAGTAAACTGGTGTAGGCATAGGGAAGAATAATAAATATTTGCAAACTCTGTAATGTATTTCTTGTGATTAATTTGTGTTTCATGACACAAAATCTAGGTTTGGGCTCATCAATCTAGTTTAATACCGACACTTTTTTTTAATCGAAATGCTTGTACCAAGTCAGGAAAGTGGGAGGTCATGTATTTGTCACACAGGGCCGGATTAAAGCCAATGTATGCCCTAGGCACAGGACAACCTTACTGCCCCCGCACCTTCCACTTGCATAATGCAAAAACTAACACGCCCCCTTGATGTCAAATGCTTAACATTAAATTCAGATATAGATAAAGCCTATAACATTTATTCGTGTTTTATTTCATTTTTCCTAAAAAGAACAATTATATCGTAGGTGTGTTTTTGAGCCTAATATCTGGCTGATAAAATAAATTGCCTTGTGGCCGGATTTTTGTGGTGCCCCTTGCACCTTAATGCCATAAATACGTTCTTATTTTGCTTAAGTGTTTATCCAGCAATGTATATGTGTGTTAGAGGTATCAATTTGGGTATATCTATGATTGTTCTACAGTTATTTGATTAAGTGGTTGTGGTCCATAGTGTGGCATTGTTTGATTTTCATTTTAGTTTTTACATGAATCAACATCTAGATAAGGAACATATTACATTGTGACAAGGACCATCGTGGCCGTGATGCCATGGTAGTTAGATTTACAACTACCTATGTAATCAGTACCTATCACCAGTGATATTGTGAGTTCGAATCTCGATCAGGGCGATGTGTACACCATTATGTGGTAATATTTGTCAGTGACTTGTGACAGGTCTATGGTTTTCTCCGAGTTCTCTGGTTTCATCCACTATTCAAACTGACTGCCACGATATAGCTGAAATATTGTTGAAAGTGGCGTGATACACCATCAAACAAACAAAAAATACATTGTGACCTCTTGATAAAACCTTTATCTTGACAAACACCTATCAAGTAAAAATTAAGTTGCAAGCTTTTATTGAAAATACAGTAAACCTTTGTCCTCTTCCCCTAAAATTTCAAATTTTCTTGATTTCAAAAAAGCAATATAATTTTCAATTCCCCATCCCACACCATGTCCTACAGCTGATTCAGCAGACATGCTATATGGTTGACAACAAAATGTACTAAAAACGTATAACATTAGAGCCCTAGGGTCTCCTACATTCCTTTTTTGATCAGAATGGAAAGTTGGGTCGATTGCTGAAATAACGCCATCATCCTTTAAGACTCTCTTAACTTCAGCTACACATGGATCAGGATTGATTGGATAAATCATGTAAAACGTCAACCATGATTATCCAATTAAATTTCTTCTTCTATGTGTTGTCCATTAACCCACCGCTAGACAGAACACATTCGACGTTTGATATGTTTTCCTTCTTCTTGTTTTCCATGGTTTTTGCAATGGCTATTTCCTCTATATCAATTCCATAAACCATTGCATTAGGAAAGTGTTTTGCAATGTTAATGGTTAGCATTCCAGTTGCACACCCAAAGTCCAAAATATTGCAAATACTATCTGTAAAATAAAAGTATGGCTTATGGGTATTTCAGAAACGTTTCAAGATGCCAAAGGGCTAATCAGAACCCGTACATCTAAGGATAGACAATACCGACAAAAGGACAATGTCATCGAGTTTGTAACTAGATTAACACGACGGGTGCCACTAGTGGAGTAGGAACTGCTTACCCTTCCGGAGCACCTGCGTTCATCTTCAGTGACTGCTCAATAGAGGTGACCGCTTGCCACAATTGATTAATGACAACAAATTCAAATAAGATATAACTACCTTGTTTGAAAAATATAAAAACTGAAAGACTAACTTACCGTTAGTAACAGGTTAAAGACTTACTTACCATTAGCAACAGACAAAATACTTACTTACCGTTAGCAACAGGTAAAAGACTTACTTACCGTTAGCAACATGTGAAAGACTAACTTACAGTTAGTAACAGGTAAAAAACTTTCTTACCGTTAGCAACACGTAAAAGACTTACTTACCGTTAGCAAGAGGTGAAATACTTACTTACCGTTAGTAACAGGTAAAAGACTTACTTACCGTTAGCAACACGTAAAAGACTTACTTAGCGTTGGCAAGAGGTGAAAGACTTACTTACCGTTAGCAACAGGTAAAAGACTTACTTAACGCTAGTAAGATGTGAAAGACTAACCTACGTTAGTAACAGGTAAACGATTTACGGGTGCCACTAGTGGAGCAGGAACTGCTTACCATTCCGGGGCATCTGAGTTCACCTTCAGTGGTGCTCAATAGAGGCGACCGCTTGGCACAATTGATTAATGGCAACAAATTCAAATAACATATAACCACCTTGTTTGAACAAATTTTCGTTGATCCATTGTCCATCATATTCTGACTTATCCTCTTCTAACCATAGCAAACAGTCCATCTGATTGGTATAATTGAATCCTACACAAGAAACAATATTTCTTTAATTTGATGGATACAATTTTTCGTGCATTCTATGGGCATAGCCAAATAACATAATTCAGTGTATTACAAAGATTATTTCTAAGAAGAGTTTGCCACAAATTTTAACTGTGGTTTGAGTGATTATCATAATTTGATATCTGTACAATAAAAGGGTGAAATACCAAAACTTAAAAAAGATTATGTTACATACAGAAGTTTCAAAAATTTTGACCATGAGAAATTCTTACAAGAACTAAAATCTGAGCAACTAGATGTAATAACAGAACACTCTAATGTTGAGACAGCATATCACAATTTTTAAACAACTTTCATAAAGGTAGTCGACAAAAATATACCACTGAAAAAAAGAAGATATATTACACATCCTGCACCATTTATGAATAAAGATTTGCGACAGGAAATTTACAAAAAGGGTACGCTACACAATAAATTGTTAAAGCAAAAAACAAGCAAAAACTGGGAAGCTTATAGAAAGCAGAGAAATTTTGTAAATAAACTGAAGAAGAAATCTGTTCAGAAATATTTTTATGAAAGATGTGCAGGTGGACCAAAGTCAAGTGACTTCTGGCCAACTATAAAGCCTTTTCTATCTAGCAAAGGAGTAAAAACAAACAACTCTATTACCTTAAGTGAGAACAATGACATTTTAAATGACCTCAAAAAAGCATCAGAGATTTTTAACGATTTTTTCATAAATGTAGCCAAAAAAATTGGAAACCCAAATACAGTTATTGATGAGAACCATCCAGTATACAAGCTACAAAGACAAACAAACCTAATACAATTACAGACACTTTAACATTCAAACCTGTCACACCAACTTTTGTCGATAAACAGATAAACAATTAAATATAAAAAAAGCAACTGGTTTCGATGGCATTTCTGCAAAAATGATTAAACTTGCAAAGCCTTTTGTTACAGGTCCAATTACATCTTTAATTAATAAATCAATAGAAACATCTATTTTTCCAGACCAATTAAAAGTTGCACAAGTCAAACCTTTATTCAAGAACAAAAATGATCAGCTAGACAAAACAAACTATCGTCCAGTAAATGTTCTTCCAGCAATTTCAAAATGTTTTGCGCGAACAATTTTTGATCAGCTCTCTTCTTTCTTTGAAAACCATTTTCATCCCTTTTTGTCAGCTTTTCGTTCCGGACATGGGTGTCAAACAGCCCTTTTAAAAATTTTCGAAGACTGGAATAAGGCTCTGGATGACAATAAATGTGTGGCCGCCATACTGATGGACCTATCAAAGGCTTTTGATTGTTTGCCTCACAATTTATTGCTATTAAAATTGAAAACTTATGGTTTGTCTGATAGTGCACTTGATCTTTTATTTAGTTACCTTCATCAAAGAAAACATTGTATTGAGGTTGAAAATGTGTGTAGTAATTTTAAATATATGTATAAAGGTGTTCCGCAGGGATCTATTTTAGACCCTGTATTATTTAAAATTTTTATAAATGATAATTGTTATGATGTAAATAATAGTATAATATATAATTATGCTGATGATAGCACTCTGTCTTATGCTGACTATGATATAAAAAATGTTATACAAAATTTGGAGAGTGACAGTCTAAAGATGCTGGATTGGTTTGATTATAATCTAATGAAAGCCAATCCAGACAAGTTTCAAGCTTTGGCAATCGGCAAAACATCTTTCGACCATAAAATAGTTTTTGAATTAAAAGGAAATAGGAGAGAGTGTGAAAATTATGCTACATTATTAGGAATAACAATAGACTATGAACTTAAATTTGACAAACACATTTCAGATATATGTAAAAAAAAAAAGCCTCTCGCCAATTAAATGTATTAAAGCACATTGGAAAATATCTAAACAAACTTGGCAGATTAACTATTTATTATTCTTTTATTTTATCAAACCTGAATTATTGTCCGATCACCTGGCATTTTTGTAGTGAAAAAAATACTTTAAAAATGGAAAAAAATACAAGAACGAGCCCTACGCTTTGTTTATAATAATTATACAATTAACTATGAAGAACTACTACATTTTTCAAAGTTACCATCACTAAAGGTGCGTAGACTAAGATCAATTGCACTGGAAACATTTAAAATTATTAATAAGAACTGTCCATCATATTTGTATGATCTAATAAATATTAAGAAACATCAATATTCTTTCAGATACAGTAACACAACTGAATTACCCCAGGTCAGAACTACTAGGTACGGTATTAACTCTTTTCGTTATACTGCTTCAAAACTCTGGAATGAAACAAATTTTAATCAATTTTCAAAATTAATCAGTACATGGACTGGCAATTCATGCCGTTGCAATGCATGCAAATAGCTTTGCTCTGTAGTGCTATAGTTTCAAGCTTTTAGTATTGCTATTTTTAATTTTTAAATTAGTACTTGTAATGCATAAATTGTTTGTGTTTGTGCTTAATTATCTTTGTCGCTTGTGTTTTATAATAATATGTGCTTCATATGCAATGCCTTATGTTTTTTTTTATTTATTAGTAAGAATGTATGATATATATGTGCTATAACATTTAATGTTGTAATGTCTTATGATTGTATGCCTTATATGTACTGTCATGCATGTTTTCTGTTACTATTTAATGTTTGTTTGATAGACGATGTAAATGCTCAATAGAGCTTGTGTTATTTGTATTGCTATGTATCGTCTTTAAATAAAGCTTTTGAACATTGAACACCAAAGGATTAATCAGAATCGTAAATCGGACAAAACAATAGAAAAAGGACAAGCAACGATCTACAAAACTTACACAAAAATCTAAAGACCGAGTAACACGAACCACTAAGAACCAAGGGTGAACTCAGGTGCTCCGGAAGGGTGTTGTTTCGAAACTATAAATCAAATTCAATATCAGTCAACACCCACACCACAATCAGTTGTGTATAGAAAGGAAATTGATTTGACTCAGCAGGTAATTGTACACAGTAGTTGGTTATCTTATCCCATTCTGTTAGAATCTGTGCGAATTATAAACAGAAAGTTACGGTATATAAATCTGTTGTATTCTATTTGGTTCTCCTCTCTCGGGGAATTATATTATAACGAATATTTGAAAATTTTGAGGAGGTTATTCTTATATAATCTGATATGGAACAATTTACGCTTCGCGGTTTATTAAACGTAACTTGCCCCAAACCAGGCTATATCGTATAACCTGTTCAAAATTTTTAAATATTCCTTAAATAAATTAATTTCAAGGTGACATGTCATTTTAGACGTGTTTTGATTGGTTTAAAAAGTTGTACGGAATTTAAGAATAAATGTCGTTCTCAAGGCGTCCCGTGCCGTTGTCATCAGGTGATTTTCTTTAAATGAGGCACCTTTGGGCTTATTTAAATTTATTTCCGATTATTTGCTTTATTTTGGAAAAATAAATATATTTTTCAACATCTTAACAAAAAAAGTTTGCTGGTTACGCAAGGATGTGTACAACCTGATTGAAGTTATTTCGAATGAACCGAACAAATAATTTCGATCAATCCTAAAATATAAAAAGGTTTTTCATAATAAGAATATATACCTTTTCGTTGAGTAAAGATACACCCGATAACTTTTTTTTTATTAATTTTCATTTGAATTTCGTACATGTAGTTATTCGATACGGACATCACAATCATGGCTGATCAGCGACGGAGCAATTCAATATATCATGTGGTGGAGTGAACATTAAGGTAATCCTACGTGCAAAAATATCAGCTTAAAAGTAAAAACCGTCCACTGAAAAAATAAAATAAAACGATTGGTTTACATTTCTGTCGATTTTTGCCTTCTTATATTACACAAGACACTATGTTCTTATGGACTGTGTTTTTTTATAGTTTATATATAGTATCCAGTGTCCAGTGTCTGTGCGGGTGTATTAGGAGCACCGCGTGATGCATGATGCATACCAAATATACATGCTTACATTGGTTATGTCCAGTTATAATCTGCCAGATGTTTATTTAATTCATCTCACAAAACTAGAGAACATTGCTTTCGAACAATATTTTAAACCGCAGCCTAGATATCATGGGTTGTTTCTCTTTCTATAACCCGAAGTTCCCATACGTTCATTTTTGTAAACAAACTTTAAGCATTACGTAGCGATCACCTTTGGTCCAGGGGCCGTCGTCGCAATGATTGTGATCAAATTTGTCAGTGAATTACGACAGGTCAGTGGTTTTCTCCGGTTTCCTCCACCAATAAAACTGATCACCATGACATAACTGAAATGTTGTTGAAAATGGCGTTAAACACCATCGAACAAACAAACGTAACGATCACCTTTTCGTCCATTATTCTGAAAGCATTCAAGTACAGCTGCCATGTTTGCAGCAAGATTTAGCAGATCACTAGTTAGAAAACTATGCCGCCCAATATAGGGTTTGCACGCTGCCGATTTGAAGTACTTGTCGTTTGTTGTTATGGATACAAACTTAGCAGCAGACATGCTTCCCAGCCGTTCTCTAACATATCTATTAAAATATTAAGATGTGAAAGAAAAATAAATTATCATCATACTAAACATAAAACAGAAACATAAAGGCTCGCTAAAGCTCGTACAATTACATTTTATAGTTGACGACAATGTACGTGTATTGTCGACATAAGATATTACATACCAAGTGTCAATTCGAATCGGTGAACAATAACAATGACTAAATTCTTAAATTTCATCAACTTCGAAATCATTCACCATTGATGATTGATTTGTTGCTTAAAGTCAAATGAGAAGCACCACAACTATATTCATGACCAATATACAAACAATACTGTCTTGTCCTGTTTTTTCTGACCTATTCTGGTCTCGTCTTGCCTTGTATTGTCACATGTTAAAGGGGGTTGACTATAGATAATGACGGAAAAGGCTTGCCTTGTAACTCGCCAACAACGGCCATTCGTATTCATCATTAGGAGTTGTTGCAAATTGTCTTGAAATTACGTGAATTAAGAATGACATTCTACAATTACAAGACATTCATTTACACCACTTCCTAGGCCTAGGGGCGACGTTGAGTATTAAGGTCGTCCCACACAACTGTCGTACACTACTAAATTGTGGAAGGGTGTTACTTACCGTTAGCAACAGCTAAAATACTCACCTACCGTAAACAACAGGTGAAAGACTTACTTACCGCTAGCAATAGGTAAAAGATTTACTTACCGCTAGCAACAGGTGAAAGACTTGTCTACCGTTAGCAACAGGTAAAAACTTATCTACCGTTAGCAAAGTAAAAGATTCACCGTTAGCAACAGGTGAAAGACTTACTTACCGTTAGCAACAGGTGAAAGACTTGTTTACCGTTAGCAACAGGTAAACGACTTACCTACCGTTAGCAAAGTAAAAGACTTACCGTTAGCAACAGGTAAAAGACTTACGTACGTTAGTAACAGGTGAAAGACTTACTTACCGTTAGCAACAGGTAAAAGATTTACTTACCGCTAGCAACATGTGAAAGAATAACTTACCGTTAGTAACTGGTTAAATACTTACTTACCGTTAGCAACAGGTAAAATACTTACTTACAGTTAGCAACAGGAAAAATACCTACTACCGTTAGCAACATGTGAAAGACTAACTTACCGTTAGTACCTGGTTAAAGACTTACTTACCGTTAGCAACAGGCAAAACACTTACTTACCGTTAGCAACAGGTAAAAGACTTACTTACCGTTAGCATCATGTGAAAGACTAATTTACCGTTAGTAACAGGTAAAAGACTTACTTACTGTTAGCAACATGTAAAAGACTTACTTATCGTTAGCAACAGATGAAAGACTTACTTACCGTTAGCAACAGGTAAAAGACACTTATCGCTAGCAACAGGCAAAAGACTTACCTACCGTTAGCAACAGATAAAATACTTATTTACCGCTAGCAACATGTGAAAGACTAACTTACCGTTAGTAACAGGTAAAAGACGTACTTACCGTTGTTTTAGCTTGAAGGATTCTGTTAATTCCTATGGAGTTACAGGGCTATTAAATTTCTTTAGTGCACTAAACAGTCCTAGTTTGTGACCTATTGTTATTTCTAATGCTACATAACCGTTCATAACAGTGGTTGAAAACTTCTCTCCGTATTCTTTTGGATCCATTTAATAAGCTGTAAATGACAAAAGATAAACACTTTTAATGGTAGAAATTTAATAAATGTGCATACAGGTATATCAGGCTAGAACGTCCGACCAAACAAACCAACTTTTACCAGCCTAGGCAATATGGTCCGGTCAGACAATCTGGCGGGCCGGACAATATTGCCTGCTACACCGGTATGATTCACTGAATCAACTAGAAACAGTTGCCTAACGCGGTCTTCACGAAATAAACTTAAACCCATCCATGAATTACAGGGGCGGATCCAGGGGGCGTAGTAGCCCCCCCCCCCCCCCCCCCCCACCCCACCCCCACCCCCCTCCCCCTAAAATTGGAATAAAATATGATTTTTTTGGCGTAAAATCGTTATTTTTCACACGAAATACCCCACATATGTTCGCGCCTCTCTCCGTCCGGTGCATTTTTTTAAGTGCGCCCCCCCCCCCTCCCCTACCCCGTCCAAACGTTAGATCCTGGAACCGCCCCTGAATTGGACATATACGCGCCAGAGCTTTTTCTCAGGAGTATATAACAAATGTGTACGAGAAGGAATAAAAAAGACGTATGCTTACCAGTTTATCCCCCACCCCCACTTCCGCCTGCTTAAAAAAATTGTACATGTGTACAATAATAATTATATCAGAGCTAAGAAAAAATAAGAAAAAAACACAGAACACATTAATAATATCCTCTAAATATGCTCCAAACGCGTCTCGCCATGTGTACTGCATGTTAATATATTGTATATGTTCCAAACGCGTCAGAGCTGTCGTGGTCGTATGGTAGTTGGATTTACAACTGACCGGCACGATATAACTAAAATGTGGTTGAAAGAGACGTTAAACACCATAACCATAAACGAGGATGGCAATGTGTACTGTATGTCATGATATGTTCCCAACGAGTCTGGCAATGTGTACTGTAAGTCATGATATGTTCCCAACGAGTCTGACAATGTGTACTGTATGTCATGATATGTTCCCAACGAGTCTGGCAATGTGTACTGTATGGCATGATATGTTCCCAACGAGTCTGGCAATGTGTACTGTATGTCTTGATATGTTCCCAACGAGTCTGACAATGTATACCATATGTCATGATATGTTCCCAACGAGTCTGGCAATGTGTACTGTATGTCATAATATGTTCCCATCGAGTCTGGCAATATGTACTGTATGTCATGATATGCTCCCAACGAGTCTGGCAATGTGTACTGTATGTCATGATATGTTCCCAACGAGTCTGGCAATGTGTACTGTATGTCATGATATGTTCCCAACGAGTCTGGCAATGTGTACTGTATGTCATGATATGTTCCCAACGAGTCTGGCAATGTGTACTGTACATATCCAGAAATCATGGGTAGTTTGCTCATTTGCATATCCAAGATGGCGGTTTTTTCAAGCCAGAAATGTTTACAAAGATTTCTTAAAGAAATATTTTGTTCGGGGGTGCGGGCATTTTTCTGAGGTGAAATATTTGATATTACACCGGTAGAAACAAGCACATCAAATTTTAGCTAGATGTATAAATTATTCGCGGTTCCCACACTATTTTTAAAACAAGGCATATTTCTGTGAATTCTAATATGGATATCACTGCAGAATTCAAATCTTAGTCGACTTCTGACCATTTTTTAAATTGTTTATCATGGATGCACACTATTTTCTGAACCAAATACGGAAACTTCCGGTGTAGATCTATCCCTTTTTTCACACATTATTTGAATAAAATTTGCTTCCACGGTTCCCAGGAAGATTGAAATGGTCAGATTTTGGGAAATGTCAGCTTTTGTAAGGGCCACTTGAAGGGTAACGTGTATTTTCATTAAAACTCGAATTGTTATCTGCTGAAAAACAGTCAATCATTGTCGACACCGGTTTAAATATAGAAAATAATTAAGTCGAAGGTCCATGAAGGGTGAATACACTTTTTATAATGATACATTTGAATTCGATGAATGTTTATTACACAATATCAACAAAACATTGAATACTTGTAGTAAGCACATTCAAAAAAATGAACAATATAAAATCTATATACTAAACGATTTCAATGATATAGTTAATACTTATGTGGGGCAGATATTGAAAAAAAATGCACAATATATTTTTTATTTACATATTTTTATTTATCGTGAAAAGGGGGGAGGGGGCAGTGCATATATTTTCGATCTTTTACACACATCATCGAGTTCCTAATGAACTATGATGACAATTAATTTTGATACGATCACAAATAATTATATGAAGTTATTTATGTGATCAAAACTGATGAAATATTATTAAAAAAAAAAATAGATACGAGTTTTTATCAGCGTTCATTGATCAGCGTCTTCCAAATATGGTTCAACGTTTATTTGCTGACGTCATACATGACGCGATTTGGCTTATGAATATGCATGAGCAAAAGTACCCATGATTTCTGGCTATGATGTCATGATATGTTCCCAACGAGTCTGGCAATGTGTACTGCATGTCATGACATGCTCCCAACACGTCTCGTCATGTATATTGCATGTTAATAGATATATCATATGTTCAAAAGGCGTCTCGCCATGTGTAATGCATGTTAATATATACATTTTACGTTCAAAACGCGTCTCGCCTTGTGTACTGTGTGTTAATATATATATATTATATGTTCAAAAAGCGTCTCGCCATATTGTTACGATTTAGGAGTTAGGGATAGGATAATTGATTGTTTGTATGTATATTTATTAGATTTTCTATATGCTACTCATGATTTACTTTTTCTTGTTCAGTTTTGTTATTTCATTGGTGTATCATGTACAGCCGTCTGAGTAACACAGCACGTATGTGTTAATGAATGGGCTATTATTTATATTTCAAGCATCGTGGTCGCGAATATTTATTGTATGTATATTGTTATTTTTATATGGGAAAGTTTGCATGGTTAAGATAAAGTTCGTCCTCATTGTTTGACCAAAGTGACATGACAAACTATGTGTATTTCATGCTTTCCGCTATTTCCTCTGTGTAATTTATAATTCAAATTCAAATTCAAATTGTAATTTATAGTGCGCATGTGTTATCGTTTACACTCATGTGGCCCTGTTACGGTATAATTACCGTGGGAACTTTCAGAGTAACCAACCAATCAGCGGCGTTTGACCCACATCCAGATGTGGGCCGTGTGTATATAAAGACCAAACGTCTGCAATTGACTTTAACCCGAAACCAGGTCAATTACACCTTTGAAGCACATTGTAATTAACCTGAGCGCTACCAGCTACGATATAGATATCACTTTTTTTTCCACCACTGTCTCTGTTATTTAGATTGCTACGTTCCCCTTCAGATAGAATATTCCGACTTGTGACCTATATATGTTTACTACGTCCGTACGACTTAACGCTAATATTGACATTTGTCCAAAAAGGGGGATTGTATATTGTATTTGTTAAATTATCAATTGTTATAATAATAAATTCCAATGAGAATCTATTCCATATCTTTGTTATTTGTTGTACAAGTCTGAAACATTGAGTTTTACCAGTGCCTTGAGCTTGTGCAGATTACGCTACCAGTAATAGAAATAACCCACTACCAGGGTGATTATACAACCAGTTTAGCTGTTTATACTTATATCGTTACCACCACTGCATGTGTATATATAATATGTTCAAAACGCGTCTCGCCATATATTATGTCTTACTACATGTTAACAAAATTTACATAAACAGATGTTAAATGTGGAACAATCTATAGATCTAAATACTCTTTTTAACACATAAAATACTGTGGTCGGCACAATGTACTGAGACAAAATATAACTAGGTCATGACTTTCATTTAAATGTAGGTCATGTATGTCCTATTCTGAAAATCAAGTTCTGCTTTGTACCGATACATGACATGAATATTTATTTAAGCGTTCCAGTCAGATGAATTGAATGAAACAAAATAACAACAGGATTGTATTATAATTACCACATAATTTCAATAAACAACAGAATTCTGGTCAGAATATATTAAATAGAGAATGTGTTTTACTTCCTTAATGTAGCCCCTTACAAATGACAAATGTAAACCTGTCGAATTATATATTATATCACAGTCACTTGAAGTTTCAAAAATTAGGGGAAAAAATAAGAAAAACCTCGAAACATTTTGGCCATCTATAATAAATAAGGGTTATAGATGACCAGAATGTTTCGACTTTTTTCTTATTTTTTCCACTAATTTTTGAAACTTCAAGTGACTGTGATTATATCATATTCTAACTCGTGATGTAAGATCAATGAGTTGAAAAGGGGCTATGCTAAGTGGTTTTGAATATATATGTGCATGCTATAAAGCTCAAGGAACAGGAAATACGGCACAAATTCTAGTAATGTTTTATATTTAAGAACAGTCGAAAGAATTAATTTCAGCTATATTTAGCCTTTAAATGGAATATCCTCATTTTCTATCAACTTTTATTTATTCATTATTAGTCGATTGATTGATTGTTGTTTAATGGAATAACAATTCAACCTTTCGGGAGGGAGATGTAGAAGCTGTCTTTTTTTTCCAGTCGCCAAATTTGATTAAAAAAAATATCTTGACCCGAAATTTAATCTGACCCTGTACTTTAAAATAAGAAATGTTGATACAATGACCGATAATAAGCACAATATATAGTGGTTGGTTATGGTGTTTAATACTACTTTCAACAATATGCCATTCATTTCGCGGCGGTACAATATTTACGATTTGTGTTACGTGTGAAAATGAAATGACTGCCTGGAGGCAACCCCCCCCCCCCCCCCCCCCCACACACACACATACACTAAGAGTTTAATGCTTGGTCACTGACGTCAAGGGAGCTGTATTTAGCACATATTGATGCCAAGTTCATGCTCAATGAAATAGGGGTATAAAGTGTCGGTTGGTCGATTGTTTCAATTGCCAACAAAGAAAAAAAATAGGGTAGGAGTGGTAAGCTTTGAAAACTAATAGAAAAAACAAAAACATACAATGTTAACACACTTATTTGTCAAACAGCCTCAGCGTTGTAATGGTCAACGTGTTCGCCACAGGTGAGATATACCGTGGGCTCGATACCAGATTCCCTGTCTGGTAAAAAAAATTGATATTTATTTCTTCTCTAGCCGGGGTAGTTATAGTGGTTCTTGTTACGGGGTCAGGATTGCATAGGTGAAATGCTACTGTCGAACTGGGAGTATTGTAAATGACAGTATTCTGTGATTATATGATTTGATTTAATGATTAATTGTACTTAACGCCACTTTCAGCAACATTTCAGCTATATCATGGCGACCAGTTTTAGTGTTGGGAGAAGCCGGAGTACCCGGAGAGAACCAGGCAAGCAATTGGTAAACGTTATCACTAGTGGCTGCGAGTCGAGTGCACCCTTTGTATAATTTACAAAGCCGGGCGCGAACCCACACCGTATTGGTGATAGGCTTGCATAAGTTGTTAGGTAATCCAACTACCTAACTCATTCAGCCACCCGGGTCCTGTGATTTTATGATCTTGAATACTAATAAAGGGGTCAAATAAACTTCAATGTTATATAACCATGAAACCTTATAAAGCATTTGTGGTACCTGATTCATGTAGAACGACGACCAGACACGCTAACAATATAAACGCCAGTTTCAAAGAATGTACCCTTGAAAATATTTATCCAGGGTAGCTCATTGAGTTAGGTAGTTGGATTACCTAGCAACTCAAATATACAAGCCTATCACCAATACGGCGTGGGTTCGCTTCCGGCTTTGTAAATTACAAAAAGGGTGCACTCGACTTGTAACCGGTAACCGCAAGTGATAAAGCTTACCAGTTGCTTGCCCAGGATCGGTGGTTCTCTGAAATATCGTTGAAAGTAGCGTTAAGCACCAAAAATCAACCAATCAATCGAATATATCTAATTGAAACCAGCAGTGCCAGATTATCTATAGTTTGCATTTTTCAGATTATTTCATTTTTTTTTAATCAAATTTGATAACAACATTTTGTTTCTTTTGTTTTCCACCTTCCACCCCCCACTTAAAGGTTAAATCACAAACTATAATCCATAGTAACAAGTGTATATCATATCATATATACACTAATATTAATTTACTTATACTAATAAGGGAGGGGACGCTCCATTGTGTTTTTATTTAATAAAGTCAACCGAATTTCCGACTGAATTGTCCTTTATGTAGAGCAATTTAAAACATGTTAACAGTATAATAGTTATAAATACATTTTCTTTTATGTAGATATTGAATATCTATTCAGTACAGGTTTCGTGTCAGTCGTACCAACAGGTAGATCACGTGACTATTTAACTACCTCTTTCGCAGTTTTCCTGATTTGGTGATATTTCGTCAAAAGACATTATTTTCGGGCATTTTCAGGTAATGTATGTGGTAATTATGTCAAACATAGATTATAATTGTCATATTTTCTCATATAAATGAGTAAGTTGTCTATCTAGAAATCTTTTTCAACTCCATTGATTTATCTTAAAAGGTAAAATTTATTTAGTAATCGATACCAACTATATATAAATGTAGTTTTAAAGTGTGGGTATTTAGGGATCGGTCATTATTTATCTCCAGGGGAGGGCCGGCAAAATGTAAATTTGGAATGAGCAAAACAACTGACCCCCCTTTTTATTAAGTTGTGTTAAAAATATTAACCCCCCCCCTTTCCTGATTATTGTTGAAAGGCTTCTAATTTCATGTGTTGCTATACATTCCTTTTAACAAGGATAGTAGCTCATATGAAGTGGAACTAAAAGGATAGTTTAGTATTAATTGAAAGCATAAGTGCCATGAACGAAGATTCTGACTAAGATTAAACTTTTATGTCTCAACTGAGGTCTAAAAGAACACTCGCATTGCTATGCTGTTAGTTGACAGTGTTCTCCCCAGGGCTTTTTAGCATCCTGGTAATGTGATGCTATATTGTTCAAATGTGAAATCATTTCTCATTGAATGTGTATAAATGGGATGCTATAATTTCAAAGCATAAGATGCTATTTCAAAATTTTAACAATGCTCTTATCTTGATCAATTATTAAGACCTCGAGAACTAGTACACCTATATAACAGTGGCGGCTTACCACATGGGCACGCTGGGAAGTTGCCAATGTACCACACGAGCAAAGGGGCCTCATGCTAATATATGCATTTGTCCATACTGCATGTTATTTAAAGTTCAAACACTGTTTTTGAAGTACCAATACAATAAATATATGTTTGATTTCATCGACCATTTACATTTTTAGTCCTGTGAGTGGTTGTGTAGGTAGGGGCCCCAGTGCAATGTTTTCCCGGAGGTCTATAATGCTGTTAATACGACCCTTCTATCAAATACAGTTGTATTTTCAAAACTTGAATGTTGCTATCTCTTGTCTCAGTTGCAATCCACAAGGCATTTAAAGAATAAAGAAGGGGACAATTTTCTACACCCCCCTTGGATGATGAAGTATGTGGGACGCTCAGATAAACAACTTATTAATGGCAGATGATCCAATCCGCTGCTCCAGATACCACCCAATGACTGGTGTATCACTTGTCAGTTATATGTCAAAGCCGTTCACCACCATCACGTTTGGTAATCACGATATTGTCATGGAAAGAGGTTAGGGTTATTGTGTTTATTGCCACTTTCAACAATATTTTAGCTTTCAGTGGCGGTTAGTTGTATTGGTGCAGGGAACAGGTGTACCAGGAGAAACCCACTGACCTGTCGCAAGTCACTGACAAACTTCATCACATAATGTTGTATTAAGTACACCTCGCCATGAGCGGGATTGAATCACGGAACAATATTTTCTACAGAGATGAATTTATTTAAAGAAAGGTGTACTTATTTCAGTTTCAGTAAATTCGGAGTTCCACATTTGTTGATATAACGATATCGTTATTGCAATGGCTATTTTGCTCGCCTCGATGATGTAGTAGATTGTTGGCTCACGCCACGGCCTGATCAAACAAAAAATTGTAAACTGGTAGTTGTTGCTAATGCTGCACCACTAAGGAGTAAGAATAAACATTGGTTGATTCGGAATCAGAATAATAAAGTGTCCGAGTGGAGCGACATGTCTTCCAGCGGGCGGTTGTGTCAGTGAGCAACTACTTTAAAAAATCAAACCCAGCGTGTATGCGTACTATCAAGCGTACATGATCATCATCATCATCATTATCATCAAAATGTGACTTGTTCTTACCATGAAATAGCTGAACAAATTATCCTATTCATTCGTTCGTTCATTCCTTTGTCCGTTCGTTTGTTCATTCGTCCGTCCCGCTTCACTTTGCCATTTTGTAGGAGTTATGGGACCTTTACACTTCTTACATTTTCAATATGCATGAACGTTGTGAACGCATAGTAGCGGGACAGAGTGTCCTTTGGACACAATCAATTCTTGTTTTAATGAACTTCATAGGGAATCTCTGTCAGAAAAAAGTAGAGCATTATTATATTAAAGAGGATTTCAAATTTGAACTTTTTTAATTTCATCCAATATTTCACCCAATATTCCTCTCTACAGTGTTCCAAGACCTATGTTGTAGCTTTTACTGTGTCGGAGATATGAAGGAATTAAAAGGGAACAACATCCACTTTTTAAAGTCCAATTTTAATGAGCTAAAGTTTAACATAGAACCCTACATGAAAACGTAAGATATTGCTTCTCGCAAAATCTAGACTTCAATGAACAAAAACTTTATTTCCATCAATCAGGTGATCAGCACATTTTATTAAAGAGGATTTCATAGCTTTTTACATTTCATCCAAAAAGTGAAAAAAACATTTCCTGAACATCTATGCTTCACTGAACAGGTGAGTTTTTGGTTTAGTTATGGAAGACTAAATTGGCTATGATTCTACGATGTTTGTATTAGATTTGGGAACTGTTCTGACGGTGTAATTTTGTTCTACCTTTTTTTCCATATGTATATACTATGTACTATGATATAGCGCTAAAATGAGAGTGTTCATTTGAAAGTGAATCTGATTTTGATTAATTAATTTTAATGGCGTACAGACAATTAATAAATATTAATTTCTATTTTAATACCAATATTTTATTACAGCATATCAACATCATGTCAAGTTCTCCATCATTCTGTGGAATGTGTGATAACCGCCATATTTCTATGCCCTCAGAAGTTTGGTGTCGAGAATGTGAAGAAGGACTTTGTACAGGATGCATTGAATATCACAGTTCAGGGAAGCTGTCACGAGGTCATACCACGATATCTGTAGCGGAATACCAGATATTGCCGCCGTT
Organism: Bathymodiolus septemdierum; assembly: GCA_963383655.1. Lineage (NCBI taxonomy): Eukaryota > Metazoa > Mollusca > Bivalvia > Mytilida > Modiolidae > Bathymodiolus > Bathymodiolus septemdierum. The sequence continues at coordinate 47,231,039 of OY726527.1, forward strand.
TGTGTTGAAAATTAAAGAACATTGCAGCCAACACGATCAAAAGTTCAATTTATATTGTAGAGAACATGAGTGTCCGTGTTGTGGTATTTGTCTCCTGGAAAAGCATAAAAACTGTAAGGAGGTAGCTCCTCTTGAAAGAGTGATTCGGAATGTGAAGGCATCACACATGTTCAATGAAATCGAAAATTTGATTAAAGAGATGATTGAAAATATTGGTAAAATTAGACAAAATAGAGAGACCAACTCAACTGCTGTGAAAGAACAGAAACAAATAATTGAGAATGAAATACTGAAGTTGAGGACAAAAATTAATAATCACCTTGACATGTTGCAAGAAGATCTGCTGAAAAAACTCGCAGAAGCAGAAAAACAAATAACAGAAGAAACACGTGAACTACGGGCATCTTTAGACGAGAAACAAAAAAAATTGACAGAATACCAAACAAATATAGTCAACATAAAAAAGTATGCATCAGACCTACAAACATTTATAGCCGTAAAGCAAATAGAGAAAGAAGTAGAAACACAAGACACGTGCTTACAGTCAATAGTTAACAGCGACAGTCTAAAACAAACCAAGCTAACATACAAGATAGACACCGGTTTGAAGACTATAACCACCAGCGTTCAAAAGTTTGCCGACGTAGTTATTGAATCAAAGCCTTGTGAGATGATCTTTGTCAGAAAAAAAAATAAACAAGCCCAGATCATGGTAGCTGAATTATCACCACCTATGCCAGTTGAACATATACAGCTGACGCTGAAGCAAAATATAAAAATCAAGGGGACAGAAATAAGAGGCTGTTCTTTACTTCCGGATGGTAGGATGGTATTTTCCTGTTACAATACTAACACTGCCAGCTTTATGAACAAAGAAGGAGTAGAATTATTCCAGATAGGTAAAGATGAAACAGGATCCAATACTTATGATACAGTTTATATCAAAGATACCAATAACGTTGCTGTATCATCTGGATTTAGGGGAGGTAATGCATGTATAACTATAATAGATATAGAAAGTAAGGAAGTCATGACAACTATTTCCATGGATACGAACATTTATGGCATGGCGGTTAGAAGTGGAACAATATATTACTGTGCATTGCAAAACGGACTAAGGATGTTAAATCTTACTGATAAATCTACAAGTGATGGCATAAACAGTAATATGTCGGGAGTTTATTACGTAGCTACATCTAGTGACAAACTTTACTACACAAACTTTGACACACATACCGTGACCTGTTGTGATTTACATGGTACAACACAATGGAAATTCAATGATGAACGTGTTCTACAACGTCCATATGGTATTTCTGTTGACAATGATGGGAACGTGTATGTCATCGGTCATATGTTTGACAATGTCGTGGTTATCTCCCCGGATGGACAACGTCATAGACAACTATTGTCTTCCAAGGATGGTCTGATAAACCCACGTGTACTTGATTATGAGAAATCTACCAATAGGTTATTAGTTGTAAATCATTGTAGTACAGCTTTTCTGTTTGATGTTACAAGAGGACAGTAGGAGAAAAGCAGAACAATATACACCATTAAATAGAGTAATTTTTATTTTAAAGAAATAAATTAATATTATTAATATTGTCAATCCATTTCATGTCCTTTATTATAACAAACATAAGCATAAGCAAATTTCTGTGCTTAATTTGTCCAGGGGTTCTAGACACCAGATGTACATTGCAGTATTTAACTTGTTCAAGGGTCTAGAAACCAGATGTATAGTTCTGTACTTAATTCTTTCAGGAGTTCTAAACACCAAATGTACATGTCCGTTTTTAACGTATTATGTGGTTCTAGACACTAGATATACATTTCTGTATCTAACGTTTTCAGTGGTGTTAGACATCAGCGTTACATCTATTTTATTAATTTTTTCACGGCTTCTAGACACCAGATGTACACTTATATGCTTAGCTTGCTCAGTGGTTATTGACACCAGATGTACATTTCTGTATTTATCTTGTTCAGTGATTCTAGACATCAGAAACAGAAGCGAAGATAACATTTAATCATTTATACTAAATACATATTAAGCTAAGGCTTAGGAATACGGTACTTAATGTCTCTTTCAAAATATATCGGCTATATCCTGTGGTAGGCCCACAGAGAACCACCGATCTGCAGCAAGTCCATGCCAAACGTACACATACTTTTGTATCCAGTACCCCTCGCGGGATTCGAACTAACAACTTTAGTGGTGATAGGCATTGATTGCGCGGGTATTTGTAAATCTCACTACCATACGATCACAACGATGACGGGGGTAAGCGTAGATGTGTTGGACGGGTAAGCAGTTCATGTTCCTCTAGTGGTCCCTATCGTGACAATGGTAAACGACACATACGTCTGATACGGAAATCGTGTTTGACACCGGTACACGTAAGTAAAAACAAATAGTACAAATAAAACATGAACCCCTACAAAACAAATTGGAATAAAGAAGAATCGAATATCGTGTTAACATTTAAACACGGAAATGCAAAGAACATTACAATACGTACCTAAAATTAATAAAACATGCAATTGTTAAAAATGTCAAAAACACGAGCTCGAATTTAATACCGGGCCGATCTCAAGTACTCCGGAGGGGTGTGTAGTTCCTACTCCACTAGTGGAACATGTCGTGTTACCCCTGATACAAACCCGGCAAATTGGTAATATGTTTTAAGCTATTCATTATAGAAGTTAAATGTGTGCTATCAACAATACTTTAGTGGTGGAGAAAACCGCAGTATTCGGTAAAACAACCAACCTGCCACAACAAATTGGACAAATGTTATCACATAAATTCGTCTACAGTTAAATCAATCACAGTTGGAAGACAATTAACAAATTTAAATGCGAAGGGTAATGACTGCAATCAACATTTGTGTGGCTGCTGCTACGATGATTCCTTTTTAAATAAACATTAGAGAAAACAGAGGCACTGAACAAAGAAAAATAAAACAAAAACACAAATCACAAAGCTAAGCACATTAACCAAAACTGACCCCACCGAAGGTCAATCAAGGGGCTCACGAAGGGTAAGCAGTTCAAGCCTCTTATAAGATATAGTGGTGTCCAATACGTCTTTACTCTGTGCGTAACACGTTGGGTGTTACACACATAGTAAAGACGTGTTGGACACCACTATACTCAATCGAACACAAATAACACATAAATAAGACATAAGCTGTTATACGAACAGCTGAGGGAAAGGACGAACTAAAGATACTTTTTATGCGGAAATCGTATTGAACACCATAACATAGACTACAACACATAATAGGATAAACGTTCAACGCAACCCCCACTATTTAAAACCGGGTGCGAACACAGAAGAAACAGACACCATTGGGTACAAGACACAGAAGACAAAAACACAACACACTCCAGTGAAATGCTTATCCGTGATAGAGGAAAGAAAACATCTACGTAGAAAGGAAAATACCCATTGTCATTTGAGATATGAATATTTCGTAGCAATCAACCAGATCGTGATGACGACAGTACAAATGTTGTAGAGATGACTTCACCTAGAACATAACCTTGATTAAGGAACATTTTCGCAAGCAACTTTGTAGCATAACCTATGAATTGTGAAAAGTGAACGCCATCTGCTGGAATATTGCTACTAATGAAAGGGAAGTTGACTAATGGAAAAGTGAAGTCATCACGTTTGGATATTCATGATGGACCAACCCACAGTGACCTCCAACAAGTCGCCAAGTAAGAGATGGTTGATGTGATCTTGATAGAGGACGTCACCTTGTATATAATACTGAAAATACTTACCATGATCCATTGTGGCAGTATATTTATAGATATACTTTATAGTGATTGTCAAATACAAGTTGAACAATTGTACACCAATAACCATTTTTCTGTCAAACCATATAAAGCAATAGTGGACAATACACACAATAACTATGCTACACCTAATAAGGAGATGACAGAGGGAAATTATGTCTAGCTTAGAATATGTACAACAGTGTATGGGGTTTGCTAAACCAGTTAATATGATTCCAACCATCTCTTGACATATACTGCTCCATGATTAAACTTGCTAATGGGATAACACACTTAGCCTATAAATATTCATGCTTAAGCCAGTTAATGGGGTCCCAACCCTCTCTTGACATATCAATATCCATGGTTAAAGCTGTTAATGGGATTACATTCTTTTCCTGAATCTTGGCATATACATCTCCATGGTTAAACCAGCTATATGGATCCCAACTCTCTCTTGACATATAAATCTCCATGGATAAACCAGTTATATGGATCCCATCTCTCTCTTGACATATAAATTGCCATAGTTAAGCCGGTTAATAAGATCCAAACACTCTCTTGACATATAAATATCCATGGCTAAGACAGTTAACGGGATTCCAAATCCTGACTCTTGGCATATGAATCTCCATCGAGCAAACAAACAAAAACGAACTTGCTTAAATTTCCCTAACAGCATAGTCTCTGGTTTTAATTGATGACTGTGGTAATTATATTCAAACTTAGGAAGTCTCCTCCAAATTACAATTTGCTACATAAAAGACATGTATTACTATACATAGCACTAATAACGAATCAATGCTGCTATCAATATGCCCCAGGTAAAATAGGTTATCTTGTATTGTTAAAACAATGCTATCTATGATGGATTTATCTGTTTATTTACTAGACAAATGTCTTAAATTTATTAGATTATTGTGAGTGCTGGAAACATTTTTTTTTTCTTGATTAATCATTCGTTTGAAAAAGTTTGTTCGATATGTTTTTCTGATAGTGTTTAACGCCACTTTCAACAATATTTCAGTTCTATCGTGGTGGCGGTCAGTGTTATTGTTGAAGGAAACTGACAAACTGTATGACATAATGTTGTTTACACAAGACCAGTGGTGATAGGCACTGATTGCATAGGTAGTTGTAAATCCAACTACCATGCGATCGCGGCTATGACGGTCCCTCGCTTTAAAAAGAACTGACCCATAAGTTTTGTCTTTATATATATTTGACTATTGCGAAAACAACATAAAAAGTCAACACTGTTATATTTATTTTCATCAAACCACTTTTGGAGTGCAGCCATTAAAGTATTGGTCAAAGGTTTGGTGGATGCTAGATTCAAGGGTTTGGTTTAAAAGGAACTTCACTTCATTTGCTTCACTGTTAAGATCATATCATTAATGCGAGGAACAAAAACAGGTTGATTTTAATTTAGGAAATATGTTAGAGCATAGTGGTCAGTTTATTGGAAGAGGTAGCCAGAATATCCCGTGAAATCGACCGAAAGTCGCTGACAAACTTTATCACATAATGTTGTATCGAGTACACATCAGCTTGAGTATAATTTGAAATCGCAAAGTCAGCGTTGATAGGCACTTATTGCATATGTAGTTGTAAATCTAATTAGCATAGGATAGCGACCTTGACGGCCCCTTATGTATACAAAACGATAGACAGTAGATACAAAGGCGAGAATCAACAAATTATAGAACAATACAAAAGACGAACCATGTGACAGAAAAAAAAAGAAAAAAAAAAGAGGGAAAATATAAATAAAACTATCAACACGAACAAACATACAGGTAATGATAAGAAACACTGGGCCTATTTAAAACAGGGGAGATCTTAGTGCTCTGGAAGGGTAACTTATTAATTCTTGTTAGTCGTGTTTCTATTTATAAAACGAGAGTCAAAACGCCGTATCGCCTGGATATCTCATACCCGCTTGTAGCATGAAATTACCAAGCCCCATTTCTTTTAAATTTTCTATTTATATATTTATTTTCAATGATATTTCTTGATTATATCATCTCTTTTTTTTAACTAAGCTTGTATTTTAACTTATTTATATTATCTCAAAGTAACACCAGCTTACGGGTGTCACTAGTGGAGCAGATTATTAAGTATTATTAATATTTAGAGGGGTTTCTGTTTCTCGATTGTCAGTGTTCTGTGCAATTTTTTGTAGATCGTTGCTTGTCCTGTTGTATTTTTTTGTCGTGGCCTTTGGATTGTCTGTCCTTCTTTGATTTGCGGATTCTGATTACCACTTTGGTACCTTCAATCTCTTATTTCATGTACTGACCATCAATACTCGTATTATCTATGTGGAATTTCAGTATATATTGATGACGTTAGTATTTTTATTTTATATATGATCTACATATCACTACACAATTTAGTTTGCATGTACCACATATAAAAACAGGCTGTTAAATTAAAATTATCTCTGATAGATTTATCTGTTTATTTATTAGATCTATGTTCTAATTTTATTTTCATAAAATGTGTCACAATTAAATGTTTGTGATTATTAGAAACAAATGGTTATATTTTATAAAAATGAAGAAATGTACATATTTGATTTTAACCTGTTCATGGCTTTCAGACCCCAAATACATTTCTTTTTTAATTTGTTCAGTGGTTTTAGACATCAGACGCACATTTCTGTATTTAACTTGTTTATGGCTTCCAGACACCAGATGCAGATTTCTGTATATAGCTTGTTCAATGGTTCTAGACACCAGATGTACATTTCTGTATTTAATTTATTCAGTGGCTCTAGACACCAAATGTGCATTGTATTTAACTTTTCCATGACTTCCAGACACCTGATGCACATTTCTGTATTTAACTTGTTCATGCCTTTCAGACACCAGATGCAGATTTCTGTATCTAGCTTGTTCAATGGTTCTAGACACCAGATGTACATTTTTGTATCTAATTTATTCATTGGCTCTAGACACTAAATGTATTTAACTTGTTCATGTCTTCCAGACACCAGATGTAAATTTCTGTATTTAACTTGTTCGTGGCTTCCATACACGAGATGCATATTTTTGTATATAGCTTGTCCATGGCTTCCAGACACCAGATGTACATTTCTGTATTTAACTTGTTCATGGCTCCCAGACATCAGATGTACATTTCTGTTTTTAACTTGTTCGTGGTTAAGCCGGTTAATTGGATCCAAACTCTCTTTTGACATTTAAATCTCCATGGTCAATCCAGTTAATGTGATGCTAACCCTTTCTTGACATATACATTTCCATGGTTAAGCCGGTTCATGTGATCCAAATCCTCACTTATGGCATATGAATCCCAAATTTGCTCAGATTCCCTTCAACTCAAAATAGGTCTGTGATTTTCATTGATGACGATAATAGTTATATATTATATATAATTTACACGTAACTACATGGTGTAGCTTAATTGAAGGATATTTTATTTGCCACTGTAATAGACAAAATGGATTAGACATACATTGTACTACCTTATGTAGTTTTCTCCAATTTACAATTTGTTATATTAAGGAAGTACATAAAAAAACATGTATTACTATCTTTTGCGCTAATAACGAATCAATGTTGTTATCAATGTTTTAGTTCACATGTACCCCATATAAAAATAGGTTATCTTGTATTGTTAAAACAATAATATCCCTGATGCATTTATCAATTTGTTTACTCGACCTCTATTTTCACTTTACTTTTTGAAATTTAAAAAAACCACCCTCACTCCCTTTTGATTATTGAGATTAGTGGACACAAGGGGACAAATGTTGTTGTTTTTTTCTATTTACAGGATTCGTTTTAAAGGAAAAAGAGTTTGAAGATACCATAGGGGTAATCAGAATCCGTAAATCGAAGGACAGACAACACAATGGACAAAGGAAAAAGAACAAAAGAACAAACAACGATCTAGAAAACATTATACGTAAAACTAAAGATCGAGTAACACAACTGAAAGTTATATTCATATATAATATACTATATATTTGACAACATCCTAAAAAGGAAACACATCTGTTTTATTAATTTGATCAAACCACTTCGATGGTGCAATGGTTAATGTGTTGGCCTCAAGTGCAGTGGATATTGGTTTCTATCAAAGGTTGGGTAAAAAAAGGGGACTTCACTTGCTTCACAGCTTAACATCTAGCAGTAAGACGTAGAAACAAAGAGAGTTTGGTTTGAATTCAGTAAAATATATCACAGTAAAGATACATGTATGAGCGGACGATTTAGTCATCTAACCCCCCAAAAAATACAATGTGCTTGATTAGTACAAAAAGGACGTCATCATCATCTCATCGAAATGTAACTTGTTCTTGCCATAGACAATAATAACTCATACGTATACTGAAAAGCAGTTATTGATGAAAGGGTGCTCACGTGGTGTTAAGCAATAATAACTCACTCACTCACTCACTCACTCACTCACTCACTCACTCACTCACTCACTCACTCACTCACTCACTCACTCACTCAATCACTCACTCACTCACGCACGCACGCACGCACTCACTCACTCACTAACTCACGCTCCCACTCACCCACTGACTCATTAACTGACGCACTAACTAACTCATTCACTCACTCATATATATATTGCTATTCCATATACTCGTTGCAATGGTAACCTACTGTGAAAGTATGTCCGAGTATAGCCACATGTCTAAGTCTATACTGTTGCTTTAATTATCTATCAAAAATTCAAAAATCCAATTCAGTATGTTTGTCTAGTACAAAAATGGACATCATTATCATCTCATCGCAATGTAGCATGTTCTCTCCATGATATAGCTGAACAGTTGCTAACTTGGTGTTAAATACAAATCACTGACTCACTCAGCTATGGGAATATACACCAAGTAACATTTATAATTTCCATGTTGTCAGTAACCATGACTACATGTCCTTCTATAAAAATGTCAATAATTTATCAAATCATTAACTATATATATTGAATCAGAAATGAAATTTGAAACGATGTTACTGATTTGTCTCAATATTTTGAAAAAATGTTGTTTGTATTAAGCTAAGAGGATCTATACTGTCCATAGTGTCACTTAAAGGGTCGTCGTCGTCGTCATCATATGGTATTTTGATTTACAACTATTTGTGCAATCAGTGCCTAAATGTATGGATTCGAACCCATTTCATGGCGAGGTGTACTCGATACCACATTCTGTGATAAAGCTTATCAGTGACCTGCGACTCGTCGGCGGTTTTCACCAAGTACTCCGGTTTCCTCCTCCTGACCACAACGAAATAACTGAAATATTGTTGAAAGTGGCGTCAATAACCATAAACCAAATAACATATTGTGGCTTGAATCAGTTCCTCAGAAAAGTCTGGAGCATATGTGTTAATATACACAATATTGTATGTAGATAGTTAATGCTAGTCGTTGAGACACATTATAGCAAGGGATATTAATTGGAGTGGGTGATTGAGTAATTAGTGTTTAACGTCAACAACCTCTTTCATGGTTCTGATTCATAGATGACGTTGATATGAAGTTGATACATAGCGGATACATAGAGAAAAAGAGCTTGATTAATTTTTCGAAGATGCCAACAGTATCCATCCGTCTATAATATTCACACACGAAGTGTCGAAAACCAAAATGTCCTTCTTTGATACTACCACCACGGTCAAGGAGGGCAACATGACAACTGATTTATACTCTAAACACACAGAAAAACATCAATACCTTTCACCCCGTAGTTGCCATCCTATGCACTGCTTAAGAGCATCCCATTCAGCCAAGCCATAAGGGTAAAACGAATATGCTCCACTGTTGAAGCCACCAAGCAAAGACTAGGAGATTTACGCCATCATTTGAAGATACGGGATATAATGACAAAGCTATAGAGAGTGGGGTTTCAAAGGCCAGTGAAACTAATATAAATGACCTCCTGGAGTACAAAGAAAAAAATATCAACAAACGGGTTCCCCTTGTTCTCACTTACCATCCCTCTTTAGAGAAAATTTCAGGCATTGTCCGTCATCATTGGACAGAAATTGAAAAATGTGAAACGCTGGCCAAGTTGTTCCCTGAACCACCCGTTTTAGCGTTCCGGCGACCTAAAAGCATTAAGGATACACTGGTCAGAGCTGTGGTATCTAGTCCTTCATCGACGGTCGGCCAGTGTAAACCATGTGGTGACAAGCGTTACAAGTGCTGTCTCCAATTGCAACACGCACAAATGTTTCATAGCAAGACGACAGGAAAGGAGTATAAGATTATTTGCAATGTCAATTACAAAACACCTAATGTGGTTTACCTCCTTGTCTGTCATGCCTGCGGGTAGCAATACGTAGGAGAAAATGTCCAACCATTCAACAAAAGAATAAAATGGACACAGAAGTGACCATACGAAAGAGAAGCCCATGAGTCAACATTTTGTGTCGCCGGGGCACTCATTGAATGACTTTGGTAGATCCAAAATGTATATCATTGACCACAATTCAAGTTGAAAAGAGAATTCATAGACAAAAAAGAGAGAGTTTTTGGATCCGCGAGTTACGAACATTACATCCGGAGGGCATAATCAAAAAGACCTAAGTAATTTGTTTTTTTAACTTTTTAACAAGTGCCTGGTCGCTAGCTAGTTGGTAAATTCCATCATTACATGTTTCTCATTGTTTTCATATTGTTTATAAATTATAAATTATAAATTTGAATAATATAAAGTTCATGATTATGATTTTATAAAGTTCAAGATTATCATTTTTACGTCACGATAACTGATGGTCACGTGACAATCTAATCCTCAGATCAGCTTTCAGATCAGGTTAAGGACTCTGATAAAGCTTGTCGGTCAAGCGAAATATCCGCCAATTTGATTATAATTATAGTCTTTTTGTAGACTTATAGTTATTTATGTTATATTTTAACATCTTTTTTTATGTTATTGTGCTGCACTTTATACGTTTATTTATCATTTTTGTTTGCTTGCACAGAATCGCTAACACTTGTTTCCGATCCGACATCCAGTAGGTCCATACGTTGGCCACCTTTTCAGCCGTTTATATATATATATATATATATATATATATATATACCTCTGAACATTAAACCAAACAGTATTAGAATGAGATATTTGAGCTGCCAAATTGTTGTTCTTCCCTCGACGGGATTTGAACTCACATCATTGATACACTGCAGCGCCATTTGCTTAGCCCTATGTCCTATTTGGGAAAAAAATTCTTAGCGACAAGAAATACCATTATAATTCCAAAATCAAGACTTTTATATAACCGCTTAGGGCACATATTAATTTTCTAAAGACAGTGTACTTAATATACAATAAATTTTGATTATATAATATACATTTTTACCCCACTTAAAGAGAGAGATATTTTGCTATCAAGCCAACCGAGATTCCACAGGAATGATCCTTTATATAGAACAATTAAAAACTAATTTACCAAATAATAATTATGAATGAATTGATTTCTATCTAGATATTTAACACGTAACGGTTATATATCTTTTATTCCCAAGTTACAATATGTTCAGCTTAGTGATCACTAATTTTTGGCAAAAGATTAATGACGTGGCGTTAACTCGCTATTCCACAATGGACCTGAATTTTTGGGGGTGATATTTCGTCATAAGACATTTGGTTCAAGTATTCTCAGGTATTTATGCTGTTTGCTTTTTATTTCAAGCATGACGTATTATTATTCTCTTTTATCTTGTGTTATATTTTGTGATATTCTAAACATTTTCAACGAGTCCTTACCTCAAAAATCTATGTTAATCTTTGATGATAAAACTTTAACGTATTTGTGACGAATCAAGTTTATATTTATATATTATTTTGTAGTCTTTTACTTAGGTCATTGTGTTTTATTGCTACCAAACACTTTAACATTATTTCAACTTCCTGCAACGTGTCGTACACACTACATTTGATATCTACGTTTGTTATTGTGTTATTGGTGGGGGGGAGGGGGGGGGCAGATATCCTCGACTAAGTTTTACGTTGACATCAGAATATTAGCACTACATTTGGTATCTACGTTTTTTATTGTGTTTTTTGGGGGGTAGCTATCCTCCAATAAGTTTTACGTTGACATCAGTGTATTAGCACTGCATTTGATATCTACGTTTTTATTGTGTTATTTGGGGGGATAGCTATCCTCCAATAAGTTTTACGTTGACATCAGTATATTAGCACTGCATTTGATATCTACGCTTTTATTGTGTTATTTGGGGGAGATAGCTATCCTCCAATAAGTTTTACGTTGACATCAGTATATTAGCACTACATTTGATATCTACTCCTTTATTATGCTTGCTTAGAGTGTAGGGGGATGGGGTACATTGTTCCTCCAATAAGGTTAATGTTGATGTCAGTATATTAGCATATATTTACCTACTTTCCAGAAAGTCAACAACTTTTAGAATTTTATAATTGTTAGAAATCTTATTCATTGAGATATAGGGTCGATTATCAACTATTTAATTGTATATATATATATGATTGACTTTTGGTGCTTTAACCCCACTTTCAGCAGTATTTCAGCTATATCATGGCGACCATTTTAAGTGGTGGAGGAAGTCGGAATACCCGGGGGGACCACCGATCCTGGTCAAGCAACTGGTAAGCTTTATCACTTGCAGCTGCGAGTCGAGTGCACCCTTTTTGTAATTTACAAAGATGGGCGCGAACCCACGCCGTATTAGTGATAGGGTTGTATGAGCTGTTAGATCCAACAACCTAACTCATTGAGTCACCGGGGCCCCAATTGCACATATAGTATATATTGAGTTTCGTATGTAGAAAATAAAGTTTATATCTTTAATATTGGGGGCATATTTCCAATACTTTTTACATTAATGTCCAAGTCACACCCCCGCTCCCTGTTTCTTGTCGGATTATTGTGGCTCAATCATTAGATTTCTGTGTAGTGTTGTGCATATCATTGCTTGTCCTTTATGTGTTGACTATTGTGTTAGCTGTTCTCCTTCAATGCACAGCTTCTGATCACCCCTCATACTTCCGCTTCACAGCATATATTTTTTTTAATTTTGTCAACGCCTATTTCAACAATATTCCAGCAATATCGTTCGTGGCAATGGCTTTTATACGTGAAGGAAATCGGAGTACCCGGAAAAAAACCTACCGACATACAGCAAGTCACTTACACAATTCATCACATAAAGTTGCATAGAGCAAACTTCGCCTGGTTGGAAATCAAGTGTAAAGCTTTAGTGGTGATAGGCACTGATTGCATAGGTAGTTCCAACTACCATACATTCACGACCACGATCGCCCCTTCAGATATGTTAGAACGAAAAACTTATGTAAATGTTTTCCTATTATTAAATCCATAAAAGTAAGAATTACATACACTATGATAGTACAATTGCATGTAATAAGACATGAATGCTTAGTAATGGTGTAGGCAGGGGTTGGGGGTGGGTAGGCGTAATAGTATTTTATTTTTATTTCCTGTCGTGACAATTTATAGAATAAACTTGTTCTCAAAGATGAAAAATTATAATAAATTATATCACCCTGTAGTTTTAAACTTTCAACTTTTAAATGTACAATTTCGGTCATATCATTGTCTTTATTTTTTTAAAGAAAAACAAAGATTCGAAGATTCAATAATATTTATAATTTGTAAATTGCCGACGAACAACATACTTTGTATGTAGTATTTATAAAGGAATTCAAAATATTAAAGTTACGTATGATTGTGAAATGTACAATGGATATCATCCTTTTCATCTCATTGAAATGTAACGTGTTCTCACCATGATATAGCTGAACAGATGCTCACTTGGTGATAAAGATTGATACCTCACTCACTCACTCACTCACTCACTCACTCACTCACTCAAATGAAAATGACTATTCAATGTACTCGTAACTATAAGAATCTACTCAACGTAATATTCAACATTTCCAAGTTGTAAGTATCTTGTCCATCAATACAAAAAATGTCAATAATTTATGAAATATTTAACTATATATATTGAATCAGCAATGAAATTTGAGAAGATTTTAGTGATTTTCCTCAGTATTTTTATTAAATGTTCTTTGTGGTAAACTATGATGATCTTTAGTCTTCATAGTGTCCTCCGAATTAGTTCTTCACAAATGTCTGGAGCATATTTTTGTCTCATGCATAATGTAATAGTTAACGCTAACTTCCAAGATCATATCATGACAAGAAATATTAGATGAAAAAAAAAACGTTTTCTTGTTCACAAAAAATAGTGAAGATACAAAGCTCTACGATAGCACTATAATTAAAAATCAAATTGACTTGAGGAAATGATACAAAATCGTTTATCGGAGTATTCAGTACGACACGCCCTTATAAGCACCCCCTCCCCCTGTTTCTACTTAATAAAAATCATACCCCATATAAAACAAATATAAATAATATCCTACAAATGTTTACCACACATAAAGGGAGATCACTGTTCTTTTGTTATCAAGCCAACCACAGATTCCATATGAATGACCCGTGTTATAGAACAATTAAAAACTAATTTACCAAATAATAATTATTAATGAATTGATTGCTATCTAAATATTTAAATCGTAACAGTTCTATATCTTTTATTCTCAACTTACAATATGTTCAGCTTAGTGATTACGAATATTTGACAAAAGGTAAATGACGTTTGATGACATTTGTTCACACCCCGCTATAGCTGAAATACTGCTATTAAAGTTGGCGTTAAGCACCAATTAATCAATCAATCAATTACACAAACTTATCAAAAGCAGGTGTTAAAAGTAGAACAATGTATAGATGTAATTACTCTTTTCAACATATATACTGTGGTCGGCACAATGTACTGAGACAAAATAGAACTATATCATGACTTTCATTTAACTGTAGGTCATGTATGTCCTGTTCTGCATGTATCACTCTGTACCAGTGCATCACATGTATGTCCTGTTCTGCATGTATCACTCTGTACCAGTACGTGACACGTATGTCCTGTTCTGCATGTATCACTCTGTACCAGTGCTTCATACACATGTCCTGTTCTGCCTGTATCACTCAGTACCAGTACTTGACATGTATATCCTGTTCTGCATGTATCACTCTGTACCAGTACGTGACATGTATGTCCTGTTCTGCATGTATCACTCTGTACCAGTACGTCACACGCATGTCCTGTTTTGCATGTATCACTCTGTACCAGTACGTCACACGTATGTCCTGTTCTACATATATCACTCTGTACCAGTACGTTACATGTATGTCCTGTTCTGCATGTATCACTCTGTACCAGTACGTGACATGTATGTCCTGTTCTGCATGTATCACTCTGTACTAGTTCTAATAATAAAACCCTAAATGCTCGCTTACTCGCAAGGGTTATAACGGGATGCCATTACACGTAATGGAGCAGCCGCCGAGATTGTTTGCGCTCGCTTACAGAGCTTCTGACGCCTGCATTTATCAATAATAAGACAAAACCTTTCCTTTTGTCCGTTATTATAACAAGTTATTATCACCTACCAGTATTTTAGAATGTAATACCCTCAAAATGAAAATCCATGTCTCTGAAAATTTTGAATTTCGTCATTTCCGGCCTCACTATTTGGATGTCGATACCATATTTGGCGATTTAGGCGTGAATGCGTGTAGTAAGAAATACCATATTTAGAAAAGCTCCGCCTTCCGTAGTTTCCGGTTATGGAAAACGATCGATAAATTTGAACACTGTTGTTGCTACCTTTGAAAAGCATATATTTCTCAGCCAAACCGATTTAACAAGGACTGGGATCATCAGTAATAGTTATAATGAAATGTTTGAAGCGTAAATAGTGAGTTTTTATGTTTCAACTGCAACTTTTGTTTTGCTCCATTGTGACGAATGGGACCGCGTTGTAGCTCTGCCGAGACACAAGTTTGTCACAGGAGCTACATTATTGCAGCTACTCTGTACCAGTACATGACATGTATGTCCTCTTCTGCATGTATCTCTCTGTACCAGTACGTGACATGACTATTTTTTCAAAGTGTTCCAGTCCTATGAATTTTAGACAAAAATAATAACAACAGGGTTTTATTATAATTACCACATACTTTCAATAAACAACTTAATTCTGGTCAGAATATATTAAAGATAGAACGTTCTTGTAGTGTTTTCCGGAATCTTGTCCGGTATTGATATTTGGTTTCTATCCCCTATACTTGATGTACTCCTCTGAATTATACATGTTGTCGACATTTTTTGGAACTTTTATTTTCGGCGCACGACGCCACAGAGTAAGTGTTTTAACTATATTACCTGTTCATTTCCTTAGTCACTTTAAGTAGTTGATGCGTACGTTAGATTTGTAAGTTTTGTGCATTTACATTTGTGTTTAGTATCGTTCCAATGTCATATGCAAGTGCAATTGAATTATGACTATTCTAGTCAATTCTACAGCTATATCTGCAACTCCCGTCAATAGTTATGTAATTTTCTACCCTTTTCGATCTAGTTTAAATAGTTATTTTTCGTATTTTTTAATATTGCTTACATCCGATTGTAAAAATTTATTTTCTATGGAAAGCCATTATTGTCATCATTTAAGTGTACTATATTTGTAAAATCAAAAGTATGTACGAAACGCTTTTAGTGCTATATCAGATTCTTTTCAAAAACGTGTGTGATTGTACATTTAAGACATTATTGTGCATCTTTCACCAAACAACATGTTAGAAAATGTATGGAACATCAAAATGATATTATTGTTAAACTTTTACATATTTTCTGGTAACTTTTGCATTTTTTGTAAGTACAGAGACATGGTACGATATATGTCTGACGTGTCGGATCTGACATATCAGACCCTAGGTCGGACAGACACAGGTAATAAAATACCTGTATAGAAACAGCAGGGTGCAATTAACAAAATTAATTATATGATGCTTGGCTAGTTTTATCTACATGTACCTGTTACAGGTGATAATTAAGTTGAAACAATGTTGATTTCAGGAGATGTAACATTTTCGTTTTCAGGTGTGGATATTGGTTGAAGTAGGTCACAAAAATCAATATTGTGCAAATACGTAATTACCGTTTTTTTATTCGCGGCAGCATGTGTTAAAATTTACAAGACGTGGTTAAAAATAAAATATTTGGAAGAAAATAAATAAAAATAACAACTAATATTAATGTAGGTCTCCAAATATTGTAGTTGCACGTGTTTCACTTTACGGCAGTTTTCAACTGGATTCATGAATATTCATGACTATTTGGAAGTGTTCTCATTTCTGCACTTTATTTCTCTTTTTGGGAGTCTACTTTTCTTCAAATATTTTATGGTTTATGTGTGTTTCTTTTATCATCATTTTCAGTTTGCTCCTATGTTGTACTTCGAACATTTTCCCCTTTCATTCGTAAATTAACATGTGACTTCACATTCCCTGTTCATATTTTACGTTTTCATTGGGATTTTTTTTATTCTATGCAGAGTTTTAAAAAATCCCAATGAAAACGTAAAATGTGAACAGGGAATGTGATGTCATATGTTATAGAGCTATAAGTTGTAACAGTTTTACAAACTGTTTTCTAACTTTCTGCTTACAAATTTATTTTCAATATTATTTCCTTTATTTCTTTTTTATTTCATCTCTTTTTCCTTAATTTAACTTGTTTGTGTCAATATTCATACAATCTGATGTAAACATCAAATTGCATGTATCGACCCTATATAGATACTAATAATCGACAAGGCATGAAACTCTGCAGGTTTAAAAATTGTACCCGTGCTCGCTTCGGGTATATTTATTGCACCTTATTTCCATTGTGTCATTCAAACTAGGACATGTATCCATTCCTTAAAGACGCATCTTTTCGCTCCTGTTTTTGTTTTGTGCATACGATAGCTCAGTTTTCCAGAATTTTAAGATTTTCACACATTTATTGCCAAATATTTCGTAGGGTACCCTTGGTTGAATTGACAGAAATGACGAACCACTGAATTCCAAATGCATTACTTCAACGATAGGGTCAGAAAAGTCCCATACATTTATTATTTTGGCGCAATAATTTGAAATCATGACCAAGAGAAAAAGAAACTACCAGTCCACAGAAATATCAGTTTTTCTCATCGCCTGTTAATGATAACTACAAACTTAATTAAATATTTTACCATGTAACTATATCTATTGAATATGAAATCAAATTAAAAAAATGATATATATTCATTGATTATTATGTTTTCGTATTTTATTTGATTCCATTTATATAGAAAATACAAATAAGAGAATCAAATTTACCTTTATTTATCTGTGATTGCTCTGATCATCCACCCTTAATGGGCCCCCTAATCCCTCTTAATTTGGGAGGACAACCTTCTTTGATCTTTCAAAATGTTAGCGTTCCGGGATACAGCCAAAATTATACCTGAAAAAGAAGTTAATAATTTAACAATATAGCCATCAATTTTGTTGTTTCCTGGATGTGTTAATTGATCCCAATACAAGTTTATGACACCTTAATCAGGTGTTCCAGGTAGATTTTGTATATTGTCACAGCAGGTATGCAGTGGTCTACCTGTATCAGACTACATGTCTGACCAGATGTCTCTCAGAGTGATATGTAGTACCATGTCTCTACCTGTACTGTATGTTTTGTATTTGTATTTTCAGTTTCGTACCCTCCCCGGAGGTTTGTTCGATGAATAAAGATATCTTTAGTAGATCCTTCTTGTTCTTGCACAGTTCTTACTTCCTTAATGTAGCCCCTTACAAATGACAATAGCATTACAAAAAAATTGTAAGCAAAATACTCCCAGCTCATCAACAAATATCCATTGAATCTGTACATGTGTGTATGATATTTTAGTGTAAAGTTATCTATAAATTGGTGACATGTAATTGTAAATATATACCTGATGTAAAGCTCACAGACACTTGTTTCATTCAAAAAATATATGCCCCTCCTCTTCCTTACTTCAAGGTAAGCATCTGCCCTTTTCCCCTTCCCCACTTCGCCTCAATATTTTTCGCTTATTTGCGATCCTTTCGCTGACCCAATAATATCGTTACACTACCAAGATATTTCTTTTTCTACTGCCACATTTAAATATACCTACCGGGCCCCTCTCAGACGAATTGGACAAGAATATTCAGCGAAAGTCGCTTCGTCTATTTTTCAATCATTGAAACGGATACAGCCACTTCCGGTCCTGTATAAATTTATTTAGAAAATTATACAAAAAGGTGCTTTAAAAATCAAATGTCAGTTACTTAGAGTTGAACATATTTTTATAATCTGCATTGGAACAATTATCTGTATTTTAAAGGCTTACTTTACATTTGATAGGGGATGATCATGATGGCATTGTTACACATGGTCAGTCTAGAGAATTCCGAATGCATATGGAAGATCCAGCGCAAACCGGAAGTGGCTGTATCCGTTTCAATGATCTAAATTTTCACCAAGCCACGTTCGCTAAATATTTTTGTCCAATTCGTCTGAGGGGGGCCCGTAGTTATATTTAAATGTGGCAGTCGAAAAAAGAAATATCTCGGGAGTGTAACGATATAATTGGTCAACGAAAGGATCACAAATAAATGAAAAATATTGAGGCGAAACGGGGAAGGGGAAAAGGGCAGATGTTTACTTTGAAGTAAGGAAGAGGAGGGGACATATATTTTTTTAATAAAACAAGTGCCTGTGGTAAAACTGTATTTCTGTACACGTCGAGTAAGACCAATGAGTTAAAAAGAGGCTATCCTAAGGGATTTTGAAGATATATCTGTATATATATTACATGCCATTAAAAGCTGAAATGAAACACACATTCTAGTAATGTGCTATATTTAGCAACAGTCGAAAGAATTAGTTTCAACTATATTTAGCCTTTAAATGGACTATCCTCATTTTTCATCAACTTTTTTAAATTCATTATTAGTCGATTGATTGTTGTTTAATGGATGGAACAACAATTTAACCTTTCGGGAGGGAGGTGTAGGGGCTGTGGTTTTTTTTAACTGTCGCCAAATTAAAAAAAAAAAAATATCTTGACCCGAAATGTATTTTGAACCTGCACTTTACAATAAGAAATGTTGATACAATGACCGATAATAAGTGCAATATATACTGGTTGGTTATGGTTTTTAACGCCACTTTCAACAGTATACCATTTATATCGCGGTGGTACAATATACTAAAAGTTTAATGCTTTGTCCCTAACGTCAAGTGAGCTGTATTTAAAATATATTTATGCCAAGTTCTTGCTCAATGAAATAGGGGTGCAAAGTGTCAGTTGATCGGATGTTTCAATTGCCAACAAAAAAATAAATAGGGCAGGAGTAACAAGCTTTCAAAACTGATATGCAAAAAAAAATATAATGTATACACACTTATTTGTCAAACAACCTCAGCGTTGTAATGGTCAACGTGTTCACCTCAGTCTGGGTAGAACGTAGGCTCGATTCCAGATTCCCGGTCGGGTCAAACCTAGGACTAAAACAATGATATTTATTTCTTCTATACTCGGGGTAGTTAGTGGTTCCTGTTACAGGGTCAGGATTGTATAGATACAATAATAAGAACAACATTGACTAGATACTGAACTGGGAATATTGTACATGATATTATTCTGTAATTGTATGAGTGGGTGATTGTTGCTTACCGATACTTTCAGCAATATTTCAGCTATATCATGGCGACCAGTTTTAGTGGTTGGGGAAGTCGGAGGACCCGCAGAGAACCACCGACCATGGGCAAGCAACTGGTAAACTTTATCACTTGCAGCTGCGAGTCGAATGCACCCTTTTTGTAATTTACAAAGTCGGGCACGAACCCACGACGTATTGGTGATAGGAGTTGTTAGGTAATCCAACTACCTAACTCATTGAGCCACCCGGGTCCTTCTACTTCACAGAAGATACCATTGCAAATATTTATAGAAAAATTCTAATTGAAACCAGGAGTGCCAGATTATCTATATTTTGCATCTTTCAGATTTTTTCATTTTTTTTCTATAAATTTGGCAAAATAATTGTTTTCTTCTCTTTCTTCCCTCCCCCTAAAGGTTACATGTAAATCACAAACTATAACTCATAGTAATAAGCGTAAAGGGGAATCCATTATGATTTTGCTTTTTAATAAAGTCAACAGAGTTTTCGACAGCGTTCTGATTGTCCTTTATATAGAACAATTTAAAACATTTTAAAAACATAATAGTTATAAATACATTTTTTTTTATGTAGATATTTAATATATATTCAGTACAGGTCTCATGTCAGTCGTACCAACAAGTAAATCACGTGATTATTTAACTCCCTCTTTTGCAGTTTTCCTGATTTGGTGATATTTCGTCAGAAGATATTACTTTCAGATATTTTCAGGTAATGTACATTGTATGTTGTTGTTATATCAAATAGATATTCTGATTGTTATATTTTCGAATATAAATAAGTCAGTTGTCTAGAAATCTATTTAACCTGCATTAATTTATCTTAAAAGGTAAAATTAATTTAGTAATCGATAGCAACTACATATAAATGTAGCTTAAACATATGCGTATTTAAAAAAAAAGAAATAAAACAAGTATGTCAAGTCTACACTGCTCTTACCTTGATCAATTATTAAGACCTTGAAACTTATTACACCTATCAAGTACAGTTGTACTTACAGAGTTTAGATGTTTCAATCTCTTAATTGTCTAATTTGCAACCCACTATGCATTTAAGGAATGAAGAAGGGGACATTTTCAGCACCCCACTTGCATTATAAAGTATTAATTTCTTTGAGTTTAGACTTCCGAAGACATTTTCTGCTCTGTATTTCCAGCCTAATCTCGTCACATCTGCTGTCAAAGGTATTCTGGAATATTCAAATTTGACCCCCGTTGCATTCCGATGGATATAATTTTGGCATGGACAAATTGTGCCAGATTATGTGCAGATACGATTTCATATATAAAAGATATTTTCTAGTTCAAATATGCAAAACTAATGATAATCTCTTACTGTTCTTTAAGTAGTTAAAGGTCCATAAGATGCAAAATTCCAAAATGTAGTTAGAATTGTACGCTATTTTTTATCTATGTACCACGTAATCAATTTCGTGACGTGTCTCTCGATGTGAGATATTATAAAGGTGTTGAATAAATTTTCTAATTATTGACACGGAGAAACAGACAATAGCTTAAAACGTTATAAAATTGATTACGTGGTACACAAATAAACAATGGCGAACAATTAGATCCAAATTTTGGATTTATGGATCGGAATCATAATAAGAAAGCGTCCGAGTGGAGCGACATTCGCTTGTCTGTTCGTCTGTTGGAGTTATGGGACTTACATTTTCAATATGCATGAATGTTGTTATCGCATAGTGGCGGGACATAGTGCCCCTAGGACACAGTAACTTATTGTTTTAGTGAACTTCATGGGGGAAACCCTGTCAGAAATATGTAAATAAGGGTAATAACAAAATTACCGAACTCTGAATAATCTTACAAAGGGTAAGTCAAAACTCATAATTATATAAACAGACAAAATCAGTCAACAACCGGAAAACTGTGAAAACCGTAATGACCCTGACTTGGTACAGGCATTTTTAAAGAAATGGTGGGTTGAATCAGATTTTAAGGCGCCAAACCTCCCGCTCTCATTACGGTTCAAAGGTTCGGCTGTCACTATAACAGTATTTAAATACAGGAACAAAATAGGTAAAATAGTTGTCAAAGCAGTACCATATTCGGTGACGTAAATGTTAAGAATATTTTTACGTCACACATTGACAAAAAAAATATCCTTGACATTTTTTGACTTCTTTATCTTTATACATTTTCACTATATGAAAATGCATTGCTTATAATTTTTTCTGTAGAGACGGAATATATTTCGACAAGATCTTGATATCGGAATATAAACTTTTCAAGAGATCGAATAAGGCGAATCTTTTCATAGCCCTGGTCCAGTAGCCTGTTTCTCAGATGAAGATGACGTTTCAGGAAATCAGAATAATTGCTACTGGCCCTTGCATAGCGAATCAATTGCGAGATGTAAACACCATATGGAGGAAAAGCTGGTATATTGCTGCACATGTTTGAAAAATTTATGATTTTAAAATTGAAGACGTCCCGCTTATCATAAATTTTAGTGCTGAGTTGACCACTGTCGTCAAATTCGAGGTATAAGTCCAAAAATGATGCGGACGAAGCTGTATCGGTGGTCTCTTTAACTTCCAGCTCTGGAGGATATATCAATGGAAGAAATTCTGCAAATCTAGAATTATTGATAGATAAAACGTCATCAATATACCTGTATGTGAAATTAAATGCTCTAGCCTCATGAATCTTCTTATCTTTTACAAGCTTTTGAAGAAACTCCGACTCATATGAGTATAAAAATAAATCGGCTAGAAGAGGGGCACAATTCGTACCCATTGGTATGCCGACGACCTGCTGAAACAGTGTCCCTCCAAAGGAGACAAATATGTTATCGATGAGGAACTCCAGCATACTGATCACTTGTTCCTCGGAGTAGCATGTTTCACCTTTTTGAATTTTATTTGAAAAATATGTGGAATTGTAGCCTAACACAAAAAAATTTGAGCCATAGTTTCTATGACAAAGCTTTATGAATTGTTTCTTTTAAGTGAGTTTTTAATCTGTCATGCGGTAGGGTGATATATAGAGTTGAAAAATCAAAAGTTTTGATGGAGGATACCTGAGAGAAAGATCTTGAGTTCAGGTTATCCAAAAGATCTTTAGAGTTTTTCAAAATCCACATGTGATTTATGCCACTACGCGAGTAAACAGTTTCACAATATTTCTGTTGTCCTTCTTTTACTGCAGACAGAATCTTTGTCAGGTGAATAGACAATTCTTTCGTCGAACAAGTTGATGATCCCTCTATGTACCTTTCTTTGTATGGTGTCTTATGGAGTTTAGGTATCCAATATAAATAGGGTAAATCCTCAGACTCTTTACCAGAGGAAATGTTTAAAGAGGTCATGAATGATCTGTGGTTAGCTAGGATTTCATCTTTGTCGAACGAAGTTGGTTTGTATGTGGGTTTACTTGAGATGTTGCTATTTATGCCTAATTCCTTGATTAGGCATTCGAAGTAATATGATCTACATACAAACACGATATTGTTGAACGCCTTGTCCGCAGGAACGATAACATAAAGCATTATTATATTAATGAGGATTTCAAAATTTAAACTTTTTAAATTTCATCCAATATTCCTGTCTACAGTGTTCCAAAGCCTATGTTGTAGCTTTTACTGTTTCGGAGACATGAAGGAATTAAAAGGAAATACCACCCACGTTTTAAAGTCCCATTTAAGGTTGTAGACCTCGGGTATGGGAGATAACTCTATTTTCATTGTCTTCTCAAATATATGATCATATGTGCGTTTGAAAATTCCCCTTAAATTCCAAGCTTCTTGGTGACAAAAATTTTTTACATTGGATATGGTCAGTTAAAAAATATGACTCTTTTCCTTTTACCTTTCCATAGCTGTGCTCCTTGTATTTTGATATCTTATTGCTGCTTATGCCATTGTCGGGCAGTGTGTTATTATTATATGCCAGTGCCCACAAAATATCATTGAAATATCCCTTTCCAGAAAAAATGTTCATCGAAATATGTTATCAAAAATGCCAGAAATGTAACACAATTTGTGTGACAACCTTTTTCTATTGAATTTCAAGGGTTTGTCAAAAAAAAATTAAAGATATACACCAGAATCTTAGATATTATGAAACTATAAAGCAAATTCATTTTATGGTAGCTAAAAAAAATAGAAAGCTATGTTTGGGGAAAAAAATGTAATATCTGATCCTCTCTTGTACAACCGCCCCCTTCTCCTAAGACAACTAAAGAATAACCAGAATCAAACGAATACAACTGGAGCACAGCATTTGAAGGAATTTAACAATACAGCTGGGTGGCTGTCTGTGTTTTTTGGTGTGCTTTTTTTGTAATGAATTAATCAAGTAGAGTCACCCTCAAACAACCCCCCCCCCTCCCCAGACGACTTGAAAATAAAAAAGACAAATGCAGTCATTTGGTAATTTGGACATCTGCTGTGTCAATTATAATAATTCAAAAGCTTTTTGTTATTGGTGACTAGTTATTTGTTATCTCACAAAGCAAAGGATGGGTGTGTGAAAACTTTCCTCGACAATTTCAAATTTAAATATTTAAAAAATCTGACGGTAAAAGTTTGTAAAATTTGGTGCAATGATATCTATATGTCTATTCTTCAGTGTGACATTTGTTGGTGGAAATCAATCGACAGGAATTTTTTTAATCCGATTTTTAATACCAAAGTGGTCCTCAGGGCATTCCCCTGTTTTGCAGTTTCCACTGTTTTGCACGTGATTATCTTCAAACAGGATATTCAGATATGCTAGATATTTCATATTTATTCAACAACAACACTCTCAAATGTATTAAAAGCCATAATATTCCCTTTCAATCAGAAATAAATGTGCATATCTATTAGAATCTTCCGAAACTAGTATTACCATCTGAAACTTTGGCAGATAATGTATTTAGACATAACTATTTCATGATGCAAATTTAAAAAAAATTGAACGATGGGAACATTTTAAGATAGCTCAGGTCTACACCCTTAAATGAGCTAAAGGTTAACATAGGACCCTACATCAAAACGTAAGATATTGTTTCTCTCAGAATCTAGATTTCATTGAACACAAACTCTATTTGAATAATTCGGGTGATTGATATATGCTCAAGTGGACCTCTATCTTAATCATGGAAGACTAAATTTGCTATGATTCTACGATTTTCTCATTGGATTTGAGAACTGTTCCGACAGTGTGAATTTTGTTTTCTATCTTTTATTCCATATGTATCTACAGTGTACTATAATAGAGCGCTAGGAAAGACAGGGTTAATTGAAAAGCCATTCTGATTGTAATTAATTAATTTTAGTGGTGTACAGAAATCAAAGTGACTACAGACAATTAATAAATGATAATTTCTATTTTAATATCAATGATATATTACAGGATATCAACATCATGTCAACTTCTCCATTTTTCTGTGGAATGTGTGATAATCGCCATATTTCTAAGCCATCAGAAGTTTGGTGTCCAGATTGTGAAGAAGGACTTTGTACAGAATGCTTTGAATATCACAGTTCATGGAAGCTGTCACGAAGTCATACCACGATACCCATAGCGGAATACCAGAAGTTGCCGTCGTACGTGTTGAAAATTAAAGAACATTGCAACGAACATCGTGAAAAGTTCAATTTATACTGTAAAGAACATGAGTGTCCGTGTTGTGGAATTTGCATTGTGAAAAATCATAGTGATTGTAAGAATGTAGCTATCATGGAAGAAATAATAAAGAACGTGAAGACATCAAGTATGTTCAATGAGACCGAACATTTTATTAAAGAAATGATTGAAAATATTGGTAAAATTAGACAACATAGTGAGACCAACTCCAGTGCTGTTAAAGAACAAAAACGAATAATTGAGAATGAAATACAGGAACTGAGGATAAAAATCAACAATCATCTTGACAGGTTACAGGAAAATCTGATGACGGAATTGGATGCAGCAGAAATGCAAGTAACCGAAGAAACACGTGAACTACTTGTATCTTTAGACGAGAAACAGAAGGCACTGACTGAATACCAGACAAATATAGTCAACATAAAAAGGTATGCATCAGACCTACAAACATTTATAGCCGTCAAGCAAATAGAGAAAGACGTAGAAACACAAGACATGTGTCTACAGTCACTAGTTAACAGTGATAGTCTGAATCAAACCAAATTAACATACAAGATAGACACCGGTCTGAAGAATATTACCACCAACTTTCAAAAGTTTGCCGAAGTAGTTGTTGAAAAGATAAACAAGCCCAGATGATGGTAGCTGAACTATCACCACCCATGTCAGTTGAAAATATACAGCTCAATCTGAAACAAAAGATAAACACCAAGGGGAGTTCAATCAGAGGGTGTTCTTTACTTCCAGATGGTAGAATTGTATTTTCCTGTTTTAGTTCTGATACTGTAAGATTCATCAACAAAGAAGGAATAGAATTATTCAAGATAGATAAAGATAAAACGAGATCTTGTACTTATGATACAGTTTACATTAAAGATAACAATAACGTTGCTGTATCATCTGGATGGGGAGATAAAAGATGTATAACTATAATAGATATAGAAAGTCAGAAAGTCATGACAACTATTCCCTTGGATACGATCATTTATGGAATGGCTGTTAGAGGTAGGACAATATATTACTGTACAAGTGGTAAAGGACTAAGGATGTTAAATCTGAGTGATAGATCTGTTAGTGATATAATCAGCAGTGATATGCCAGGAGTTCATTACGTAGCAACATCTGGAGACAAACTTTACTACACAAACACTAACACTAACACCGTGACATGTTGTGATTTACGTGGTACAACACAATGGGAATTCAGAGATGCACGTGTTCTACAGCGTCCACTTGGTATCTCTGTAGACAATGATGGGAACGTGTATGCAGTCGGGTGTCATTCTAACAACGTTATGGTTATCTCCCCTGATGGACAACGTCATAGACAACTATTGGTTTCCAAGGATGGTTTGTCATGCCCACGTGTACTTGATTATGACAGATCTACTAATAGGTTATTAGTTGTGAATGTCAGCAGTACGGCTTTTCTGTTTGATGTTACAAGAGGAGAAAATCAAAACAATATACACCATTAAATAGCCTGATTTTTATTTTAAAGACTGTGACTTATTAATATTACCACTTCATCTTGACTAGTAAGTCTACTTCATGTAATTCATATAATTCAATATAATAAACATCAAAGATTTTCAGTATCAATTTAATACACCTGATGTACATTTCTGTATTTAATGTGTTTATTGGTCTATACACCAGATGTACATTTATGTATTTCACTTGTTCAGTGGTACTAGATATCAGATGTACATGTACATATATTGCATTTAATTTTTTTCATGGCTTCGATACACCAGATGAAGATATCTGTATTTAGCTTGTTCATGGCTTCCAGACAACATATGTACATTTCTGGATTTAACTTGCTCAGTGGTTCTAGACATCAGGGGTCCGTTGTTGAACTTGTCATTAAGCTAATCATATGATTAGTCATAGTTACATGATTCATTCCTAATCACACACTTAGCTAATGCAACGATTAAATTTTGTTGCTGAACTCTTTTTTAATCAATGTATAAACTTGTCATATTTAATCATTGAATTAGCTAATTATGTGATTATGAATAAATCATGTAATTATGGCTAATCATATGATTAGCTTAATCACAAGTTAAACGACGGACCCCTGATGTACATATTTGTATTTAACAGTAAACTTGTTCATGGCTGCTAGACATCAAATACATTTCTGTATCTATCTTGTTCAGTGGATCTGGACACCAGAAACAGAAACGAAGATAATATTTAATGATTTGTACTAAACACACAGTGAGATAGGTGTTAATAATAAGGTGATTAACGCCACTGTCAAAATATTTCAGCTATATTCCGGCGATCAGCTTTATTGATGGCGGAATCCGGAGTACCTAGCTGCCACAAGTCAATGACAAACTTTATGACATGCTTTTTTATCGAGTACCCTTCGTGGGTTTCGAACTCACAACTTTAGTGATGATAGGCACTGATTGCACGGTAGTTTTAAATTCAACTACCATAAGATCACAACCACGAGGGTACTTCAATAAGATATGTTGGCAAAACATGTTTAAATCATTATTACCTGAATGGAAACTTATTTTACTTTGAAGGACAAGTTTGCTAATTATTTATTTTTTCCATTGGGGAGGGGGAAGGGGTATGCTCAATGTGCAATAAAATTATGAAGATACAAAAGGATAATCAGAGGCCGTGATTAGAAGGACGCACATAATGACAATAGAAAAAAGACACGAAGACAAAAACAATGATAGATATAACATTGCACGGAACTATTGATAGAGTAATACAAACTCCACAAAACAACGGGGGTAAACGTATCTGTTTCGAACCGGTAAGCTGTTCCTGTTCCTCTAGTAGCCCCTATCGTGGCAATGGTAAACAACGCATACGGTTGATAGGGAAACCGGTACAGGTCAATAAAAATAGATAACACAATTAAAACATGAGCCCCTACAAAACAGATCAGAGTAAAGACGAATCGAATATCGTGTAAGCATATAAACATGGAAATGTAAAGAACATACCTAAAATTAATAAAACGTAATTGTTAAAAATGTCAAAAATACGAACTCCACTTAATAGCGGGCCGATCTCAAGTACTCCGGAGAGGTAGGTAGTTCCTTCTCCTCTACTGGCACATGTCGTGTTACTCCTGCTACAAACCCGGCAAAGTTGTAATATACTTTAAACTATTCATTATAGAGGTTTTTAGGGTACTAGCAACAATAATTTAGCTATAACGTGGTGATCTGATTGATTGGTGGTGAAAACCGCAGTATTTGGTAAAAACAATCGACCTGCCACACAACTGGACAAATGTTATCACATAAATTCGTCTAGAGTGAAAACAGTCACAGCTGGAAGACAATTAGCAAATTTAAGTGCGAAGGGAAATGACTGCAATCAATATTGTTGGTGACTGCTGCTACGATGATCCCTTTTGAAATAAACAGAGAAAACAGAGGCACTGGACAAAGACAAATAAAACAAAAACACAAATCACAAAATTAAACATAATAACCAACACGGACCCACTGAAGGTGAATCAAGGTGCTCACTAAGGTTAAGAAGTCCCTCTTATAAGACACCCACAGTTTTACTCGCATAGTCGCAAGGGCATGAAGGTTGTTGTTTTCTTCTAATTACAGTCAAACATGCTTTAGTGACTGCCTCTATTACGCTACAGTCAAACCTGCTTTAGTGACCACCTCTATTAAGTTACAGTCAAACCTTCTTTAGTGACCACCTCTATTAAGTTACAATCAAACCTGCTTTAGTGACCACCTCTAATAAGTTAGTCAAGCCTGCTTTAGTGACTACCTCTATTAAGTTACAGTCAAACCTGTTTTAGTGACCAACTCCATTAAGCTACAGTCAAACCTGCTTTAGTGACCACCTCTATTAAACTACAGTCAAACCTTCTTTAGTGACCACCTCTATTAAGTTACAGTCAAATCTTCTTTAGTGACCACCTCTTTTAGGTTAGTCAAACCTGCTTTAGTGACCACCTCTATTAAACAATAAATTGTATTGCGTGATCTTAATTTCATATTCCTTTTACAGTGCATTTCATATGAAATAAACCTGCATTGAGCGACCACCTGTCTTATGTGACCATTTTTCACTGTTGTCGTTTGATTGTACATGATTTGCTTTAAAGGAAGAAGAGTTTGAAGATACCAATGGAATAATCAGAATCCGTAAATAGAATTACAAACAACACACCCGCGCTGGTCATGCTGGAATATTACTGGTAATGAAAGAGACGTTGACAATCGGAAATGTGAAGTCATCACATTTGTATTTATTTTTTTTATTTTCATCCCTGATCTATTCCATTGTGAAGGTCAGCATAAGACGCAGACCTTTGCGTGTCAGTAGTATCCCTTACCTCAAGCTTATTTGGATAGATGGGATGCAGATAATCACCGAATCAAGTTGATCATTGACAAAGCATCATCTATTAAGAGAAGACTGCAATTAATTGTCAGGTCTTATCTTCTATCTTTATTCACGAGAGGTCTCGAAGGAAGTTTGCTACATATGCTGTATTACCAAGAATCGTGGATCAACTATGAATGAAACAAGCTATATCTCTTTAATACAGTAGGCTAAACATTCTCCTCACTTCCTTATGTGTTCTTCTCATCATTACATTGTCTCTGGATTGACCACAGACCATCACAAGTAACAGAATGATAATCATATTGCTTGTGCTTTCACTCCTTGCGTGTGTGTCTCGTTATTACATTTTACTAGGATTGACCACAGACCATCGTCAGTTACACAATGATGATTATGAAGAGTTTTATAATACTAAACGGGTAACCATCAATCGTAAAAAGTACAGACCATACAATGGTAGCAAGAAAAGGGACAAAATGATCTGTAAAACACTACACAGAAAACTAATGATTGGACAACACGAACCCTACGGAAAACAGTGGGTGAAGTCAGGTGCTCCGGACAGGTAAGAAATTGCTTCTCCCCTACGTGCAATCGTCGTAATACAGCTCTACCTGTATATGGTTTGTCGGCGATACTCTACAATATAACGAACATAATATCCTTTCAACTGAAGTTGTTACTCTGGGTGACTAAATATTTAGGGTGGTGTATTGTTATGGTGCTTAACGCCATTATCAAAATTATTTCAGCGATATCGTGGGGGTCAGTTTTATTGGGAGAAGGAAGCCGGATGAAATCGAACGACCTGTAGCAAGCCGCTGACAAACTTTATCACACAAGGTTGTATCGAGTACACATCGTCTTGAACAGGATTCGAAATCGAAAGTCTGAGGGGATAGGAACTGATTGCATATGTAGTTTTTAATCTAACTACCATACGATAACGACCACGACGACCCCTTATATATGCAAAACGATAGACAGTAGATACAAAAGCGAGAATAAACAAATCATCAAACAGGGCAAACAGACAAACAGACAAACAGAAAAACAGAAAAACAGACAAACGATAGAGAGCAGATACAAAGTCGAGAATAAACAAATTATTAAACAGGACAAAAAAACAAACAGACAAACAGACAAACAGACAAACAATAGACAGCAGATACAAAGGCGAGAATAAACAAATCATCAAACAGGACAAAATGAAAAACAGACAAACAGACAAACAGACAAACGATAGACAGTAGATACAAAGGCGAGAATAAATAAATCATCAAACAGGACGAAAAGACAAACAGACAAACAGACAAACGATAGACAGTAGATACAAAGGCGAGAATAAACAAATCATCAAACAGGACAAACAGACAAACAGACAAACGATAGACATTAGATACAAAGGCGAGAATAAACAAATCATCAAACAAGACAAAAAGACAAACAGACAAACGATAGACAGTAGACACAAAGGCGAGAATAAACAAATCATCAAACAGGACAAAAAGACAAACAGACAAACACACAAACGATAGACAGTAGATACAAAAGCGAGAATAAACAAATCATCAAACAGGACAAAATGAAAAACAGACAAACAGACAAACAGACAAACGATAGACAGTAGATACAAAGGCGAGAATAAATAAATCATCAAACAGGAAGAAAAGACAAACAGACAAACAGACAAACGATAGACAGTAGATACAAAGGTGAGAATAAACAAATCATCAAACAGGACAAAAAGACAAACAGACAAACAGACAAACGATAGACAGTAGATACAAAGGCGAGAATAAACAAATCATCAAACAGGACAAACAAACAAACAGACAAACGATAGACATTAGATACAAAGGCGAGAATAAACAAATCATCAAACAAGACAAAAAGACAAACAGACAAACGATAGACAGTACACACAAAGGCGAGAATAAACAAATCATCAAACAGGACAAAAAGACAAACAGACAAACACACAAACGATAGACAGTAGATACAAAGGCGAAAATAAACAAATCATCAAACAGGACAAAAAGACAAACAGACAAACAGACAAACGATAGACAGTAGATACAAAGGCGAGAATAAACAAATCATCAAACAGGACAAACAGACAAACAGACAAACAGACAAACGATAGACAGTAGATACGAAGGCAAGAATAAACAAATCATCAAACAGGACAAAAAGACAAACAGACAAACAGACAAACGATAGACAGTAGATACAAAGGCGAGAATACACAAATCATCAAACAGGACAAAAAGACAAACAGACAAACAGAAAAACGATAGACAGTAGATACAAAGCCGAGAATAAACAAATCATCAAACAAGACAAACAGACAAACAGACAAACGATAGACAGTAGATACAAAGGCGAGAATAAACAAATCATCACACAGGACAAAAAGACAAACAGACAAACAGACAAACGATAGACAGTAGATACAAAGGCGAGAATAAACAAATCATCAAACAGGACAAAAAGACAAACAGACAAACACACAAACGATAGACAGTAGATACAAAGGCGAGAATAAACAAATCATCAAACAGGACGAAAAGACAAACAGACAAACAGAAAAACGATAGACAGTAGATACAAAGGCGAGAATAAACAAATCATCAAACAGGACAAAAAGACAAACAGAAAAACAGAAAAACAGACAAACGATAGACAGTAGATACATAGGCGAGAATTAACAAATCATCAAACAGGACAAACAGACAAACAGACAAACAGACAAACGATAGATAGTAGATACAATGGCGAGAATAAACAAATCATTAAACAGGACAAAAAGACAAACAGACAAACAGACAAACAGACAAACGATAGACAGTAGACACTAAGGTGAGAATAAACAAATCGTCAAACAGGACAAACAGACAAACAGAAAAACAGACAAACGATAGACAGTAGATACAAAGGTGAGAATAAACAAATCATCAAACAGACAAACAGACAAACAGACAAACGATAGACAGTAGATACAAAGGCGAGAATAAACAAATCATCAAACAGGACAAACAGACAAACAGACAAACGATAGACATTAGATACAAAGGCGAGAATAAACAAATCATCAAACAAGACAAAAAGACAAACAGACAAACGATAGACAGTAGACACAAAGGCGAGAATAAACAAATCATCAAACAGGACAAAAAGACAAACAGACAAACACACAAACGATAGACAGTAGATACAAAAGCGAGAATAAACAAATCATCAAACAGGACAAAATGAAAAACAGACAAACAGACAAACAGACAAACGATAGACAGTAGATACAAAGGCGAGAATAAATAAATCATCAAACAGGAAGAAAAGACAAACAGACAAACAGACAAACGATAGACAGTAGATACAAAGGTGAGAATAAACAAATCATCAAACAGGACAAAAAGACAAACAGACAAACAGACAAACGATAGACAGTAGATACAAAGGCGAGAATAAACAAATCATCAAACAGGACAAACAAACAAACAGACAAACGATAGACATTAGATACAAAGGCGAGAATAAACAAATCATCAAACAAGACAAAAAGACAAACAGACAAACGATAGACAGTACACACAAAGGCGAGAATAAACAAATCATCAAACAGGACAAAAAGACAAACAGACAAACACACAAACGATAGACAGTAGATACAAAGGCGAAAATAAACAAATCATCAAACAGGACAAAAAGACAAACAGACAAACAGACAAACGATAGACAGTAGATACAAAGGCGAGAATAAACAAATCATCAAACAGGACAAACAGACAAACAGACAAACAGACAAACGATAGACAGTAGATACGAAGGCAAGAATAAACAAATCATCAAACAGGACAAAAAGACAAACAGACAAACAGACAAACGATAGACAGTAGATACAAAGGCGAGAATACACAAATCATCAAACAGGACAAAAAGACAAACAGACAAACAGAAAAACGATAGACAGTAGATACAAAGCCGAGAATAAACAAATCATCAAACAAGACAAACAGACAAACAGACAAACGATAGACAGTAGATACAAAGGCGAGAATAAACAAATCATCACACAGGACAAAAAGACAAACAGACAAACAGACAAACGATAGACAGTAGATACAAAGGCGAGAATAAACAAATCATCAAACAGGACAAAAAGACAAACAGACAAACACACAAACGATAGACAGTAGATACAAAGGCGAGAATAAACAAATCATCAAACAGGACGAAAAGACAAACAGACAAACAGAAAAACGATAGACAGTAGATACAAAGGCGAGAATAAACAAATCATCAAACAGGACAAAAAGACAAACAGAAAAACAGAAAAACAGACAAACGATAGACAGTAGATACATAGGCGAGAATTAACAAATCATCAAACAGGACAAACAGACAAACAGACAAACAGACAAACGATAGATAGTAGATACAATGGCGAGAATAAACAAATCATTAAACAGGACAAAAAGACAAACAGACAAACAGACAAACAGACAAACGATAGACAGTAGACACTAAGGTGAGAATAAACAAATCGTCAAACAGGACAAACAGACAAACAGAAAAACAGACAAACGATAGACAGTAGATACAAAGGTGAGAATAAACAAATCATCAAACAGACAAACAGACAAACAGACAAACGATAGACAGTAGATACAAAGGCGAGAATAAACAAATCATTAAACAAGACAAAAAGACAAACAGACAAACAGACAAACAGACAAACGTTAGACAGTAGATACAAAGGCGAGAATAAACAAATCATCAAACAGGACAAACAGACAAACAGACAAACAGACAAACGATAGACAGTAGATACAAAGGCGAGAATAAACAACTCATCAAACAGGACAAAAAGACAAAAGACAAAAAGACAAACAGACAAACAAACAAAAAGACAAACGATAGACAGTAGATACAAAGGCGAGAATAAACAAATCATCAAACAGGACAAAAAGACAAAGAAACAAACAGACAAACGATAGACAGTAGATACAAAGGTGAGAATAAACAAATCATCAAACAGGACAAAAAGACAAACAGACAAACAGACGAACGATAGACAGTAGATACAGAGGTGAAAACAAACAAATCATCAAACAGGACAAAAAGACAAACAGACAAACAGACAAACAGACAAACGATAGACAGTAGATATAAAGGCGAGAATAAACAAATCATCAAACAGGACAAAAAGACAAACAGACAAACAGACAAACAGACAAACGATAGACAGTAGATACAAAGGTCAGAATAAACAAATCATTAAACAGGACAAAAAGACAAACAGACAAACAGACAAACGATAGACAGTAGATACAAATGTGAGAATAAACAAATCATCAAACAGGACAAAAAGACAAACAGACAAACAGACAAACGATAGACAGTAGATACAAAGGCGAGAATAAGCAAATTATCAAACAGGACGAAAGACAAACAGACAAACGATAGACAATAGATAAAAAGGCGAGAATAAACAACTCATCAAACAGGACAAAAAGACAAAAGACAAACAGACAAACAGACAAACAAACAACAAGACAAACGATAGACAGTAGATACAAAGGCGAGAATAAACAAATCATCAAACAGGACAAAAAGACAAAGAGACAAACAGACAAACGATAGACAGTAGATACAAAGGTGAGAATAAACAAATCATCAAACAGGATAAAAAGACAAACAGACAAACAGACAAACGATAGACAGTAGATACAGAGGTGAAAATAAACAAATCATCAAACAGGACAAAAAGACAAACAGACAAACAGACAAACAGACAAACGATAGACAGTAGATATAAAGGCGAGAATAAACAAATCATCAAACAGGACAAAAAGACAAACAGACAAACAGACAAACAGACAAACGATAGACAGTAGATACAAAGGTCAGAATAAACAAATCATTAAACAGGACAAAAAGACAAACAGACAAACAGACAAACGATATACAGTAGATACAAAGGTCAGAATAAACAAATCATCAAACAGGACAAAAAGACAAACAGACAAACAGACAAACGATAGACAGTAGATACAAAGGCGAGAATACACAAATCATCAAACAGGACAAAAAGACAAACAGACAAACAGACAAACGATAGACAGTAGATACAAAGGCGAGAATAAACAAATCATCAAACAGGACAAACAGACAAACAGACAAACGATAGACATTAGATACAAAGGCGAGAATAAACAAATCATAAAACAAGACAAAAAGACAAACAGACAAACGATAGACAGTAGACATAAAGGCGAGAATAAACAAATCATCAAACAGGACAAAAAGACATACAGACAAACACACAAACGATAGAAAGTAGATACAAAGGCGAGAATAAACAAATCATCAAACAAGACCAACAGACAAACAGACAAACAGACAAACGATAGACAGTAGATACGAAGGCGAGAATAAACAAATCATCAATCAGGACAAAAAGACAAACAGACAAACGATAGACAGTAGATACAAAGGCGAGAATAAACAAATCATCAAACAGGACAAAAAGACAAACAGAAAAACAGACAAACGATAGATGGTAGATACAAAGGCGAGAATAAACAAATCATCAAACAGGACAAAAAGACAAACAGGCAAACACACACACGATAGACAGTAGATACAAAGGCGAGAATAAACAAATCATCAAACAGGACGAAAAGACAAACAGACAAACAGAAAAACGAAAGACAGTAGATACAAAGGCGAGAATACACAAATCATCAAACAGGTCAAAAAGACAAACAGAAAAACAGACAAACGATAGACAGTAGATACAAAGGCGAGAATAAACAAATCATCAAACAGGACAAA
Source organism: Bathymodiolus septemdierum (assembly GCA_963383655.1). Classification (NCBI taxonomy): domain Eukaryota; kingdom Metazoa; phylum Mollusca; class Bivalvia; order Mytilida; family Modiolidae; genus Bathymodiolus; species Bathymodiolus septemdierum. The sequence goes on from OY726527.1 coordinate 47,268,260, forward strand.
CAGACAAACAGACAAACAGACAAACGATAGACAGTAGATACAAAGGCGAGAATAAACAACTCATCAAACAGGACAAAAAGACAAAAGACAAAAAGACAAACAGACAAACAAACAAAAAGACAAACGATAGACAGTAGATACAAAGGCGAGAATAAACAAATCATCAAACAGGACAAAAAGACAAAGAAACAAACAGACAAACGATAGACAGTAGATACAAAGGTGAGAATAAACAAATCATCAAACAGGACAAAAAGACAAACAGACAAACAGACGAACGATAGACAGTAGATACAGAGGTGAAAACAAACAAATCATCAAACAGGACAAAAAGACAAACAGACAAACAGACAAACAGACAAACGATAGACAGTAGATATAAAGGCGAGAATAAACAAATCATCAAACAGGACAAAAAGACAAACAGACAAACAGACAAACAGACAAACGATAGACAGTAGATACAAAGGTCAGAATAAACAAATCATTAAACAGGACAAAAAGACAAACAGACAAACAGACAAACGATAGACAGTAGATACAAATGTGAGAATAAACAAATCATCAAACAGGACAAAAAGACAAACAGACAAACAGACAAACGATAGACAGTAGATACAAAGGCGAGAATAAGCAAATTATCAAACAGGACGAAAGACAAACAGACAAACGATAGACAATAGATAAAAAGGCGAGAATAAACAACTCATCAAACAGGACAAAAAGACAAAAGACAAACAGACAAACAGACAAACAAACAACAAGACAAACGATAGACAGTAGATACAAAGGCGAGAATAAACAAATCATCAAACAGGACAAAAAGACAAAGAGACAAACAGACAAACGATAGACAGTAGATACAAAGGTGAGAATAAACAAATCATCAAACAGGATAAAAAGACAAACAGACAAACAGACAAACGATAGACAGTAGATACAGAGGTGAAAATAAACAAATCATCAAACAGGACAAAAAGACAAACAGACAAACAGACAAACAGACAAACGATAGACAGTAGATATAAAGGCGAGAATAAACAAATCATCAAACAGGACAAAAAGACAAACAGACAAACAGACAAACAGACAAACGATAGACAGTAGATACAAAGGTCAGAATAAACAAATCATTAAACAGGACAAAAAGACAAACAGACAAACAGACAAACGATATACAGTAGATACAAAGGTCAGAATAAACAAATCATCAAACAGGACAAAAAGACAAACAGACAAACAGACAAACGATAGACAGTAGATACAAAGGCGAGAATACACAAATCATCAAACAGGACAAAAAGACAAACAGACAAACAGACAAACGATAGACAGTAGATACAAAGGCGAGAATAAACAAATCATCAAACAGGACAAACAGACAAACAGACAAACGATAGACATTAGATACAAAGGCGAGAATAAACAAATCATAAAACAAGACAAAAAGACAAACAGACAAACGATAGACAGTAGACATAAAGGCGAGAATAAACAAATCATCAAACAGGACAAAAAGACATACAGACAAACACACAAACGATAGAAAGTAGATACAAAGGCGAGAATAAACAAATCATCAAACAAGACCAACAGACAAACAGACAAACAGACAAACGATAGACAGTAGATACGAAGGCGAGAATAAACAAATCATCAATCAGGACAAAAAGACAAACAGACAAACGATAGACAGTAGATACAAAGGCGAGAATAAACAAATCATCAAACAGGACAAAAAGACAAACAGAAAAACAGACAAACGATAGATGGTAGATACAAAGGCGAGAATAAACAAATCATCAAACAGGACAAAAAGACAAACAGGCAAACACACACACGATAGACAGTAGATACAAAGGCGAGAATAAACAAATCATCAAACAGGACGAAAAGACAAACAGACAAACAGAAAAACGAAAGACAGTAGATACAAAGGCGAGAATACACAAATCATCAAACAGGTCAAAAAGACAAACAGAAAAACAGACAAACGATAGACAGTAGATACAAAGGCGAGAATAAACAAATCATCAAACAGGACAAACAGACAAACAGACAAACAGACAAACGATAGATAGTAGATACAAAGGCGAGAATAAACAAATCATTAAACAGGACAAAAAGACAAACAGACAAACAGACAAACAGACAAACAGACAAACGATAGACAGTAGACACAAAGGTGAGATTAAACAAATCATCAAACAGGACAAACAGACAAACAGAAAAACAGACAAACGATAGACAGTAGATACAAAGGTGAGAATAAACAAATCATCAAACAGACAAACAGACAAACAGACAAACGATAGACAGTAGATACAAAAGCGAGAATAAACAAATCATTAAACAAGACAAAAAGACAAACAGACAAACAGACAAACAGAAAAACGTTAGACAGTAGATACAAAGGTGACAATAAACAAATCATGAAACAGAAAAACTGACAAACAGACAAACAGACAAACGATAGACAGTAGATACAAAGGCGAGAATAAACAAATCATCAAACAGGACAAACAGACAAACAGACAAATAGACAAACGATAGACAGTAGATACAAAGGTGACAATAAGCAAATTATCAAACAGGACGAAAAGACAAACAGACAAACGATAGACAGTAGATACAAAGGCGAGAATAAACAAATCATAAAACAGGACAAACACACAAAGAGACAAACAGACAAACAGACAAACGATAGACAATAGATACAAAGGCGAGAATAAACAACTCATCAAACAGGACAAAAAGACAAAAGACAAACAGACAAACAGACAAACAAACAAAAAGACAAACGATAGACAGTAGATACAAAGGCGAGAATAAACAAATCATCAAACAGGACAAAAAGACAAAGAGACAAACAGAAAAACGATAGACAGTAGATACAAAGGTGAGAATAAACAAATCATCAAACAGGACAAAAAGACAAACAGACAAACAGACAAACGATAGACAGTAGATACAGAGGTGAGAATAAACAAATCATCAAACAGGACAAAAAGACAAACAGACAAACAGACAAACAGACAAACGCTAGACAGTAGATATAAAGGCGAGAATAAACAAATCATCAAACAGGACAAAAAGACAAACAGACAAACAGACAAACAGACAAACGATAGACAGTAGATACAAAGGTCAGAATAAACAAATCATTAAACTGGAGAAAAAGACAAACAGACAAACAGACAAACGATAGACAGTAGATACAAAGGCGAGAATAAACAAATCATCAAACAGGACAAAAAGAAAAACAGACAAACAGACAAACAGAAAACGATAGACAGCAGATACAAAGGTGAGAATAAACAAATCATCAAACAGGACAAAAAGACAAACAAACAAACAGACAAACGATAGACAGTAAATACAAAGGTGAGAATAAACAAATCATCAAACAGGACAAAAAGACAAACAGACAAACAGACAAACAGACAAACGATAGACAGTAAATATAAAGGCGAGAATAAACAAATCATCAAACAGGACAAAAAGACAAACAGACAAACAGACAAACAGACAAACGATAGACAGTAGATACAAAGGTGAGAATAAACAAATCATCAAACAGGACAAAAACACAAACAGACAAACAGACAAACAGACAAACGATAGACAGCAGATACAAAGGTGAGAATAAACAAATCATTAAACAGGACAAAAAGACAAACAGACAAACAGACAAACGATAGACAGTAGATACAAAGGCAAGAATAAACAAATCATCAAACAGGACAAAAAGACAAACAGAAAAACAGACAAACAGACAAACGATAGACAGCAGATACAAAGGTTAGAATAAACAAATCATCAAACAGGACAAAAAGACAAACAGACAAACAGACAAACGATAGACAGTAGATACAAAGGTGAGAATAAACAAATCATCAAACAGGACAAAAAGACAAACAGACAAACAGACAAACAGACAAACGATAGACAGTAGATACAAAGGCGAGAATAAACAAATCATTAAACATGAAAAAAAGACAAACAGACAAACGATAGACAGTAGATACAAAGGTGAGCATAAACAAATCATTAAACAGGACAAACAGACAAACAGATAAACGATAGACAGTAGATACAAAGGTGAGAATTAACAAATCATCAAACAGGACAAAAAGGCAAACGATAGACAGTAGATACAAAGGTGAGAATAAACAAATCATTAAACAGGACAAAAAGACAAACAGAAAAACGATAGACAGTAGATACAAAGGTGAGAATTAACAAATCATCAAACAGGACAAAAAGACAAACAGACAAACGTTAGACAGTAGATACAAAGGCGAGAATAAACAAATCATCAAACAGGACAAACAGAGAAACAGACAAACAGACAAACGATAGACAGTAGATACAAAGGCGAGAATAAACAAATCATCAAACAGGACAAACAGAGAAACAGACAAACAGACAAACGATAGACCGTAGATACAAAGGTGAGAATAAGCAAATTATCAAACAGGACGAAAAGACAAACAGACAAACGATAGACAGTAGATACAAAGGCGAGAATAAACAAATCATAAAACAGGACAAACAGACAAACAGACAAACAGACAAACAGACAAACGATAGACAGTAGATACAAAGGCGAGAATAAACAACTCATCAAACAGGACAAAAAGACAAAAGACAAACAGACAAACAGACAAACAAACAAAAAGACAAACGATATACAGTAGATACAAAAGCGAGAATAAACAAATCATTAAACAAGACAAAAAGACAAACAGACAAACAGACAAACAGACAAACGTTAGACAGTAGATACAAAGGTGACAATAAACAAATCATGAAACAGAAAAACAGACAAACAGACAAACAGACAAACGATAGACAGTAGATACAAAGGCGAGAATAAACAAATCATCAAACAGGACAAACAGACAAACAGACAAACGATAGACAGTAGATACAAAAGCGAGAATAAACAAATCATTAAACAAGAGAAAAAGACAAACAGACAAACAGACAAACAGACAAACGTTAGACAGTAGATACAAAGGTGACAATAAACAAATCATGAAACAGAAAAACAGACAAACAGACAAACAGACAAACGATAGACAGTAGATACAAAGGCGAGAATAAACAAATCATCAAACAGGACAAACAGACAAACAGACAAACAGACAAACGATAGACAGTAGATACAAAGGTGACAATAAGCAAATTATCAAACAGGACGAAAAGACAAACAGACAAACGATAGACAGTAGATACAAAGGCGAGAATAAACAAATCATAAAACAGGACAAACACACAAAGAGACAAACAGACAAACAGACAAACGATAGACAATAGATACAAAGGCGAGAATAAACAACTCATCAAACAGGACAAAAAGACAAAAGACAAACAGACAAACAGACAAACAAACAAAAAGACAAACGATAGACAGTAGATACAAAGGCGAGAATAAACAAATCATCAAACAGGACAAAAAGACAAACAGACAAACAGACAAACGATAGACAGTAGATACAAAGGTGAGAATAAACAAATCATCAAACAGGACAAAAAGACAAACAGACAAACAGACAAACGATAGACAGTAGATACAGAGGTGAGAATAAACAAATCATCAAACAGGACAAAAAGACAAACAGACAAACAGACAAACGCTAGACAGTAGATATAAAGGCGAGAATAAACAAATCATCAAACAGGACAAAAAGACAAACAGACAAACACACAAACAGACAAACGATAGACAGTAGATACAAAGGTCAGAATAAACAAATCATCAAACAGGACAAACAGACAAACAGACAAACAGACAAACGATAGATAGTAGATACAATGGCGAGAATAAACAAATCATTAAACAGGACAAAAAGACAAACAGACAAACAGACAAACAGACAAACGATAGACAGTAGACACAAAGGTGAGAATAAACAAATCGTCAAACAGGACAAACAGACAAACAGAAAAACAGACAAACGATAGACAGTAGATACAAAGGTGAGAATAAACAAATCATCAAACAGACAAACAGACAAACAGACAAACGATAGACAGTAGATACAAAGGCGAGAATAAACAAATCATTAAACAAGACAAAAAGACAAACAGACAAACAGACAAACAGACAAACGTTAGACAGTAGATACAAAGGCGAGAATAAACAAATCATCAAACAGGACAAACAGACAAACAGACAAACAGACAAACGATAGACAGTAGATACAAAGGTGAGAATAAGCAAATTATCAAACAGGACGAAAGACAAACAGACAAACGATAGACAGTAGATACAAAGGCGAGAATAAACAACTCATCAAACAGGACAAAAAGACAAAAGACAAAAAGACAAACAGACAAACAAACAAAAAGACAAACGATAGACAGTAGATACAAAGGCGAGAATAAACAAATCATCAAACAGGACAAAAAGACAAAGAAACAAACAGACAAACGATAGACAGTAGATACAAAGGTGAGAATAAACAAATCATCAAACAGGACAAAAAGACAAACAGACAAACAGACGAACGATAGACAGTAGATACAGAGGTGAAAACAAACAAATCATCAAACAGGACAAAAAGACAAACAGACAAACAGACAAACAGAAAAACGATAGACAGTAGATATAAAGGCGAGAATAAACAAATCATCAAACAGGACAAAAAGACAAACAGACAAACGATAGACAGTAGATACAAAGGTCAGAATAAACAAATCATTAAACAGGACAAAAAGACAAACAGAAAAACAGACAAACGATAGACAGTAGATACAAATGTGAGAATAAACAAATCATCAAACAGGACAAAAAGACAAACAGACAAACAGACAAACGATAAACAGTAGATACAAAGGCGAGAATAAGCAAATTATCAAACAGGACGAAAGACAAACAGACAAACGATAGACAATAGATACAAAGGCGAGAATAAACAACTCATCAAACAGGACAAAAAGACAAAAGACAAACAGACAAACAGACAAACAAACAACAAGACAAACGATAGACAGTAGATACAAAGGCGAGAATAAACAAATCATCAAACAGGACAAAAAGACAAAGAGACAAACAGACAAACGATAGACAGTAGATACAAAGGTGAGAATAAACAAATCATCAAACAGGATAAAAAGACAAACAGACAAACAGACAAACGATAGACAGTAGATACAAAGGCTAGAATAAACAAATCATCAAACAGGACAAACAGACAAACAGACAAACGATAGACATTAGATACAAAGGCGAGAATAAACAAATCATAAAACAAGACAAAAAGACAAACAGACAAACGATAGACAGTAGACATAAAGGCGAGAATAAACAAATCATCAAACAGGACAAAAAGACAAACAGACAAACAGACAAACGATAGACAGTAGATACGAAGGCGAGAATAAACAAATCATCAATCAGGACAAAAAGACAAACAGACAAACGATAGACAGTAGATACAAAGGCGAGAATAAACAAATCATCAAACAGGACAAAAAGACAAACAGAAAAACAGACAAACGATAGATGGTAGATACAAAGGCGAGAATAAACAAATCATCAAACAGGACAAAAAGACAAACAGGCAAACACACACACGATAGACAGTAGATACAAAGGCGAGAATAAACAAATCATCAAACAGGACGAAAAGACAAACAGACAAACAGAAAAACGAAAGACAGTAGATACAAAGGCGAGAATACACAAATCATCAAACAGGACAAAAAGACAAACAGAAAAACAGACAAACGATAGACAGTAGATACAAAGGCGAGAATAAACAAATCATCAAACAGGACAAACAGACAAACAGACAAACAGACAAACGATAGATAGTAGATACAAAGGCGAGAATAAACAAATCATTAAACAGGACAAAAAGACAAACAGACAAACAGACAAACAGACAAACAGACAAACGATAGACAGTAGACACAAAGGTGAGATTAAACAAATCATCAAACAGGACAAACAAACAAACAGAAAAACAGACAAACGATAGACAGTAGATACAAAGATCAGAATAAACAAATCATTAAACTGGAGAAAAAGACAAACAGACAAACAGACAAACGATTGACAGTAGATACAAAGGCGAGAATAAACAAATCATCAAACAGGACAAAAAGAAAAACAGACAAACAGACAAACAGACAAACGATAGACAGCAGATACAAAGGTGAGAATAAACAAATCATCAAACAGGACAAAAAGACAAACAAACAAACAGACAAACGATAGACAGTAAATACAAAGGTGAGAATAAACAAATCATCAAACAGGACAAAAAGACAAACAGACAAACAGACAAACAGACAAACGATAGACAGTAAATATAAAGGCGAGAATAAACAAATCATCAAACAGGACAAAAAGACAAACAGACAAACAGACAAACAGACAAACGATAGACAGTAGATACAAAGGTGAGAATAAACAAATCATCAAACAGGACAAAAACACAAACAGACAAACAGACAAACAGACAAACGATAGACAGCAGATACAAAGGTGAGAATAAACAAATCATTAAACAGGACAAAAAGACAAACAGACAAACAGACAAACGATAGACAGTAGATACAAAGGCGAGAATAAACAAATCATCAAACAGGACAAAAAGACAAACAGAAAAACAGACAAACAGACAAACGATAGACAGCAGATACAAAGGTTAGAATAAACAAATCATCAAACAGGACAAAAAGACAAACAGACAAACAGACAAACGATAGACAGTAGATACAAAGGTGAGAATAAACAAATCATCAAACAGGACAAAAAGACAAACAGACAAACAGACAAACAGACAAACGATAGACAGTAGATACAAAGGCGAGAATAAACAAATCATTAAACAGGAAAAAAAGACAAACAGACAAACGATAGACAGTAGATACAAAGGTGAGCATAAACAAATCATTAAACAGGACAAACAGACAAACAGATAAACGATAGACAGTAGATACAAAGGTGAGAATTAACAAATCATCAAACAGGACAAAAAGGCAAACGATAGACAGTAGATACAAAGGTGAGAATAAACAAATCATTAAACAGGACAAAAAGACAAACAGAAAAACGATAGACAGTAGATACAAAGGTGAGAATTAACAAATCATCAAACAGGACAAAAAGACAAACAAACAAACAGACAAACGTTAGACAGTAGATACAAAGGCGAGAATAAACAAATCATCAAACAGGACAAACAGAGAAACAGACAAACAGACAAACGATAGACAGTAGATACAAAGGCGAGAATAAACAAATCATCAAACAGGACAAACAGAGAAACAGACAAACAGACAAACGATAGACCGTAGATACAAAGGTGAGAATAAGCAAATTATCAAACAGGACGAAAAGACAAACAGACAAACGATAGACAGTAGATACAAAGGCGAGAATAAACAAATCATAAAACAGGACAAACAGACAAACAGACAAACAGACAAACAGACAAACAGACAAACGATAGACAGTAGATACAAAGGCGAGAATAAACAACTCATCAAACAGGACAAAAAGACAAAAGACAAACAGACAAACAGACAAACAAACAAAAAGACAAACGATATACAGTAGATACAAAAGCGAGAATAAACAAATCATTAAACAAGACAAAAAGACAAACAGACAAACAGACAAACAGACAAACGTTAGACAGTAGATACAAAGGTGACAATAAACAAATCATGAAACAGAAACACAGACAAACAGACAAACAGACAAACGATAGACAGTAGATACAAAGGCGAGAATAAACAAATCATCAAACAGGACAAACAGACAAACAGACAAACGATAGACAGTAGATACAAAAGCGAGAATAAACAAATCATTAAACAAGACAAAAAGACAAACTGACAAACAGACAAACAGACAAACGTTAGACAGTAGATACAAAGGTGACAATAAACAAATCATGAAACAGAAAAACAGACAAACAGACAAACAGACAAACGATAGACAGTAGATACAAAGGTGAGAATAAACAAATCATCAAACAGACAAACAGACAAACAGACAAACGATAGACAGTAGATACAAAGGCGAGAATAAACAAATCATTAAACAAGACAAAAAGACAAACAGACAAACAGACAAACAGACAAACGTTAGACAGTAGATACAAAGGCGAGAATAAACAAATCATCAAACAGGACAAACAGACAAACAGACAAACAGACAAACGATAGACAGTAGATACAAAGGTGAGAATAAGCAAATTATCAAACAGGACGAAAGACAAACAGACAAACGATAGACAGTAGATACAAAGGCGAGAATAAACAACTCATCAAACAGGACAAAAAGACAAAAGACAAAAAGACAAACAGACAAACAAACAAAAAGACAAACGATAGACAGTAGATACAAAGGCGAGAATAAACAAATCATCAAACAGGACAAAAAGACAAAGAAACAAACAGACAAACGATAGACAGTAGATACAAAGGTGAGAATAAACAAATCATCAAACAGGACAAAAAGACAAACAGACAAACAGACGAACGATAGACAGTAGATACAGAGGTGAAAACAAACAAATCATCAAACAGGACAAAAAGACAAACAGACAAACAGACAAACAGAAAAACGATAGACAGTAGATATAAAGGCGAGAATAAACAAATCATCAAACAGGACAAAAAGACAAACAGACAAACGATAGACAGTAGATACAAAGGTCAGAATAAACAAATCATTAAACAGGACAAAAAGACAAACAGAAAAACAGACAAACGATAGACAGTAGATACAAATGTGAGAATAAACAAATCATCAAACAGGACAAAAAGACAAACAGACAAACAGACAAACGATAAACAGTAGATACAAAGGCGAGAATAAGCAAATTATCAAACAGGACGAAAGACAAACAGACAAACGATAGACAATAGATACAAAGGCGAGAATAAACAACTCATCAAACAGGACAAAAAGACAAAAGACAAACAGACAAACAGACAAACAAACAACAAGACAAACGATAGACAGTAGATACAAAGGCGAGAATAAACAAATCATCAAACAGGACAAAAAGACAAAGAGACAAACAGACAAACGATAGACAGTAGATACAAAGGTGAGAATAAACAAATCATCAAACAGGATAAAAAGACAAACAGACAAACAGACAAACGATAGACAGTAGATACAAAGGCTAGAATAAACAAATCATCAAACAGGACAAACAGACAAACAGACAAACGATAGACATTAGATACAAAGGCGAGAATAAACAAATCATAAAACAAGACAAAAAGACAAACAGACAAACGATAGACAGTAGACATAAAGGCGAGAATAAACAAATCATCAAACAGGACAAAAAGACAAACAGACAAACAGACAAACGATAGACAGTAGATACGAAGGCGAGAATAAACAAATCATCAATCAGGACAAAAAGACAAACAGACAAACGATAGACAGTAGATACAAAGGCGAGAATAAACAAATCATCAAACAGGACAAAAAGACAAACAGAAAAACAGACAAACGATAGATGGTAGATACAAAGGCGAGAATAAACAAATCATCAAACAGGACAAAAAGACAAACAGGCAAACACACACACGATAGACAGTAGATACAAAGGCGAGAATAAACAAATCATCAAACAGGACGAAAAGACAAACAGACAAACAGAAAAACGAAAGACAGTAGATACAAAGGCGAGAATACACAAATCATCAAACAGGACAAAAAGACAAACAGAAAAACAGACAAACGATAGACAGTAGATACAAAGGCGAGAATAAACAAATCATCAAACAGGACAAACAGACAAACAGACAAACAGACAAACGATAGATAGTAGATACAAAGGCGAGAATAAACAAATCATTAAACAGGACAAAAAGACAAACAGACAAACAGACAAACAGACAAACAGACAAACGATAGACAGTAGACACAAAGGTGAGATTAAACAAATCATCAAACAGGACAAACAAACAAACAGAAAAACAGACAAACGATAGACAGTAGATACAAAGATCAGAATAAACAAATCATTAAACTGGAGAAAAAGACAAACAGACAAACAGACAAACGATTGACAGTAGATACAAAGGCGAGAATAAACAAATCATCAAACAGGACAAAAAGAAAAACAGACAAACAGACAAACAGACAAACGATAGACAGCAGATACAAAGGTGAGAATAAACAAATCATCAAACAGGACAAAAAGACAAACAAACAAACAGACAAACGATAGACAGTAAATACAAAGGTGAGAATAAACAAATCATCAAACAGGACAAAAAGACAAACAGACAAACAGACAAACAGACAAACGATAGACAGTAAATATAAAGGCGAGAATAAACAAATCATCAAACAGGACAAAAAGACAAACAGACAAACAGACAAACAGACAAACGATAGACAGTAGATACAAAGGTGAGAATAAACAAATCATCAAACAGGACAAAAACACAAACAGACAAACAGACAAACAGACAAACGATAGACAGCAGATACAAAGGTGAGAATAAACAAATCATTAAACAGGACAAAAAGACAAACAGACAAACAGACAAACGATAGACAGTAGATACAAAGGCGAGAATAAACAAATCATCAAACAGGACAAAAAGACAAACAGAAAAACAGACAAACAGACAAACGATAGACAGCAGATACAAAGGTTAGAATAAACAAATCATCAAACAGGACAAAAAGACAAACAGACAAACAGACAAACGATAGACAGTAGATACAAAGGTGAGAATAAACAAATCATCAAACAGGACAAAAAGACAAACAGACAAACAGACAAACAGACAAACGATAGACAGTAGATACAAAGGCGAGAATAAACAAATCATTAAACAGGAAAAAAAGACAAACAGACAAACGATAGACAGTAGATACAAAGGTGAGCATAAACAAATCATTAAACAGGACAAACAGACAAACAGATAAACGATAGACAGTAGATACAAAGGTGAGAATTAACAAATCATCAAACAGGACAAAAAGGCAAACGATAGACAGTAGATACAAAGGTGAGAATAAACAAATCATTAAACAGGACAAAAAGACAAACAGAAAAACGATAGACAGTAGATACAAAGGTGAGAATTAACAAATCATCAAACAGGACAAAAAGACAAACAAACAAACAGACAAACGTTAGACAGTAGATACAAAGGCGAGAATAAACAAATCATAAAACAGGACAAACAGACAAACAGACAAACAGACAAACAGACAAACAGACAAACGATAGACAGTAGATACAAAGGCGAGAATAAACAACTCATCAAACAGGACAAAAAGACAAAAGACAAACAGACAAACAGACAAACAAACAAAAAGACAAACGATATACAGTAGATACAAAAGCGAGAATAAACAAATCATTAAACAAGACAAACAGACAAACAGACAAACAGACAAACGTTAGACAGTAGATACAAAGGTGACAATAAACAAATCATGAAACAGAAACACAGACAAACAGACAAACAGACAAACGATAGACAGTAGATACAAAGGCGAGAATAAACAAATCATCAAACAGGACAAACAGACAAACAGACAAACGATAGACAGTAGATACAAAAGCGAGAATAAACAAATCATTAAACAAGACAAAAAGACAAACTGACAAACAGACAAACAGACAAACGTTAGACAGTAGATACAAAGGTGACAATAAACAAATCATGAAACAGAAAAACAGACAAACAGACAAACAGACAAACGATAGACAGTAGATACAAAGGTGAGAATAAACAAATCATCAAACAGACAAACAGACAAACAGACAAACGATAGACAGTAGATACAAAGGCGAGAATAAACAAATCATTAAACAAGACAAAAAGACAAACAGACAAACAGACAAACAGACAAACGTTAGACAGTAGATACAAAGGCGAGAATAAACAAATCATCAAACAGGACAAACAGACAAACAGACAAACAGACAAACGATAGACAGTAGATACAAAGGTGAGAATAAGCAAATTATCAAACAGGACGAAAGACAAACAGACAAACGATAGACAGTAGATACAAAGGCGAGAATAAACAACTCATCAAACAGGACAAAAAGACAAAAGACAAAAAGACAAACAGACAAACAAACAAAAAGACAAACGATAGACAGTAGATACAAAGGCGAGAATAAACAAATCATCAAACAGGACAAAAAGACAAAGAAACAAACAGACAAACGATAGACAGTAGATACAAAGGTGAGAATAAACAAATCATCAAACAGGACAAAAAGACAAACAGACAAACAGACGAACGATAGACAGTAGATACAGAGGTGAAAACAAACAAATCATCAAACAGGACAAAAAGACAAACAGACAAACAGACAAACAGAAAAACGATAGACAGTAGATATAAAGGCGAGAATAAACAAATCATCAAACAGGACAAAAAGACAAACAGACAAACGATAGACAGTAGATACAAAGGTCAGAATAAACAAATCATTAAACAGGACAAAAAGACAAACAGAAAAACAGACAAACGATAGACAGTAGATACAAATGTGAGAATAAACAAATCATCAAACAGGACAAAAAGACAAACAGACAAACAGACAAACGATAAACAGTAGATACAAAGGCGAGAATAAGCAAATTATCAAACAGGACGAAAGACAAACAGACAAACGATAGACAATAGATACAAAGGCGAGAATAAACAACTCATCAAACAGGACAAAAAGACAAAAGACAAACAGACAAACAGACAAACAAACAACAAGACAAACGATAGACAGTAGATACAAAGGCGAGAATAAACAAATCATCAAACAGGACAAAAAGACAAAGAGACAAACAGACAAACGATAGACAGTAGATACAAAGGTGAGAATAAACAAATCATCAAACAGGATAAAAAGACAAACAGACAAACAGACAAACGATAGACAGTAGATACAAAGGCTAGAATAAACAAATCATCAAACAGGACAAACAGACAAACAGACAAACGATAGACATTAGATACAAAGGCGAGAATAAACAAATCATAAAACAAGACAAAAAGACAAACAGACAAACGATAGACAGTAGACATAAAGGCGAGAATAAACAAATCATCAAACAGGACAAAAAGACAAACAGACAAACAGACAAACGATAGACAGTAGATACGAAGGCGAGAATAAACAAATCATCAATCAGGACAAAAAGACAAACAGACAAACGATAGACAGTAGATACAAAGGCGAGAATAAACAAATCATCAAACAGGACAAAAAGACAAACAGAAAAACAGACAAACGATAGATGGTAGATACAAAGGCGAGAATAAACAAATCATCAAACAGGACAAAAAGACAAACAGGCAAACACACACACGATAGACAGTAGATACAAAGGCGAGAATAAACAAATCATCAAACAGGACGAAAAGACAAACAGACAAACAGAAAAACGAAAGACAGTAGATACAAAGGCGAGAATACACAAATCATCAAACAGGACAAAAAGACAAACAGAAAAACAGACAAACGATAGACAGTAGATACAAAGGCGAGAATAAACAAATCATCAAACAGGACAAACAGACAAACAGACAAACAGACAAACGATAGATAGTAGATACAAAGGCGAGAATAAACAAATCATTAAACAGGACAAAAAGACAAACAGACAAACAGACAAACAGACAAACAGACAAACGATAGACAGTAGACACAAAGGTGAGATTAAACAAATCATCAAACAGGACAAACAAACAAACAGAAAAACAGACAAACGATAGACAGTAGATACAAAGATCAGAATAAACAAATCATTAAACTGGAGAAAAAGACAAACAGACAAACAGACAAACGATTGACAGTAGATACAAAGGCGAGAATAAACAAATCATCAAACAGGACAAAAAGAAAAACAGACAAACAGACAAACAGACAAACGATAGACAGCAGATACAAAGGTGAGAATAAACAAATCATCAAACAGGACAAAAAGACAAACAAACAAACAGACAAACGATAGACAGTAAATACAAAGGTGAGAATAAACAAATCATCAAACAGGACAAAAAGACAAACAGACAAACAGACAAACAGACAAACGATAGACAGTAAATATAAAGGCGAGAATAAACAAATCATCAAACAGGACAAAAAGACAAACAGACAAACAGACAAACAGACAAACGATAGACAGTAGATACAAAGGTGAGAATAAACAAATCATCAAACAGGACAAAAACACAAACAGACAAACAGACAAACAGACAAACGATAGACAGCAGATACAAAGGTGAGAATAAACAAATCATTAAACAGGACAAAAAGACAAACAGACAAACAGACAAACGATAGACAGTAGATACAAAGGCGAGAATAAACAAATCATCAAACAGGACAAAAAGACAAACAGAAAAACAGACAAACAGACAAACGATAGACAGCAGATACAAAGGTTAGAATAAACAAATCATCAAACAGGACAAAAAGACAAACAGACAAACAGACAAACGATAGACAGTAGATACAAAGGTGAGAATAAACAAATCATCAAACAGGACAAAAAGACAAACAGACAAACAGACAAACAGACAAACGATAGACAGTAGATACAAAGGCGAGAATAAACAAATCATTAAACAGGAAAAAAAGACAAACAGACAAACGATAGACAGTAGATACAAAGGTGAGCATAAACAAATCATTAAACAGGACAAACAGACAAACAGATAAACGATAGACAGTAGATACAAAGGTGAGAATTAACAAATCATCAAACAGGACAAAAAGGCAAACGATAGACAGTAGATACAAAGGTGAGAATAAACAAATCATTAAACAGGACAAAAAGACAAACAGAAAAACGATAGACAGTAGATACAAAGGTGAGAATTAACAAATCATCAAACAGGACAAAAAGACAAACAAACAAACAGACAAACGTTAGACAGTAGATACAAAGGCGAGAATAAACAAATCATCAAACAGGACAAACAGAGAAACAGACAAACAGACAAACGATAGACAGTAGATACAAAGGCGAGAATAAACAAATCATCAAACAGGACAAACAGAGAAACAGACAAACAGACAAACGATAGACCGTAGATACAAAGGTGAGAATAAGCAAATTATCAAACAGGACGAAAAGACAAACAGACAAACGATAGACAGTAGATACAAAGGCGAGAATAAACAAATCATAAAACAGGACAAACAGACAAACAGACAAACAGACAAACAGACAAACAGACAAACGATAGACAGTAGATACAAAGGCGAGAATAAACAACTCATCAAACAGGACAAAAAGACAAAAGACAAACAGACAAACAGACAAACAAACAAAAAGACAAACGATATACAGTAGATACAAAAGCGAGAATAAACAAATCATTAAACAAGACAAAAAGACAAACAGACAAACAGACAAACAGACAAACGTTAGACAGTAGATACAAAGGTGACAATAAACAAATCATGAAACAGAAACACAGACAAACAGACAAACAGACAAACGATAGACAGTAGATACAAAGGCGAGAATAAACAAATCATCAAACAGGACAAACAGACAAACAGACAAACGATAGACAGTAGATACAAAAGCGAGAATAAACAAATCATTAAACAAGACAAAAAGACAAACTGACAAACAGACAAACAGACAAACGTTAGACAGTAGATACAAAGGTGACAATAAACAAATCATGAAACAGAAAAACAGACAAACAGACAAACAGACAAACGATAGACAGTAGATACAAAGGTGACAATAAGCAAATTATCAAACAGGACGAAAAGACAAACAGACAAACGATAGACAGTAGATACAAAGGCGAGAATAAACAAATCATAAAACAGGACAAACACACAAAGAGACAAACAGACAAACAGACAAACGATAGACAATAGATACAAAGGCGAGAATAAACAACTCATCAAACAGGACAAAAAGACAAACAGACAAACAGAAAAACGATAGACAGTAGATACAAAGGTGAGAATAAACAAATCATCAAACAGGACAAAAAGACAAACAGACAAACAGACAAACGATAGACAGTAGATACAGAGGTGAGAATAAACAAATCATCAAACAGGACAAAAAGACAAACAGACAAACAGACAAACAGACAAACGCTAGACAGTAGATATAAAGGCGAGAATAAACAAATCATCAAACAGGACAAAAAGACAAACAGACAAACACACAAACAGACAAACGATAGACAGTAGATACAAAGGTCAGAATAAACAAATCATTAAACTGGAGAAAAAGACAAACAGACAAACAGACAAACGATAGACAGTAGATACAAAGGCGAGAATAAACAAATCATCAAACAGGACAAAAAGAAAAACAGACAAACAGACAAACAGACAAACGATAGACAGCAGATACAAAGGTGAGAATAAACAAATCATCAAACAGGACAAAAAGACAAACAAACAAACAGACAAACGATAAACAGTAAATACAAAGGTGAGAATAAACAAATCATCAAACAGGACAAAAAGACAAACAGACAAACAGACAAACAGACAAACGATAGACAGTAAATATAAAGGCGAGAATAAACAAATCATCAAACAGACAAACAGACAAACGATAGACAGTAGATACAAAGGTGAGAATAAACAAATCATCAAACAGGACAAAAACACAAACAGACAAACAGACAAACAGACAAACGATAGACAGCAGATACAAAGGTGAGAATAAACAAATCATTAAACAGGACAAAAAGACAAACAGACAAACAGACAAACGATAGACAGTAGATACAAAGGCGAGAATAAACAAATCATCAAACAGGACAAAAAGACAAACAGAAAAACAGACAAACAGACAAACGATAGACAGCAGATACAAAGGTTAGAATAAACAAATCATCAAACAGGACAAAAAGACAAACAGACAAACAGACAAACGATAGACAGTAGATACAAAGGTGAGAATAAACAAATCATCAAACAGGACAAAAAGACAAACAGACAAACAGACAAACAGACAAACGATAGACAGTAGATACAAAGGCGAGAATAAACAAATCATTAAACAGGAAAAAAAGACAAACAGACAAACGATAGACAGTAGATACAAAGGTGAGCATAAACAAATCATTAAACAGGACAAACAGACAAACAGATAAACGATAGACAGTAGATACAAAGGTGAGAATTAACAAATCATCAAACAGGACAAAAAGGCAAACGATAGACAGTAGATACAAAGGTGAGAATAAACAAATCATTAAACAGGACAAAAAGACAAACAGAAAAACGATAGACAGTAGATACAAAGGAGAGAATTAACAAATCATCAAACAGGACAAAAAGACAAACAGACAAACGTTAGACAGTAGATATAAAGGCGAGAATAAACAAATCATCAAACAGGACAAACAGAGAAACAGACAAACAGACAAACGATAGACAGTAGATACAAAGGCGAGAATAAACAAATCATCAAACAGGACAAACAGAGAAACAGACAAACGATAGACCGTACATACAAAGGTGAGAATAAGCAAATTATCAAACAGGACGAAAAGACAAACAGACAAACGATAGACAGTAGATACAAAGGCGAGAATAAACAAATCATAAAACAGGACAAACAGACAAACAGACAAACAGACAAACAGACAAACGATAGACAGTAGATACAAAGGCGAGAATAAACAACTCATCAAACAGGACAAAAAGACAAAAGACAAACAGACAAACAGACAAACAAACAAAAAGACAAACGATATACAGTAGATACAAAGGCGAGAATAAACAAATCATCAAACAGCACAAAAAGACAAAGAGACAAACAGACAAACGATAGACAGTAGATACAAAGGTGAGAATAAACAAATCATCAAACAGGACAAAAAGAAAAACAGACAAACAGACAAACGATAGACAGTAGATACAGAGGTGAGAATAAACAAATCATCAAACAGGACAAAAAGACAAACAGACAAACAGACAAACAGAAAAACGATAGACAGTAGATATAAAGGCGAGAATAAACAAATCATCAAACAGGACAAAAAGACAAACAGACAAACAGACAAACGATAGACAGTAGATACAAAGGTCAGAATAAACAAATCATTAAACAGGACAAAAAGACAAACAGACAAACAGACAAACGATAGACAGTAGATACAAAGGCGAGAATAAACAAATCATCAAACAGGACAAAAAGAAAAACAGACAAACAGACAAACAGACAAACGATAGACAGCAGATACAAAGGTGAGAATAAACAAATCATCAAACAGGACAAAAAGACAAACAGACAAACAGACAAACGATAGACAGTAGATACAAAGGTGAGAATAAACAAATCATCAAACAGGACAAAAAGACAAACAGACAAACAGACAAACAGACAAACGATAGACAGTAAATATAAAGGCGAGAATAAACAAATCATCAAACAGTACAAAAAGACAAACAGACAAACAGACAAACAGACAAACGATAGACAGTAGATACAAAGGTGAGAATAAACAAATCATCAAACAGGACAAAAAGACAAACAGACAAACAGATAAACAGACAAACGATAGACAGCAGATACAAAGGTGAGAATAAACAAATCATTAAACAGGACAAAAAGACAAACAGACAAACAGACAAACGATAGACAGTAGATACAAAGGCGAGAATAAACAAATCATCAAACAGGATAAAAAGACAAACAGAAAAACAGACAAACAGACAAACGATAGACAGCAGATACAAAGGTGAGAATAAACAAATCATCAAACAGGACAAAAAGACAAACAGACAAACTGACAAACGATAGACAGTAGATACAAAGGTGAGCATAAACAAATCATTAAACAGGACAAACAGACAAACAGATAAACGATAGACAGTAGATACAAAGTTGAGAATTAACAAATCATCAAACAGGACAAAAAGGCAAACGATAGACAGTAGATATAAAGGCGAGAATAAACAAATCATCAAACAGGACAAAAAGACAAACAGACAAACAGACAAACGATAGACAGTAGATACAAAGGTCAGAATAAACAAATCATTAAACAGGACAAAAAGACAAACAGACAAACAGACAAACGATAGACAGTAGATACAAAGGCGAGAATAAACAAATCATCAAACAGGACAAAAAGAAAAACAGACAAACAGACAAACAGACAAACGATAGACAGCAGATACAAAGGTGAGAATAAACAAATCATCAAACAGGACAAAAAGACAAACAGACAAACAGACAAACGATAGACAGTAGATACAAAGGTGAGAATAAACAAATCATCAAACAGGACAAAAAGACAAACAGACAAACAGACAAACAGACAAACGATAGACAGTAAATATAAAGGCGAGAATAAACAAATCATCAAACAGTACAAAAAGACAAACAGACAAACAGACAAACAGACAAACGATAGACAGTAGATACAAAGGTGAGAATAAACAAATCATCAAACAGGACAAAAAGACAAACAGACAAACAGATAAACAGACAAACGATAGACAGCAGATACAAAGGTGAGAATAAACAAATCATTAAACAGGACAAAAAGACAAACAGACAAACAGACAAACGATAGACAGTAGATACAAAGGCGAGAATAAACAAATCATCAAACAGGACAAAAAGACAAACAGAAAAACAGACAAACAGACAAACGATAGACAGCAGATACAAAGGTGAGAATAAACAAATCATCAAACAGGACAAAAAGACAAACAGACAAACTGACAAACGATAGACAGTAGATACAAAGGTGAGCATAAACAAATCATTAAACAGGACAAACAGACAAACAGATAAACGATAGACAGTAGATACAAAGTTGAGAATTAACAAATCATCAAACAGGACAAAAAGGCAAACGATAGACAGTAGATACAAAGGTGAGAATAAACAAATCATTAAACAGGACAAAAAGACAAACAGACAAACAGACAAACAGATAAACGATAGACAGTAGATACAAAGGTGAGAATTAACAAATCATAAAACAGGACAAACAGACAAACAGACAAACGTTAGACAGTAGATACAAAGGTGACAATAAACAAATCATGAAACAGACAAACAGACAAACAGACAAACAGACAAACGATACACAGTAGATACAAAGGTGAGAATAAAAAAATCATCAAACAGGACAAAAAGACAAACAGACAAACACACAAACGATAGACAGTAGATACAAAGGCGAGAATAAACAAATCATCAAACAGGACAAACAGACAAACAGACAAACAGACAAACGATAGACAGTAGATACAAAGGTGAGAATAAGCAAATTATCAAACAGGACGAAAAGACAAACAGACAAACGATAGACAGTAGATACAAAGGCGAGAATAAACAAATCATAAAACAGGACAAACAGACAAAGAGACAAACAGACAAACAGACAAACGATAGACAGTAGATACAAAGGCGAGAATAAACAACTCATCAAACAGGATAAAAAGACAAAAGACAAACAGACAAACAGACAAACAAACAAACAGACAAACGATAGACAGTAGATACAAAGGTGAGAATAAACAAATCATCAAACAGGACAAAAACACAAACAGACAAACAGACAAACGATAGACAGTAGATACAGAGGTGAGAATAAACAAATCATCAAACAGGACAAAAAGACAAACAGACAAACAGACAAACAGACAAACGATAGACAGTAGATACAAAGGCGAGAATAAACAAATCATCAAACAGGACAAAAAGACAAACAGACAAACAGACAAACAGACAAACGATAGACAGCAGATACAAAGGTGAGAATAAACAAATCTTCAAACAGGATAAAAAGACAAACAGACAAACAGACAAACGATAGACAGTAGATACAAAGGCGAGAATAAACAAATCATCAAACAGGACAAAAAGACAAACAGAAAAACAGACAAACAGACAAACGATAGACAGCAGATACAAAGGTGAGAATAAACAAATCATCAAACAGGACAAAAAGACAAACAGACAAACAGACAAACGATAGACAGTAGATACAAAGGTGAGAATAAACAAATCATCAAACAGGACAAAAAGACAATCAGACAAACGATAGACAGTAGATACAAAGGTGAGCATAAACAAATCATTAAACAGGACAAACAGACAAACAGATAAACGATAGACAGTAGATACAAAGGTGAGAATTAACAAATCGTCAAACAGACAAAAAGGCAAACGATAGACAGTAGATACAAAGGTGAGAATAAACAAATCATTAAACAGGACAAAAAGACAAACAGACAAACGATAGACAGTAGATACAAAGGTGAGAATTATACAAATCATCAAACAGGACAAAAAGACAAACAGACAAACAGACAAACAGATAAACGATAGACAGTAGATACAAAGGTGAGAATTAACAAATCATAAAACAGGACAAACAGACAAACAGACAAACAGACAAACGTTAGACAGTATATACAAAGGTGACAATAAACAAATCATGAAACAAACAAACAGACAAACAGACAAACAAACAAACGATACACAGTAGATACAAAGGTGAGAATAAACAAATCATCAAACAGGACAAACAGACAAACAGACAAACAGACAAACGATAGACAGTAGATACAAAGGTGAGAATAAGCAAATTATCAAACAGGACGAAAAGACAAACAGACAAACGATAGACAGTAGATACAAAGGCGAGAATAAACAAATCATAAAACAGGACAAACAGACAAAGAGACAAACAGACAAACAGACAAACGATAGACAGTAGATACAAACGCGAGAATAAACAACTCATCAAACAGGATAAAAAGACAAAAGACAAACAGACAAACAGACAAACAAACAAAAAGACAAACGATAGACAGTAGATACAAAGGTGAGAATAAACAAATCATCAAACAGGACAAAAAGACAAACAGACAAACAGACAAACGATAGACAGTAGATACAGAGGTGAGAATAAACAAAAACAAATCATCAAACAGGACAAAAAGACAAACAGACAAACACACAAACGATAGACAGTAGATACAAAGGCGAGAATAAACAAATCATCAAACAGGACAAACAGACAAAGAGACAAACAGACAAACGATAGACAGTAGATACAAAGGTGAGAATAAGCAAATTATCAAACAGGACGAAAAGACAAACAGACAAACGATAGACAGTAGATACAAAGGCGAGAATAAACAAATCATAAAACAGGACAAACAGACAAAGAGACAAACAGACAAACAGACAAACGATAGACAGTAGATACAAAGGCGAGAATAAACAACTCATCAAACAGGATAAAAAGACAAAAGACAAACAGACAAACAGACAAACAAACAAACAGACAAACGATAGACAGTAGATACAAAGGTGAGAATAAACAAATCATCAAACAAGAAAAACAGACAAACAGACAAACGATAGACAGTAGATACAAAGGCGAGAATAAACAAATCATCAAACAGGACAAAAAGACAAACAGAAAAACAGACAAACGATAGATGGTAGATACAAAGGCGAGAATAAACAAATCATCAAACAGGACAAAAAGACAAACAGGCAAACACACACACGATAGACAGTAGATACAAAGGCGAGAATAAACAAATCATCAAACAGGACGAAAAGACAAACAGACAAACAGAAAAACGAAAGACAGTAGATACAAAGGCGAGAATACACAACTCATCAAACAGGACAAAAAGACAAACAGAAAAACAGACAAACGATAGACAGTAGATACAAAGGCGAGAATAAACAAATCATCAAACAGGACAAACAGACAAACAGACAAACAGACAAACGATAGATAGTAGATACAAAGGCGAGAATAAACAAATCATTAAACAGGACAAAAAGACAAACAGACAAACAGACAAACAGACAAACAGACAAACGATAGACAGTAGACACAAAGGTGAGATTAAACAAATCATCAAACAGGACAAACAGACAAACAGAAAAACAGACAAACGATAGACAGTAGATACAAAGGTGAGAATAAACAAATCATCAAACAGACAAACAGACAAACAGACAAACGATAGACAGTAGATACAAAAGCGAGAATAAACAAATCATTAAACAAGACAAAAAGACAAACAGACAAACAGACAAACAGACAAACGTTAGACAGTAGATACAAAGGTGACAATAAACAAATCATGAAACAGAAAAACAGACAAACAGTACAAACAGACAAACGATAGACAGTAGATACAAAGGCGAGAATAAACAAATCATCAAACAGGACAAACAGACAAACAGACAAACAGAAAAACGATAGACAGTAGATACAAAGGTGAGAATAAGCAAATTATCAAACAGGACGAAAAGACAAACAGACAAACGATAGACAGTAGATACAAAGGCGAGAATAAACAAATCATAAAACAGGACAAACACACAAAGAGACAAACAGACAAACAGACAAACGATAGACAGTAGATACAAAGGCGAGAATAAACAACTCATCAAACAGGACAAAAAGACAAAAGACAAACAGACAAACAGACAAACAAACAAAAAGACAAACGATAGACAGTAGATACAAAGGCGAGAATAAACAAATCATCAAACAGGACAAAAAGACAAAGAGACAAACACACAAACGATAGACAGTAGATACAAAGGTGAGAATAAACAAATCATCAAACAGGACATAAAGACAAACAGACAAACAGACAAACGATAGACAGTAGATACAGAGGTGAGAATAAACAAATCATCAAACAGGACAAAAAGACAAACAGACAAACAGACAAACAGACAAACGCTAGACAGTAGATATAAAGGCGAGAATAAACAAATCATCAAACAGGACAAAAAGACAAACAGACAAACAGACAAACAGACAAACGATAGACAGTAGATACAAAGGTCAGAATAAACAAATCATTAAACTGGAGAAAAAGACAAACAGACAAACAGACAAACGATAGACAGTAGATACAAAGGCGAGAATAAACAAATCATCAAACAGGACAAAAAGAAAAACAGACAAACAGACAAACAGACAAACGATAGACAGCAGATACAAAGGTGAGAATAAACAAATCATCAAACAGGGCAAAAAGACAAACAAACAAACAGACAAACGATAGACAGTAAATACAAAGGTGAGAATAAACAAATCATCAAACAGGACAAAAAGACAAACAGACAAACAGACAAACAGAAAAACGACAGACAGTAAATATAAAGGCGAGAATAAACAAATCATCAAACAGGACAAAAAGACAAACAGACAAACAGACAAACAGACAAACGATAGACAGTAGATACAAAGGTGAGAATAAACAAATCATCAAACAGGACAAAAACACAAACAGACAAACAGACAAACAGACAAACGATAGACAGCAGATACAAAGGTGAGAATAAACAAATCATTAAACAGGACAAAAAGACAAACAGACAAACAGACAAACGATAGACAGTATATACAAAGGCGAGAATAAACAAATCATCAAACAGGACAAAAAGACAAACAGAAAAACAGACAAACAGACAAACGATAGACAGCAGATACAAAGGTTAGAATAAACAAATCATCAAACAGGACAAAAAGACAAACAGACAAACAGACAAACGATAGACAGTAGATACAAAGGTGAGAATAAACAAATCATCAAACAGGACAAAAAGACAAACAGACAAACAGACAAACAGACAAACGATAGACAGTAGATACAAAGGCGAGAATAAACAAATCATTAAACAGGAAAAAAAGACAAACAGACAAACGATAGACAGTAGATACAAAGATGAGCATAAACAAATCATTAAACAGGACAAACAGACAAACAGATAAACGATAGACAGTAGATACAAAGGTGAGAATTAACAAATCATCAAACAGGACAAAAAGGCAAACGATAGACAGTAGATACAAAGGTGAGAATAAACAAATCATTAAACAGGACAAAAAGACAAACAGAAAAACGATAGACAGTAGATACAAAGGTGAGAATTAACAAATCATCAAACAGGACAAAAAGACAAACAGACAAACAGACAAACGATAGACAGTAGATACAAAGGCGAGAATAAACAAATCATCAAACAGGACAAACAGAGAAACAGACAAACAGACAAACGATAGACGTAGATACAAAGGTGAGAATAAGCAAATTATCAAACAGGACGAAAAGACAAACAGACAAACAATAGACAGTAGATACAAAGGCGAGAATAAACAAAACATAAAACAGGACAAACAGACAAACAGACAAACAGACAAACAGACAAACGATAGACAGTAGATACAAAGGCGAGAATAAACAACTCATCAAACAGGACAAAAAGACAAAAGACAAACAGACAAACAGACAAACAAACAAAAAGACAAACGATATACAGTAGATACAAAGGCGAGAATAAACAAATCATCAAACAGCACAAAAAGACAAAGAGACAAACAGACAAACGATAGACAGTAGATACAAAGGTGAGAATAAACAAATCATCAAACAGGACAAAAAGAAAAACAGACAAACAGACAAACGATAGACAGTAGATACAGAGGTGAGAATAAACAAATCATCAAACAGGACAAAAAGACAAACAGACAAACAGACAAACGATAGACAGTAGATACAAAGGTCAGAATAAACAAATCATTAAACAGGACAAACAGACAAACAGACAAACAGACAAACGATAGACAGTAGATACAAAGGCGAGAATAAACAAATCATCAAACAGGACAAAAAGAAAAACAGACAAACAGACAAACAGACAAACGATAGACAGCAGATACAAAGGTGAGAATAAACAAATCATCAAACAGGACAAAAAGACAAACAGACAAACAGACAAACGATAGACAGTAGATACAAAGGTGAGAATAAACAAATCATCAAACAGGACAAAAAGACAAACAGACAAACAGACAAACAGACAAACGATAGACAGTAAATATAAAGGCGAGAATAAACAAATCATCAAACAGTACAAAAAGACAAACAGACAAACAGACAAACAGACAAACGATAGACAGTAGATACAAAGGTGAGAATAAACAAATCATCAAACAGGACAAAAAGACAAACAGACAAACAGATAAACAGACAAACGATAGACAGCAGATACAAAGGTGAGAATAAACAAATCATTAAACAGGACAAAAAGACAAACAGACAAACAGACAAACGATAGACAGTAGATACAAAGGCGAGAATAAACAAATCATCAAACAGGACAAAAAGACAAACAGAAAAACAGACAAAAAAACAAACGATAGACAGCAGATACAAAGGTGAGAATAAACAAATCATCAAACAGGACAAAAAGACAAACAGACAAACTGACAAACGATAGACAGTAGATACAAAGGTGAGCATAAACAAATCATTAAACAGGACAAACAGACAAACAGATAAACGATAGACAGTAGATACAAAGTTGAGAATTAACAAATCATCAAACAGGACAAAAAGGCAAACGATAGACAGTAGATACAAAGGTGAGAATAAACAAATCATTAAACAGGACAAAAAGACAAACAGACAAACAGACAAACAGATAAACGATAGACAGTAGATACAAAGGTGAGAATTAACAAATCATAAAACAGGACAAACAGACAAACAGACAAACGTTAGACAGTAGATACAAAGGTGACAATAAACAAATCATGAAACAGACAAACAGACAAACAGACAAACAGACAAACGATACACAGTAGATACAAAGGTGAGAATAAACAAATCATCAAACAGGACAAAAAGACAAACAGACAAACACACAAACGATAGACAGTAGATACAAAGGCGAGAATAAACAAATCATCAAACAGGACAAACAGACAAACAGACAAACAGACAAACGATAGACAGTAGATACAAAGGTGAGAATAAGCAAATTATCAAACAGGACGAAAAGACAAACAGACAAACGATAGACAGTAGATACAAAGGCGAGAATAAACAAATCATAAAACAGGACAAACAGACAAAGAGACAAACAGACAAACAGACAAACGATAGACAGTAGATACAAAGGCGAGAATAAACAACTCATCAAACAGGATAAAAAGACAAAAGACAAACAGACAAACAGACAAACAAACAAACAGACAAACGATAGACAGTAGATACAAAGGTGAGAATAAACAAATCATCAAACAGGACAAAAACACAAACAGACAAACAGACAAACGATAGACAGTAGATACAGAGGTGAGAATAAACAAATCATCAAACAGGACAAAAAGACAAACAGACAAACAGACAAACAGACAAACGATAGACAGTAGATACAAAGGCGAGAATAAACAAATCATCAAACAGGACAAAAAGACAAACAGACAAACAGACAAACAGACAAACGATAGACAGCAGATACAAAGGTGAGAATAAACAAATCTTCAAACAGGACAAAAAGACAAACAGACAAACAGACAAACGATAGACAGTAGATACAAAGGCGAGAATAAACAAATCATCAAACAGGACAAAAAGACAAACAGAAAAACAGACAAACAGACAAACGATAGACAGCAGATACAAAGGTGAGAATAAACAAATCATCAAACAGGACAAAAAGACAAACAGACAAACAGACAAACGATAGACAGTAGATACAAAGGTGAGAATAAACAAATCATCAAACAGGACAAAAAGACAATCAGACAAACGATAGACAGTAGATACAAAGGTGAGCATAAACAAATCATTAAACAGGACAAACAGACAAACAGATAAACGATAGACAGTAGATACAAAGGTGAGAATTAACAAATCATCAAACAGACAAAAAGGCAAACGATAGACAGTAGATACAAAGGTGAGAATAAACAAATCATTAAACAGGACAAAAAGACAAACAGACAAACGATAGACAGTAGATACAAAGGTGAGAATTATACAAATCATCAAACAGGACAAAAAGACAAACAGACAAACAGACAAACAGATAAACGATAGACAGTAGATACAAAGGTGAGAATTAACAAATCATAAAACAGGACAAACAGACAAACAGACAAACAGACAAACGTTAGACAGTATATACAAAGGTGACAATAAACAAATCATGAAACAAACAAACAGACAAACAGACAAACAGACAAACGATACACAGTAGATACAAAGGTGAGAATAAACAAATCATCAAACAGGACAAAAAGACAAACAGACAAACACACAAACGATAGACAGTAGATACAAAGGCGAGAATAAACAAATCATCAAACAGGACAAACAGACAAACAGACAAACAGACAAACGATAGACAGTAGATACAAAGGTGAGAATAAGCAAATTATCAAACAGGACGAAAAGACAAACAGACAAACGATAGACAGTAGATACAAAGGCGAGAATAAACAAATCATAAAACAGGACAAACAGACAAAGAGACAAACAGACAAACAGACAAACGATAGACAGTAGATACAAAGGCGAGAATAAACAACTCATCAAACAGGATAAAAAGACAAAAGACAAACAGACAAACAGACAAACAAACAAACAGACAAACGATAGACAGTAGATACAAAGGTGAGAATAAACAAATCATCAAACAGGACAAAAAGACAAACAGACAAACAGACAAACGATAGACAGTAGATACAGAGGTGAGAATAAACAAATCATCAAACAGGACAAAAAGACAAACAGACAAACAGACAAACAGACAAACGATAGACAGTAGATACAAAGATGAGAATAAACAAATCATCAAACAGGACAAAAAGACAAACAGACAAACAGACAAACAGACAAACGATAGACAGCAGATACAAAGGTGAGAATAAACAAATCTTCAAGCAGGACAAAAAGACAAACAGACAAACAGACAAACGATAGACAGTAGATACAAAGGCGAGAATAAACAAATCATCAAACAGGACAAAAAGACAAACAGAAAAACAGACAAACAGACAAACGATAGACAGCAGATACAAAGGTGAGAATAAACAAATCATCAAACAGGACAAAAAGACAAACAGACAAACAGACAAACGATAGACAGTAGATACAAAGGTGAGAATAAACAAATCATCAAACAGGACAAAAAGACAATCAGACAAACGATAGACAGTAGATACAAAGGTGAGCATAAACAAATCATTAAACAGGACAAACAGACACACAGATAAACGATAGACAGTAGATACAAAGGTGAGAATTAACAAATCATCAAACAGGACAAAAAGTCAAACGATAGACAGTAGATACAAAGGTGAGAATAAACAAATCATTAAACAGGACAAAAAGACAAACAGACAAACGATATACAGTAGATACAAAGGTGAGAATTAACAAATCATCAAACAGGACAAAAACACAAACAGACAAACAGACAAACAGATAAACGATAGACAGTAGATACAAAGGTGAGAATTAACAAATCATCAAACACGACAAAAAGACAAACAGACAAACAGACAAACAGATAAACGATAGACAGTAGATACAAAGGTGAGAATTAACAAATCATAAAACAGGACAAACAGGCAAACAGACAAACAGACAAACGTTAGACAGTAGTTACAAAGGTGACAATAAACAAATCATGAAACAGACAAACAGACAAACAGACAAACAGACAAACGATACACAGTAGATACAAAGGTGAAAATAAACAAATCATCAAACAGGACAAAAAGACAAACAGACAAACACACAAACGATAGACAGTAGATACAAAGGCGAGAATAAACAAATCATAAAACAGGACAAACAGACAAAGAGAAAAACAGACAAACAGACAAACGATAGACAGTAGATACAAAGGCGAGAATAAACAACTCATCAAACAGGATAAAAAGACAAAAGACAAACAGACAAACAGACAAACAAACAAAAAGACAAACGATAGACAGTAGATACAAAGGTGTGAATAAACAAATCATCAAACAGGACAAAAAGACAAACAGACAAACAGACAAACGATAGACAGTAGATACAGAGGTGAGAATAAACAAATCATCAAACAGGACAAAAAGACAAACAGACAAACAGACAAACAGACAAACGATAGACAGCAGATACAAAGGTGAGAATAAACAAATCATCAAGCAGGACAAAAAGACAAACAGACAAACAGACAAACGATAGACAGTAGATACAAAGGTGAGAATAAACAAATCATCAAACAGGACAAAAAGACAAACAGACAAACAGACAAACAGACAAACGATAGACAGTAAATATAAAGGCGAGAATAAACAAATCATCAAACAGGACAAAAAGACAAACAGACAAACAGACAAACAGACAAACGATAGACAGTAGATACAAAGGTGAGAATAAACAAATCATCAAACAGGACAAAAAGACAAACAGACAAACAGACAAACAGACAAACGATAGACAGCAGATACAAAGGTGAGAATAAACAAATCATTAAACAGGACAAAAAGACAAACAGACAAACAGACACACGATAGACAGTAGATACAAAGGCGAGAATAAACAAATCATCAAACAGGACAAAAAGACAAACAGAAAAACAGACAAACAGACAAACGATAGACAGCAGATACAAAGGTGAGAATAAACAAATCATCAAACAGGACAAAAAGACAAACAGACAAACAGACAAACGATAGATAGTAGATACAAAGGTAAGAATAAACAAATTATCAAACAGGACAAAAAGACAAACAGACAAACAGACAAACAGACAAACGATAGACAGTAGATACAAAGGCGAGAATAAACAAATCATTAAACAGGACAAAAAGACAAACAGACAAACGATAGATAGTAGATACAAAGGTGAGAATTAACAAATCATCAAACAGGACAAAAAGGCAAACGATAGACAGTAGATACAAAGGTTAGAATAAACAAATCATTAAACAGGACAAAAAGACAAACAGACAAACGATAGACAGTAGATACAAAGGTGAGAATTAACAAATCATAAAACAGGACAAAAAGACAAACAGACAAACAGACAAACAGATAAACGATAGACAGTAGATACAAAGGTGAGAATTAACAAATCATCAAACAGGACAAAAAGACAAACAGACAAACGATAGACAGTAGATACAAAGGTGAGAATTAACAAATCATAAAACAGGACAAAAAGACAAACAGACAAACAATGTGGCAGAAAACAAGAGGGAAAATATCAACACGAACAAACATACAGGCAATGATAAGAAATACGGACGTCATTAAAACAGGGGGTGAACTTAGTGCTCTGGAAGGGTAACTTATTAATTCTTGTCAGTCGTGTTTCTATTTATAAATCATCGGGAGTCAAAACGCCGTATCACCTGGATATCTCATACCCACTTGTAGCATGGAATTACCAAGCCCCATCCCTTTTCAATTTTCTATTTATATATTTATTTTCAATGATATTTCTTGATTATTTCATATCTTTTGTTTAACTAAACTTGTATATTACTTTATTCATCTTATCTCAAAGTGACAACAGCTTACGGGTGCCACTAGTGGAGCAGATTGTTAAGTATTATTAATATTTAGAGGGATTTGTGTTTCTCGATCGTCAGTTTTCTGTGTATATTTTTGTAGATCGTTGTTTGTCTCGTTATACATTTTTGTATTGGTCATTGCGTTGTCTGTCCTTCGATTTACGAATTCTGATTACCCCTTTGGTACCTTCAATCTCTTCTTTCCTTGCCCGACCATCTATACGCTTATTATCTATGTGGAACGTCGGTATATATTGATGACGTTAGTATTTTGATTTTATATACGATCTTTACATCACTACACGATTTACTTTGCACGTACCGCATATCAAAACAGGTTATCTTGTGTTGTTTAAACAATACTATCTCTGTCAGATTTGTCTGTTTATTTACTAGATCTATATTTTAATTTCATTTTTATAAAATTTGCCAACTTTCAGTGTTTGTGATTATTTGACAAAAATGGCTATATTTCATAAAAATGAAGAATAAAAAAATACTACAATATTAAAACAGTCACAAAATACAATAGAAAAATCGTAGACAGTGGAAGAACTGATACCCCTAATACATAAATACATGAGAGCGCACTGTCCTGGCTTGGTACAGCCATGTCAATAAAAAAGTAGGGATTGAACGAGCTAGATATTAGAAAACAATACCTAAAGTATACACTTATTTGATCTTTTTTCTAGAAAACATTGCCTCAATTATGTGTTGGACTCAAGATTGTTGCTTCTCTTCGTGGTAAGATCAACCCAAGGGCATCTATATTGACAATCTGTCTCTGCTTAGAACAAGATCAACTCAAGGGCATCCATATTAGCAATATGTCTCTGCTTAGAACAAGATCAACCCAAGGGTATCCATATTGGCAATCTGTTTGTGCTTAAAACAATATCAACCCAAGGGCATCCATATTGACAATCTGTCTCTGCTTAGAACAAGATTAACCCAAGGGCATCCATATTGACAATCTGTCTCTGCTTAGAACAAGATCAACCCAAGGGCATCCATATTGACAATATGTCTCTGGTTAGAACAAGATCAACCCAATGGCATCCATACTGACAATCGGTCTCTGCTTAGAACAAAACACTAAGGAGTAAGAACAATGTCACATATTTAAATTTTACCTTTATACTAATGTTTTTTCTAATGTAATTCTAGTCTTTCTGTGACGTTCTTCATTTGACGTTTTCTTAGCGAATATGCAAAAAAATATCTAGGCGAAATGATTATTAAGATAACTTTGTGGACTTCCAAAACTAGTAGTAACATCACATAGTTTTGAGATAGAAGTATCTAAAACTTAAACTTTAGACACTTTTCTGTAAAAAAAACTTTCTTCTGCAATAAGGTATACATTTTTTAGATTTTTTTGTGAATTAAGTTGGGATTTTTTTTTACCAAATAATATCATGAAAAAAATCATTTAATATATAATAATGTGCCAGATTAAATCAACCACTGCTGATCTATATCCTTGGAAGGCAAGTTTTCTGAAATGTATTGATCAACCTCACCTTCTAGCTACCTATGTAAATTTCTTTAATTAGACAAATACTATGTCTTAAGATATTATTGGGATTCGTGTTACTCGATCTTTAGTTTTCTGGTTTTTTTTCGTCAATCATTCTTTTTCCTTTTGCCCTTTTCCTATATTTAAGATAGTATTGGGATTCGTGGGACTCGATCTTTATGTTTCTGCTAAGTGCTTTGTAAATCATTGTTTGTCCCTTTGTCATGTTTAT
Source organism: Bathymodiolus septemdierum (assembly GCA_963383655.1). Classification (NCBI taxonomy): domain Eukaryota; kingdom Metazoa; phylum Mollusca; class Bivalvia; order Mytilida; family Modiolidae; genus Bathymodiolus; species Bathymodiolus septemdierum. The sequence continues at coordinate 47,303,351 of OY726527.1, forward strand.
TTCGGCTATTGTAGCGCCTGTCCGTCTTTTCCTTCTGCGGTTTCTGATTACCATTTTCGTATCTACAATATATATGTCCTTGGATGGTAACATTTCTGAAATGTATTGATCAACCTCACCTTCTATCTACCTATACTAAAAATGTAAATGACTTTAATTAAACAAATGCTATGTTTTAAGATGGTATTGGGATTCGTGTTACACGATCTTCAGTTTTCCTGTTTTTTTGTCAATCATTCTTTTATCTTTGCCCCTTTCCTTTTTCGGCCTGCCCTATTTCTCATTTTGTGGCTTCTGATTACCCTATTCGTATCTTCACACTTTTCTTGAAATATTGCACAAAATCTTTAGAAATAATAGATCAGTGTAAACCTCTACAAATCTTTTGACTTTGATACCACATATATATAGGTTTATTTTATGTCCATGTATAAATCAGTTGAATGATGCATGTTCCTGTGAACCTCTGGTTTATCTATATCTACTATAGGTATAAGTTACCACCTGTTTAGTACAACGTCTAATGATAACAAATGGTATGTTCCCGTGAGCCTCTGGTTTATCTATGTATATATTCTCTGCTGTTTAGTACTAAGTCTAATGATAACTAATGTTTACAAAGTCCCGCGCCAATGTTGATTATTATCTGAACAAAATGTAAATCACGTGACCATTACCGTCCTCTTCTACAACTTTCCTGATTTGGTGATAGTTGTCAGAAGACATCGTTTTCAAGTATTTGCAGGAATTTTCAGGTAATGTAGGTTGTTATTATGTCAAACATATATTTTTATTATCATCATATTTTTCTTTTTTAAATGAGTAAGTTGTTTAGTAATCTATTTTAACAGCAGTAAGTATATCTTTATCAATATGACCCTTTAGCTTCAGTACATAAAACTATCTATATAAACATTGTAGATTACAAAATTTGAATTTTATAATATTCAAGAAGTACCCTTGTGTTAAAAGTGGAACAATGTATATATTTAATTACTCTTTTTACCATATATACTGTGGTCGGCACAATGTACTGAGGCGAACTATAAATATTTCATGACTTTCATTTAACTGTAGGTCATGTATATCCTGTTCTGGATGTATCACTTTGTATCAGTACGTCACACGTATGTCCTGTTCTGTATGTATCACTCTGTTCCAGTACGTCACACGTATGTCCTGTTCTGCAAGTATCAGTCTGTTCCAGTACGTCACATGTATGTCCTGTTCTGCATGTATCACTATGTACCAGTACGTCACATGTATGTCCTGTTCTGCATGTATCACTATGTACCAGTACGTCACATGTATGTCCTGTTCTGCATATATCACTATGTACCAGTATGTGTCATGCATGTCCTGTTCTGCATGTATCACTATGTGCCAGTTCGTGACATGGCTATTTTTCGAAGTGTTCCAGTCCGAGGAATTTAAAAAAAAGTAATAACAACAGGGTTTTATTATAATAACCACATAATTTCAATAAACAACTTAATTTTGGTCAGAATATATTATATATAATGTTCTTGCTTCCTTAATGTAGCCCCTTACAAATGACAATAGTATTACAAAAAAATTGAAAAGCAAAATTACTCCCAAGCTCATCAACAAATATTCATTGGATCTCTTACATGTGCGTATAATATTGTAGTGTAAAGTTATTTATACATTGGTGACATGTAATTGTAAATATATAACTGATGTAAAACTGTAATGCTGTACACGTCGAGTAAGACCAATGAGTTAAAAAGGGGTTTTGAAGATGTATATATATTTCATGCCATTAAAAGCTGACGGGACATTATATAGAACATGAAATGAAACACATTCTAGTAATGTACTATATTTAGCAACAGTCGAAAGAATTAGTTTCAGCTATATTTAGCCATTAAATGGACTATCCTCATTTTTTATCAACTTTTTGTTAGTTCATTATTAGTCGATTGACTGTTGTTTAATGGAAGGAAGGTGTAGGGGCTGTGTTTTGTTTTTTGTAATTTGACGCCGCACTTTACAATAAGAAATGTTGATACAATGACCGATAATAAGTACAATATATAGTGGTTGGTTATGGTGTTTAACGTCACTTTCAACAATATTCCATTTATATCACGCGATACAATAAACTAAAAGTTTAATGCTTGGTCCCTTACGTCAAGTGAGCTGTGTTTAAAATAAATGTATGCCAAGTTCATGCTCAATGAAATAGGGGTACAAAGTGTCTGTTGGTCGGATGTTTCAATTACCAAAAAATAGGGCAGGAGTGGCAAGCTTTCAAAGCTGATCAACAAAATGTATGCACACTTATTTGTCAAGCAGCCTCAGCGTTGTAATGGTCAACGTGTTCACCTCAGTCTGGGTAGAACGTGGGCTCGATTCCAGATTTCCGGTCGAGTCAAATCTAGGACTAAAACAATGATATTTATTTCTTCTATAATCGGGGTAGTTAGTGGTTTCTGTCACGGGGTCAGGATTTGATAAGTAAAACAATAACAAAAACCTTGACTAGATACTGAACTGGGAATATTGTACATGATATTATTCTGTAATTGTATGAGTGAGTGAGTGATTGTTGCTTAACGCTACTTTCAGCAATATTTCAGCTATATCATGGCGACCAGCTTTAGTGGTTGGGGAAATCGGAGTACCCGAGGAGAACCACCGACCGTTGGCAAGCAACTGGTAAACTTTGTCACTTGCGGCTGCGAGTCGATTGCCCCCTTTTTGTAATTTACAAAGCCGGGCGCGAACCCACGCCGTATTGGTGATAGGTTTGTTAGAGTTGTTAGGTATTCCAACTACCTAGCCCATTGAACCACCCGGGTCCTCCGACCTCACAGAAGATACCATTGAAAATATTTATCCAAAAATAATAAATGAACCGAGGAGTGCCAGATTATCTATAATTGGCATCATTCAGATCATTTCTTTTTTTTTCAATGAAATTTGGCAAAATAATTGTTTTCTTCTCTTTCATTCCTCCCCCTAAAAGTTAAATCACAAACTATAACTCATAGTAATAAACGTAAAGGAGGATACATTTTCTTTTATGTAGATATATAATATATTTTCAGTACAGGTCTCATGTCAGTCGTACCAACAGGTAAATCACGTGATTATTTAACTTCCTCTTTTGGAGATTTCCTGATTTGGTGATATTTCGTCAGAAGATATTATTTTCAGATATATTTAGGTAATTTATGCTGTTGTTATATCAAATAGATATTCTGATTGTTATATTTTCTCATATAAATAAGTCAATTGTCTGGAAATCTATTTAATCTGCATTAATTTATCTTAAAAGGTAAAATTCATTTAGTAATCGATAGCAACTACATATAAATGTGGTTTAAAAATATGTGTATTTAAATAAATAAATAAAACAAGTATGTCAAGACTACACTGCTCTTACCTTGATCAATTATTAAGACCTTGAAACTTAGTACACCTATCAAGTACAGTTGCACTTACAAAGCTTAAATGTTTCAATCTCTTAATTTTCTAATATGCAACCCACCAGACATTTAAGGAATGAAGAAGGGGACATTTTCAGCACCCCACTTGCATTATAAAAGATTAATCTCGTTGAGAATAGACTTCCGAAGACATTTTCTGCTCTGTATATCCAGCCTAATCTCGTCACACCTCCTGTGAAAGGTATTCTGGAAATTTCAAATTGCACCCTCGATGCATTCCGACGCATATTTTGGCATGGACAATTTGTGTCAGATCAAGTGCAGATAAGATTTCATATATAAAACATAGTTTCTAGTTCAAATATGCAACGATAATGATAATCTCTTACTGTTTTAAGTAGTAAAGATCCATAAGATCCACAAATCTAAAATTTAGGTCGAATTGTACGCCATTTTAATCTATGTACCACGTGATCAATTTCGTGACGTTTTTAACTATAGTCCGTCTCTCGATGTGAGATATTATAAAGGTGTTGAATAAATTTTCTAATTATTGACACCGAGAAACAGACAATAGCCAAAAACGTTACAAAATTGATTACGTGGTACACAAATAAACAATGGCGTACAATTCGACCCAAATTTTTGATTGATGGATCGGAATCATAATAAGAAAGCGTCCGAGTGGAGCGACATGCCTACCCGCGGTCCATTCGTTTGTCTGTTCGTCTGTTGGAGTTATGGAACTTTTACATTTTCATACATTTTCAATATGTGTGAACGCATAGTGGCAAGACACAGTGCCCCTTGGACACAGTAACTTATTGTTTTAGTGAACTTCATGGGAGAACCCTGTCGGAAATATGTCATGCATTATTATATCAATGAGGATTTCAAAATTTGAACTTTCTAAATTTCATCCAATATTCCTGTCTGCAGTGTTGCAAACCCTATTTTGTAGCTTTTACTGTTTCGGAGATATGAAGGAATTAAAAGGAAACAACACCCACGTTTTAAAATCCTATTTAAATGAGCTAAAGTTTAACATAGGACCCTACATGAAAACGTAAGATATTGTTTCTCTCAAAATCTAGACTTTATTGAACACAAACTCTAATTGAATAATTTGGGCAAGTGATACATGCTCATGTGGGCCTCTATCTTAATCATGGAAGACTAAATGGGCCTCTATCTTAATCATGGGAGACTAAATGGGCCTATATATTAATCATGGAAGACTAAATTTGCTATGATACTGCGATTTTCTCATTTGATTTGAGAACTGAGCCGACAGTGTGAATTGTGTTTCTATCTTTTATTCCATATATATCTACAGTGTACTATCAGAGAGCGCTAGGAAAGACAGGGTTAATTGAAAAGTCATTAATTAATTTTAGTGGTTTACAGAAATCAAAGTGACTACAGACAATTAATAAATGATAATTTCTATTTTAATATCAGTAATATATTACAGGATATCAACATCATGTCAACTTCTCCATCTTTCTGTGGAATGTGTGATTACCGCCATATTTCTAAACCATCAGAAGTTTGGTGTCGAGATTGTGAAGAAGGACTTTGTACAGAATGCATTGAATATCACAGTTCAGTGAAGCTGTCACGAGGTCATACCACGATACCAATAGCGGAATACCAGAAGTTGCCGTCGTACGTGTTGAAAATTAAAGAACATTGCAGCGAACATCAGGAAAAGTTCACTATATACTGTAAAGAACACGAGTGTCCGTGTTGTGGAATTTGCATCGTGAAAAATCATAGTGATTGTAAGAATGTAGCTATCATGGAAGAAATAATAAAGAATGTGACGACATCAAGCATGTTCAATGAAACCGAGCATTTGATTAAAGAAATGATTGAAAATATTGGTAAAATTAGACAAAATAGTGAGACCAACTCCAGTGCTGTCAAAGAACAAAAACGAATAATTGAGAATGAAATACAGAAATTGAGGACAACAATCAACAATCATCTTGACAGGTTACAGGAAAATCTGATGACGGAATTGGATGCAGCAGAAATACAAGTAACCGTCGAAACACGTGAACTACTTTTATCTTTAAACGAGAAACAGAAAGAACTCAACGAATACCAGACAAATATAGTCAACATAAAAAGGTATGCATCAGACCTACAAACATTAATAGCAGTAAAGCAAATAGAAAAAGATGTAGAAACCCACGACACGTGTTTGCAATCATTAGTCAACAGCGATAGTCTAAATCAAACCAAACTAACATACAAGATAGACATCGGTCTGAAGAATATTACAACCAGCATTCAAAAGTTTGCCGAAGTAGTTGTTGAATCAAAGCCTTGTGAAATGATTTTTGTTCGAAGAAAAGACAAACAAGCCCAGATGATGGTAGCTGAACTATCACCACCCATGTCAGTTGAAAATATACAGCTCAATCTGAAACAAAAGATAAACACCAAGGAGACTAATATCACAGGGTGTTCTTTACTTCCAGATGGTAGAATGGTATTCTCCTGTTACAGTTCTGATACTGTAAGATTCATCAACAAAGAAGGAATAGAATCATTCCAGACAGGTAAAGATAAAACAGGATTCCATACTTATGAAACAGTTTATATTAAGGATGACAATAGCGTTGCTGTATCATCTGGAAGTGGAGATAAACGATGCATAACTATAATAGATATAGAAAGAAAGAAAGTCATCACAGCTATTCCCATGGATACGGACATTTATGGAATGGCGGTTAGAGGTAGAACAATATATTACTGTGCAAGGGATAAAGGACTAAAGATGTTAAATCTTTGTGATCAATCTGTAAGCGATATCATCAACAGTAATATATCTAGCGTTGTTTACGTAGCTACATCTGGTGACAAACTTTACTACACAAACTATGGCAGACACACCGTGACATGCTGTGATTTACATGGTATAACTCAGTGGGAATTCAAAGATGAACGTGTACTACAGGGTCCATTTGGTATCTCTGTAGACAATGATGTAAACGTGTATGTCGTCGGTTTTAGTTCTAACAATATGGTGGTTATCTCCCCTGATGGACAACGTCATAGACAACTATTGTCTTCCAAGGATGGTCTAGTAAACCCAGGTGTGCTTGATTATGAAAAATCTACCAATAGGTTATTAGTTGTAAATGCGTGCAGTACTGCTTTTCTGTTTGATGTTACAGGAAGATAGTAGGACAAAAAGCAGAACAAATATACACCATTAAATAGAGTGATTTTTATTTTAACGAAATAACTTTGACTTATTAATAAAACCCCATCATCTTTACTAGTAAGTCTACTTCATGTAATTCATATATCACTATAGTAAACATGAAACATTTCAATATCAGTGGTAGTAGATATCAGATGTACATATATATTTTATTTAATTTTTTCATGGCTTCCAGACACAAGATGTAGATCCCTGTGTTTAACTTGTTCATGGCTTCCAGACACCAGATGTACATTTTTGTGCTTGACATCCTCCATGGTTCTAGACACCAGATGTACATATGTTTATTTAACTTGTTCAGAGGTTCTAGACATCAGAAACATAAACGATGATACAATTTAATCATTTGTACTAAACACACAGTGAGATAGGGGTTAAGAATAAGGTGATTAACGCCACTGTCAAAATATTTCAGCTATATCCCGGCGATCAGCTTTATTGTTGGCGGAAATCAGAGTACCCACAGAAGACTACATAGCTGCCGCAAGTCAATGACAAACTTTAGCACATACAATTTTATCGAGTACACCTCGCGGGATTCGAACTAACAACTTTAGTGGTGATAGGCACTGATTGCACGGGTAGTTTTAAATTCAACTTCAATACGATCACAACCACGACCACGACGGTCCTTCATTAAAATAGGTTGACAAAACCTTTTTATATCATTATTACCTGAATGGAAACTTATTTTACTTTGATGGCGAAGTTTGCTAATTATTTTTTTCCATTGGGGAGGAGGGTATGCTCAATTAGCAATAAAATTATGAAGAGGCAAAAGGGATAATCAGAGGCCGCAATTCGAAAGAGGCACATAATGGCAATAGAAAAAAGACCCAAAGACAAAAACAGTGATCGATATAACATCACAAAACTATTGATAGAGCAATACGAACTCCACAATACAACGAAGGTAAACGTATGTGTTTCGGACGGGTAAGCAGTTCCTGTTCTTCTAGTGGCCCCTATCGTAACAATGGTAAACCAAACATACGTTTGATAGGTAAATGGTGTTTGACACCGGTATACGTAAATAAAAACAAATAACACAAATCAAGCATGAGACCTACAAAGCCAATCAGAGTAAAACGAATCGAACATTACAACACGTGCCTAAAAATATCAAAACATGTAATTGGTAAAAATGTCAAAAACATGAACTCCACTTAAAACCCGACCAATTTCAAGTACCCCAAAAGGGTATGTAGTTCCCACACCACTTGTGGCACAGTTCCTTTTACTCCTGCTACACAGCGGTGATATGTTTTAAGCTATCAACAATGCTTTAGCTATTACGTGGTGATTTGTTTTATTGGTGCAGAAAACCGCAGTATTCGGTAAAAACAACCGACCTGCCACAAAAACTGGACAAATGTTATCACATACATTCGTCTAGAGTGAAATCAGTCACAGTTGGAAGGCAATTAACAAATTTAATTGCGAGGGGCAATGACTGCAATCAAGATTGTTGGTGACTGCTGCTACGGCGATCCCTTTTGAAATGAACATTAGAGAAAACAGAGGCACAGAGCAAATGAAACAAAAACAAAAATCACAAAATTAAGCACATTAACCAACAAGGACCCCACTGAAGATGAATCAAGGTGCTCACTATGGGTAAGAAGTTCTGGCCTCTTATAAGACACCCGCCGTTTTACTCACATAGTCAAGACGTGTTGGACACCACTATACTCAATCAAACACAAATAACACAAACATAAGAAATAAGCTGTTCTACAAACAGCTGATGGAAAGGACGAACCAAAAATACATTTTATGTGGAAATCTTATCGAACACCATAACATGGACTACAACACATAATAGGATAAGAGTTCAACGGAACCCCCACTATTTAAAACCGGGTGCGAACACAGTAGAAACAAACACCATTGGGTACAAGACACAGAAAACAAAAACACAACACATTCCAGTGAAATACTTGTCCGTGATAGAGGAAAGAAAAAATCTACGTAGAAAGGAAAAGATCCATTGTCATTTAAGATATTGATATTTCATAGCAATCAACCAGATCGTCATGACGACAGTACAAATTTTGTAGAGATGATTTCACCTAGAAAGTAACCTTGATTAAGCAGTATTTTCGTAAGCGACTTTCCAGAAAATCACTGTACTGGGTACAAGTTCTAGAATAACTTATGAATTGTGAAATGGGAACGCCATATGCTGGTCATGCTGGAATATTGCTACTAATGAAAGGGAAGTGGACTATTGGAAAAGCGAAGTCATCACGTTTGGATACTCATGATGGACCAATCCACATATACCTCCAACAAGTCGCTAAGAAAAACATGGTTGGTGTGATCTAGGGAGAGGATGTCACCTTGTAAATAATACTTAAAATACTCACCGCGGTCCATAGTGGCAGCTAAATGTTTGAGCATAGATATAGATATACTTTATTTTGATTGCACATAAACCGTTGAACAGGAATATACCAGAACCATTCTTTTGTCAAACCATTGGACAATACAGACATTAACTATGCTAGACCTAACAAAGATATAAACAGAGGAAAATTTAGGTTCTAGCTAAGAATAGGTACAACAATGTATGGGGGTTAAACCGGTTAATGGGTTCGCAGCTCTCGCTTGATATATAAATCTCAATAGCTAAACCTATTAATGGTATCCTGACCCTCGCTTGACATATACATATCAATGGTTAAACTCGTTAATGTGATTCAAATCATCACTCTTGACACATGAATCTCCATTGACCAAGCAAACAAAAACCCAACTTTTTCAGATTCCATTCAACTCAAAATATCTTTGTTTGTATTGATGACGTAATATTTATATATTATATATAGTTTACACTTCAATGCATGATTAAACAAGCTTAGGAAGACCTCTCCTAATTACAATTTGTTACATTAAAGAAGTACATAAAAGGCATGTATTACTATATATAACGAATCAATGATGTTATCAATGTGTAAGTTCACATGTACCCCATATAAAAATAGGTTATCTTGTATTGTTAAAACAATACTATCCCTGATTCATTTATCAACTTATTTACTCGACCTATATTTTCATTTTACTTTTTCAAGTTTAAAACAAACCTACCCCACTTTCATTTGATTATTGAAATTGGTGGGCACAAGGGCATAAATGTTTTTTTCAAATTACAATCAAACCTGCTTTAGTGACCACCTCTATTAAGCTACAGTCAAACCTGTTTTAGTGACCACCTCCATTAATCTACAATCAAACCTTCTTTAGTGATGACCTCTATTAAGCTACAGTCAAACCTTCTTTAGTGACGACCTCTATTAAGCTACAGTCAAACCTTCTTTAGTGACGACCTCTATTAAGTTACAGTCAAACCTGCTTTAGTGACCACCTCTATTAAGCTACAGTCAAACCTGCATTAGTGACCACCTCTATTAAGTTACAATAAAACCTGCTTTAGTGACCACCTCCATTAAGTTACAGTCAAACTTGCTTTAGTGACCACCTCTATTAAGCAATAACTTGTATTGCGTGGTCTTAATTTTTGATTCCTTTTACAGTGCATTTCATATGAAATAAACCTGTATTTAGCGACCACCTGTCTTATGTGACCATTTGTCACTGTTGCCGTTTGACTGTACATGATTTGTTTTAAAGGAAAAAGAGTGAAGATGCCAATGGGGTAATCAGAATCCGTAAATGGAAGTACAGACAACACATCCGCGCTGGTCATGCTGGAATATTGCTGGTAATGAAAGGGACGTTGACAATCGAAAAAGTCATCACGTTTGTCTTCAGTTTTTGTTATCTTCATCCCTGGTCTATTCCACTGTGAAGGTCAACGTAAGACGCAGACCTTTGAATAACAGTAATATCCCTTACCTCAAGCTCATTTAGATAAAAGGGATGCAGATAATCACCGAATCAAACTGATCATTGACAAAGCATCATCTATATAGAGAACACTGAAATTAATTGTCAGGCCTTATCTTCTATCTTTATTCACGAGAGGTCTCGAAGGAAGTTTGCTACATATGCTGTATTATCAAGAATCGTCAATCAATTATGAATGAAACTAGCTATATCTATTTAATACAGTAGGCTAAACATTCTCCTCACTTCCTTATGTGTTCTTCTCATTATTACATTGTCCTTGGATTGACCACAGACCATCACCAGTAACAGAATGATAATCCTACTTCTTGTGCTTTCACTCCTTGCGTGTGTCTCTCGTTGTTACATTTTATTAGGATTGACTGCAGACCATCGTCAGTTACTTATATACAATGATGATTATGAAGAGTTTCATAATACCAAACGGGTAACCATCAACCGTTAAAAGGACACACAATGCAATGGTAGCAAGAAAAGGGACAAAATGACTAACCATGATCTGTAAAACACTACACAGAAAACTAATGATTGGACAACACGAACCCTACGGAAAACAGTGGGTGAAGTCAGGCGCTCCGGACAGGTAAGTAATTGCTTCTCCCCTACGTGCAATCGTCGTATTACAGCTCTACCTGTATATGGTTTGTCGGCGATACACTACAATATAACGAACATGATATCCTTTCAAGTGAAGTTGTTACTCTGGGTGACTAAACATGGAACACATGTTTCATGCAAAATATGTAGGGTGGTGTATTGTTATGGTGTTTAACGCCATTATCAAAAATATTTTAGCGATATCGTGGGGGTCAGTTTTATTGGGAGAAGGAAATCGGGTGAAATCGAACTACCTGTAGCAAGCCGCTGAGAAACTTTATCACACAAGGTTGTATCGAGTACACATCGTCTTGAACAGGATTCGAAATCGAAAGTCTGAGGTGATAATTATTGATTGCATATGTAGTCTTTAATCTAACTACCCTACGATAACGACCACGTCGACCCCTTATATATGCAAAACGATAGACAGTAGATACAAAGACGAGAATAAACAAATCATCAAACAGGACAAACAGGACAAAAAGACAAACAATGTGACAGGAAAATACAACACGAAAAAGCATATGATAAGAAACACGGACGTCATAAAAACAGGGGGTGAACTTAGTCCTCTGGAAGGGTAACTTATTAATTCGTGTCAGTCGTGTTTCTATTGATAAATCGATAGTCAAAACGCCGAATCACCTGGATATCTCATACCCACTTGTAGCATTATATTACCAAGCCCCATCCCTTTTCAATTTTCTATTTATATATTTATTTTCAATGATATTTCTTGATTATTTCATCTCATTTTTTTAACTAATCTTGTATATTACCTTAATTATCTTATCTCAAAGTAACAACAGCTTACATGTCCAAATAGTGGAACAGATTATTAAGTATTATTGATATTTAGAGGGGTTTCTGTTTCTCAATCGTCAGTTTTCTGTGTATTGTTTTTTTTTGTAGATCGCTGTTTGTCTCGTTGTACATTTTTGTTCTTGGTCATTGGGTTGCTTGTCCTTCGATTTACGAACTCTGATTACCCCTTTGATACCTTCAATCTCTTCTTTCATTTCCCGACAATCTATACTCTTATTATCTATGTGGAACGTCGGTATATATTGATGACGTTAGTATTTTGATTTTATATACGATCTGCACATCACTACACGATTTACTTTGCACGTACCGGATATCAAAACAGGTTATCTTGTGTTGTTTAAACAATGATATCTCTTATAGATTTATCTGTTTATTTACTAGATCTATATTTTAATTTCATTTTGATAAAATTTGCCAGCATTCAGTGTTTGTCATTATTGGACACAAATGGTTATATTTCATAAAAATGTAGAATAACAAAATACTACAATGTTGTAACCGTCACAAAATACCATAGAAAGATTGTAGACGGGCAAAACTGATACTCCTAATACATAAATAAATGAGAGCGCACTGTCCTAACTTGGTACAGGCATGTCAATAAAAACATGTGGAGATTAAACGATCTAGAAATTAGAAAACAATGCATAAAGTATACACTTATTTGATCTTTTTTCTAAATAGAATAGCCTCAATGATGTGTTCAACTCAAGTGAGGTAGATTGTTGCTTTTATTCGTGCTAAGATCAACCCAAGGGCTGGCAATCTGTCTCTGCTCAGAACCAGATCAACCCAATGGCTGGCAATCTGTCTCTGCTTAGAACAAGATCAACCCAAGGGCATCCATACTGGCAATATGTCTGGTTAGCACAAGATTAACCCAAGGGCTGGCAATCTGTCTCTGCTTAGAACACGATCAACCCAAGGGCATCCATACTGGCAATCTGTCTCTGGTTAGAACAAGACTAACCCACGGGCATCCATATTGGAAATCTGTCTCTGCTTAGGAGAAGATCAACCCAATGGCATCCATATTTACAATCTATCTCTGCTTAGAATAAGATCAACCCAAGGGCATCCATATTGGTAATCTGTCTCTGCTTGGAACAAGATCAACCCAAGGGCATCCTTACTGGCAATCTGTCTCTGGTTAGAACAAGATCAACCCAATGGCAGCCATATTGACAAACTGTCTCTGGTTAGAGCAAGATCAACCCAAGGGCATCCATATTGACAATCTGTCTCTGATTAAAGCAAGATCAATCCAAGGGCAGCCATATTGACAATCTGTCTCTGGTTACAACAATACCAGCCCAAGGGCATCCATATTGGCAATATGTCTCTGCTTAGAGCAAGATTATCCCAAAGGCATCCATATTGACAACCAGTCTCTGATTGGAACAAGATCAACCCAAAGGCAGCTTTATTGGTAATCTGTCTCTGGTTAGAACAGGATCAACCCAAGGGCATCCATATTGACAATCTGTCTCTGGTTAGAACAAGATCAACACAAGGGCATCCATATTGGCAATCTGTCTCTGCTTAGAGCAAGATCAACCCAAGGGCATCCATATTGACAAGCTGTCTCTGATTAGAACAAGATCAACCGAAGGGCAGCCATATTGACAATTTGTCTCTGCTTAGAGCAAGATCAACTCAAGGGCATCCATATTGGAAATCTGTCTCTGCTTAGAACAAGATCAACCCAAGGGAATCCATATTGACAATCTGTCTCTGGTTACAACAAGATCAACCCAAGGACATCCATATTGACAATCTGTCTCTGGTTAGAACAAGGTCATCCCAAAGGCATCCATATTGACAACCTGTCTCTGATTGGAACAAGATCAACCCAAAGGCAGCCATATTGGCAATCTGTCTCTGCTTAGAGCAAGATCAACCCAAGGGCATCCATATTGACAATCTGTCTCTGCTTAGAGCAAGATCAACCCAAAGGTCATCCATATTGACAATCTGTCTCTGCTTAGAGCAAGACCAACCCAAGGGTAGCCATATTGGCAATCTGTCTCTGCTTAGAGCAAGATCAACCCAAGGGTAGCCATATTGGCAATCTGTCTCTGGCTAGAACAAAATCAACCAAAGGGCATCAATATTGGCAATCTGTCTCTGCTTAGAGCAAGATCAACCTAAGGGCATCCATATTGACAATCTGTCTCTGCTTAGAGCAAGATCAAACCAAGGGCATCCATATTGACAATCTGTCTCTGCTTAGAACAACATCAACCCAAGGGCATCAATATTGACAATATGTCTCTGCTTAGAGCAAGATCAACCCAAGGGCATCCATATTGACAATCTGTCTCTGCTTAGAGCAAGATCAACCTAAGGGCATCCATATTGACAATCTCTGTCTGCTTAAAACAAGATCAACCCAATGACATCCATTTTGACAATCTGTCTCTCGTTAGAACAAGATCATTTCAAAGGCATCCATATTGACAACCTATCTCTGATTGGAACAAGATCAACCCAAAGGCAGCCATATTGGTAATATGTCTCTGGTTAGAACAGGATCAACCCAATGACATCCATATTGACAATCTGTCTCTGCTTAGAACAAGATCATCCCAAAGGCATCCATTTTGACAATCTGTCTCTTCGTAGAGCAAGATCAACTCAAGGGCATCCATATTGACAATATGTCTCTGCTTAGAGCAAGGTCAACCCAAGGGCAGCCATATTGACAATCTGTGTCTGGTTACAACAAGATCAACCCAAGGACATCCATATTGACAATCTGTCTCTGGTTAGAACAAGATCATCCCAAAGGCATCTATATTGACAACCTGTCTCTGATTGGAACAAGATCAACCCAAAGGCAGCCATATTGGTAATCTGTTTCTGGTTAGAACAGGATCAACCCAAGGACATCCATATTGACAATCTGTCTCTGCTTAGAACAAGATCATCCCAAAGGCATCCATATTGACAATCTGTCTCTGCTTGAAGCAAGATCAACCCAAGGGCAGTCATATTGGAGATCTGTCTCTGGCTAGAACAAGATCAACTCAAGGGCAGCCATATTGGCAATCTGTCTCTGCTTAGAGCAAGATCAACCCAAGGGCATCCTTATTGATATTCTGTCTCTGCTTAGAACAAGATCATCCCAAGTGCATCCATATTGAGAATCTGTCTCTGCTTAGAGCAAGATCAACCCATCGGTATCCATATTGACAATCTGTTTCTGCTTAGAGCAAGATCAACCCAAGGGCATCCAAATTGACAATATGTCTCTGGTTAGAACAAGATCAATTCAAGGGCATCCATATTAATAATCTGTCTCTGGTTAGAACAAGATCAACCGAAGGGCAGCCATATTGTCAATATGTCTCTGGTTAGAACAAGATCAACTTCAGGGCATCCATATTGGTAATCTGTCTCTGGTTAGAACAAGATCAACCCAAGGGCATCCATATTGGCAATCTGTCACTGCTTAGAGCAAGATCAACCTAAGGGCATCCATATTGACAATCTGTCTCTGCTTAGAGCAAGATCAAACCAAGGGCATCCATATTGACACTCTGTCTCTGCTTAGAACAAGATCAACCCAAGGGCATCAATATTGACAATATGTCTCTGCTTAGAGCAAGATCAACCCAAGGGCATCCATATTGACAATTTGTCTCTGCTTAGAGCAAGATCAACCTAAGGCCATCCATATTGACAATATGTGTCTGCTTAAAACAAGATCAACCCAATGACATCCATATTGACAATCTGTCTCTCGTTAGAACAAGATCATTTCAAAGGCATCCATATTGACAACCTGTCTCTGATTGGAACAAGATCAACCCAAAGGCAGCCATATTGGTAATCTGTCTCTGGTTAGAACAGGATCAACCCAAGGACATCCATATTGACAATCTGTCTCTGCTTAGAACAAGATCATCCCAAAGGCATCCATTTTGACAATCTGTCTCTTCGTAGAGCAAGATCAACCCAAGGGCATCCATATTGACAATATGTCTCTGCTTAGAGCAAGATCAACCCAAGGGCATCCAAATTGACAATATGTCTCTGGTTAGAACCATATCAACTCAAGGGCGTCCATATTAATAATCTGTCTCTGGTTAGAACAAGATCAACCCAAGGGCAGCCATATTGGCAATATGTCTCTGGTTAGAACAAGATCAACTTCAGGGCATCCATATTGGTAATCTGTCTCTGGTTAGAACAAGATCAACCCAAGGGCATCCCTATTGGCAATCTGTCTCTGCTTAGAGCAAGATCAAGCCAAAGGTCCTCCATATTGACAATCTGTCTCTGCTTAGAGCAAGATCAACCCAAAGGCAGCCATATTGGTAATCTGTCTCTGGTTAGAACAGGATCAACCCAAGGGCATCCAAATTTACAATGTGTCTCTGGTTAGAACAAGATCAACTCAAGGGCAGCCATATTGGCAATCTGTCTCTGCTTAGAGCAAGATCAACCCAAGGGCATCCATATTGATATTCGGTCTCTGCTTAGAACAAGATCATCCCAAGTGCATCCATATTGAGAATCTGTCTCTGCTTAGAGCAAGATCAACCCATCGGCATCCATATTGACAATCTGTCTCTGCTTAGAGCAAGATCAACCCAAGGGCATCAAAATTGACAATATGTCTCTGGTTAGAACAAGATCAACTCAAGGGCATCCATATTAATAATCTGTCTCTGGCTAGAACAAGATCAACCCAAGGTCATCCATATTGGCAATCTGTCTCTGCTTAGAGCAACATCAACACAAGGGCATCCATATTGACAATCTAGCTCTCCTTAGAACAAGATCCACCCAAGGGCATCCATATTGACAATATGTCTCTGGTTAGAACAAGATGAACACAAGGGCATTCATATTGACAATCTGTCTCTGCTTAGAGCAAGATCAACCCAAGGGCATCCATATTGACAATCTGTCTCTGCTTAGAGCAAGATCAACCCAAGGGCATCCATATTGACAATCTGTCACTGGTTACAACACGATCAACCCAAGGACATCCATATTAACAATCTGTCTCTGCTTAGAGCAAGATCAACCCAAGGGCAGCCATATTGGCAATATGTCTCTGGTTAGAACAAGATCAACTTCAGGGCATCCATATTGGTAATCTGTCTCTGGTTAGAACAAGATCAACCCAAGGGCATCCATATTGGCAATCTGTCTCTGCTTAGAGCAAGATCAAACCAAAGGTCATCCATATTGACAATCTGTCTATGCTTAGATCTAGATCAACCCAAGGTCATCCATATGGACAATCTGTCACTGCTTAGAACAAGATCGACCCAAGGGCATCCATATTGACATTATGTCTCTGCTTAGAACAAGGTCATCCCAAAGGCATCCATATTGACAACCTGTCTCTGATTGGAGCAAGATCAACCCAAAGGCAGCCATATTGGTAATCTGTCTCTGGTTAGAACAGGATCAACCCAAGGGCATCCATATTGACAATCTCCCTCTGGTTAGAACAAGATCATCCCAAAGGCATCCATATTGAAAATCTGTGTCCGCTTAGAACAAGACCAACCCAAGAGCATCCATATTGGCAATCTGTCTCTGCTTAGAGCAAGATCAACCCAAGGGCATCCATATTTGCAATCTCTCTCATCAAACAGGACAAAAACACAAACAGACAAACAGACAAACAGACAAACGATAGACAGCAGATACAAAGGTGAGAATAAACAAATCATTAAACAGGACAAAAAGACAAACAGACAAACAGACAAACGATAGACAGTAGATACAAAGGCGAGAATAAACAAATCATCAAACAGGACAAAAAGACAAACAGAAAAACAGACAAACAGACAAACGATAGACAGCAGATACAAAGGTTAGAATAAACAAATCATCAAACAGGACAAAAAGACAAACAGACAAACAGACAAACGATAGACAGTAGATACAAAGGTGAGAATAAACAAATCATCAAACAGGAAAAAAAGACAAACAGACAAACAGACAAACAGACAAACGTTAGACAGTAGATACAAAGGTGACAATAAACAAATCATGAAACAGAAAAACAGACAAACAGACAAACAGACAAACGATAGACAGTAGATACAAAGGCGAGAATAAACAAATCATCAAACAGGACAAACAGACAAACAGACAAACAGACAAACGATAGACAGTAGATACAAAGGTGAGAATAAGCAAATTATCAAACAGGACGAAAAGACAAACAGACAAACGATAGACAGTAGATACAAAGGCGAGAATAAACAAATCATAAAACAGGACAAACACACAAAGAGACAAACAGACAAACAGACAAACGATAGACAGTAGATACAAAGGCGAGAATAAACAACTCATCAAACAGGACAAAAAGACAAAAGACAAACAGACAAACAGACAAACAAACAAAAAGACAAACGATAGACAGTAGATACAAAGGCGAGAATAAACAAATCATCAAACAGGACAAAAAGACAAAGAGACAAACACACAAACGATAGACAGTAGATACAAAGGTGAGAATAAACAAATCATCAAACAGGACAAAAAGACAAACAGACAAACAGACAAACGATAGACAGTAGATACAGAGGTGAGAATAAACAAATCATCAAACAGGACAAAAAGACAAACAGACAAACAGACAAACAGACAAACGCTAGACAGTAGATATAAAGGCGAGAATAAACAAATCATCAAACAGGACAAACACACAAAGAGACAAACAGACAAACAGACAAACGATAGACAGTAGATACAAAGGCGAGAATAAACAACTCATCAAAGAGGACAAAAAGACAAAAGACAAACAGACAAACAGACAAACAAACAAAAAGACAAACGATAGACAGTAGATACAAAGGCGAGAATAAACAAATCATCAAACAGGACAAAAAGACAAACAGACAAACAGACAAACAGACAAACGATAGACAGTAGATACAAAGGTCAGAATAAACAAATCATTAAACTGGAGAAAAAGACAAACAGACAAACAGACAAACGATAGACAGTAGATACAAAGGCGAGAATAAACAAATCATCAAACAGGACAAAAAGAAAAACAGACAAACAGACAAACAGAAAAACGATAGACAGCAGATACAAAGGTGAGAATAAACAAATCATCAAACAGGACAAAAAGACAAACAAACAAACAGACAAACGATAGACAGTAAATACAAAGGTGAGAATAAACAAATCATCAAACAGGACAAAAAGACAAACAGACAAACAGACAAACAGACAAACGATAGACAGTAAATATAAAGGCGAGAATAAACAAATCATCAAACAGGACAAAAAGACAAACAGACAAACAGACAAACAGACAAACGATAGACAGTAGATACAAAGGTGAGCATAAACAAATCATTAAACAGGACAAACAGACAAACAGATAAACGATAGACAGTAGATACAAAGTTGAGAATTAACAAATCATCAAACAGGACAAAAAGGCAAACGATAGACAGTAGATACAAAGGTGAGAATAAACAAATCATTAAACAGGACAAAAAGACAAACAGACAAACAGACAAACAGATAAACGATAGACAGTAGATACAAAGGTGAGAATTAACAAATCATAAAACAGGACAAACAGACAAACAGACAAACGTTAGACAGTAGATACAAAGGTGACAATAAACAAATCATTAAACAGACAAACAGACAAACAGACAAACAGACAAACGATACACAGTAGATACAAAGGTGAGAATAAACAAATCATCAAACAGGACAAAAAGACAAACAGACAAACACACAAACGATAGACAGTAGATACAAAGGCGAGAATAAACAAATCATCAAACAGGACAAACAGACAAACAGACAAACAGACAAACGATAGACAGTAGATACAAAGGTGAGAATAAGCAAATTATCAAACAGGACGAAAAGACAAACAGACAAACGATAGACAGTAGATACAAAGGCGAGAATAAACAAATCATAAAACAGGACAAACAGACAAAGAGACAAACAGACAAACAGACAAACGATAGACAGTAGATACAAAGGCGAGAATAAACAACTCATCAAACAGGATAAAAAGACAAAAGACAAACAGACAAACAGACAAACAAACAAACAGACAAACGATAGACAGTAGATACAAAGGTGAGATTAAACAAATCATCAAACAGGACAAACAGACAAACAGAAAAACAGACAAACGATAGACAGTAGATACAAAGGTGAGAATAAACAAATCATCAAACAGACAAACAGACAAACAGACAAACGATAGACAGTAGATACAAAAGCGAGAATAAACAAATCATTAAACAAGACAAAAAGACAAACAGACAAACAGACAAACAGACAAACAGACAAACAGACAAACGTTAGACAGTAGATACAAAGGTGACAATAAACAAATCATGAAACAGAAAAACAGACAAACAGACAAACAGACAAACGATAGACAGTAGATACAAAGGCGAGAATAAACAAATCATCAAACAGGACAAACAGACAAACAGACAAACAGACAAACGATAGACAGTAGATACAAAGGTGAGAATAAGCAAATTATCAAACAGGACGAAAAGACAAACAGACAAACGATAGACAGTAGATACAAAGGCGAGAATAAACAAATCATAAAACAGGACAAACACACAAAGAGACAAACAGACAAACAGACAAACGATAGACAGTAGATACAAAGGCGAGAATAAACAACTCATCAAACAGGACAAAAAGACAAAAGACAAACAGACAAACAGACAAACAAACAAAAAGACAAACGATAGACAGTAGATACAAAGGCGAGAATAAACAAATCATCAAACAGGACAAAAAGACAAAGAGACAAACACACAAACGATAGACAGTAGATACAAAGGTGAGAATAAACAAATCATCAAACAGTACAAAAAGACAAACAGACAAACAGACAAACAGACAAACGCTAGACAGTAGATATAAAGGCGAGAATAAACAAATCATCAAACAGGACAAACAGACAAACAGACAAACAGACAAACAGACAAACGATAGACAGTAGATACAAAGGTCAGAATAAACAAATCATTAAACTGGAGAAAAAGAAAAACAGACAAACAGACAAACGATAGACAGTAGATACAAAGGCGAGAATAAACAAATCATCAAACAGGACAAAAAGAAAAACATACAAACAGACAAACAGACAAACGATAGACAGCAGATACAAAGGTGAGAATAAACAAATCATCAAACAGGACAAAAAGACAAACAAACAAACAGAAAAACGATAGACAGTAAATACAAAGGTGAGAATAAACAAATCATCAAACAGGACAAAAAGACAAACAGACAAACAGATAAACAGACAAACGATAGACAGCAGATACAAAGGTGAGAATAAACAAATCATTAAACAGGACAAAAAGACAAACAGACAAACAGAAAAACGACAGACAGTAGATACAAAGGCGAGAATAAACAAATCATCAAACAGGACAAAAAGACAAACAGAAAAACAGACAAACAGACAAACGATAGACAGCAGATACAAAGGTGAGAATAAACAAATCATCAATCAGGACAAAAAGACAAACAGAAAAACTGACAAACGATAGACAGTAGATACAAAGGTGAGCATAAACAAATCATTAAACAGGACAAACAGACAAACAGATAAACGATAGACAGTAGATACAAAGTTGAGAATTAACAAATCATCAAACAGGACAAAAAGGCAAACGATAGACAGTAGATACAAAGGTGAGAATAAACAAATCATTAAACAGGACAAAAAGACAAACAGACAAACAGACAAACAGATAAACGATAGACAGTAGATACAAAGGTGAGAATTAACAAATCATAAAACAGGACAAACAGACAAACAGACAAACGTTAGACAGTAGATACAAAGGTGACAATAAACAAATCATTAAACAGACAAACAGACAAACAGACAAACAGACAAACGATACACAGTAGATACAAAGGTGAGAATAAACAAATCATCAAACAGGACAAAAAGACAAACAGACAAACAGACAAACGATAGACAGTAGATACAAAGGTGAGAATAAGCAAATTATCAAACAGGACGAAAAGACAAACAGACAAACGATAGACAGTATATACAAAGGCGAGAATAAACAAATCATAAAACAGGACAAACAGACAAAGAGACAAACAGACAAACAGACAAACGATAGACAGTAGATACAAAGGCGAGAATAAACAACTCATTAAACAGGATAAAAAGACAAAAGACAAACAGACAAACAGACAAACAAACAAACAGACAAACGATAGACAGTAGATACAAAGGTGAGATTAAACAAATCATCAAACAGGACAAACAGACAAACAGAAAAACAGACAAACGATAGACAGTAGATACAAAGGTGAGAATAAACAAATCATCAAACAGACAAACAGACAAACAGACAAACGATAGACAGTAGATACAAAAGCGAGAATAAACAAATCATTAAACAAGACAAAAAGACAAACAGACAAACAGACAAACAGACAAACAGACAAACAGACAAACGTTAGACAGTAGATACAAAGGTGACAATAAACAAATCATGAAACAGAAAAACAGACAAACAGACAAACAGACAAACGATAGACAGTAGATACAAAGGCGAGAATAAACAAATCATCAAACAGGACATACAGACAAACAGACAAACAGACAAACGATAGACAGTAGATACAAAGGTGAGAATAAGCAAATTATCAAACAGGACGAAAAGACAAACAGACAAACGATAGACAGTAGATACAAAGGCGAGAATAAACAAATCATAAAACAGGACAAACACACAAAGAGACAAACAGACAAACAGACAAACGATAGACAGTAGATAAAAAGGCGAGAATAAACAACTCATCAAACAGGACAAAAAGACAAAAGACAAACAGACAAACAGACAAACAAACAAAAAGACAAACGATAGACAGTAGATACAAAGGCGAGAATAAACAAATCATCAAACAGGACAAAAAGACAAAGAGACAAACACACAAACGATAGACAGTAGATACAAAGGTGAGAATAAACAAATCATCAAACAGTACAATAAGACAAACAGACAAACAGACAAACAGACAAACGCTAGACAGTAGATATAAAGGCGAGAATAAACAAATCATCAAACAGGACAAACAGACAAACAGACAAACAGACAAACAGACAAACGATAGACAGTAGATACAAAGGTCAGAATAAACAAATCATTAAACTGGAGAAAAAGACAAACAGACAAACAGACAAACGATAGACAGTAGATACAAAGGCGAGAATAAACAAATCATCAAACAGGACAAAAAGTTAAACAGACAAACAGACAAACAGACAAACGATAGACAGCAGATACAAAGGTGAGAATAAACAAATCATCAAACAGGACAAAAAGACAAACAAACAAACAGAAAA
Organism: Bathymodiolus septemdierum; assembly: GCA_963383655.1. Lineage (NCBI taxonomy): Eukaryota > Metazoa > Mollusca > Bivalvia > Mytilida > Modiolidae > Bathymodiolus > Bathymodiolus septemdierum. The sequence continues at coordinate 47,326,668 of OY726527.1, forward strand.
ACGATAGACAGTAAATACAAAGGTGAGAATAAACAAATCATCAAACAGGACAAAAAGACAAACAGACAAACAGACAAACAGACAAACGATAGACAGTAAATATAAAGGCGAGAATAAACAAATCATCAAACAGGACAAAAAGACAAACAGTCAAACAGACAAACAGACAAACGATAGACAGTAGATACAAAGGTGAGAATAAACAAATCATCAAACAGGACAAAAACACAAACAGACAAACAGACAAACAGACAAACGATAGACAGCAGATACAAAGGTGAGAATAAACAAATCATTAAACAGGACAAAAAGACAAACAGACAAACAGACAAACGATAGACAGTAGATACAAAGGCGAGAATAAACAAATCATCAAACAGGACAAAAAGACAAACAGAAAAACAGACAAACAGACAAACGATAGACAGCAGATACAAAGGTTAGAATAAACAAATCATCAAACAGGACAAAAAGACAAACAGACAAACAGACAAACGATAGACAGTAGATACAAAGGTGAGAATAAACAAATCATCAAACAGGACAAAAAGACAAACAAACAAACAGACAAACAGACAAACGATAGACAGTAGATACAAAGGCGAGAATAAACAAATCATTAAACAGGAAAAAAAGACAAACAGACAAACAGACAAACAGACAAACGTTAGACAGTAGATACAAAGGTGACAATAAACAAATCATGAAACAGAAAAACAGACAAACAGACAAACAGACAAACGATAGACAGTAGATACAAAGGCGAGAATAAACAAATCATCAAACAGGACAAACAGACAAACAGACAAACAGACAAACGATAGACAGTAGATACAAAGGTGAGAATAAGCAAATTATCAAACAGGACGAAAAGACAAACAGAAAAACGATAGACAGTAGATACAAAGGCGAGAATAAACAAATCATAAAACAGGACAAACACACAAAGAGACAAACAGACAAACAGACAAACGATAGACAGTAGATTCCAAGGCGAGAATAAACAACTCATCAAACAGGACAAAAAGACAAAAGACAAACAGACAAACAGACAAACAAACAAAAAGACAAACGATAGACAGTAGATACAAAGGCGAGAATAAACAAATCATCAAACAGGACAAAAAGACAAAGAGACAAACACACAAACGATAGACAGTAGATACAAAGGTGAGAATAAACAAATCATCAAACAGTACAAAAAGACAAACAGACAAACAGACAAACAGACAAACGCTAGACAGTAGATATAAAGGCGAGAATAAACAAATCATCAAACAGGACAAACAGACAAACAGACAAACAGACAAACAGACAAACGATAGACAGTAGATACAAAGGTCAGAATAAACAAATCATTAAACTGGAGAAAAAGACAAACAGACAAACAGACAAACGATAGACAGTAGATACAAAGGCGAGAATAAACAAATCATCAAACAGGACAAAAAGAAAAACAGACAAACAGACAAACAGACAAACGATAGACAGCAGATACAAAGGTGAGAATAAACAAATCATCAAACAGGACAAAAAGACAAACAAACAAACAGAAAAACGATAGACAGTAAATACAAAGGTGAGAATAAACAAATCATCAAACAGGACAAAAAGACAAACAGACAAACAGACAAACAGACAAACGATAGACAGTAAATATAAAGGCGAGAATAAACAAATCATCAAACAGGACAAAAAGACAAACAGTCAAACAGACAAACAGACAAACGATAGACAGTAGATAAAAAGGTGAGAATAAACAAATCATCAAACAGGACAAAAACACAAACAGACAAACAGACAAACAGACAAACGATAGACAGCAGATACAAAGGTGAGAATAAACAAATCATTAAACAGGACAAAAAGACAAACAGACAAACAGACAAACGATAGACAGTAGATACAAAGGCGAGAATAAACAAATCATCAAACAGGACAAAAAGACAAACAGAAAAACAGACAAACAGACAAACGATAGACAGCAGATACAAAGGTTAGAATAAACAAATCATCAAACAGGACAAAAAGACAAACAGACAAACAGACAAACGATAGACAGTAGATACAAAGGTGAGAATAAACAAATCATCAAACAGGACAAAAAGACAAACAGACAAACAGACAAACAGACAAACGATAGACAGTAGATACAAAGGCGAGAATAAACAAATCATTAAACAGGAAAAAAAGACAAACAGACAAACAGACAAACAGACAAACGTTAGACAGTAGATACAAAGGTGACAATAAACAAATCATGAAACAGAAAAACAGACAAACAGACAAACAGACAAACGATAGACAGTAGATACAAAGGCGAGAATAAACAAATCATCAAACAGGACACACAGACAAACAGACAAACAGACAAACGATAGACAGTAGATACAAAGGTGAGAATAAGCAAATTATCAAACAGGACGAAAAGACAAACAGACAAACGATAGACAGTAGATACAAAGGCGAGAATAAACAAATCATAAAACAGGACAAACACACAAAGAGACAAACAGACAAACAGACAAACGATAGACAGTAGATACAAAGGCGAGAATAAACAACTCATCAAACAGGACAAAAAGACAAAAGACAAACAGACAAACAGACAAACAAACAAAAAGACAAACGATAGACAGTAGATACAAAGGCGAGAATAAACAAATCATCAAACAGGACAAAAAGACAAACAGACAAACAGACAAACAGACAAACGATAGACAGTAGATACAAAGGTCAGAATAAACAAATCATTAAACTGGAGAAAAAGACAAACAGACAAACAGACAAACGATAGACAGTAGATACAAAGGCGAGAATAAACAAATCATCAAACAGGACAAAAAGAAAAACAGACAAACAGACAAACAGACAAACGATAGACAGCAGATACAAAGGTGAGAATAAACAAATCATCAAACAGGACAAAAAGACAAACAAACAAACAGACAAACGATAGACAGTAAATACAAAGGTGAGAATAAACAAATCATCAAACAGGACAAAAAGACAAACAGACAAACAGACAAACAGACAAACGATAGACAGTAAATATAAAGGCGAGAATAAACAAATCATCAAACAGGACAAAAAGACAAACAGACAAACAGACAAACAGACAAACGATAGACAGTAGATACAAAGGTGAGAATAAACAAATCATCAAACAGGACAAAAACACAAACAGACAAACAGACAAACAGACAAACGATAGACGGCAGATACAAAGGTGAGAATAAACAAATCATTAAACAGGACAAAAAGACAAATAGACAAACAGACAAACGATAGACAGTAGATACAAAGGCGAGAATAAACAAATCATCAAACAGGACAAAAAGACAAACAGAAAAACAGACAAACAGACAAACGATAGACAGCAGATACAAAGGTTAGAATAAACAAATCATCAAACAGGACAAAAAGACAAACAGACAAACAGACAAACGATAGACAGTAGATACAAAGGTGAGAATAAACAAATCATCAAACAGGACAAAAAGACAAACAGACAAACAGACAAACAGACAAACGATAGACAGTAGATACAAAGGAGAGAATAAACAAATCATTAAACAGGAAAAAAAGACAAACAGACAAACGATAGACAGTAGATACAAAGGTGAGCATAAACAAATCATTAAACAGGACAAACAGACAAACAGATAAACGATAGACAGTAGATACAAAGGTGAGAATTAACAAATCATCAAACAGGACAAAAAGGCAAACGATAGACAGTAGATACAAAGGTGAGAATAAACAAATCATTAAACAGGACAAAAAGACAAACAGAAAAACGATAGACAGTAGATACAAAGGTGAGAATTAACAAATCATCAAACAGGACAAAAAGACAAACAGACAAACGTTAGACAGTAGATACTAAGGCGAGAATAAACAAATCATCAAACAGGACAAACAGAGAAACAGACAAACAGACAAACGATAGACAGTAGATACAAAGGCGAGAATAAATAAATCATCAAACCGGACAAACAGAGAAACAGACAAACAGACAAACGATAGACGTAGATACAAAGGTGAGAATAAGCAAATTATCAAACAGGACGAAAAGACAAACAGACAAACGATAGACAGTAGATACAAAGGCGAGAATAAACAAATCATAAAACAGGACAAACAGACAAACAGACAAACAGACAAACAGACAAACGATAGACAGTAGATACAAAGGCGAGAATAAACAACTCATCAAACAGGACAAAAAGACAAAAGACAAACAGACAAACAGACAAACAAACAAAAAGAAAAACGATATACAGTAGATACAAAGGCGAGAATAAACAAATCATCAAACAGCACAAAAAGACAAAGAGACAAACAGACAAACGATAGACAGTAGATACAAAGGTGAGAATAAACAAATCATCAAACAGGACAAAAAGAAAAACAGACAAACAGACAAACGATAGACAGTAGATACAGAGGTGAGAATAAACAAATCATCAAACAGGACAAAAAGACAAACAGACAAACAGACAAACAGAAAAACGATAGACAGTAGATATAAAGGCGAGAATAAACAAATCATCAAACAGGACAAAAAGACAAACAGACAAACAGACAAACGATAGACAGTAGATACAAAGGTCAGAATAAACAAATCATTAAACAGGACAAAAAGACAAACAGACAAACAGACAAACGATAGACAGTAGATACAAAGGCGAGAATAAACAAATCATCAAACAGGACAAAAAGAAAAACAGACAAACAGACAAACAGACAAACGATAGACAGCAGATACAAAGGTGAGAATAAACAAATCATCAAACAGGACAAAAAGACAAACAGACAAACAGACAAACGATAGACAGTAGATACAAAGGTGAGAATAAACAAATCATCAAACAGGACAAAAAGACAAACAGACAAACAGACAAACAGACAAACGATAGACAGTAAATATAAAGGCGAGAATACACAAATCATCAAACAGTACAAAAAGACAAACAGACAAACAGACAAACAGACAAACGATAGACAGTAGATTCAAAGGTGAGAATAAACAAATCATCAAACAGGACAAAAAGACAAACAGACAAACAGATAAACAGACAAACGATAGACAGCAGATACAAAGGTGAGAATAAACAAATCATTAAACAGGACAAAAAGACAAACAGACAAACAGACAAACGACAGACAGTAGATACAAAGGCGAGAATAAACAAATCATCAAACAGGACAAAAAGACAAACAGAAAAACAGACAAACAGACAAACGATAGACAGCAGATACAAAGGTGAGAATAAACAAATCATTAAACAGGACAAAAAGACAAACAGACAAACAGACAAACAGATAAACGATAGACAGTAGATACAAAGGTGAGAATTAACAAATCATAAAACAGGACAAACAGACAAACAGACAAACGTTAGACAGTAGATACAAAGGTGACAATAAACAAATCATTAAACAGACAAACAGACAAACAGATAAACGATAGACAGTAGATACAAAGTTGAGAATTAACAAATCATCAAACAGGACAAAAAGGCAAACGATAGACAGTAGATACAAAGGTGAGAATAAACAAATCATTAAACAGGACAAAAAGACAAACAGACAAACAGACAAACAGATAAACGATAGACAGTAGATACAAAGGTGAGAATTAACAAATCATAAAACAGGACAAACAGACAAACAGACAAACGTTAGACAGTAGATACAAAGGTGACAATAAACAAATCATTAAACAGACAAACAGACAAACAGACAAACAGACAAACGATACACAGTAGATACAAAGGTGAGAATAAACAAATCATCAAACAGGACAAAAAGACAAACAGACAAACACACAAACGATAGACAGTAGATACAAAGGCGAGAATAAACAAATCATCAAACAGGACAAACAGACAAACAGACAAACAGACAAACGATAGACAGTAGATACAAAGGTGAGAATAAGCAAATTATCAAACAGGACGAAAAGACAAACAGACAAACGATAGACAGTAGATACAAAGGCGAGAATAAACAAATCATAAAACAGGACAAACAGACAAAGAGACAAACAGACAAACAGACAAACGATAGACAGTAGATACAAAGGCGAGAATAAACAACTCATCAAACAGGATAAAAAGACAAAAGACAAACAGACAAACAGACAAACAAACAAACAGACAAACGATAGACAGTAGATACAAAGGTGAGATTAAACAAATCATCAAACAGGACAAACAGACAAACAGAAAAACAGACAAACGATAGACAGTAGATACAAAGGTGAGAATAAACAAATCATCAAACAGACAAACAGACAAACAGACAAACGATAGACAGTAGATACAAAAGCGAGAATAAACAAATCATTAAACAAGACAAAAAGACAAACAGACAAACAGACAAACAGACAAACAGACAAACAGACAAACGTTAGACAGTAGATACAAAGGTGACAATAAACAAATCATGAAACAGAAAAACAGACAAACAGACAAACAGACAAACGATAGACAGTAGATACAAAGGCGAGAATAAACAAATCATCAAACAGGACAAACAGACAAACAGACAAACAGACAAACGATAGACAGTAGATACAAAGGTGAGAATAAGCAAATTATCAAACAGGACGAAAAGACAAACAGACAAACGATAGACAGTAGATACAAAGGCGAGAATAAACAAATCATAAAACAGGACAAACACACAAAGAGACAAACAGACAAACAGACAAACGATAGACAGTAGATACAAAGGCGAGAATAAACAACTCATCAAACAGGACAAAAAGACAAAAGACAAACAGACAAACAGACAAACAAACAAAAAGACAAACGATAGACAGTAGATACAAAGGCGAGAATAAACAAATCATCAAACAGGACAAAAAGACAAAGAGACAAACACACAAACGATAGACAGTAGATACAAAGGTGAGAATAAACAAATCATCAAACAGTACAAAAAGACAAACAGACAAACAGACAAACAGACAAACGCTAGACAGTAGATATAAAGGCGAGAATAAACAAATCATCAAACAGGACAAACAGACAAACAGACAAACAGACAAACAGACAAACGATAGACAGTAGATACAAAGGTCAGAATAAACAAATCATTAAACTGGAGAAAAAGACAAACAGACAAACAGACAAACGATAGACAGTAGATACAAAGGCGAGAATAAACAAATCATCAAACAGGACAAAAAGAAAAACAGACAAACAGACAAACAGACAAACGATAGACAGCAGATACAAAGGTGAGAATAAACAAATCATCAAACAGGACAAAAAGACAAACAAACAAACAGAAAAACGATAGACAGTAAATACAAAGGTGAGAATAAACAAATCATCAAACAGGACAAAAAGACAAACAGACAAACAGATAAACAGACAAACGATAGACAGCAGATACAAAGGTGAGAATAAACAAATCATTAAACAGGACAAAAAGACAAACAGACAAACAGACAAACGACAGACAGTAGATACAAAGGCGAGAATAAACAAATCATCAAACAGGACAAAAAGACAAACAGAAAAACAGACAAACAGACAAACGATAGACAGCAGATACAAAGGTGAGAATAAACAAATCATCAATCAGGACAAAAAGACAAACAGACAAACTGACAAACGATAGACAGTAGATACAAAGGTGAGCATAAACAAATCATTAAACAGGACAAACAGACAAACAGATAAACGATAGACAGTAGATACAAAGTTGAGAATTAACAAATCATCAAACAGGACAAAAAGGCAAACGATAGACAGTAGATACAAAGGTGAGAATAAACAAATCATTAAACAGGACAAAAAGACAAACAGACAAACAGACAAACAGATAAACGATAGACAGTAGATACAAAGGTGAGAATTAACAAATCATAAAACAGGACAAACAGACAAACAGACAAACGTTAGACAGTAGATACAAAGGTGACAATAAACAAATCATTAAACAGACAAACAGACAAACAGACAAACAGACAAACGATACACAGTAGATACAAAGGTGAGAATAAACAAATCATCAAACAGGACAAAAAGACAAACAGACAAACACACAAACGATAGACAGTAGATACAAAGGCGAGAATAAACAAATCATCAAACAGGACAAACAGACAAACAGACAAACAGACAAACGATAGACAGTAGATACAAAGGTGAGAATAAGCAAATTATCAAACAGGACGAAAAGACAAACAGACAAACGATAGACAGTAGATACAAAGGCGAGAATAAACAAATCATAAAACAGGACAAACAGACAAAGAGACAAACAGACAAACAGACAAACGATAGACAGTAGATACAAAGGCGAGAATAAACAACTCATCAAACAGGATAAAAAGACAAAAGACAAACAGTCAAACAGACAAACAAACAAACAGACAAACGATAGACAGTAGATACAAAGGTGAGATTAAACAAATCATCAAACAGGACAAACAGACAAACAGAAAAACAGACAAACGATAGACAGTAGATACAAAGGTGAGAATAAACAAATCATCAAACAGACAAACGATAGACAGTAGATACAAAAGCGAGAATAAACAAATCATTAAACAAGACAAAAAGACAAACAGACAAACAGACAAACAGACAAACAGACAAACAGACAAACGTTAGACAGTAGATACAAAGGTGACAATAAACAAATCATGAAACAGAAAAACAGACAAACAGACAAACAGACAAACGATAGACAGTAGATACAAAGGCGAGAATAAACAAATCATCAAACAGGACAAACAGACAAACAGACAAACAGACAAACGATAGACAGTAGATACAAAGGTGAGAATAAGCAAATTATCAAACAGGACGAAAAGACAAACAGACAAACGATAGACAGTAGATACAAAGGCGAGAATAAACAAATCATAAAACAGGACAAACACACAAAGAGACAAACAGACAAACAGACAAACGATAGACAGTAGATACAAAGGCGAGAATAAACAACTCATCAAACAGGACAAAAAGACAAAAGACAAACAGACAAACAGACAAACAAACAAAAAGACAAACGATAGACAGTAGATACAAAGGCGAGAATAAACAAATCATCAAACAGGACAAAAAGACAAAGAGACAAACACACAAACGATAGACAGTAGATACAAAGGTGAGAAAAAACAAATCATCAAACAGTACAAAAAGACAAACAGACAAACAGACAAACAGACAAACGCTAGACAGTAGATATAAAGGCGAGAATAAACAAATCATCAAACAGGACAAACAGACAAACAGACAAACAGACAAACAGACAAACGATAGACAGTAGATACAAAAGTCAGAATAAACAAATCATTAAACTGGAGAAAAAGACAAACAGACAAACAGACAAACGATAGACAGTAGATACAAAGGCGAGAATAAACAAATCATCAAACAGGACAAAAAGAAAAACAGACAAACAGACAAACAGACAAACGATAGACAGCAGATACAAAGGTGAGAATAAACAAATCATCAAACAGGACAAAAAGACAAACAAACAAACAGAAAAACGATAGACAGTAAATACAAAGGTGAGAATAAACAAATCATCAAACAGGACAAAAAGACAAACAGACAAACAGACAAACAGACAAACGATAGACAGTAAATATAAAGGCGAGAATAAACAAATCATCAAACAGGACAAAAAGACAAACAGTCAAACAGACAAACAGACAAACGATAGACAGTAGATACAAAGGTGAGAATAAACAAATCATCAAACAGGACAAAAACACAAACAGACAAACAGACAAACAGACAAACGATAGACAGCAGATACAAAGGTGAGAATAAACAAATCATTAAACAGGACAAAAAGACAAACAGACAAACAGACAAACGATAGACAGTAGATACAAAGGCGAGAATAAACAAATCATCAAACAGGACAAAAAGACAAACAGAAAAACAGACAAACAGACAAACGATAGACAGCAGATACAAAGGTTAGAATAAACAAATCATCAAACAGGACAAAAAGACAAACAGACAAACAGACAAACGATAGACAGTAGATACAAAGGTGAGAATAAACAAATCATCAAACAGGACAAAAAGACAAACAGACAAACAGACAAACAGACAAACGATAGACAGTAGATACAAAGGCGAGAATAAACAAATCATTAAACAGGAAAAAAAGACAAACAGACAAACAGACAAACAGACAAACGTTAGACAGTAGATACAAAGGTGACAATAAACAAATCATGAAACAGAAAAACAGACAAACAGACAAACAGACAAACGATAGACAGTAGATACAAAGGCGAGAATAAACAAATCATCAAACAGGACAAACAGACAAACAGACAAACAGACAAACGATAGACAGTAGATACAAAGGTGAGAATAAGCAAATTATCAAACAGGACGAAAAGACAAACAGACAAACGATAGACAGTAGATACAAAGGCGAGAATAAACAAATCATAAAACAGGACAAACACACAAAGAGACAAACAGACAAACAGACAAACGATAGACAGTAGATACAAAGGCGAGAATAAACAACTCATCAAACAGGACAAAAAGACAAAAGACAAACAGACAAACAGACAAACAAACAAAAAGACAAACGATAGACAGTAGATACAAAGGCGAGAATAAACAAATCATCAAACAGGACAAAAAGACAAACAGACAAACAGACAAACAGACCAACGATAGACAGTAGATACAAAGGTCAGAATAAACAAATCATTAAACTGGAGAAAAAGACAAACAGACAAACAGACAAACAGACAAACGATAGACAGTAGATACAAAGGCGAGAATAAACAAATCATCAAACAGGACAAAAAGACAAAAAGACAAAGAGACAAACACACAAACGATAGACAGTAGATACAAAGGTGAGAATAAACAAATCATCAAACAGGACAAAAAGACAAACAGACAAACAGACAAACGATAGACAGTAGATACAGAGGTGAGAATAAACAAATCATCAAACAGGACAAAAAGACAAACAGACAAACAGACAAACAGACAAACGCTAGACAGTAGATATAAAGGCGAGAATAAACAAATCATCAAACAGGACAAACACACAAAGAGACAAACAGACAAACAGACAAACGATAGACAGTAGATACAAAGGCGAGAATAAACAACTCATCAAACAGGACAAAAAGACAAAAGACAAACAGACAAACAGACAAACAAACAAAAAGACAAACGATAGACAGTAGATACAAAGGCGAGAATAAACAAATCATCAAACAGGACAAAAAGACAAACAGACAAACAGACAAACAGACAAACGATAGACAGTAGATACAAAGGTCAGAATAAACAAATCATTAAACTGGAGAAAAAGACAAACAGACAAACAGACAAACGATAGACAGTAGATACAAAGGCGAGAATAAACAAATCATCAAACAGGACAAAAAGAAAAACAGACAAACAGACAAACAGACAAACGATAGACAGCAGATACAAAGGTGAGAATAAACAAATCATCAAACAGGACAAAAAGACAAACAAACAAACAGACAAACGATAGACAGTAAATACAAAGGTGAGAATAAACAAATCATCAAACAGGACAAAAAGACAAACAGACAAACAGACAAACAGACAAACGATAGACAGTAAATATAAAGGCGAGAATAAACAAATCATCAAACAGGACAAAAAGACAAACAGACAAACAGACAAACAGACAAACGATAGACAGTAGATACAAAGGTGAGAATAAACAAATCATCAAACAGGACAAAAACACAAACAGACAAACAGACAAACAGACAAACGATAGACAGCAGATACAAAGGTGAGAATAAACAAATCATTAAACAGGACAAAAAGACAAACAGACAAACAGACAAACGATAGACAGTAGATACAAAGGCGAGAATAAACAAATCATCAAACAGGACAAAAAGACAAACAGAAAAACAGACAAACAGACAAACGATAGACAGCAGATACAAAGGTTAGAATAAACAAATCATCAAACAGGACAAAAAGACAAACAGACAAACAGACAAACGATAGACAGTAGATACAAAGGTGAGAATAAACAAATCATCAAACAGGACAAAAAGACAAACAGACAAACAGACAAACAGACAAACGATAGACAGTAGATACAAAGGCGAGAATAAACAAATCATTAAACAGGAAAAAAAGACAAACAGACAAACGATAGACAGCAGATACAAAGGTGAGCATAAACAAATCATTAAACAGGACAAACAGACAAACAGATAAACGATAGACAGTAGATACAAAGGTGAGAATTAACAAATCATCAAACAGGATAAAAAGGCAAACGATAGACAGTAGATACAAAGGTGAGAATAAACAAATCATTAAACAGGACAAAAAGACAAACAGAAAAACGATAGACAGTAGATACTAAGGCGAGAATAAACAAATCATCAAACAGGACAAACAGAGAAACAGACAAACAGACAAACGATAGACAGTAGATACAAAGGCGAGAATAAACAAATCATCAAACCGGACAAACAGAGAAACAGACAAACAGACAAACGATAGACAGTAGATACAAAGGCGAGAATAAACAAATCATAAAAGAGGACAAACAGACAAACAGACAAACAGACAAACAGACAAACGATAGACAGTAGATACAAAGGCGAGGATAAACAACTCATCAAACAGGACAAAAAGACAAAAGACAAACAGACAAACAGACAAACAAACAAAAAGACAAACGATATACAGTAGATACAAAGGCGAGAATAAACAAATCATCAAACAGCACAAAAAGACAAAGAGACAAACAGACAAACGATAGACAGTAGATACAAAGGTGAGAATAAACAAATCATCAAACAGGACAAAAAGAAAAACAGACAAACAGACAAACGATAGACAGTAGATACAGAGGTGAGAATAAACAAATCATCAAACAGGACAAAAAGACAAACAGACAAACAGACAAACAGAAAAACGATAGACAGTAGATATAAAGGCGAGAATAAACAAATCATCAAACAGGACAAAAAGACAAACAGACAAACAGACAAACGATAGACAGTAGATACAAAGGTCAGAATAAACAAATCATTAAACAGGACAAAAAGACAAACAGACAAACAGACAAACGATAGACAGTAGATACAAAGGCGAGAATAAACAAATCATCAAACAGGACAAAAAGAAAAACAGACAAACAGACAAACAGACAAACGATAGACAGCAGATACAAAGGTGAGAATAAACAAATCATCAAACAGGACAAAAAGACAAACAGACAAACAGACAAACGATAGACAGTAGATACAAAGGTGAGAATAAACAAATCATCAAACAGGACAAAAAGACAAACAGACAAACAGACAAACAGACAAACGATAGACAGTAAATATAAAGGCGAGAATACACAAATCATCAAACAGTACAAAAAGACAAACAGACAAACAGACAAACAGACAAACGATAGACAGTAGATTCAAAGGTGAGAATAAACAAATCATCAAACAGGACAAAAAGACAAACAGACAAACAGATAAACAGACAAACGATAGACAGCAGATACAAAGGTGAGAATAAACAAATCATTAAACAGGACAAAAAGACAAACAGACAAACAGACAAACGATAGACAGTAGATACAAAGGCGAGAATAAACAAATCATCAAACAGGACAAAAAGACAAACAGAAAAACAGACAAACAGACAAACGATAGACAGCAGATACAAAGGTGAGAATAAACAAATCATCAATCAGGACAAAAAGACAAACAGACAAACTGACAAACGATAGACAGTAGATACAAAGGTGAGCATAAACAAATCATTAAACAGGACAAACAGACAAACAGATAAACGATAGACAGTAGATACAAAGTTGAGAATTAACAAATCATCAAACAGGACAAAAAGGCAAACGATAGACAGTAGATACAAAGGTGAGAATAAACAAATCATTAAACAGGACAAAAAGACAAACAGACAAACAGACAAACAGATAAACGATAGACAGTAGATACAAAGGTGAGAATTAACAAATCATAAAACAGGACAAACAGACAAACAGACAAACGTTAGACAGTAGATACAAAGGTGACAATAAACAAATCATGAAACAGACAAACAGACAAACAGACAAACAGACAAACGATACACAGTAGATACAAAGGTGAGAATAAACAAATCATCAAACAGGACAAAAAGACAAACAGACAAACACACAAACGATAGACAGTAGATACAAAGGCGAGAATAAACAAATCATCAAACAGGACAAACAGACAAACAGACAAACAGACAAACGATAGACAGTAGATACAAAGGTGAGAATAAGCAAATTATCAAACAGGACGAAAAGACAAACAGACAAACGATAGACAGTAGATACAAAGGCGAGAATAAACAAATCATAAAACAGGACTAACAGACAAAGAGACAAACAGACAAACAGACAAACGATAGACAGTAGATACAAAGGCGAGAATAAACAACTCATCAAACAGGATAAAAAGACAAAAGACAAACAGACAAACAGACAAACAAACAAACAGACAAACGATAGACAGTAGATACAAAAGTGAGATTAAACAAATCATCAAACAGGACAAACAGACAAACAGAAAAACAGACAAACGATAGACAGTAGATACAAAGGTGAGAATAAACAAATCATCAAACAGACAAACAGACAAACAGACAAACGATAGACAGTAGATACAAAAGCGAGAATAAACAAATCATTAAACAAGACAAAAAGACAAACAGACAAACAGACAAACAGACAAACGTTAGACAGTAGATACAAAGGTGACAATAAACAAATCATGAAACAGAAAAACAGACAAACAAACAAACAGACAAACGATAGACAGTAGATACAAAGGCGAGAATAAACAAATCATCAAACAGGACAAACAGACAAACAGACAAACAGACAAACGATAGACAGTAGATACAAAGGTGAGAATAAGCAAATTATCAAACAGGACGAAAAGACAAACAGACAAACGATAGACAGTAGATACAAAGGCGAGAATAAACAAATCATAAAACAGGACAAACACACAAAGAGACAAACAGACAAACAGACAAACGATAGACAGTAGATACAAAGGCGAGAATAAACAACTCATCAAACAGGACAAAAAGACAAAAGACAAACAGACAAACAGACAAACAAACAAAAAGACAAACGATAGACAGTAGATACAAAGGCGAGAATAAACAAATCATCAAACAGGACAAAAAGACAAAGAGACAAACACACAAACGATAGACAGTAGATACAAAGGTGAGAATAAACAAATCATCAAACAGGACAAAAAGACAAACAGACAAACAGACAAACGATAGACAGTAGATACAGAGGTGAGAATAAACAAATCATCAAACAGGACAAAAAGACAAACAGACAAACAGACAAACAGACAAACGCTAGACAGTAGATATAAAGGCGAGAATAAACAAATCATCAAACAGGACAAAAAGACAAACAGACAAACAGACAAACAGACAAACGATAGACAGTAGATACAAAGGTCAGAATAAACAAATCATTAAACTGGAGAAAAAGACAAACAGACAAACAGACAAACGATAGACAGTAGATACAAAGGCGAGAATAAACAAATCATCAAACAGGACAAAAAGAAAAACAGACAAACAGACAAACAGACAAACGATAGACAGCAGATACAAAGGTGAGAATAAACAAATCATCAAACAGGACAAAAAGACAAACAAACAAACAGACAAACGATAGACAGTAAATACAAAGGTGAGAATAAACAAATCATCAAACAGGACAAAAAGACAAACAGACAAACAGACAAACAGACAAACGATAGACAGTAAATATAAAGGCGAGAATAAACAAATCATCAAACAGGACAAAAAGACAAACAGACAAACAGACAAACAGACAAACGCTAGACAGTAGATATAAAGGCGAGAATAAACAAATCATCAAACAG
Source organism: Bathymodiolus septemdierum (assembly GCA_963383655.1). Classification (NCBI taxonomy): domain Eukaryota; kingdom Metazoa; phylum Mollusca; class Bivalvia; order Mytilida; family Modiolidae; genus Bathymodiolus; species Bathymodiolus septemdierum. The sequence continues at coordinate 47,342,608 of OY726527.1, forward strand.
GACAAACAGACAAACAGACAAACAGACAAACAGACAAACGATAGACAGTAGATACAAAAGTCAGAATAAACAAATCATTAAACTGGAGAAAAAGACAAACAGACAAACAGACAAACGATAGACAGTAGATACAAAGGCGAGAATAAACAAATCATCAAACAGGACAAAAAGAAAAACAGACAAACAGACAAACAGACAAACGATAGACAGCAGATACAAAGGTGAGAATAAACAAATCATCAAACAGGACAAAAAGACAAACAAACAAACAGAAAAACGATAGACAGTAAATACAAAGGTGAGAATAAACAAATCATCAAACAGGACAAAAAGACAAACAGACAAACAGACAAACAGACAAACGATAGACAGTAAATATAAAGGCGAGAATAAACAAATCATCAAACAGGACAAAAAGACAAACAGTCAAACAGACAAACAGACAAACGATAGACAGTAGATACAAAGGTGAGAATAAACAAATCATCAAACAGGACAAAAACACAAACAGACAAACAGACAAACAGACAAACGATAGACAGCAGATACAAAGGTGAGAATAAACAAATCATTAAACAGGACAAAAAGACAAACAGACAAACAGACAAACGATAGACAGTAGATACAAAGGCGAGAATAAACAAATCATCAAACAGGACAAAAAGACAAACAGAAAAACAGACAAACAGACAAACGATAGACAGCAGATACAAAGGTTAGAATAAACAAATCATCAAACAGGACAAAAAGACAAACAGACAAACAGACAAACGATAGACAGTAGATACAAAGGTGAGAATAAACAAATCATCAAACAGGACAAAAAGACAAACAGACAAACAGACAAACAGACAAACGATAGACAGTAGATACAAAGGCGAGAATAAACAAATCATTAAACAGGAAAAAAAGACAAACAGACAAACAGACAAACAGACAAACGTTAGACAGTAGATACAAAGGTGACAATAAACAAATCATGAAACAGAAAAACAGACAAACAGACAAACAGACAAACGATAGACAGTAGATACAAAGGCGAGAATAAACAAATCATCAAACAGGACAAACAGACAAACAGACAAACAGACAAACGATAGACAGTAGATACAAAGGTGAGAATAAGCAAATTATCAAACAGGACGAAAAGACAAACAGACAAACGATAGACAGTAGATACAAAGGCGAGAATAAACAAATCATAAAACAGGACAAACACACAAAGAGACAAACAGACAAACAGACAAACGATAGACAGTAGATACAAAGGCGAGAATAAACAACTCATCAAACAGGACAAAAAGACAAAAGACAAACAGACAAACAGACAAACAAACAAAAAGACAAACGATAGACAGTAGATACAAAGGCGAGAATAAACAAATCATCAAACAGGACAAAAAGACAAAGAGACAAACACACAAACGATAGACAGTAGATACAAAGGTGAGAATAAACAAATCATCAAACAGGACAAAAAGACAAACAGACAAACAGACAAACGATAGACAGTAGATACAGAGGTGAGAATAAACAAATCATCAAACAGGACAAAAAGACAAACAGACAAACAGACAAACAGACAAACGCTAGACAGTAGATATAAAGGCGAGAATAAACAAATCATCAAACAGGACAAACACACAAAGAGACAAACAGACAAACAGACAAACGATAGACAGTAGATACAAAGGCGAGAATAAACAACTCATCAAACAGGACAAAAAGACAAAAGACAAACAGACAAACAGACAAACAAACAAAAAGACAAACGATAGACAGTAGATACAAAGGCAAGAATAAACAAATCATCAAACAGGACAAAAAGACAAACAGACAAACAGACAAACAGACAAACGATAGACAGTAGATACAAAGGTCAGAATAAACAAATCATTAAACTGGAGAAAAAGACAAACAGACAAACAGACAAACGATAGACAGTAGATACAAAGGCGAGAATAAACAAATCATCAAACAGGACAAAAAGAAAAACAGACAAACAGACAAACAGACAAACGATAGACAGCAGATACAAAGGTGAGAATAAACAAATCATCAAACAGGACAAAAAGACAAACAAACAAACAGACAAACGATAGACAGTAAATACAAAGGTGAGAATAAACAAATCATCAAACAGGACAAAAAGACAAACAGACAAACAGACAAACAGACAAACGATAGACAGTAAATATAAAGGCGAGAATAAACAAATCATCAAACAGGACAAAAAGACAAACAGACAAACAGACAAACAGACAAACGATAGACAGTAGATACAAAGGTGAGAATAAACAAATCATCAAACAGGACAAAAACACAAACAGACAAACAGACAAACAGACAAACGATAGACAGCAGATACAAAGGTGAGAATAAACAAATCATTAAACAGGACAAAAAGACAAACAGACAAACAGACAAACGATAGACAGTAGATACAAAGGCGAGAATAAACAAATCATCAAACAGGACAAAAAGACAAACAGAAAAACAGACAAACAGACAAACGATAGACAGCAGATACAAAGGTTAGAATAAACAAATCATCAAACAGGACAAAAAGACAAACAGACAAACAGACAAACGATAGACAGTAGATACAAAGGTGAGAATAAACAAATCATCAAACAGGACAAAAAGACAAACAGACAAACAGACAAACAGACAAACGATAGACAGTAGATACAAAGGCGAGAATAAACAAATCATTAAACAGGAAAAAAAGACAAACAGACAAACGATAGACAGCAGATACAAAGGTGAGCATAAACAAATCATTAAACAGGACAAACAGACAAACAGATAAACGATAGACAGTAGATACAAAGGTGAGAATTAACAAATCATCAAACAGGACAAAAAGGCAAACGATAGACAGTAGATACAAAGGTGAGAATAAACAAATCATTAAACAGGACAAAAAGACAAACAGAAAAACGATAGACAGTAGATACAAAGGTGAGAATTAACAAATCATCAAACAGGACAAAAAGACAAACAGACAAACGTTAGACAGTAGATACTAAGGCGAGAATAAACAAATCATCAAACAGGACAAACAGAGAAACAGACAAACAGACAAACGATAGACAGTAGATACAAAGGCGAGAATAAACAAATCATCAAACCGGACAAACAGAGAAACAGACAAACAGACAAACGATAGACAGTAGATACAAAGGCGAGAATAAACAAATCATAAAAGAGGACAAACAGACAAACAGACAAACAGACAAACAGACAAACGATAGACAGTAGATACAAAGGCGAGAATAAACAACTCATCAAACAGGACAAAAAGACAAAAGACAAACAGACAAACAGACAAACAAACAAAAAGACAAACGATATACAGTAGATACAAAGGCGAGAATAAACAAATCATCAAACAGCACAAAAAGACAAAGAGACAAACAGACAAACGATAGACAGTAGATACAAAGGTGAGAATAAACAAATCATCAAACAGGACAAAAAGAAAAACAGACAAACAGACAAACGATAGACAGTAGATACAGAGGTGAGAATAAACAAATCATCAAACAGGACAAAAAGACAAACAGACAAACAGACAAACAGAAAAACGATAGACAGTAGATATAAAGGCGAGAATAAACAAATCATCAAACAGGACAAAAAGACAAACAGACAAACAGACAAACGATAGACAGTAGATACAAAGGTCAGAATAAACAAATCATTAAACAGGACAAAAAGACAAACAGACAAACAGACAAACGATAGACAGTAGATACAAAGGCGAGAATAAACAAATCATCAAACAGGACAAAAAGAAAAACAGACAAACAGAAAAACAGACAAACGATAGACAGCAGATACAAAGGTGAGAATAAACAAATCATCAAACAGGACAAAAAGACAAACAGACAAACAGACAAACGATAGACAGTAGATACAAAGGTGAGAATAAACAAATCATCAAACAGGACAAAAAGACAAACAGACAAACAGACAAACAGACAAACGATAGACAGTAAATATAAAGGCGAGAATACACAAATCATCAAACAGTACAAAAAGACAAACAGACAAACAGACAAACAGACAAACGATAGACAGTAGATTCAAAGGTGAGAATAAACAAATCATCAAACAGGACAAAAAGACAAACAGACAAACAGATAAACAGACAAACGATAGACAGCAGATACAAAGGTGAGAATAAACAAATCATTAAACAGGACAAAAAGACAAACAGACAAACAGACAAACGATAGACAGTAGATACAAAGGCGAGAATAAACAAATCATCAAACAGGACAAAAAGACAAACAGAAAAACAGACAAACAGACAAACGATAGACAGCAGATACAAAGGTGAGAATAAACAAATCATCAATCAGGACAAAAAGACAAACAGACAAACAGACAAACAGACAAACGATAGACAGCAGATACAAAGGTGAGAATAAACAAATCATTAAACAGGACAAAAAGACAAACAGACAAACAGACAAACGATAGACAGTAAATACAAAGGTGAGAATAAACAAATCATCAAACAGGACAAAAAGACAAACAGACAAACAGACAAACAGACAAACGATAGACAGTAAATATAAAGGCGAGAATAAACAAATCATCAAACAGGACAAAAAGACAAACAGACAAACAGACAAACAGACAAACGATAGACAGTAGATACAAAGGTGAGAATAAACAAATCATCAAACAGGACAAACAGACAAACAGACAAACAGACAAACGATAGACAGTAGATACAAAGGTGAGAATAAGCAAATTATCAAACAGGACGAAAAGACAAACAGACAAACGATAGACAGTAGATACAAAGGCGAGAATAAACAAATCATAAAACAGGACAAACACACAAAGAGACAAACAGACAAACAGACAAACGATAGACAGTAGATACAAAGGCGAGAATAAACAACTCATCAAACAGGACAAAAAGACAAAAGACAAACAGACAAACAGACAAACAAACAAAAAGACAAACGATAGACAGTAGATACAAAGGCGAGAATAAACAAATCATCAAACAGGACAAAAAGACAAAGAGACAAACACACAAACGATAGACAGTAGATACAAAGGTGAGAATAAACAAATCATCAAACAGGACAAAAAGACAAACAGACAAACAGACAAACGATAGACAGTAGATACAGAGGTGAGAATAAACAAATCATCAAACAGGACAAAAAGACAAACAGACAAACAGACAAACAGACAAACGCTAGACAGTAGATATAAAGGCGAGAATAAACAAATCATCAAACAGGACAAAAAGACAAACAGACAAACAGACAAACAGACAAACGATAGACAGTAGATACAAAGGTCAGAATAAACAAATCATTAAACTGGAGAAAAAGACAAACAGACAAACAGACAAACGATAGACAGTAGATACAAAGGCGAGAATAAACAAATCATCAAACAGGACAAAAAGAAAAACAGACAAACAGACAAACAGACAAACGATAGACAGCAGATACAAAGGTGAGAATAAACAAATCATCAAACAGGACAAAAAGACAAACAAACAAACAGACAAACGATAGACAGTAAATACAAAGGTGAAAATAAACAAATCATCAAACAGGACAAAAAGACAAACAGACAAACAGACAAACAGACAAACGATAGACAGTAAATATAAAGGCGAGAATAAACAAATCATCAAACAGGACAAAAAGACAAACAGACAAACAGACAAACAGACAAACGCTAGACAGTAGATATAAAGGCGAGAATAAACAAATCATCAAACAGGACAAACAGACAAACAGACAAACAGACAAACAGACAAACGATAGACAGTAGATACAAAAGTCAGAATAAACAAATCATTAAACTGGAGAAAAAGACAAACAGACAAACAGACAAACGATAGACAGTAGATACAAAGGCGAGAATAAACAAATCATCAAACAGGACAAAAAGAAAAACAGACAAACAGACAAACAGACAAACGATAGACAGCAGATACAAAGGTGAGAATAAACAAATCATCAAACAGGACAAAAAGACAAACAAACAAACAGAAAAACGATAGACAGTAAATACAAAGGTGAGAATAAACAAATCATCAAACAGGACAAAAAGACAAACAGACAAACAGACAAACAGACAAACGATAGACAGTAAATATAAAGGCGAGAATAAACAAATCATCAAACAGGACAAAAAGACAAACAGTCAAACAGACAAACAGACAAACGATAGACAGTAGATACAAAGGTGAGAATAAACAAATCATCAAACAGGACAAAAACACAAACAGACAAACAGACAAACAGACAAACGATAGACAGCAGATACAAAGGTGAGAATAAACAAATCATTAAACAGGACAAAAAGACAAACAGACAAACAGACAAACGATAGACAGTAGATACAAAGGCGAGAATAAACAAATCATCAAACAGGACAAAAAGACAAACAGAAAAACAGACAAACAGACAAACGATAGACAGCAGATACAAAGGTTAGAATAAACAAATCATCAAACAGGACAAAAAGACAAACAGACAAACAGACAAACGATAGACAGTAGATACAAAGGTGAGAATAAACAAATCATCAAACAGGACAAAAAGACAAACAGACAAACAGACAAACAGACAAACGATAGACAGTAGATACAAAGGCGAGAATAAACAAATCATTAAACAGGAAAAAAAGACAAACAGACAAACAGACAAACAGACAAACGTTAGACAGTAGATACAAAGGTGACAATAAACAAATCATGAAACAGAAAAACAGACAAACAGACAAACAGACAAACGATAGACAGTAGATACAAAGGCGAGAATAAACAAATCATCAAACAGGACAAACAGACAAACAGACAAACAGACAAACGATAGACAGTAGATACAAAGGTGAGAATAAGCAAATTATCAAACAGGACGAAAAGACAAACAGACAAACGATAGACAGTAGATACAAAGGCGAGAATAAACAAATCATAAAACAGGACAAACACACAAAGAGACAAACAGACAAACAGACAAACGATAGACAGTAGATACAAAGGCGAGAATAAACAACTCATCAAACAGGACAAAAAGACAAAAGACAAACAGACAAACAGACAAACAAACAAAAAGACAAACGATAGACAGTAGATACAAAGGCGAGAATAAACAAATCATCAAACAGGACAAAAAGACAAAGAGACAAACACACAAACGATAGACAGTAGATACAAAGGTGAGAATAAACAAATCATCAAACAGGACAAAAAGACAAACAGACAAACAGACAAACGATAGACAGTAGATACAGAGGTGAGAATAAACAAATCATCAAACAGGACAAAAAGACAAACAGACAAACAGACAAACAGACAAACGCTAGACAGTAGATATAAAGGCGAGAATAAACAAATCATCAAACAGGACAAACACACAAAGAGACAAACAGACAAACAGACAAACGATAGACAGTAGATACAAAGGCGAGAATAAACAACTCATCAAACAGGACAAAAAGACAAAAGACAAACAGACAAACAGACAAACAAACAAAAAGACAAACGATAGACAGTAGATACAAAGGCGAGAATAAACAAATCATCAAACAGGACAAAAAGACAAACAGACAAACAGACAAACAGACAAACGATAGACAGTAGATACAAAGGTCAGAATAAACAAATCATTAAACTGGAGAAAAAGACAAACAGACAAACAGACAAACGATAGACAGTAGATACAAAGGCGAGAATAAACAAATCATCAAACAGGACAAAAAGAAAAACAGACAAACAGACAAACAGACAAACGATAGACAGCAGATACAAAGGTGAGAATAAACAAATCATCAAACAGGACAAAAAGACAAACAAACAAACAGACAAACGATAGACAGTAAATACAAAGGTGAGAATAAACAAATCATCAAACAGGACAAAAAGACAAACAGACAAACAGACAAACAGACAAACGATAGACAGTAAATATAAAGGCGAGAATAAACAAATCATCAAACAGGACAAAAAGACAAACAGACAAACAGACAAACAGACAAACGATAGACAGTAGATACAAAGGTGAGAATAAACAAATCATCAAACAGGACAAAAACACAAACAGACAAACAGACAAACAGACAAACGATAGACAGCAGATACAAAGGTGAGAATAAACAAATCATTAAACAGGACAAAAAGACAAACAGACAAACAGACAAACGATAGACAGTAGATACAAAGGCGAGAATAAACAAATCATCAAACAGGACAAAAAGACAAACAGAAAAACAGACAAACAGACAAACGATAGACAGCAGATACAAAGGTTAGAATAAACAAATCATCAAACAGGACAAAAAGACAAACAGACAAACAGACAAACGATAGACAGTAGATACAAAGGTGAGAATAAACAAATCATCAAACAGGACAAAAAGACAAACAGACAAACAGACAAACAGACAAACGATAGACAGTAGATACAAAGGCGAGAATAAACAAATCATTAAACAGGAAAAAAAGACAAACAGACAAACGATAGACAGCAGATACAAAGGTGAGCATAAACAAATCATTAAACAGGACAAACAGACAAACAGATAAACGATAGACAGTAGATACAAAGGTGAGAATTAACAAATCATCAAACAGGACAAAAAGGCAAACGATAGACAGTAGATACAAAGGTGAGAATAAACAAATCATTAAACAGGACAAAAAGACAAACAGAAAAACGATAGACAGTAGATACAAAGGTGAGAATTAACAAATCATCAAACAGGACAAAAAGACAAACAGACAAACGTTAGACAGTAGATACTAAGGCGAGAATAAACAAATCATCAAACAGGACAAACAGAGAAACAGACAAACAGACAAACGATAGACAGTAGATACAAAGGCGAGAATAAACAAATCATCAAACCGGACAAACAGAGAAACAGACAAACAGACAAACGATAGACAGTAGATACAAAGGCGAGAATAAACAAATCATAAAAGAGGACAAACAGACAAACAGACAAACAGACAAACAGACAAACGATAGACAGTAGATACAAAGGCGAGAATAAACAACTCATCAAACAGGACAAAAAGACAAAAGACAAACAGACAAACAGACAAACAAACAAAAAGACAAACGATATACAGTAGATACAAAGGCGAGAATAAACAAATCATCAAACAGCACAAAAAGACAAAGAGACAAACAGACAAACGATAGACAGTAGATACAAAGGTGAGAATAAACAAATCATCAAACAGGACAAAAAGAAAAACAGACAAACAGACAAACGATAGACAGTAGATACAGAGGTGAGAATAAACAAATCATCAAACAGGACAAAAAGACAAACAGACAAACAGACAAACAGAAAAACGATAGACAGTAGATATAAAGGCGAGAATAAACAAATCATCAAACAGGACAAAAAGACAAACAGACAAACAGACAAACGATAGACAGTAGATACAAAGGTCAGAATAAACAAATCATTAAACAGGACAAAAAGACAAACAGACAAACAGACAAACGATAGACAGTAGATACAAAGGCGAGAATAAACAAATCATCAAACAGGACAAAAAGAAAAACAGACAAACAGAAAAACAGACAAACGATAGACAGCAGATACAAAGGTGAGAATAAACAAATCATCAAACAGGACAAAAAGACAAACAGACAAACAGACAAACGATAGACAGTAGATACAAAGGTGAGAATAAACAAATCATCAAACAGGACAAAAAGACAAACAGACAAACAGACAAACAGACAAACGATAGACAGTAAATATAAAGGCGAGAATACACAAATCATCAAACAGTACAAAAAGACAAACAGACAAACAGACAAACAGACAAACGATAGACAGTAGATTCAAAGGTGAGAATAAACAAATCATCAAACAGGACAAAAAGACAAACAGACAAACAGATAAACAGACAAACGATAGACAGCAGATACAAAGGTGAGAATAAACAAATCATTAAACAGGACAAAAAGACAAACAGACAAACAGACAAACGATAGACAGTAGATACAAAGGCGAGAATAAACAAATCATCAAACAGGACAAAAAGACAAACAGAAAAACAGACAAACAGACAAACGATAGACAGCAGATACAAAGGTGAGAATAAACAAATCATCAATCAGGACAAAAAGACAAACAGACAAACTGACAAACGATAGACAGTAGATACAAAGGTGAGCATAAACAAATCATTAAACAGGACAAACAGACAAACAGATAAACGATAGACAGTAGATACAAAGTTGAGAATTAACAAATCATCAAACAGGACAAAAAGGCAAACGATAGACAGTAGATACAAAGGTGAGAATAAACAAATCATTAAACAGGACAAAAAGACAAACAGACAAACAGACAAACAGATAAACGATAGACAGTAGATACAAAGGTGAGAATTAACAAATCATAAAACAGGACAAACAGACAAACAGACAAACGTTAGACAGTAGATACAAAGGTGACAATAAACAAATCATGAAACAGACAAACAGACAAACAGACAAACAGACAAACGATACACAGTAGATACAAAGGTGAGAATAAACAAATCATCAAACAGGACAAAAAGACAAACAGACAAACACACAAACGATAGACAGTAGATACAAAGGCGAGAATAAACAAATCATCAAACAGGACAAACAGACAAACAGACAAACAGACAAACGATAGACAGTAGATACAAAGGTGAGAATAAGCAAATTATCAAACAGGACGAAAAGACAAACAGACAAACGATAGACAGTAGATACAAAGGCGAGAATAAACAAATCATAAAACAGGACTAACAGACAAAGAGACAAACAGACAAACAGACAAACGATAGACAGTAGATACAAAGGCGAGAATAAACAACTCATCAAACAGGATAAAAAGACAAAAGACAAACAGACAAACAGACAAACAAACAAACAGACAAACGATAGACAGTAGATACAAAAGTGAGATTAAACAAATCATCAAACAGGACAAACAGACAAACAGAAAAACAGACAAACGATAGACAGTAGATACAAAGGTGAGAATAAACAAATCATCAAACAGACAAACAGACAAACAGACAAACGATAGACAGTAGATACAAAAGCGAGAATAAACAAATCATTAAACAAGACAAAAAGACAAACAGACAAACAGACAAACAGACAAACGTTAGACAGTAGATACAAAGGTGACAATAAACAAATCATGAAACAGAAAAACAGACAAACAAACAAACAGACAAACGATAGACAGTAGATACAAAGGCGAGAATAAACAAATCATCAAACAGGACAAACAGACAAACAGACAAACAGACAAACGATAGACAGTAGATACAAAGGTGAGAATAAGCAAATTATCAAACAGGACGAAAAGACAAACAGACAAACGATAGACAGTAGATACAAAGGCGAGAATAAACAAATCATAAAACAGGACAAACACACAAAGAGACAAACAGACAAACAGACAAACGATAGACAGTAGATACAAAGGCGAGAATAAACAACTCATCAAACAGGACAAAAAGACAAAAGACAAACAGACAAACAGACAAACAAACAAAAAGACAAACGATAGACAGTAGATACAAAGGCGAGAATAAACAAATCATCAAACAGGACAAAAAGACAAAGAGACAAACACACAAACGATAGACAGTAGATACAAAGGTGAGAATAAACAAATCATCAAACAGGACAAAAAGACAAACAGACAAACAGACAAACGATAGACAGTAGATACAGAGGTGAGAATAAACAAATCATCAAACAGGACAAAAAGACAAACAGACAAACAGACAAACAGACAAACGCTAGACAGTAGATATAAAGGCGAGAATAAACAAATCATCAAACAGGACAAAAAGACAAACAGACAAACAGACAAACAGACAAACGATAGACAGTAGATACAAAGGTCAGAATAAACAAATCATTAAACTGGAGAAAAAGACAAACAGACAAACAGACAAACGATAGACAGTAGATACAAAGGCGAGAATAAACAAATCATCAAACAGGACAAAAAGAAAAACAGACAAACAGACAAACAGACAAACGATAGACAGCAGATACAAAGGTGAGAATAAACAAATCATCAAACAGGACAAAAAGACAAACAAACAAACAGACAATTGATAGACAGTAAATACAAAGGTGAGAATAAACAAATCATCAAACAGGACAAAAAGACAAACAGACAAACAGACAAACAGACAAACGATAGACAGTAAATATAAAGGCGAGAATAAACAAATCATCAAACAGGACAAAAAGACAAACAGACAAACAGACAAACAGACAAACGATAGACAGTAGATACAAAGGTGAGAATAAACAAATCATCAAACAGGACAAAAACACAAACAGACAAACAGACAAACAGACAAACGATAGACAGCAGATACAAAGGTGAGAATAAACAAATCATTAAACAGGACAAAAAGACAAACAGACAAACAGACAAACGATAGACAGTAGATACAAAGGCGAGAATAAACAAATCATCAAACAGGACAAAAAGACAAACAGAAAAACAGACAAACAGACAAACGATAGACAGCAGATACAAAGGTTAGAATAAACAAATCATCAAACAGGACAAAAAGACAAACAGACAAACAGACAAACGATAGACAGTAGATACAAAGGTGAGAATAAACAAATCATCAAACAGGACAAAAAGACAAACAGACAAACAGACAAACAGACAAACGATAGACAGTAGATACAAAGGCGAGAATAAACAAATCATTAAACAGGAAAAAAAGACAAACAGACAAACAGACAAACAGACAAACGTTAGACAGTAGATAAAAAGGTGACAATAAACAAATCATGAAACAGAAAAACAGACAAACAGACAAACAGACAAACGATAGACAGTAGATACAAAGGAGAGAATAAACAAATCATCAAACAGGACAAACAGACAAACAGACAAACAGACAAACGATAGACAGTAGATACAAAGGTGAGAATAAGCAAATTATCAAACAGGACGAAAAGACAAACAGACAAACGATAGACAGTAGATACAAAGGCGATAATAAACAAATCATAAAACAGGACAAACACACAAAGAGACAAACAGACAAACAGACAAACGATAGACAGTAGATACAAAGGCGAGAATAAACAACTCATCAAACAGGACAAAAAGACAAAAGACAAACAGACAAACAGACAAACAAACAAAAAGACAAACGATAGACAGTAGATACAAAGGCGAGAATAAACAAATCATCAAACAGGACAAAAAGACAAAGAGACAAACACACAAACGATAGACAGTAGATACAAAGGTGAGAATAAACAAATCATCAAACAGGACAAAAAGACAAACAGACAAACAGACAAACGATAGACAGTAGATACAGAGGTGAGAATAAACAAATCATCAAACAGGACAAAAAGACAAACAGACAAACAGACAAACAGACAAACGCTAGACAGTAGATATAAAGGCGAGAATAAACAAATCATCAAACAGGACAAACACACAAAGAGACAAACAGACAAACAGACAAACGATAGACAGTAGATACAAAGGCGAGAATAAACAACTCATCAAACAGGACAAAAAGACAAAAGACAAACAGACAAACAGACAAACAAACAAAAAGACAAACGATAGACAGTAGATACAAAGGCGAGAATAAACAAATCATCAAACAGGACAAAAAGACAAAGAGACAAACAGACAAATGATAGACAGTAGATACAAAGGTCAGAATAAACAAATCATTAAACAGGACAAAAAGACAAACAGACAAACAGACAAACGATAGACAGTAGATACAAAGGCGAGAATAAACAAATCATCAAACAGGACAAAAAGAAAAACAGACAACCAGACAAACAGACAAACGATAGACAGCAGATACAAAGGTGAGAATAAACAAATCATCAAACAGGACAAAAAGACAAACAGACAAACAGAAAAACGATAGACAGTAGATACAAAGGTGAGAATAAACAAATCATCAAACAGGACAAAAAGACAAACAGACAAACAGACAAACAGACAAACGATAGACAGTAAATATAAAGGCGAGAATACACAAATCATCAAACAGTACAAAAAGACAAACAGACAAACAGACAAACAGACAAACGATAGACAGTAGATACAAAGGTGAGAATAAACAAATCATCAAACAGGACAAAAAGACAAACAGACAAACAGATAAACAGACAAACGATAGACAGCAGATACAAAGGTGAGAATAAACAAATCATTAAACAGGACAAAAAGACAAACAGACAAACAGACAAACGATAGACAGTAGATACAAAGGCGAGAATAAACAAATCATCAAACAGACAAAAAGACAAACAGAAAAACAGAAAAACAGACAAACGATAGACAGCAGATACAAAGGTGAGAATAAACAAATCATCAAACAGGACAAAAAGACAAACAGACAAACTGACAAACGATAGACAGTAGATACAAAGGTGAGCATAAACAAATCATTAAACAGGACAAACAGACAAACAGATAAACGATAGACAGTAGATACAAAGTTGAGAATTAACAAATCATCAAACAGGACAAAAAGGCAAACGATAGACAGTAGATACAAAGGTGAGAATAAACAAATCATTAAACAGGACAAAAAGACAAACAGACAAACAGACAAACAGACAAACAAACAAAAAGACAAACGATAGACAGTAGATACAAAGGCGAGAATAAACAAATCATCAAACAGGACAAAAAGACAAAGAGACAAACACACAAACGATAGACAGTAGATACAAAGGTGAGAATAAACAAATCATCAAACAGGACAAAAAGACAAACAGACAAACAGATAAACAGACAAACGATAGACAGCAGATACAAAGGTGAGAATAAACAAATCATTAAACAGGACAAAAAGACAAACAGACAAACAGACAAACGATAGACAGTAGATACAAAGGCGAGAATAAACAAATCATCAAACAGACAAAAAGACAAACAGAAAAACAGAAAAACAGACAAACGATAGACAGCAGATACAAAGGTGAGAATAAACAAATCATCAAACAGGACAAAAAGACAAACAGACAAACTGACAAACGATAGACAGTAGATACAAAGGTGAGCATAAACAAATCATTAAACAGGACAAACAGACAAACAGATAAACGATAGACAGTAGATACAAAGTTGAGAATTAACAAATCATCAAACAGGACAAAAAGGCAAACGATAGACAGTAGATACAAAGGTGAGAATAAACAAATCATTAAACAGGACAAAAAGACAAACAGACAAACAGACAAACAGACAAACAAACAAAAAGACAAACGATAGACAGTAGATACAAAGGCGAGAATAAACAAATCATCAAACAGGACAAAAAGACAAAGAGACAAACACACAAACGATAGACAGTAGATACAAAGGTGAGAATAAACAAATCATCAAACAGGACAAAAAGACAAACAGACAAACAGACAAACGATAGACAGTAGATACAGAGGTGAGAATAAACAAATCATCAAACAGGACAAAAAGACAAACAGACAAACAGACAAACAGACAAACGCTAGACAGTAGATATAAAGGCGAGAATAAACAAATCATCAAACAGGACAAAAAGACAAACAGACAAACAGACAAACAGACAAACGATAGACAGTAGATACAAAGGTCAGAATAAACAAATCATTAAACTGGAGAAAAAGACAAACAGACAAACAGACAAACGATAGACAGTAGATACAAAGGCGAGAATAAACAAATCATCAAACAGGACAAAAAGAAAAACAGACAAACAGACAAACAGACAAACGATAGACAGCAGATACAAAGGTGAGAATAAACAAATCATCAAACAGGACAAAAAGACAAACAAACAAACAGACAAACGATAGACAGTAAATACAAAGGTGAGAATAAACAAATCATCAAACAGGACAAAAAGACAAACAGACAAACAGACAAACAGACAAACGATAGACAGTAAATATAAAGGCGAGAATAAACAAATCATCAAACAGGACAAAAAGACAAACAGACAAACAGACAAACAGACAAACGATAGACAGTAGATACAAAGGTGAGAATAAACAAATCATCAAACAGGACAAAAACACAAACAGACAAACAGACAAACAGACAAACGATAGACAGCAGATACAAAGGTGAGAATAAACAAATCATTAAACAGGACAAAAAGACAAACAGACAAACGATAGACAGTAGATACAAAGGCGAGAATAAACAAATCATCAAACAGGACAAAAAGACAAACAGACAAACAGACAAACAGACAAACGATAGACAGCAGATACAAAGGTTAGAATAAACAAATCATCAAACAGGACAAAAAGACAAACAGACAAACAGACAAACGATAGACAGTAGATACAAAGGCGAGAATAAACAAATCATTAAACAGGAAAAAAAGACAAACAGACAAACAGACAAACGTTAGACAGTAGATACAAAGGTGACAATAAACAAATCATGAAACAGAAAAACAGACAAACAGACAAACAGACAAACGATAGACAGTAGATACAAAGGCGAGAATAAACAAATCATCAAACAGGACAAACAGACAAACAGACAAACAGACAAACGATAGACAGTAGATACAAAGGTGAGAATAAGCAAATTATCAAACAGGACGAAAAGACAAACAGACAAACGATAGACAGTAGATACAAAGGCGAGAATAAACAAATCATAAAACAGGACAAACACACAAAGAGACAAACAGACAAACAGACAAACGATAGACAGTAGATACAAAGGCGAGAATAAACAACTCATCAAACAGGACAAAAAGACAAAAGACAAACAGACAAACAGACAAACAAACAAAAAGACAAACGATAGACAGTAGATACAAAGGCGAGAATAAACAAATCATCAAACAGGACAAAAAGACAAACAGACAAACAGACAAACGATAGACAGTAGATACAGAGGTGAGAATAAACAAATCATCAAACAGGACAAAAAGACAAACAGACAAACAGACAAACGATAGACAGTAGATACAGAGGTGAGAATAAACAAATCATCAAACAGGACAAAAAGACAAACAGAAAAACAGACAAACAGACAAACGCTAGACAGTAGATATAAAGGCGAGAATAAACAAATCATCAAACAGGACAAAAAGACAAACAGACAAACAGACAAACAGACAAACGATAGACAGTAGATACAAAGGTCAGAATAAACAAATCATTAAACTGGAGAAAAAGACAAACAGACAAACAGACAAACGATAGACAGTAGATACAAAGGCGAGAATAAACAAATCATCAAACAGGACAAAAAGAAAAACAGACAAACAGACAAACAGACAAACGATAGACAGTAGATACAAAGGTGAGAATAAACAAATCATCAAACAGGACAAAAAGACAAACAAACAAACAGACAAACGATAGACAGTAAATACAAAGGTGAGAATAAACAAATCATCAAACAGGACAAAAAGACAAACAGACAAACAGACAAACAGACAAACGATAGACAGTAAATATAAAGGCGAGAATAAACAAATCATCAAACAGGACAAAAAGACAAACAGACAAACAGACAAACAGACAAACGATAGACAGTAGATACAAAGGTGAGAATAAACAAATCATAAAACAGGACAAAAACACAAACAGACAAACAGACAAACAGACAAACGATAGACAGCAGATACAAAGGTGAGAATAAACAAATCATTAAACAGGACAAAAAGACAAACAGACAAACAGACAAACGATAGACAGTAGATACAAAGGCGAGAATAAACAAATCATCAAACAGGACAAAAAGACAAACAGAAAAACAGACAAACAGACAAACGATAGACAGCAGATACAAAGGTTAGAATAAACAAATCATCAAACAGGACAAAAAGACAAACAGACAAACAGAAAAACGATAGACAGTAGATACAAAGGTGAGAATAAACAAATCATCAAACAGGACAAAAAGACAAACAGACAAACAGACAAACAGACAAACGATAGACAGTAGATACAAAGGCGAGAATAAACAAATCATTAAACAGGAAAAAAAGACAAACAGACAAACGATAGACAGTAGATACAAAGGTGAGCATAAACAAATCATTAAACAGGACAAACAGACAAACAGATAAACGATAGACAGTAGATACAAAGGTGAGAATTAACAAATCATCAAACAGGACAAAAAGGCAAACGATAGACAGTAGATACAAAGGTGAGAATAAACAAATCATTAAACAGGACAAAAAGACAAACAGAAAAACGATAGACAGTAGATACAAAGGTGAGAATTAACAAATCATCAAACAGGACAAAAAGACAAACAGACAAACGTTAGACAGTAGATACAAAGGCGAGAATAAACAAATCATCAAACAGGACAAACAGAGAAACAGACAAACAGACAAACGATAGACAGTAGATACAAAGGCGAGAATAAACAAATCATCAAACCGGACAAACAGAGAAACAGACAAACAGACAAACGATAGACGTAGATACAAAGGTGAGAATAAGCAAATTATTAAACAGGACGAAAAAACAAACAGACAAACGATAGACAGTAGATACAAAGGCGAGAATAAACAAATCATAAAACAGGACAAACAGACAAACAGACAAACAGACAAACAGACAAACGATAGACAGTAGATACAAAGGCGAGAATAAACAACTCATCAAACAGGACAAAAAGACAAAAGACAAACAGACAAACAGACAAACAAACAAAAAGACAAACGATATACAGTAGATACAAAGGCGAGAATAAACAAATCATCAAACAGCACAAAAAGACAAAGAGACAAACAGACAAACGATAGACAGTAGATACAAAGGTGAGAATAAACAAATCATCAAACAGGACAAAAAGAAAAACAGACAAACAGACAAACGATAGACAGTAGATACAGAGGTGAGAATAAACAAATCATCAAACAGGACAAAAAGACAAACAGACAAACAGACAAACAGAAAAACGATAGACAGTAGATATAAAGGCGAGAATAAACAAATCATCAAACAGGACAAAAAGACAAACAGACAAACAGACAAACGATAGACAGTAGATACAAAGGTCAGAATAAACAAATCATTAAACAGGACAAAAAGACAAACAGACAAACAGACAAACGATAGACAGTAGATACAAAGGCGAGAATAAACAAATCATCAAACAGGACAAAAAGAAAAACAGACAACCAGACAAACAGACAAACGATAGACAGCAGATACAAAGGTGAGAATAAACAAATCATCAAACAGGACAAAAAGACAAACAGACAAACAGACAAACGATAGACAGTAGATACAAAGGTGAGAATAAACAAATCATCAAACAGGACAAAAAGACAAACAGACAAACAGACAAACAGACAAACGATAGACAGTAAATATAAAGGCGAGAATACACAAATCATCAAACAGTACAAAAAGACAAACAGACAAACAGACAAACAGACAAACGATAGACAGTAGATACAAAGGTGAGAATAAACAAATCATCAAACAGGACAAAAAGACAAACAGACAAACAGATAAACAGACAAACGATAGACAGCAGATACAAAGGTGAGAATAAACAAATCATTAAACAGGACAAAAAGACAAACAGACAAACAGACAAACGATAGACAGTAGATACAAAGGCGAGAATAAACAAATCATCAAACAGACAAAAAGACAAACAGAAAAACAGAAAAACAGACAAACGATAGACAGCAGATACAAAGGTGAGAATAAACAAATCATCAAACAGGACAAAAAGACAAACAGACAAACTGACAAACGATAGACAGTAGATACAAAGGTGAGCATAAACAAATCATTAAACAGGACAAACAGACAAACAGATAAACGATAGACAGTAGATACAAAGTTGAGAATTAACAAATCATCAAACAGGACAAAAAGGCAAACGATAGACAGTAGATACAAAGGTGAGAATAAACAAATCATTAAACAGGACAAAAAGACAAACAGACAAACAGACAAACAGATAAACGATAGACAGTAGATACAAAGGTGAGAATTAACAAATCATAAAACAGGACAAACAGACAAACAGACAAACGTTAGACAGTAGATACAAAGGTGACAATAAACAAATCATGAAACAGACAAACAGACAAACAGACAAACAGACAAACGATACACAGTAGATACAAAGGTGAGAATAAACAAATCATCAAACAGGACAAAAAGACAAACAGACAAACACACAAACGATAGACAGTAGATACAAAGGCGAGAATAAACAAATCATCAAACAGGACAAACAGACAAACAGACAAACAGACAAACGATAGACAGTAGATACAAAGGTGAGAATAAGCAAATTATCAAACAGGACGAAAAGACAAACAGACAAACGATAGACAGTAGATACAAAGGCGAGAATAAACAAATCATAAAACAGGACAAACAGACAAAGAGACAAACAGACAAACAGACAAACGATAGACAGTAGATACAAAGGCGAGAATAAACAACTCATCAAACAGGATAAAAAGACAAAAGACAAACAGACAAACAGACAAACAAACAAACAGACAAACGATAGACAGTAGATACAAAGGTGAGAATAAACAAATCATCAAACAGGACAAAAAGACAAACAGACAAACAGACAAACGATAGACAGTAGATACAGAGGTGAGAATAAACAAATCATCAAACAGGACAAAAAGACAAACAGACAAACAGACAAACAGACAAACGATAGACAGTAGATACAAAGGCGAGAATAAACAAATCATCAAACAGGACAAAAAGACAAACAGACAAACAGACAAACAGACAAACGATAGACAGCAGATACAAAGGTGAGAATAAACAAATCTTCAAACAGGACAAAAAGACAAACAGACAAACAGACAAACGATAGACAGTAGATACAAAGGCGAGAATAAACAAATCATCAAACAGGACAAAAAGACAAACAGAAAAACAGACAAACAGACAAACGATAGACAGCAGATACAAAGGTGAGAATAAACAAATCATCAAACAGGACAAAAAGACAAACAGACAAACAGACAAACGATAGACAGTAGATACAAAGGTGAGCATAAACAAATCATCAAACAGGACAAAAAGACAATCAGACAAACGATAGACAGTAGATACAAAGGTGAGCATAAACAAATCATTAAACAGGACAAACAGACAAACAGATAAACGATAGACAGTAGATACAAAGGTGAGAATTAACAAATCATCAAACAGACAAAAAGGCAAACGATAGACAGTAGATACAAAGGTGAGAATAAACAAATCATTAAACAGGACAAAAAGACAAACAGACAAACGATAGACAGTAGATACAAAGGTGAGAATTATACAAATCATCAAACAGGACAAAAAGACAAACAGACAAACAGACAAACAGATAAACGATAGACAGTAGATACAAAGGTGAGAATTAACAAATCATAAAACAGGACAAACAGACAAACAGACAAACAGACAAACGTTAGACAGTATATACAAAGGTGACAATAAACAAATCATGAAACAAACAAACAGACAAACAGACAAACAGACAAACGATACACAGTAGATACAAAGGTGAGAATAAACAAATCATCAAACAGGACAAAAAGACAAACAGACAAACACACAAACGATAGACAGTAGATACAAAGGCGAGAATAAACAAATCATCAAACAGGACAAACAGACAAACAGACAAACAGACAAACGATAGACAGTAGATACAAAGGTGAGAATAAGCAAATTATCAAACAGAACGAAAAGACAAACAGACAAACGATAGACAGTAGATACAAAGGCGAGAATAAACAAATCATAAAACAGGACAAACAGACAAACAGACAAACAGACAAACAGACAAACGATAGACAGTAGATACAAACGCGAGAATAAACAACTCATCAAACAGGATAAAAAGACAAAAGACAAACAGACAAACAGACAAACAAACAAAAAGACAAACGATAGACAGTAGATACAAAGGTGAGAATAAACAAATCATCAAACAGGACAAAAAGACAAACAGACAAACAGACAAACGATAGACAGTAGATACAGAGGTGAGAATAAACAAAAAAAAAATCATCAAACAGGACAAAAAGACAAACAGACAAACACACAAACGATAGACAGTAGATACAAAGGCGAGAATAAACAAATCATCAAACAGGACAAACAGACAAACAGACAAACAGACAAACGATAGACAGTAGATACAAAGGTGAGAATAAGCAAATTATCAAACAGGACGAAAAGACAAACAGACAAACGATAGACAGTAGATACAAAGGCGAGAATAAACAAATCATAAAACAGGACAAACAGACAAAGAGACAAACAGACAAACAGACAAACGATAGAGAGTAGATACAAAGGCGAGAATAAACAACTCATCAAACAGGATAAAAAGACAAAAGACAAACAGAAAAACAGACAAACAAACAAACAGACAAACGATAGACAGTAGATACAAAGGTGAGAATAAACAAATCATCAAACAGGACAAAAAGACAAACAGACAAACAGACAAACGATAGACAGTAGATACAGAGGTGAGAATAAACAAATCATCAAACAGGACAAAAAGACAAACAGACAAACAGACAAACAGACAAACGATAGACAGTAGATACAAAGGTGAGAATAAACAAATCATCAAACAGGACAAAAAGACAAACAGACAAACAGACAAACAGACAAACGATAGACAGCAGATACAAAGGTGAGAATAAACAAATCTACAAGCAGGACAAAAAGACAAACAGACAAACAGACAAACGATAGACAGTAGATACAAAGGCGAGAATAAACAAATCATCAAACAGGACAAAAAGACAAACAGAAAAACAGACAAACAGACAAACGATAGACAGCAGATACAAAGGTGAGAATAAACAAATCATCAAACAGGACAAAAAGACAAACAGACAAACAGACAAACGATAGACAGTAGATACAAAGGTGAGAATAAACAAATCATCAAACAGGACAAAAAGAAAATCAGACAAACGATAGACAGTAGATACAAAGGTGAGCATAAACAAATCATTAAACAGGACAAACAGACACACAGATAAACGATAGACAGTAGATACAAAGGTGAGAATTAACAAATCATCAAACAGGACAAAAAGGCAAACGATAGACAGTAGATACAAAGGTGAGAATAAACAAATCATTAAACAGGACAAAAAGACAAACAGACAAACGATAGACAGTAGATACAAAGGTGAGAATTAACAAATCATCAAACAGGACAAAAAGACAAACAGACAAACAGACAAACAGATAAACGATAGACAGTAGATACAAAGGTGAGAATTAACAAATCATAAAACAGGACAAACAGACAAACAGACAAACAGACAAACGTTAGACAGTAGTTACAAAGGTGACAATAAACAAATCATGAAACAGACAAACAGACAAACAGACAAACAGACAAACGATACACAGTAGATACAAAGGTGAGAATAAACAAATCATCAAACAGGACAAAAAGACAAACAGACAAACACACAAACGATAGACAGTAGATACAAAGGCGAGAATAAACAAATCATAAAACAGGACAAACAGACAAAGAGAAAAACAGACAAACAGACAAACGATAGACAGTAGATACAAAGGCGAGTATAAACAACTCATCAAACAGGATAAAAAGACAAAAGACAAACAGACAAACAGACAAACAAACAAAAAGACAAACGATAGACAGTAGATACAAAGGTGTGAATAAACAAATCATCAAACAGGACAAAAAGACAAACAGACAAACAGACAAACGATAGACAGTAGATACAGAGGTGAGAATAAACAAATCATCAAACAGGACAAAAAGACAAACAGACAAACAGACAAACAGACAAACGATAGACAGTAGATATAAAGGCGAGAATAAACAAATCATCAAACAGGACAAAAAGACAAAGAGACAAACAGACAAACGATAGACAGTAGATACAAAGGTCAGAATAAACAAATCATTAAACAGGACAAAAAGACAAACAGACAAACAGACAAACGATAGACAGTAGATACAAAGGCGAGAATAAACAAATCATCAAACAGGACAAAAAGAAAAACAGACAAACAGACAAACAGACAAACGATAGACAGCAGATACAAAGGTGAGAATAAACAAATCATCAAGCAGGACAAAAAGACAAACAGACAAACAGACAAACGATAGACAGTAGATACAAAGGTGAGAATAAACAAATCATCAAACAGGACAAAAAGACAAACAGACAAACAGACAAACAGACAAACGATAGACAGTAAATATAAAGGCGAGAATAAACAAATCATCAAACAGGACAAAAAGACAAACAGACAAACAGACAAACAGACAAACGATAGACAGTAGATACAAAGGTGAGAATAAACAAATCATCAAACAGGACAAAAAGACAAACAGACAAACAGACAAACAGACAAACGATAGACAGCAGATACAAAGGTGAGAATAAACAAATCATTAAACAGGACAAAAAGACAAACAGACAAACAGACACACGATAGACAGTAGATACAAAGGCGAGAATAAACAAATCATCAAACAGGACAAAAAGACAAACAGAAAAACAGACAAACAGACAAACGATAGACAGCAGATACAAAGGTGAGAATAAACAAATCATCAAACAGGACAAAAAGACAAACAGACAAACAGACAAACGATAGATAGTAGATACAAAGGTAAGAATAAACAAATTATCAAACAGGACAAAAAGACAAACAGACAAACAGACAAACAGACAAACGATAGACAGTAGATACAAAGGCGAGAATAAACAAATCATTAAACAGGACAAAAAGACAAACAGACAAACGATAGATAGTAGATACAAAGGTGAGAATTAACAAATCATCAAACAGGACAAAAAGGCAAACGATAGACAGTAGATACAAAGGTTAGAATAAACAAATCATTAAACAGGACAAAAAGACAAACAGACAAACGATAGACAGTAGATACAAAGGTGAGAATTAACAAATCATAAAACAGGACAAAAAGACAAACAGACAAACAGACAAACAGATAAACGATAGACAGTAGATACAAAGGTGAGAATTAACAAATCATCAAACAGGACAAAAAGACAAACAGACAAACGATAGACAGTAGATACAAAGGTGAGAATTAACAAATCATAAAACAGGACAAAAAGACAAACAGACAAACAATGTGGCAGAAAACAAGAGGGAAAATATCAACACGAACAAACATACAGGCAATGATAAGAAATACGGACGTCATTAAAACAGGGGGTGAACTTAGTGCTCTGGAAGGGTAACTTATTAATTCTTGTCAGTCGTGTTTCTATTTATAAATCATCGGGAGTCAAAACGCCGTATCACCTGGATATCTCATACCCACTTGTAGCATGGAATTACCAAGCCCCATCCCTTTTCAATTTTCTATTTATATATTTATTTTCAATGATATTTCTTGATTATTTCATATCTTTTGTTTAACTAAACTTGTATATTACTTTATTCATCTTATCTCAAAGTGACAACAGCTTACGGGTGCCACTAGTGGAGCAGATTGTTAAGTATTATTAATATTTAGAGGGATTTGTGTTTCTCGATCGTCAGTTTTCTGTGTATATTTTTGTAGATCGTTGTTTGTCTCGTTATACATTTTTGTATTGGTCATTGCGTTGTCTGTCCTTCGATTTACGAATTCTGATTACCCCTTTGGTACCTTCAATCTCTTCTTTCCTTTCCCGACCATCTATACGCTTATTATCTATGTGGAACGTCGGTATATATTGATGACGTTAGTATTTTGATTTTATATACGATCTTTACATCACTACACGATTTACTTTGCACGTACCGCATATCAAAACAGGTTATCTTGTGTTGTTTAAACAATACTATCTCTGTCAGATTTGTCTGTTTATTTACTAGATCTATATTTTAATTTCATTTTTATAAAATTTGCCAACTTTCAGTGTTTGTGATTATTTGACAAAAATGGCTATATTTCATAAAAATGAAGAATAAAAAAATACTACAATATTAAAACAGTCACAAAATACAATAGAAAAATCGTAGACAGTGGAAGAACTGATACCCCTAATACATAAATACATGAGAGCGCACTGTCCTGGCTTGGTACAGCCATGTCAATAAAAAAGTAGGGATTGAACGAGCTAGATATTAGAAAACAATACCTAAAGTATACACTTATTTGATCTTTTTTCTAGAAAACATTGCCTCAATTATGTGTTGGACTCAAGATTGTTGCTTCTCTTCGTGGTAAGATCAACCCAAGGGCATCTATATTGACAATCTGTCTCTGCTTAGAACAAGATCAACTCAAGGGCATCCATATTAGCAATATGTCTCTGCTTAGAACAAGATCAACCCAAGGGTATCCATATTGGCAATCTGTTTGTGCTTAAAGCAATATCAACCCAAGGGCATCCATATTGACAATCTGTCTCTGCTTAGAACAAGATTAACCCAAGGGCATCCATATTGACAATCTGTCTCTGCTTAGAACAAGATCAACCCAAGGGCATCCATATTGACAATATGTCTCTGGTTAGAACAAGATCAACCCAATGGCATCCATACTGACAATCGGTCTCTGCTTAGAACAAAACACTAAGGAGTAAGAACAATGTCACATATTTAAATTTTACCTTTATACTAATGTTTTTTCTAATGTAATTCTAGTCTTTCTGTGACGTTCTTCATTTGACGTTTTCTTAGCGAATATGCAAAAAAATATCTAGGCGAAATGATTATTAAGATAACTTTGTGGACTTCCAAAACTAGTAGTAACATCACATAGTTTTGAGATAGAAGTATCTAAAACTTAAACTTTAGACACTTTTCTGTAAAAAAAACTTTCTTCTGCAATAAGGTATACATTTTTTAGATTTTTTTGTGAATTAAGTTGGGATTTTTTTTTACCAAATAATATCATGAAAAAAATCATTTAATATATAATAATGTGCCAGATTAAATCAACCACTGCTGATCTATATCCTTGGAAGGCAAGTTTTCTGAAATGTATTGATCAACCTCACCTTCTAGCTACCTATGTAAATTTCTTTAATTAGACAAATACTATGTCTTAAGATATTATTGGGATTCGTGTTACTCGATCTTTAGTTTTCTGGGTTTTTTTCGTCAATCATTCTTTTTCCTTTTGCCCTTTTCCTATATTTAAGATAGTATTGGGATTCGTGGGACTCGATCTTTATGTTTCTGCTAAGTGCTTTGTAAATCATTGTTTGTCCCTTTGTCATGTTTATTTCGGCTATTGTAGCGCCTGTCCGTCTTTTCCTTCTGCGGTTTCTGATTACCATTTTCGTATCTACAATATATATGTCCTTGGATGGTAACATTTCTGAAATGTATTGATCAACCTCACCTTCTATCTACCTATACTAAAAATGTAAATGACTTTAATTAAACAAATGCTATGTTTTAAGATGGTATTGGGATTCGTGTTACACGATCTTCAGTTTTCCTATTTTTTTGTCAATCATTCTTTTATCTTTGCCCCTTTCCTTTTTCGGCCTGCCCTATTTCTCATTTTGTGGCTTCTGATTACCCTATTCGTATCTTCACACTTTTCTTGAAATATTGCACAAAATCTTTAGAAATAATAGATCAGTGTAAACCTCTACAAATCTTTTGACTTTGATACCACATATATATAGGTTTATTTTATGTCCATGTATAAATCAGTTGAATGATGCATGTTCCTGTGAACCTCTGGTTTATCTATATCTACTATAGGTATAAGTTACCACCTGTTTAGTACAACGTCTAATGATAACAAATGGTATGTTCCCGTGAGCCTCTGGTTTATCTATGTATATAT
Source organism: Bathymodiolus septemdierum (assembly GCA_963383655.1). Lineage (NCBI taxonomy): Eukaryota > Metazoa > Mollusca > Bivalvia > Mytilida > Modiolidae > Bathymodiolus > Bathymodiolus septemdierum. The sequence goes on from OY726527.1 coordinate 47,370,436, forward strand.
TCTCTGCTGTTTAGTACTAAGTCTAATGATAACTAATGTTTACAAAGTCCCGCGCCAATGTTGATTATCATCTGAACAAAATGTAAATCACGTGACCATTACCGTCCTCTTCTACAACTTTCCTGATTTGGTGATAGTTGTCAGAAGACATCGTTTTCAAGTATTTGCAGGAATTTTCAGGTAATGTAGGTTGTTATTATGTCAAACATATATTTTTATTATCATCATATTTTTCTTTTTTAAATGAGTAAGTTGTTTAGTAATCTATTTTAACAGCAGTAAGTATATCTTTATCAATATGACCCTTTAGCTTCAGTACATAAAACTATCTATATAAACATTGTAGATTACAAAATTTGAATTTTATAATATTCAAGAAGTACCCTTGTGTTAAAAGTGGAACAATGTATATATTTAATTACTCTTTTTACCATATATACTGTGGTCGGCACAATGTACTGAGGCGAACTATAAATATTTCATGACTTTCATTTAACTGTAGGTCATGTATATCCTGTTCTGGATGTATCACTTTGTATCAGTACGTCACACGTATGTCCTGTTCTGTATGTATCACTCTGTTCCAGTACGTCACACGTATGTCCTGTTCTGCAAGTATCAGTCTGTTCCAGTACGTCACATGTATGTCCTGTTCTGCATGTATCACTATGTACCAGTACGTCACATGTATGTCCTGTTCTGCATGTATCACTATGTACCAGTACGTCACATGTATGTCCTGTTCTGCATATATCACTATGTACCAGTATGTGTCATGCATGTCCTGTTCTGCATGTATCACTATGTGCCAGTTCGTGACATGGCTATTTTTCGAAGTGTTCCAGTCCGAGGAATTTAAAAAAAAGTAATAACAACAGGGTTTTATTATAATAACCACATAATTTCAATAAACAACTTAATTTTGGTCAGAATATATTATATATAATGTTCTTGCTTCCTTAATGTAGCCCCTTACAAATGACAATAGTATTACAAAAAAATTGAAAAGCAAAATTACTCCCAAGCTCATCAACAAATATTCATTGGATCTCTTACATGTGCGTATAATATTTTAGTGTAAAGTTATTTATACATTGGTGACATGTAATTGTAAATATATAACTGATGTAAAACTGTAATGCTGTACACGTCGAGTAAGACCAATGAGTTAAAAAGGGGTTTTGAAGATGTATATATATTTCATGCCATTAAAAGCTGACGGGACATTATATAGAACATGAAATGAAACACATTCTAGTAATGTGCTATATTTAGCAACAGTCGAAAGAATTAGTTTCAGCTATATTTAGCCATTAAATGGACTATCCTCATTTTTTATCAACTTTTTGTTAGTTCATTATTAGTCGATTGACTGTTGTTTAATGGAAGGAAGGTGTAGGGGCTGTGTTTTGTTTTTTGTAATTTGACGCCGCACTTTACAATAAGAAATGTTGATACAATGACCGATAATAAGTACAATATATAGTGGTTGGTTATGGTGTTTAACGTCACTTTCAACAATATTCCATTTATATCACGGCGATACAATAAACTAAAAGTTTAATGCTTGGTCCCTTACGTCAAGTGAGCTGTGTTTAAAATAAATGTATGCCAAGTTCATGCTCAATGAAATAGGGGTACAAAGTGTCTGTTGGTCGGATGTTTCAATTACCAAAAAATAGGGCAGGAGTGGCAAGCTTTCAAAGCTGATCAACAAAATGTATGCACACTTATTTGTCAAGCAGCCTCAGCGTTGTAATGGTCAACGTGTTCACCTCAGTCTGGGTAGAACGTGGGCTCGATTCCAGATTTCCGGTCGAGTCAAATCTAGGACTAAAACAATGATATTTATTTCTTCTATAATCGGGGTAGTTAGTGGTTTCTGTCACGGGGTCAGGATTTGATAAGTAAAACAATAACAAAAACCTTGACTAGATACTGAACTGGGAATATTGTACATGATATTATTCTGTAATTGTATGAGTGAGTGAGTGATTGTTGCTTAACGCTACTTTCAGCAATATTTCAGCTATATCATGGCGACCAGCTTTAGTGGTTGGGGAAATCGGAGTACCCGAAGAGAACCACCGACCGTTGGCAAGCAACTGGTAAACTTTGTCACTTGCGGCTGCGAGTCGATTGCCCCCTTTTTGTAATTTACAAAGCCGGGCGCGAACCCACGCCGTATTGGTGATAGGTTTGTTAGAGTTGTTAGGTATTCCAACTACCTAGCCCATTGAACCACCCGGGTCCTCCGACCTCACAGAAGATACCATTGAAAATATTGATCCAAAAATAATAAATGAACCGAGGAGTGCCAGATTATCTATAATTGGCATCATTCAGATCATTTCTTTTTTTTTCAATGAAATTTGGCAAAATAATTGTTTTCTTCTCTTTCATTCCTCCCCCTAAAAGTTAAATCACAAACTATAACTCATAGTAATAAACGTAAAGGAGGATACATTTTCTTTTATGTAGATATATAATATATTTTCAGTACAGGTCTCATGTCAGTCGTACCAACAGGTAAATCACGTGATTATTTAACTTCCTCTTTTGGAGATTTCCTGATTTGGTGATATTTCGTCAGAAGATATTATTTTCAGATATATTTAGGTAATTTATGCTGTTGTTATATCAAATAGATATTCTGATTGTTATATTTTCTCATATAAATAAGTCAATTGTCTGGAAATCTATTTAATCTGCATTAATTTATCTTAAAAGGTAAAATTCATTTAGTAATCGATAGCAACTACATATAAATGTGGTTTAAAAATATGTGTATTTAAATAAATAAATAAAACAAGTATGTCAAGACTACACTGCTCTTACCTTGATCAATTATTAAGACCTTGAAACTTAGTACACCTATCAAGTACAGTTGCACTTACAAAGCTTAAATGTTTCAATCTCTTAATTTTCTAATATGCAACCCACCAGACATTTAAGGAATGAAGAAGGGGACATTTTCAGCACCCCACTTGCATTATAAAAGATTAATCTCGTTGAGAATAGACTTCCGAAGACATTTTCTGCTCTGTATATCCAGCCTAATCTCGTCACACCTCCTGTGAAAGGTATTCTGGAAATTTCAAATTGTACCCTCGATGCATTCCGACGCATATTTTGGCATGGACAATTTGTGTCAGATCAAGTGCAGATAAGATTTCATATATAAAACATAGTTTCTAGTTCAAATATGCAACGATAATGATAATCTCTTACTGTTTTAAGTAGTAAAGATCCATAAGATCCACAAATCTAAAATTTAGGTCGAATTGTACGCCATTTTAATCTATGTACCACGTGATCAATTTCGTGACGTTTTTAACTATAGTCCGTCTCTCGATGTGAGATATTATAAAGGTGTTGAATAAATTTTCTAATTATTGACACCGAGAAACAGACAATAGCCAAAAACGTTACAAAATTGATTACGTGGTACACAAATAAACAATGGCGTACAATTCGACCCAAATTTTTGATTGATGGATCGGAATCATAATAAGAAAGCGTCCGAGTGGAGCGACATGCCTACCCGCGGTCCATTCGTTTGTCTGTTCGTCTGTTGGAGTTATGGAACTTTTACATTTTCATACATTTTCAATATGTGTGAACGCATAGTGGCAAGACACAGTGTCCCTTGGACACAGTAACTTATTGTTTTAGTGAACTTCATGGGAGAACCCTGTCGGAAATATGTCATGCATTATTATATCAATGAGGATTTCAAAATTTGAACTTTCTAAATTTCATCCAATATTCCTGTCTGCAGTGTTGCAAACCCTATTTTGTAGCTTTTACTGTTTCGGAGATATGAAGGAATTAAAAGGAAACAACACCCACGTTTTAAAATCCTATTTAAATGAGCTAAAGTTTAACATAGGACCCTACATGAAAACGTAAGATATTGTTTCTCTCAAAATCTAGACTTTATTGAACACAAACTCTATTTGAATAATTTGGGCAAGTGATACATGCTCATGTGGGCCTCTATCTTAATCATGGAAGACTAAATGGGCCTCTATCTTAATCATGGGAGACTAAATGGGCCTATATATTAATCATGGAAGACTAAATTTGCTATGATACTGCGATTTTCTCATTTGATTTGAGAACTGAGCCGACAGTGTGAATTGTGTTTCTATCTTTTATTCCATATATATCTACAGTGTACTATCAGAGAGCGCTAGGAAAGACAGGGTTAATTGAAAAGTCATTAATTAATTTTAGTGGTTTACAGAAATCAAAGTGACTACAGACAATTAATAAATGATAATTTCTATTTTAATATCAGTAATATATTACAGGATATCAACATCATGTCAACTTCTCCATCTTTCTGTGGAATGTGTGATTACCGCCATATTTCTAAACCATCAGAAGTTTGGTGTCGAGATTGTGAAGAAGGACTTTGTACAGAATGCATTGAATATCACAGTTCAGTGAAGCTGTCACGAGGTCATACCACGATACCAATAGCGGAATACCAGAAGTTGCCGTCGTACGTGTTGAAAATTAAAGAACATTGCAGCGAACATCAGGAAAAGTTCACTATATACTGTAAAGAACACGAGTGTCCGTGTTGTGGAATTTGCATCGTGAAAAATCATAGTGATTGTAAGAATGTAGCTATCATGGAAGAAATAATAAAGAATGTGACGACATCAAGCATGTTCAATGAAACCGAGCATTTGATTAAAGAAATGATTGAAAATATTGGTAAAATTAGACAAAATAGTGAGACCAACTCCAGTGCTGTCAAAGAACAAAAACGAATAATTGAGAATGAAATACAGAAATTGAGGACAACAATCAACAATCATCTTGACAGGTTACAGGAAAATCTGATGACGGAATTGGATGCAGCAGAAATACAAGTAACCGTCGAAACACGTGAACTACTTTTATCTTTAAACGAGAAACAGAAAGAACTCAACGAATACCAGACAAATATAGTCAACATAAAAAGGTATGCATCAGACCTACAAACATTAATAGCAGTAAAGCAAATAGAAAAAGATGTAGAAACCCACGACACGTGTTTGCAATCATTAGTCAACAGCGATAGTCTAAATCAAACCAAACTAACATACAAGATAGACATCGGTCTGAAGAATATTACAACCAGCATTCAAAAGTTTGCCGAAGTAGTTGTTGAATCAAAGCCTTGTGAAATGATTTTTGTTCGAAGAAAAGACAAACAAGCCCAGATGATGGTAGCTGAACTATCACCACCCATGTCAGTTGAAAATATACAGCTCAATCTGAAACAAAAGATAAACACCAAGGAGACTAATATCACAGGGTGTTCTTTACTTCCAGATGGTAGAATGGTATTCTCCTGTTACAGTTCTGATACTGTAAGATTCATCAACAAAGAAGGAATAGAATCATTCCAGACAGGTAAAGATAAAACAGGATTCCATACTTATGAAACAGTTTATATTAAGGATGACAATAGCGTTGCTGTATCATCTGGAAGTGGAGATAAACGATGCATAACTATAATAGATATAGAAAGAAAGAAAGTCATCACAGCTATTCCCATGGATACGGACATTTATGGAATGGCGGTTAGAGGTAGAACAATATATTACTGTGCAAGGGATAAAGGACTAAAGATGTTAAATCTTTGTGATCAATCTGTAAGCGATATCATCAACAGTAATATATCTAGCGTTGTTTACGTAGCTACATCTGGTGACAAACTTTACTACACAAACTATGGCAGACACACCGTGACATGCTGTGATTTACATGGTATAACTCAGTGGGAATTCAAAGATGAACGTGTACTACAGGGTCCATTTGGTATCTCTGTAGACAATGATGTAAACGTGTATGTCGTCGGTTTTAGTTCTAACAATATGGTGGTTATCTCCCCTGATGGACAACGTCATAGACAACTATTGTCTTCCAAGGATGGTCTAGTAAACCCAGGTGTGCTTGATTATGAAAAATCTACCAATAGGTTATTAGTTGTAAATGCGTGCAGTACTGCTTTTCTGTTTGATGTTACAGGAAGATAGTAGGACAAAAAGCAGAACAAATATACACCATTAAATAGAGTGATTTTTATTTTAACGAAATAACTTTGACTTATTAATAAAACCCCATCATCTTTACTAGTAAGTCTACTTCATGTAATTCATATATCACTATAGTAAACATGAAACATTTCAATATCAGTGGTAGTAGATATCAGATGTACATATATATTTTATTTAATTTTTTCATGGCTTCCAGACACAAGATGTAGATCTCTGTGTTTAACTTGTTCATGGCTTCCAGACACCAGATGTACATTTTTGTGCTTGACATCCTCCATGGTTCTAGACACCAGATGTACATATGTTTATTTAACTTGTTCAGAGGTTCTAGACATCAGAAACATAAACGATGATACAATTTAATCATTTGTACTAAACACACAGTGAGATAGGGGTTAAGAATAAGGTGATTAACGCCACTGTCAAAATATTTCAGCTATATCCCGGCGATCAGCTTTATTGTTGGCGGAAATCAGAGTACCCACAGAAGACTACATAGCTGCCGCAAGTCAATGACAAACTTTAGCACATACAATTTTATCGAGTACACCTCGCGGGATTCGAACTAACAACTTTAGTGGTGATAGGCACTGATTGCACGGGTAGTTTTAAATTCAACTTCAATACGATCACAACCACGACCACGACGGTCCTTCATTAAAATAGGTTGACAAAACCTTTTTATATCATTATTACCTGAATGGAAACTTATTTTACTTTGATGGCGAAGTTTGCTAATTATTTTTTTCCATTGGGGAGGAGGGTATGCTCAATTAGCAATAAAATTATGAAGAGGCAAAAGGGATAATCAGAGGCCGCAATTCGAAAGGGGCACATAATGGCAATAGAAAAAAGACCCAAAGACAAAAACAGTGATCGATATAACATCACAAAACTATTGATAGAGCAATACGAACTCCACAATACAACGAAGGTAAACGTATGTGTTTCGGACGGGTAAGCAGTTCCTGTTCTTCTAGTGGCCCCTATCGTAACAATGGTAAACCAAACATACGTTTGATAGGTAAATGGTGTTTGACACCGGTATACGTAAATAAAAACAAATAACACAAATCAAGCATGAGACCTACAAAGCCAATCAGAGTAAAACGAATCGAACATTACAACACGTGCCTAAAAATATCAAAACATGTAATTGGTAAAAATGTCAAAAACATGAACTCCACTTAAAACCCGACCAATTTCAAGTACCCCAAAAGGGTATGTAGTTCCCACACCACTTGTGGCACAGTTCCTTTTACTCCTGCTACACAGCGGTGATATGTTTTAATCTATCAACAATGCTTTAGCTATTACGTGGTGATTTGTTTTATTGGTGCAGAAAACCGCAGTATTCGGTAAAAACAACCGACCTGCCACAAAAACTGGACAAATCTTATCACATACATTCGTCTAGAGTGAAATCAGTCACAGTTGGAAGGCAATTAACAAATTTAATTGCGAAGGGCAATGACTGCAATCAAGATTGTTGGTGACTGCTGCTACGGCGATCCCTTTTGAAATGAACATTAGAGAAAACAGAGGCACAGAGCAAATGAAACAAAAACAAAAATCACAAAATTAAGCACATTAACCAACAAGGACCCCACTGAAGATGAATCAAGGTGCTCACTATGGGTAAGAAGTTCTGGCCTCTTATAAGACACCCGCCGTTTTACTCACATAGTCAAGACGTGTTGGACACCACTATACTCAATCAAACACGAATAACACAAACATAAGAAATAAGCTGTTCTACAAACAGCTGATGGAAAGGACGAACCAAAAATACCTTTTATGTGGAAATCTTATCGAACACCATAACATGGACTACAACACATAATAGGATAAGAGTTCAACGGAACCCCCACTATTTAAAACCGGGTGCGAACACAGTAGAAACAAACACCATTGGGTACAAGACACAGAAAACAAAAACACAACACATTCCAGTGAAATACTTGTCCGTGATAGAGGAAAGAAAAAATCTACGTAGAAAGGAAAAGATCCATTGTCATTTAAGATATTGATATTTCATAGCAATCAACCAGATCGTCATGACGACAGTACAAATTTTGTAGAGATGATTTCACCTAGAAAGTAACCTTGATTAAGCAGCATTTTCGTAAGCGACTTTCCAGAAAATCACTGTACTGGGTACAAGTTCTAGAATAACTTATGAATTGTGAAATGGGAACGCCATATGCTGGTCATGCTGGAATATTGCTACTAATGAAAGGGAAGTGGACTATTGGAAAAGCGAAGTCATCACGTTTGGATACTCATGATGGACCAATCCACATATACCTCCAACAAGTCGCTAAGAAAAACATGGTTGGTGTGATCTAGGGAGAGGATGTCACCTTGTAAATAATACTTAAAATACTCACCGCGGTCCATAGTGGCAGCTAAATGTTTGAGCATAGATATAGATATACTTTATTTTGATTGCACATAAACCGTTGAACAGGAATATACCAGAACCATTCTTTTGTCAAACCATTGGACAATACAGACATTAACTATGCTAGACCTAACAAAGATATAAACAGAGGAAAATTTAGGTTCTAGCTAAGAATAGGTACAACAATGTATGGGGGTTAAACCGGTTAATGGGTTCGCAGCTCTCGCTTGATATATAAATCTCAATAGCTAAACCTATTAATGGTATCCTGACCCTCGCTTGACATATACATATCAATGGTTAAACTCGTTAATGTGATTCAAATCATCACTCTTGACACATGAATCTCCATTGACCAAGCAAACAAAAACCCAACTTTTTCAGATTCCATTCAACTCAAAATATCTTTGTATTGATGACGTAATATTTATATACTATATATAGCTTACACTTCAATGCATGATTAAACAAGCTTAGGAAGACCTCTCCTAATTACAATTTGTTACATTAAAGAAGTACATAAAAGGCATGTATTACTATATATAACGAATCAATGATGTTATCAATGTGTAAGTTCACATGTACCCCATATAAAAATAGGTTATCTTGTATTGTTAAAACAATACTATCCCTGATTCATTTATCAACTTATTTACTCGACCTATATTTTCATTTTACTTTTTCAAGTTTAAAACAAACCTACCCCACTTTCATTTGATTATTGAAATTGGTGGGCACAAGGGCATAAATGTTTTTTTCAAATTACAATCAAACCTGCTTTAGTGACCACCTCTATTAAGCTACAGTCAAACCTGTTTTAGTGACCACCTCCATTAATCTACAATCAAACCTTCTTTAGTGATGACCTCTATTAAGCTACAGTCAAACCTTCTTTAGTGACGACCTCTATTAAGCTACAGTCAAACCTTCTTTAGTGACGACCTCTATTAAGTTACAGTCAAACCTGCTTTAGTGACCACCTCTATTAAGCTACAGTCAAACCTGCATTAGTGACCACCTCTATTAAGTTACAATAAAACCTGCTTTAGTGACCACCTCCATTAAGTTACAGTCAAACTTGCTTTAGTGACCACCTCTATTAAGCAATAACTTGTATTGCGTGGTCTTAATTTTTGATTCCTTTTACAGTGCATTTCATATGAAATAAACCTGTATTTAGCGACCACCTGTCTTATGTGACCATTTGTCACTGTTGCCGTTTGACTGTACATGATTTGTTTTAAAGGAAAAAGAGTGAAGATGCCAATGGGGTAATCAGAATCCGTAAATGGAAGTACAGACAACACATCCGCGCTGGTCATGCTGGAATATTGCTGGTAATGAAAGGGACGTTGACAATCGAAAAAGTCATCACGTTTGTCTTCAGTTTTTGTTATCTTCATCCCTGGTCTATTCCACTGTGAAGGTCAACGTAAGACGCAGACCTTTGAATAACAGTAATATCCCTTACCTCAAGCTCATTTAGATAAAAGGGATGCAGATAATCACCGAATCAAACTGATCATTGACAAAGCATCATCTATATAGAGAACACTGAAATTAATTGTCAGGCCTTATCTTCTATCTTTATTCACGAGAGGTCTCGAAGGAAGTTTGCTACATATGCTGTATTATCAAGAATCGTCAATCAATTATGAATGAAACTAGCTATATCTATTTAATACAGTAGGCTAAACATTCTCCTCACTTCCTTATGTGTTCTTCTCATTATTACATTGTCCTTGGATTGACCACAGACCATCACCAGTAACAGAATGATAATCCTACTTCTTGTGCTTTCACTCCTTGCGTGTGTCTCTCGTTGTTACATTTTATTAGGATTGACTGCAGACCATCGTCAGTTACTTATATACAATGATGATTATGAAGAGTTTCATAATACCAAACGGGTAACCATCAACCGTTAAAAGGACACACAATGCAATGGTAGCAAGAAAAGGGACAAAATGACTAACCATGATCTGTAAAACACTACACAGAAAACTAATGATTGGACAACACGAACCCTACGGAAAACAGTGGGTGAAGTCAGGCGCTCCGGACAGGTAAGTAATTGCTTCTCCCCTACGTGCAATCGTCGTATTACAGCTCTACCTGTATATGGTTTGTCGGCGATACACTACAATATAACGAACATGATATCCTTTCAAGTGAAGTTGTTACTCTGGGTGACTAAACATGGAACACATGTTTCATGCAAAATATGTAGGGTGGTGTATTGTTATGGTGTTTAACGCCATTATCAAAAATATTTTAGCGATATCGTGGGGGTCAGTTTTATTGGGAGAAGGAAATCGGGTGAAATCGAACTACCTGTAGCAAGCCGCTGAGAAACTTTATCACACAAGGTTGTATCGAGTACACATCGTCTTGAACAGGATTCGAAATCGAAAGTCTGAGGTGATAATTATTGATTGCATATGTAGTCTTTAATCTAACTACCCTACGATAACGACCACGTCGACCCCTTATATATGCAAAACGATAGACAGTAGATACAAAGACGAGAATAAACAAATCATCAAACAGGACAAACAGGACAAAAAGACAAACAATGTGACAGGAAAATACAACACGAAAAAGCATATGATAAGAAACACGGACGTCATAAAAACAGGGGGTGAACTTAGTCCTCTGGAAGGGTAACTTATTAATTCGTGTCAGTCGTGTTTCTATTGATAAATCGATAGTCAAAACGCCGAATCACCTGGATATCTCATACCCACTTGTAGCATTATATTACCAAGCCCCATCCCTTTTCAATTTTCTATTTATATATTTATTTTCAATGATATTTCTTGATTATTTCATCTCATTTTTTTAACTAATCTTGTATATTACCTTAATTATCTTATCTCAAAGTAACAACAGCTTACATGTCCAAATAGTGGAACAGATTATTAAGTATTATTGATATTTAGAGGGGTTTCTGTTTCTCAATCGTCAGTTTTCTGTGTATTGTTTTTTTTTGTAGATCGCTGTTTGTCTCGTTGTACATTTTTGTTCTTGGTCATTGGGTTGCTTGTCCTTCGATTTACGAACTCTGATTACCCCTTTGGTACCTTCAATCTCTTCTTTCATTTCCCGACAATCTATACTCTTATTATCTATGTGGAACGTCGGTATATATTGATGACGTTAGTATTTTGATTTTATATACGATCTGCACATCACTACACGATTTACTTTGCACGTACCGGATATCAAAACAGGTTATCTTGTGTTGTTTAAACAATGATATCTCTTATAGATTTATCTGTTTATTTACTAGATCTATATTTTAATTTCATTTTGATAAAATTTGCCAGCATTCAGTGTTTGTCATTATTGGACACAAATGGTTATATTTCATAAAAATGGAGAATAACAAAATACTACAATGTTGTAACCGTCACAAAATACCATAGAAAGATTGTAGACGGGCAAAACTGATACTCCTAATACATAAATAAATGAGAGCGCACTGTCCTAACTTGGTACAGGCATGTCAATAAAAACATGTGGAGATTAAACGATCTAGAAATTAGAAAACAATGCATAAAGTATACACTTATTTGATCTTTTTTCTAAATAGAATTGCCTCAATGATGTGTTCAACTCAAGTGAGGTAGATTGTTGCTTTTATTCGTGCTAAGATCAACCCAAGGGCTGGCAATCTGTCTCTGCTCAGAACCAGATCAACCCAATGGCTGGCAATCTGTCTCTGCTTAGAACAAGATCAACCCAAGGGCATCCATACTGGCAATATGTCTGGTTAGCACAAGATTAACCCAAGGGCTGGCAATCTGTCTCTGCTTAGAACACGATCAACCCAAGGGCATCCATACTGGCAATCTGTCTCTGGTTAGAACAAGACTAACCCACGGGCATCCATATTGGCAATCTGTCTCTGCTTAGGAGAAGATCAACCCAATGGCATCCATATTTACAATCTATCTCTGCTTAGAATAAGATCAACCCAAGGGCATCCATATTGGTAATCTGTCTCTGCTTGGAACAAGATCAACCCAAGGGCATCCTTACTGGCAATCTGTCTCTGGTTAGAACAAGATCAACCCAATGGCAGCCATATTGACAAACTGTCTCTGGTTAGAGCAAGATCAACCCAAGGGCATCCATATTGACAATCTGTCTCTGATTAAAGCAAGATCAATCCAAGGGCAGCCATATTGACAATCTGTCTCTGGTTACAACAATACCAGCCCAAGGGCATCCATATTGGCAATATGTCTCTGCTTAGAGCAAGATTATCCCAAAGGCATCCATATTGACAACCAGTCTCTGATTGGAACAAGATCAACCCAAAGGCAGCTTTATTGGTAATCTGTCTCTGGTTAGAACAGGATCAACCCAAGGGCATCCATATTGACAATCTGTCTCTGGTTAGAACAAGATCAACACAAGGGCATCCATATTGGCAATCTGTCTCTGCTTAGAGCAAGATCAACCCAAGGGCATCCATATTGACAAGCTGTCTCTGATTAGAACAAGATCAACCGAAGGGCAGCCATATTGACAATTTGTCTCTGCTTAGAGCAAGATCAACTCAAGGGCATCCATATTGGAAATCTGTCTCTGCTTAGAACAAGATCAACCCAAGGGAATCCATATTGACAATCTGTCTCTGGTTACAACAAGATCAACCCAAGGACATCCATATTGACAATCTGTCTCTGGTTAGAACAAGGTCATCCCAAAGGCATCCATATTGACAACCTGTCTCTGATTGGAACAAGATCAACCCAAAGGCAGCCATATTGGCAATCTGTCTCTGCTTAGAGCAAGATCAACCCAAGGGCATCCATATTGACAATCTGTCTCTGCTTAGAGCAAGATCAACCCAAAGGTCATCCATATTGACAATCTGTCTCTGCTTAGAGCAAGACCAACCCAAGGGTAGCCATATTGGCAATCTGTCTCTGCTTAGAGCAAGATCAACCCAAGGGTAGCCATATTGGCAATCTGTCTCTGGCTAGAACAAAATCAACCAAAGGGCATCAATATTGGCAATCTGTCTCTGCTTAGAGCAAGATCAACCTAAGGGCATCCATATTGACAATCTGTCTCTGCTTAGAGCAAGATCAAACCAAGGGCATCCATATTGACAATCTGTCTCTGCTTAGAACAACATCAACCCAAGGGCATCAATATTGACAATATGTCTCTGCTTAGAGCAAGATCAACCCAAGGGCATCCATATTGACAATCTGTCTCTGCTTAGAGCAAGATCAACCTAAGGGCATCCATATTGACAATCTCTGTCTGCTTAAAACAAGATCAACCCAATGACATCCATTTTGACAATCTGTCTCTCGTTAGAACAAGATCATTTCAAAGGCATCCATATTGACAACCTATCTCTGATTGGAACAAGATCAACCCAAAGGCAGCCATATTGGTAATATGTCTCTGGTTAGAACAGGATCAACCCAAGGACATCCATATTGACAATCTGTCTCTGCTTAGAACAAGATCATCCCAAAGGCATCCATTTTGACAATCTGTCTCTTCGTAGAGCAAGATCAACTCAAGGGCATCCATATTGACAATATGTCTCTGCTTAGAGCAAGGTCAACCCAAGGGCAGCCATATTGACAATCTGTGTCTGGTTACAACAAGATCAACCCAAGGACATCCATATTGACAATCTGTCTCTGGTTAGAACAAGATCATCCCAAAGGCATCTATATTGACAACCTGTCTCTGATTGGAACAAGATCAACCCAAAGGCAGCCATATTGGTAATCTGTTTCTGGTTAGAACATGATCAACCCAAGGACATCCATATTGACAATCTGTCTCTGCTTAGAACAAGATCATCCCAAAGGCATCCATATTGACAATCTGTCTCTGCTTAAAGCAAGATCAACCGAAGGGCAGTCATATTGGAGATCTGTCTCTGGCTAGATCAAGATCAACTCAAGGGCAGCCATATTGGCAATCTGTCTCTGCTTAGAGCAAGATCAACCCAAGGGCATCCTTATTGATATTCTGTCTCTGCTTAGAACAAGATCATCCCAAGTGCATCCATATTGAGAATCTGTCTCTGCTTAGAGCAAGATCAACCCATCGGTATCCATATTGACAATCTGTTTCTGCTTAGAGCAAGATCAACCCAAGGGCATCCAAATTGACAATATGTCTCTGGTTAGAACAAGATCAATTCAAGGGCATCCATATTAATAATCTGTCTCTGGTTAGAACAAGATCAACCGAAGGGCAGCCATATTGGCAATATGTCTCTGGTTAGAACAAGATCAACTTCAGGGCATCCATATTGGTAATCTGTCTCTGGTTAGAACAAGATCAACCCAAGGGCATCCATATTGGCAATCTGTCACTGCTTAGAGCAAGATCAACCTAAGGGCATCCATATTGACAATCTGTCTCTGCTTAGAGCAAGATCAAACCAAGGGCATCCATATTGACACTCTGTCTCTGCTTAGAACAAGATCAACCCAAGGGCATCAATATTGACAATATGTCTCTGCTTAGAGCAAGATCAACCCAAGGGCATCCATATTGACAATTTGTCTCTGCTTAGAGCAATATCAACCTAAGGCCATCCATATTGACAATATGTGTCTGCTTAAAACAAGATCAACCCAATGACATCCATATTGACAATCTGTCTCTCGTTAGAACAAGATCATTTCAAAGGCATCCATATTGACAACCTGTCTCTGATTGGAACAAGATCAACCCAAAGGCAGCCATATTGGTAATCTGTCTCTGGTTAGAACAGGATCAACCCAAGGACATCCATATTGACAATCTGTCTCTGCTTAGAACAAGATCATCCCAAAGGCATCCATTTTGACAATCTGTCTCTTCGTAGAGCAAGATCAACCCAAGGGCATCCATATTGACAATATGTCTCTGCTTAGAGCAAGATCAACCCAAGGGCATCCAAATTGACAATATGTCTCTGGTTAGAACAAGATCAACCCAAGGGCAGCCATATTGGCAATATGTCTCTGGTTAGAACAAGATCAACTTCAGGGCATCCATATTGGTAATCTGTCTCTGGTTAGAACAAGATCAACCCAAGGGCATCCCTATTGGCAATCTGTCTCTGCTTAGAGCAAGATCAAGCCAAAGGTCCTCCATATTGACAATCTGTCTCTGCTTAGAGCAAGATCAACCCAAAGGCAGCCATATTGGTAATCTGTCTCTGGTTAGAACAGGATCAACCCAAGGGCATCCAAATTTACAATGTGTCTCTGGTTAGAACAAGATCAACTCAAGGGCAGCCATATTGGCAATCTGTCTCTGCTTAGAGCAAGATCAACCCAAGGGCATCCATATTGATATTCGGTCTCTGCTTAGAACAAGATCATCCCAAGTGCATCCATATTGAGAATCTGTCTCTGCTTAGAGCAAGATCAACCCATCGGCATCCATATTGACAATCTGTCTCTGCTTAGAGCAAGATCAACCCAAGGGCATCAAAATTGACAATATGTCTCTGGTTAGAACAAGATCAACTCAAGGGCATCCATATTAATAATCTGTCTCTGGCTAGAACAAGATCAACCCAAGGTCATCCATATTGGCAATCTGTCTCTGCTTAGAGCAACATCAACACAAGGGCATCCATATTGACAATCTAGCTCTCCTTAGAACAAGATCCACCCAAGGGCATCCATATTGACAATATGTCTCTGGTTAGAACAAGATGAACACAAGGGCATCCATATTGACAATCTGTCTCTGCTTAGAGCAAGATCAACCCAAGGGCGTCCATATTGACAATCTGTCTCTGCTTAGAGCAAGATCAACCCAAGGGCATCCATATTGACAATCTGTCACTGGTTACAACACGATCAACCCAAGGACATCCATATTAACAATATGTCTCTGCTTAGAGCAAGATCAACCCAAGGGCAGCCATATTGGCAATATGTCTCTGGTTAGAACAAGATCAACTTCAGGGCATCCATATTGGTAATCTGTCTCTGGTTAGAACAAGATCAACCCAAGGGCATCCATATTGGCAATCTGTCTCTGCTTAGAGCAAGATCAAACCAAAGGTCATCCATATTGACAATCTGTCTATGCTTAGAGCTAGATCAACCCAAGGTCATCCATATGGACAATCTGTCACTGCTTAGAACAAGATCAACCCAAGGGCATCCATATTGACATTATGTCTCTGCTTAGAACAAGGTCATCCCAAAGGCATCCATATTGACAACCTGTCTCTGATTGGAGCAAGATCAACCCAAAGGCAGCCATATTGGTAATCTGTCTCTGGTTAGAACAGGATCAACCCAAGGGCATCCATATTGACAATCTCCCTCTGGTTAGAACAAGATCATCCCAAAGGCATCCATATTGAAAATCTGTGTCTGCTTAGAACAAGATCAACCCAAGGGCATCCATATTGACAATCTGTCCCCGCTTAGAACAAGACCAACCCAAGGGCATCCATATTGGCAATCTGTCTCTGCTTAGAGCAAGATCAACCCAAGGGCATCCATATTTGCAATCTCTCTCTGGTTAGAAAAAGATCAACTCAAGGGCATCCATATTGGCAATCTTTCTCTGCTTTGAGCAAGATTATCCCAAGGGCAACCATATTGACAATCTGTCTCTGCTTAGAGCAAGATCAACCCAAGGGCATCCATATTGGCAATCACTCTCTGGTTAGAACAAGATCAACTCAAGGGCATCCATATTGGCAATCTTTCTCTGCTTAGAGGAAGATCAACCAAAGGGCATCCATATTGACAATCTGTCTCTGCTTAGAGCAAGATCAACCGAAGGGCATCCATATTGACAATCTGTCTCTGCTTAGAACAAGATCATCCCAAGGGCATCCATATTGACAATCTGTCTCTACTTAGAGCAAGATCAACCGAAGGGCATCCATATTGACAATCTGTCTCTGCTTAGAACAAGATCAACTCAAGGGCATCCATATTGGCAATCTTTCTCTGCTTAGAGGAAGATCAACCAAAGGGCATCCATATTGACAATCTGTCTCTGCTTAGAGCAAGATCAACCGAAGGGCATCCATATTGACAATCTGTCTCTGCTTAGAACAAGATCAAGCCAAGGGCATCCCTATTGGCAATCTGGCTCTGCTTAGAGCAAGATCAACCCAGGGGCGGCCATATTGGCAATCTGTCTATGCTTAGAGCAAGATCAACCCAAGGGCATCCATATTGGCAATCTGTCTCTGCTTATAGCAATATCAACCAAAGGGCATCCACATTGGTAATCAGTCTCTGGTTAGAACACGATCAACCCAAGGACATCCATATTGACAATCTGTCTCTGGTTAGAACAAGATCAACCCAAGGACATCCATATTGACAATCTGTCTCTGGTTGGAACAAGATCAACCCAAGGGCATAGTATAGTAAGAACAATGTCACATGGTCACATATTTAAATCTTACCTTTTAGCTAATTATGTTTTAATGTAATTCTAGTTTTTCTGTGACGTTCTTCATGTGACGTTTTCTTAGCGAATATACAAATAAATATCTAGAAGCAATAGTTATTAAGATAACTTTTTGGAAAAGAAGAGGGACTTCCCAAACTAGTAGCAACATCATATAGTTTTCAGATAGAAGTTTCTAAAACTTAAACTTTAGACACTTTTCTGTAAAAACTTTCTTCTGCAATAACGTAGATTTTATTGATTTGTTGTGAATTAAGTTGGGATTTTTTTTTATCAAATAATATCATGAAACTGATCTATGTCCTTGGAAGGCAAATGTATTGATCAACCTCACCTTCTAGCTACCTATGCACATTTCTTTAAATAGTCAAATACTATGTTTTAAGATATTATTGGGATTTGTGTTTCTCGATCTTTAGTTTTCTGAGGTTTTCTCGTCGATCATTGTTTTTCCTTTTGCCCTTTTCCTATTTTTAAGATAGTATTGAGATTCGTGGTACTCGATCTTTATATTTTTGCTAAGCGGTTTGTAGATCATTGTTTGTCATTTTGTCATGTTTCTTTCGGCCATTATAGCGCCTGTCCGTCTTCTACTTCTGATGGTATTAGGATTCGTGTTACTCGATCTTCAGTTTTCCTGGGTTTTTGTTGTTAATCATTCTTTTTTCTTTGCCCTTTTCCTTTTTCGGCCTGTCCGTCTTCTCCCTTTGTGGATTCTGATTACCCTATTCGTATCTTCAAGCTTTTCTTGAAATATTGCACAAAATCTTTAGAAATAATATATCAGTGTAAACCTCTACAAATCTTTTGACTTTGATACCACATATATATAGGTTTATTTTATGCCCATGTATAAATCAGTTGAATGATGCATGTTCCTGTGAGCCTCTGGTTTATCGATATCTACTTTAGGTATAAGTTATCACCTGTTTAGTACAAAGTCTAATGATAACTAATGATATGTTCCTGTGAGCCTCTGGTTTATCTATATCTACTATGGGTATAAGTTACTACCTGTTTAGTACTAAGTCTAATGATAACAAATGTTATGTTCATGTGAGCCTCTGGTTTATCTATATATATATATATATATATATTAAAAAGTCAAATGAAATCCGTATGCTGGTACATATAAAAGAAATTATATAATTCCGTTTGTAACTACTTATAATCCAAGGGATTACAATATTTTCCATTTTATGAAACAAATTGAATTTAACTTAAACAG
Source organism: Bathymodiolus septemdierum (assembly GCA_963383655.1). Taxonomy (NCBI): domain Eukaryota; kingdom Metazoa; phylum Mollusca; class Bivalvia; order Mytilida; family Modiolidae; genus Bathymodiolus; species Bathymodiolus septemdierum. The sequence continues at coordinate 47,389,559 of OY726527.1, forward strand.
TAGCGAACGTATGAAAAATGTATTGCATAAAAAGAAGATTATAAACAGCAAAAGGCAGCCGAAAAATCTGAAAGGCTTCTTGTCATCATCAAAATTTGATTTTCATGAATCATTACCATCTGTTAAGAAATGTACCGACAAGAGATGTATGACATGTCCTAGCTTAATAGAAGGAACCTCGTTTACATTTAAGAATGGACGGACTTTTACAGTTATGCAAGATATATCATGCAAAACTAAGAATCTTGTATACGCAATTATTTGCTCTAATTGTGGAGAATTCTATGTAGGTGAAACCAAAACTGAATTGCGGACTCGAATGACTGTTCACAGACAACAAACAAGGCACCAGGACCTTACTGTAATAAGAGCTAATGAACATTTCCATGATTGTTCTGGAGGACATTTCAAAATATTCCCGCTGTATAAAGTTAATACAGAGGGTGATTTTTTAAGAAGAAGAAAAGAAACTTTATTAATTAATATTCTTAAACCTTCGTTAAATGATAAATGACTTTAAAGATTTTCGTTAATCTTACAATGACTTTAAAGATTTTTATTAATCTTATAACAACTTTAAAGATGTTCATTAATTTTATAGGTATTATATTTTACCGCGAATACGTAACATCACAGTCTCCCTTTATATTGTTAACGTCACACTATTGTTAACGTCATATATATACACTTATAAACATTGTACCTGAAGATCTGCAACAGCAGTGAAAACGTTAGTACAAGAATGTTGTGAAAAATCCGTTTTGTTCTTTTTTTAATAATTTCTTATATATATATATATATATATATATATATATATATATATATATATACATATATATATATATATGCTCGGCTGTTCAGTACTCAGTCTAATGATAACTAATGTTTACAAAGTCCTGCGTCAATGTTGATTATTATCTGAACAAAATTTTAATCACGTGACCATTACCGTCCTCTTCTACAACTTTCCTGATTTGGTGAGTTCGTCAGAAGACATCGTTTTCAAGTATTTGCAGGAATTTGCAGGTAATGGATGTTGTTATTATGTCAAACTTTTATTATTATTATTATCATATTTTTCTTATTTAAATGAGTAAGTTGTTTAGTAATCTATTTTAACAGCAGCATGTATATCTTTATCAACATGACCCTGTAGCTTCAGTACATAACACTCTCTATATAAGCATTGTAACTTACAAATGTGGAATTTTATAGTATTCAAGATGTACCCTTGTGCTAAAAGTGGAACACTCTATAGATTTAATTACTCTTTTAACATATGTACTGTTGTCGGCACAATGTACTGAGACAAAATAGAACTAGATAATAATGACTTTCAATTAACTAAAGGTCACGCATGTCCTGTTCTGCATGTATCACTTTGTTCCAGTAAGTCACATGTATGTCCTGTTCTGCATGTATCACTCTGTACCAGTACGTGACCTGTATGTCCTGTTCTGCATGTATCACTCTGTATCAGTACGTCACACGTATGTCCTGTTCTGCATGTATCACTCTGTACCAGTACGTGACATGTATGTCCAGTTCTGCATGTATCACTATGTACTAGTACGTCGCACTTATGCCCTGTTCTGCATGTATCACTCTGTACCAGTACGTGACATGTATGTCCTGTTCTGCATGTATCACGTTGTACCAGTACGTGACATGTATGTCCTGTTCTGCATGTATCACTCTGTACCAGTACGTGACATGTATGTCCTGTTCTACATGTATCACTCCGTACCAGTACGTGACACGTATGTCCTATTCTGCATGTATCACTCTCTACCAGTACGTGACATGTATGTCCTGTTCTACATGTATCACTCTGTACCAGTACGTAACATGTATATCCTGGTCTGCATGTATCACTCTGTACCAGTATGTGACATATATGTCCTGTTCTACATGTATCACTCTGTACCAGTACGTAACATGTATGCCATGTTCTACATGTATCACTCTGTACCAGTACGTGACATGTATGTCCTGTTCCACATGTATCACTTTGTTCCAGTACGTCACATGTATGTCCTGTTCTGCATGTATCACTCTGTACCAGTACGTGACCTGTATGTCCTGTTCTGCATGTATCACCCTGTACCAGTACGTCACACGTATGTCTTGTTCTGCATGTATCACTTTGTACCAGTACGTGACATGTATGTCCAGTTCTGCATGTATCACTATGTACCAGTACATAACACGTATGTCCTGTTCTGGATGTATCACTCTGTACCAGTACGTGACATGTATGTCCTGTTCTGCATGTATCACTCTCTACCAGTACGTGACATGTATGTCCTGTTCTGCATGTATCACTCTGTACCAGTACGTGACATGTATGTCCTGTTCTGCATGTATCACGCTGTACCAGTACGTGACACGTATGTCCTATTCTGCATGTATCACTCTCTACCAGTACGTGACATGTATGTCCTGGTCTGCATGTATCACTCTGTACCAGTACGTGACATATATGTCCTGATCTACATGTATCACTCTGTACCAGTACGCAACATGTATGCCATGTTCTGCATGTATCACTCTGCACCAGTGCGTGACATGTATGTCCTGTTCTACCTGTATTACTCTGTACCAGTACGTGACATGTATGTCCTGTTCTGTATGTATCACTCTGTACCAGTACGTGACATGTATGTCCTGGTCTGCATGTATCACTCTGTACCAGTACGTGACATATATATCTTGTTCTACATGTATCACTCTGTACCAGTACGTAACATGTATGCCATGTTCTGCATGTATCACTCTGTACCAGTACGTGACATGTATGTCCTGTTCTGCATGTATCATTCTATACCAGTATGTGACATGTATGTCCTGTTCTGTATGTATCACTCTGTAACAGTACTTGACATGTATGTCCTGTTCTGCATGTATCACTCTGTACCAGTACGTGACATGTATGTCATGTTCTGCATGTATCACTCTGTACCAGTACGTGACATATATATCTTGTTCTACATGTATCACTCTGTACCAGTACGTAACATGTATGCCATGTTCTGCATGTATCACTCTGTACCAGTACGTGACATGTATGTCCTGTTCTGCATGTATCATTCTATACCAGTATGTGACATGTATGTCCTGTTCTGTATGTATCACTCTGTAACAGTACTTGACATGTATGTCCTGTTCTGCATGTATCACTCTGTACCAGTACGTGACATGTATGTCATGTTCTGCATGTATCACTCTGTACCAGTACGTGACACGACTATTTTTGAAAATGACCCAGACCGATGAATTTTAAAAAAAATAATAACAACAGGGTGTTATTATAACTACCACATAATTTCAATAAACATCTTAATTCTGGTCAGAATATATCAAATATAGAATGTTATTCTTTCCTTAATGTAGCCCCTTAGAAATGACAATAGCGTTACAAACAAATTGTAAACAAAATACTCCCACGCTCATCAACAAAATATTCATTGAATCACGTACATGTGTGTATCATATTTTAGTGTAAAGTTATTTATAAATTGGTCGCATGTAATTGTAGATATATACCTGATGTAAAACACAGGTGCATGGGGCATGGATATCGTTTCCTCCTCCCCCCTTTGTTTCAAAATTTTCATTAACATTCCTTTTTCAAAATCTACATAATCATTCGTTTTTCTTCATTTGACAATATCAGTAGACGTGATACATCATGAATAATACATGTATTCTGTGTCCAGAGTTTTTCGACTGATACAGTATAGGAGAGAAGGTGAGCCACTAAATTTTCATATTTCGCGCCATATCGCTCACCTCGGTTGGGGAACCCCCGTGGTTTTTCTTTGCACTTCTTACCTTATCTACATATGGCACTGTCGTATCAAACTGTTTCTAAGACATGTATCTAATTGCCCATGTTCGAATTTCAGTCGGTACGTCGATCTTTTCCAAGAAATCTCACCGAGAATAGCGAAGCAGCTTCGTTTCCAGGTCAAACTACATCATCTTAGACGGAAGTGCAAGAACGATAACCCTGGGTTTTTTACGAATGGAACACCTGCAATGAAAAACCCAGATGCGCTCCGAATATATAAAACATAAACCGCTGAAAAAACATAACAGCAGACGGATGATATCGTAAAATTGGCACAACGACCATCTGAATATGGAAACATTGAAATAATTTCATGTCAAATACCTAGCTAATGCAATGATTAATTTATGTTGCTGAACTGTTTTTATTCAACGTATTCACTAATCATATTTAATCATTGCATTAGCTGATTATGTGATTAGGAATTTAAAATGTAATTACGGCTAATCATATGGTTATCTTAATCATAAGTTCAACAACGGACGAGTATTAAGCGTAAAAGGGATCCATTTTTGTTACAAATAAAGTCAACCGAGTTTTCGACAGAATTGTCCTTTATATAGAACAATTTAAAACATTTTAACAACATAATAGTTATAAATACATTTTCTGTTATGTAAATATTTAATATATATTCAGTACAGGTCTCGTGTCAGTCGTACCAACAGGTAAATCACATGACTATTTAGCTTCCTCTTTTGCTATTTTCTTGATTTGGTGATATTTCGTCAGAAGACATTATTTTCAAATATGTTCAGGTAATTTATGTTGTTGTTATAACAAATATATATTAAAATTGTCATATTTTCTGATTTAAATGAGTGAGTTGTCTAGATATCTATTCAACCCACCATTTCTTTGGAAATGCCTATGCAAAGTCAGGGGCATTACGGTTTTCACAGTTTTCCGGTTGTTGACTGATTTTGTCTGTTTATATACTTATGAGTTTTCACTTTCCCTTTGGAAGATTGTTCGGAGTTCGGTAATTTCGTTATTACCCTTATTAAAACTGCATTAATTTATCTTTAAAAGGAAAAATTAATTAAGTAATCGATACCAACTATATATAAATGTAGTTTTAAAATATGCATATTTAAAAATAAGAAATAAAACAAGTAGGTCAAAGCTACAATGATCTTACCTTGATAAATTATTAAGACCTCGAAACGTAGTACACCTATCCAGCAATGCCGTCTTATCGCATGGGCACGCTGGGCAGTTTTCGGGTGTCCCACGTGTCAAGGGGCCTCTTGATAATCTATGTATGTTGATTATGGTATGTTATTTAATGTTAATACACAGATTTTGAAGTACCAATACATATACAATATAGGTGTATAAAAGGTAAATATAGAATTGATGTGGCGAGGTTTTAGAGACCCAATCCACTTCCCCAGAAGGCACCCAATGACTGGTGCGTTGCTTGGCAGTTCTATGTCAAAGCCTTTCTCCCCCATTACAATTAGTAGTCACAATACTGAAAGAAACCACACACACAGAAAAAAACAAACTTAACAATTATCAATTATTAGAATTGTGAAAATGTGGTGCAGGATGACAAAAGGTTCCCCCTGCCTCACATTGTGTAGATGTCATGTCTTAATAGTAACACTAATGTTTTTATCTACTCTGTTTTGTTTTCAAGGGCCGTGATCGTAGGGTAGTTGGATTTACATCTAGTTATGCAATATGTGCCTATCACCACTAATAGTTGGCGAGGTGTACTCGATAAAACATTATGTGATAAAGTTTCTTGGTGAATTACGACAGGTCGGTGATTTTCTCCGAATATTCCGATTTCTTCCACCAATAAAACTGACGACAACAATATAGCTGAAATATTGTTGAAAGTGGCGTGAATCATCATAAGCCATAAGCCATACTTTGTGTTGATGACATGCGCAATGGCAACACTATTTATTTCCCATTTGATGGCGTGATTAAAACATGGCAATAGTAGTTAAACAATTTAAATAACAGATGCTAAAGAGAGAACAAGAAAAGGGGGGAGGCAAGCTGTAGAAGTTGTGCAGAATGTAGAGGACAAGAAGTTGGAGAGGACCGAAAGTGCGGGGAAGGATTACTATGAAGAGCTTGAAGATATCAAAGGGGCAATCAGAATCGTATATCGAAGAAGAACAGACAATAATAGTTATTGAATGGACATTGGTCCTCAACAAAGTTTACGGTTTTCCGACCGGAAATACACAACAGAAGAAAGAGACTCAAAATGGTCTAATAGGGTGTGACAGCCTCATTTTGCCCATTTTAACCATTAGTTAGTAGAACATATACTAACCGTTATATTAAAGGCAACTGCTCATAAAGGGTACATTTTCAGGTTTCCTTAAGTGTCCTTTATATACAGGTTTGACTGTATGATTTATTGTTTGTTTGTTGTTGATGATAGTTTTATTCCCCGCATACTATCGTATTAGGGCGGATAGCTTCGATTTGTTCGTCTGTCCGTGCGTTAGTTTCTTTGTTCATTCGTCCGTCCATGTGTTTGTTTGTTCGTTTGTCCGTCCCACTTCGCTTTGTGAATGCAACTGCTATGAATTCATTTTGTAAGAGTTATGGAACTTATTATCATGTATTTTCAATGTAGTTATACTTTGTGAATGCAGGGGAATATTGTCCTTTGGGCACAGGAAATTTTTGTTTTAATTAATGTTCAAACTCATCATTTAATACTTGCTTATTATGATTTAATGTAAACTTCTTACACCGACAGCTTCGCTTGTTTTTAAGATCTTTATATCTATAATTTCCCCCCTTTTTCATGTGTGTCAAATGTTTATCATTCTAAGCGCTTAGGGTAATTTTGATTAGATTATGGGTTATATAAATATTGCAAATAATAATTATAATAATGATAATAATTTCATAGGAAATCGTTTTCAGAAAAATGTAAAGCATTACTATGTAACCATTACTGTTTTGACATAAAAGGAGCCAGAAAGGGAATATTTCAAAATTTGAGCTTTTTCAGTTTTCATCCTATTTGAACAAAATGTTCAACAATGTGGACCATTACAAATATTTATATATTTTATTTTAGAAAGGGACCTAGAAGGGGGTCCAAATTTTAAATGTCGTTTGTTTATTTGCTTGATGGTATTTAACGCCACTTTCAAGAACATTTCAGTTATATTGTGGCACTCAGTTATTTTGTTAGAGGAAACCGGACGCCCTGGAGATAACCACCGACCTGTCGCAAGTCACTGACAATTTTTATCACATAATGTTTTACACCAAGCTCTGAGAGAGATTCGAACTCACAAAAAGAGAATGTTATTATAAAGTAGATCTGATTTTAATTAATTAATTAATTAATTAATTTCATTTTAATTTTTTCATTTCAAATATTATATTGATAAATCAATAGGATTGGATAACAGGAACACAATTTACATAAGACATAGAGCAATCTACCCATCATGTATACATGCAAATTAATTCATCTTAATTACCAAGCATAAACACATGTATATTAATAGCAGAATCATACAAACAAAACAAAAAAAGATTTTTCCCTTTTTTTTGTTTTTGTTAATAGGTATGATATGATATGTATATTAATAGCAGAATCATACGAAAAAAGATTTTTTTCCTCCCCCCCCCCCCCCTTGTTAATGGGGTACATGTATGATATAATTTGGAATAGCCAAATTATGGCTTTATATTTACGTGGTGCATAGCAATCAAAGTGACTAAAGACAATCAATGTTAATTTCTAATTTAATACCAGTAATATATTACAGGATATCAACATGTCAAGTTCTCCATCTTTATGTGGAATGTGTGACAGCCGCCATATTTCTAAGCCATCAGAAGTTTGGTGTCGAGAATGTGAGGAAGGTCTTTGCACAGAATGCATTGAATACCACAGTTCAGTGAAGCTGTCACGAAGTCATACCACGATACCAATAGCGGAATACCAGAAGTTGCCGTCATACGTGTTGGAATTTAAAGAGCATTGCAATGAACATCACGAAAAGTTCAGTTTATATTGTAAAGAACACGAGTGTCCGTGTTGTGGAATTTGTATCCTGAAAAATCATAGTGAGTGTAAGAATGTAGCTATCATGGAAGAAATAATAAAGAACGTGAAGACATCAAGTATGTTCCATGAGACCGAGCATTTGATTAAAGAAATGATTGAAACTATTGGTAAAATTAGACAAAATAGAGGGACCAACTCCAGCTCTGTTAAAGAACAAAAACGAATAATCGAGAATGAAATACAGGAACTGAGGACAAAAATCAACTCTCATCTTGACAAGTTACAAGAAAATCTGATGACGGAATTGGATGAATCAGAAAAACAAGTAACCGACGAAACACGTGAACTACTTGTATCTTTAGACGGGAAACAGAAAGAACTCACCGAATACCAGAAAAATATAGTTCACATAGAAAAGTATGCATCAGACCTACAAACATTTATAGCAGTAAAGCAAATAGAGAAAGACGTAGAAACACAGGACACATGTCTGCAGTCACTAATTAACAGCGATAGTCTGAATCAAACCAAATTAACATACAAGATAGACACCGGTCTGAAGAATATTACCACCAGCATTCAAAAGTTTGCAGAAATAGTTGTTGAAGCAAAGCCTTGTGAGATGGTTTTTGTTCGAAGAAAAGATAAAGAAGCCCAGATGATGGTAGCTGAACTATCACCACCCATGTCAGTTGAAAATATACAGCTCAAGCTGAAACAAAAGATAAACACCAAGTGGGGTTCAATCAAAGGGTGTTCTTTACTTCCAGATGGTAGAATGGTATTCTCCTGTTGCATGACTAATAGTGTAACATTCTTCAACAACGAAGGAATAGAATTATTCCAAATAGGTAAGGATAAAAGAGAAGCCAATACTTATGATACAGTTTATATTAAAGATAACAATAGCGTTGCTGTATCATCTGGATATACAGGTAAAAGATGCATAACTATAATAGATATAGAAAGTCAGAATGTCATGACAACTATTTCCATGGATACGTACATTTATGGCATGGCTGTTAGAGGTAGAACAATATATTACTCTGTAAGGGATAAAGGACTAAAAATGTTAAATCTAAGTGATAAATCTGTTAGTGATATAATCAGCAGTGATATGTATTACGTTGATTACGTAGCTACATCTGGAGACAAACTTTACTACACAAACACTAACACTAACACTGTGACATGCTGTGATTTACATGGTACAACACAATGGGAATTCAAAGATAAACGTGTTCTACAGGATCCACGTGGTGTCTCTGTAGACAATGATGGGAACGTGTATGTAGTCGGTTACGATTCTAACAATGTCGTGGTTATCTCCCCTGATGGACAACGTCATGGACAGCTATTGTCTTCCAATGATGGTTTGTCACACCCAGTTGTACTTGATTATGACAAATCTACAAATAGGTTATTAGTAGTAAATACAAGCAGTACTGCTTTTCTGTTTGATGTTACAAGAGGACAGCAGGAGAAACAATTCACATTATTAAATAGATTGATGTTTATCTTAAAGAAATAGCTTTGACTTATTAATATTACCCATTAAATAGAGAGATTTGTATTTCATCTTTATCTAGACTAGTAAGTCCACTTCATGTAATTCATATAAGTCAGTATAATAAACATCCAAGATTTCAATATCGATTTAATACACCAGATGTACATTTCTGTATTTAACTTGTTCAGTACTAGTGGTTCCAGAAACCAGGATTACATTTTTGTATTCAACTTGTCCATGACGTCCAGACAGCCGATGTACATTTCTGTATTTAACTTGTTCAGTGGTTCTAGACACCAGATGTACATTTCTGTATTACCTTGTTCATGGCTTCTAGACACCAGATGTACATATTTGAACTTAACGTGTTCATGTCTTTCAGACACCGAATACATTTCTGTCTTTAACTTGTAGAATGATTCTAGACACCAGATGCACATTTCTGTATTTATCTTGTTAAGTGTTTCTAGACATTAGAAATAGAAACAAAATTAAAATGTAATCATCTGAACTAAATATACAGTGAGAATGGGGTTAGGAATACGATATTTAAAGCCACTTTCAAAATATTTCAACTATATCGCGGTGGTTAGTTTTATTGATGGAGTAATCCGGAATACCAACAGATAACCACCAACATGCCGCAAGTGACTGATATCCTGTATCACCTCGCCATCAATGGGATTCGAACTCACAACTTTAGTGGATATAGGCACTGAGTGCACAGTAGCATAAAGTCAAACTACCATATGATAGCATAGTGACCACAACGACTGCAGATACCAAAGGGGTAACCAGAAGCCGTCAATCAAAGAAGAACATACAACACTATGGCCAAAAAGGACAAACGATCTACAAAACATTACACATAAAACAAAAGAACGAGTAACACGAACCCTACTAAAAACCGGGGGTGAACTAATTTGCTTCGGAAGGGTAGCAGTTCCTGCTCCACTAGTGGCACCCGTAGTGTTAATCTAGGTACAAACCCATTGATAAGTGATGAATGAGAAGATGGCCGGGAAGTGCTTACGACTATTGGAACATATCCGTGGTCATTATTACCTGAATAGAAACTTATTTAATTTTGAAGGAGAAGATTGCTTATTATTTCTCTTTTCCATATTGTTTTTTTTTGGGGGGGGGGGGTAGGGGTTAGCGCCCAGTGTGCAATAGGATTATGAAGTTACAAAAGGGAAATCAGAGGCGATAATACGAAAGACACACATGATGGTCACAAATTAAGAAGATAAAGACAAAAAACAAAGATCGATATAACATCACAAAACTAATGATAGAGCAATGCAAGCTCAACTTAACAACAAGGGCAGATGCATGCCTTCCTGGCGGGTAAATACAAATAACATAGATAAAACATGAATCCCTATAAAACAAATCGGAGTAAACCAAATATCATGTACATTTAAACGTGAAAATCGTAGAGGACATCACAACAAGTAACTAAAAATAGCAAAATATTTAATTGGTCAAAATAATAAACAAGAACTCCACTAAAAACAGGGACGATCTCAAGTTCTCCGGGATAATAAGCAGTTCCCACTCCATTGTAGAGGGATATGGGGATAGAGGATTACACTATTATTAATGATACCTTTGCTATATTGTGGGGATCTGTTTTATTCGTTGAGGAAACCCGAAGTATTCATTGAAAACAACCAATCAGGCAGAAGAAAAGTGTAAATGATGTCACAAAAATTATTCTAGAGTGACACCAGTCACGGTTGTAATGAAATTAACAATTTAATTGCAAGTGGCAATGACTGCAATCAAGATGTTTTGCCTGATAATACTGCATGACTTATGACGTCTTCTCAAAATTACAATTTGCTACATTAAAGAAGTACATAAAATGCATGCTTTACTATAAAACAAATCGATTCTTTTATCAATGCTTTAGTTCACATGTACCCCATTTAAAAATAGGTTATTTTGTATTGTTAAAGCAATACTATCTTGGATAGATTTATATGTTTATTTACTAGATATATATTTACATTTTATTTATTCAAATATAATACATTTCTCTGACGTCACACTATTGTTCGAACAGTGGATTATTATTAAGAATCTACAGTTTATTCTTTTGTTCTTGAATATATGAACTTTCACCTTTTATTGTTTTATGCTTAGAAACGTGATACATATATTTAGGGACTTTCGTGTATCGAACCACTACTGGGCTTTTTAAAACTTAGTTTGACTTTCAAAACTTCTACATAGCCACTTGGCCACGGTGGCCACACTACTATATTCTATGATTAGTAAACATGACTCTTGATAGTAAGCTTTGTTAACAAATATTGTACGATGTTGCATTGATTTGACGACCTATGATTGGATAAGATCATTCCTAAGGATAACGATAGATACAGAGCCATATATGGAAATCTAGAGAATAAGATTAATACGCTTTACTCTGTGAAAATTCCATTCATAAAAATAACTATGCAGACGATAGATAAACGCGCAGTTACGAAATAATGCAGACGTAAAATTACAGAAGGTCAGTGGGCGTTGCTTAATTTTGTGTAGCGACCATTACGGCTTTAGCTTTAGAACTTCCAAGAAAGTCCGTCAAACATAGTACGTGGAAAAAACTTAGTTACTGTTTCAAGTCATAGATCAGCAGCATCGCATAAAAATGATCTAAGATTCCGTGACCGACTATGATTATTTAGACGGTCACTAGAGAGCTTATAACTTATAATATCAACAATTTGCTTAAAAAAGCAATTGATCAATATATACAAGACACGATACAAGTATTTAAGATCTGGCATAATGTATGTTCAGAACTGACGAGAACGTCAACATTTAAAATGTATTCCAGTAACACAAAAACAACTAACGAACCGACCGCAAGAAATAACAAATCAGACAGACCATAGGTGAACATTTGAGACACTTGAAAGACTTTGAAATATCTAAATATAGACGATTCTTTTCTCTTGAAAGACCTTGAAATATCTAAATACAAAGGAGAATCGAAAGCACGAATACCGATAAATTATTGTGGTTTAATTTTTTGATAATTGTGACTTATTTAGCTTTCTGAATATTAAAAGGGAAAAATATATAATGAAAACACTGTTGCAGATGGAAATGTATTATGTAAGAGAATACACTCCAACTTGTAGATTCTTGAAAATAATCAACACGACCATTACGGGTCTCGTTGATTATCTTTCAGAATCTACAGTTGGAGTGTATTATCCATTACGTACTCCCGATTCGATTATTGTGATTGTTGGCCACACATGTTTTTTTTTTATTAGATGATTGTTGTAAAGGAGGAAGAGATCAGAATACGTAAATATAAGTACAGACAACCCATTCACCAAAAGACAAGGTCAAAAGAACAGAAAAAACATCCACCAAAAAACAGGGTCAAAAGAACAGAAAAAACATCCACCAAAAGACAGGGGCAAAAGCACAGACAACACATCCACCAAAAGACAGGGTCAAAAGAACAGAAAAAACATCCACCAAAAGACAGGGGCAAAAGCACAGACAACACATCCACCAAAAGACAGGGTCAAAAGAACATATACACATCCACCAAAAGACAGGGGCAACAGTACAGACAACACATCCATCAAAAGACAAGGTCAAAAGTACAGACAAATACATCCACCAAAAGACAGGGTTAAAAGTACAGACAACACATCCACCAAATGACAGGGTCAACAGTACAGACAACACATCCACCAAAAGACAGGGGCAAAAGTAGAAACACATCCACCAAAAAACATGGTCAAAAGAACAGACAGCACATCCACCAAAAGACAGGGGCAACCGTACAGACAACACATTCACCAAAAGAGAGGGTCAAAAGAACAGACAAAACATCCACCAAAGGACAGGGTCAAAAGAACAGACAAAACATCCACCAAAAGATAGGGTCAAAAGTACAGACAACACATCCACCAAAAGACAAGGTCAAAAGTACAGACAACACATCCACCAAAAGACAGGGTCAAAAGTACAGACAATACATCCACCAAAAGACAGGGTCAAAAGTACAGACAACATATCCACCAAAAGACAGGGTCAAAAGTACAGACAACACATCCACCAAAAGACAGGGCAAAAGTACAGACAACACATCCACCAAAAGACAGGGTCAAAAGAACAGACAACATATCCACCAAAAGACAGGGTCAAACGTACAGACAACCCATCCACCAAAAGACAGGGCAAAAGTACAGACAACACATCCACCAAAAGACATGGTCAACAGTACAGACAGCACATCCACCAAAAGAGAGGGTCAAATGTACAGACAATACATCCACCAAAGGACAGGGTCAAAAGTACAGACAATACATCCACCAAAGGACAGGGTCAAAAGTACAGACAATACATCCACCAAAGGACAGGGTCAAAAGTACATACAATACATCCACCAAAGGACAGGGGCAAAAGAACAAACAACAGACAACACATCCACCAAAAGAAACAGTCAAAAGAACAAACAACGATCTACAAAACATTACACATCAAACTAAACACAACTGAAAGTTATATCTATATATAATATAAAATATATTTGACAATTGCGAAAACAGCATAAAAAGTAAACACTTACTGTTTATTCATTTCATCAACCCACTTCTGTGTTGCAATGGTTATCGTATTGGCCTCTAGTGCTGTGGATATTGGTTTCAATCAAGGGTTGGGTAATAAAAGGTGACTACCCTCCATTGCTTCACAGCTTAACTCCTAGCATTAAGGCGTAGAAACAAAGACAGTTTGGTTAGAATTAAGGAAAATATATCAAAGTAGAGAGACATGTATGAACGGTCGATTTAATGACCGCTAAAAATATATCAAAGTAGAGAGACATGTATGAACGGTCGATTTAATGACTCCTAAAAAATATATCAAAGTAGAGAGACATGTATGAACGGTCGATTTAATGATCTAACCCCTAAAAAATATATCAAAGTAGAGAGACATGTATGAACGGTCGATTTAATGACCCCTACAAAATATATCAAAGTAGAGAAACATGTATGAACGGTCGATTTAATGATCTAACCCCTAAAAAATATATCAAGGTAGAGAGACATGTATGAACGGTCGATTTAATGATCTAACCCCTACAAAATATATCAAAGTAGAGAGACATGTATGAACGGTCGATTTAATGATCTAACCCCTAAAAAATATATCAAAGTAGAGAGACATGTATGAACGGTCGATTTAATGATCTAACCCCTAAAAAATATATTAAAGTAGAGAGACATGTATGAACGGTCGATTTAATGACCCCTAAAAAATATATCAAAGTAGAGAGACATGTATGAACGGTCGATTTAATGATCTAACCCCTAAAAAATATATCAAAGTAGAGAGACATGTATGAACGGTCGATTTAATGATCTAACCCCTAACAAATATATCAAAGTAGAGAGACATGTATGAACGGTCGATTTAATGATCTAACCCCTAAAAAATATATCAAAGTAGAGAGACATGTATGAACGGTCGATTTAATGATCTAACCCCTAACAAATATATCAAAGTAGAGAGACATGTATGAACGGTCGATTTAATGATCTAACCCCTAAAAAATATATCAAAGTAGAGAGACATGTATGAACGGTCGATTTAATGATCTAACCCCTAAAAAATATATCAAAGTAGAGAGACATGTATGAACGGTCGATTTAATGATCTAACCCCTAAAAAATATATCAAAGTAGAGAGACATGTATGAACGGTCGATTTAATGATCTAACCGCTAAAAAATATCCGAGTGTTCTTGACTAGTACAAAATGGACATCATCATCATCATCTCATCGAAATGTAACTTATTCTCGCCATGTTATAGCTGAACGAGTGGTCACTTGGTGTTAAACAATAATAACTCCATCCTTCACTCACTCACTCAAATAAAAATTACTACTCCATGTATTCATAGCTATAATAATCTACTCAACGTAATATTCGACATTTACAAGTTGTAAGTATTTTGTCCATGAACAAAAAAATATGTCAATAATTTATGAAATGTTTAAGTATATAATATATTATATTGAATCAGCTATGAAATTAGAGAAGATTTTATTGATTTTCCACAGTATTTTGTTAAATGTTCTTTGTGGTAAACTATGAGGATCTTTAGAGTATATGTCTGTCACATACATAATGTAATAGCTAACGCTAGCTTCTGAGACATATTATGACAAGGAAAATTAAATGAAAAACAAACGTTTTCTTGTTCACAAAAAATAGTGAAGATACAAAGCACTACGATAGCACTATAACTACAAATCAAATTGATGTGAGGAAATGATACAAAACCGTGTATGGGAGTGTTCAGTACGGCACGCCCGTATACACACCCCCCTTTTTTCTACTTAATAGAAATCATACCCCATATAAAACAAATGTAAATAATATCCTGCAGATGTAATTACCACACATAAAGGGAGATCGCTGTTCTTTTGTTATCAAACCAGCCAGAGATTCCATATGAATGATCCGTGCTATAGAACAATTAAAAACTAATCTACCAAATAATAATTATGAATGAATTGATTTTTATGTAGATATTCAAAACGTAACGTAACAGTTATATATCCCTGTTTCAAGAATTGGATTGAAAATGACATTTATATTATAAATGACTTACTTGATCAAAATAAACAAATCATGATTCATGACATTTTTCAGGACACATATCATGTAAGTAGTATTCAGAAAGGAATCTAAAATATTCAAATTACGTATGATTTTGAACTGCACAATGTATATTATCGTCTTCACCTCATTGAACTGTAACGTGTTCTCACCATGATATAGCTGAACAGGTGCTCACTTGGTGTTAAAGAACGATACCTCGAAATGTAATGTGTTCTCACCATGAAATAGCTGAACAGGTGCTCACTTGGAGTTATAGAATACTACTTCGAAATGTAACGTGTTCTCACCATGATATAGCTGAACAGGTGCTCATTTGGTGATAAAGAATGATACCTCGAAATGTAATGTGTTCTCACCATGCTATAGCTGAACAGGTGCTAACTTGGTGATAAAGAATGATACCTCGAAATGTAACGTGTTCTCACCATGCTATAGCTGCACAGGTGCTAACTTGGTGTTAAAGTATGATAACTCGAAATGTAACGTGTTCTTGTAACATTAAATAGTGTCTGCCGTGAAATAGTGTTCACCCTAGCAACTGTCTCTTATGATAAAGTCCAAAAACGGAATAAAGCACTGCGATGACTTCGTTCGGTCTGTGTACAGTTTTCCATTACAAATATAACACAACCGGACAAAATTTCAGATTACACTAGTATGTCTTACATTCTGATCAGGTGATAAAGAATGATACCTCAAGATGTAACGTGTTCTCACCATGATATAGCTGAATAGGGGCTCACTTGGTGTTAAAAAATGAGGTCAATGTGCCTTTTTTAAGCTAAAGACAAATTACAAATAATCGGGTACTACACGAGATTACACTTATACTTGTTTAGATAAATAAAAAAATCTATTCTCCACAGATTTCCATGGAAACGAAAAATTCTCATTTTTTCAGAATTGAATTTCAAAATAATGGTTCATTTTTTTTCTCAGTTTGCTTAAAATGACATACGAAAGTCTGTAGGTTTCCACTACAAATAAAACTGGCCACTACAATATTTCACTGATGCTTTATCATTTTGTAATATAATTATATGCTATGAGCTGTATTGCTTACGAATAAAGATTATTATTATTATGTTATTATTATATATGGTGGAAGTGGTGTTAAACGCCTAGGGAATGTAACCCTCAATTTGTATATATATTAAATATTTTGCCACTTCCCTACCTAAAGTATTATAAATTTCAACTTTGAGAAAAGTTTGATCTATTAAAAAAGTGTGACATTTTAAGAAGGGTGAACATAAAATAAAATAAAAACAGATAATGCCCAAATAGTAAATTGATCATCATAGATATTTGTCTGAATGAGCATACAGCAAAAACATGAATCCTTTATCTTTTAAATTTATGTAGAAAATACATCTACATTTAATATATACAAACTGTATATCGAACACATTGGTAAAGGTCTGCTTTATCTTTCCAAGAACAAAATGTTGTAAAATAGACAAACATGATATACTTGTTGAACACATAAGTTTGTGGAGTGACTGTGATATCATACTTGAAAATAAGTAAGGATATGTATTTTCAATTTATAAAACTTCTTATACAAAACTATGTGTTTGAATGATTCTTGTAGGAGTCGTTGGAATCATATTTCGTCCAATGTCGTCTGTGTTGTCTCTGTAAGGTCTGTGCTTTCTCTGTAAGGTTTGAACATTTTTAATCATCCGAAATGGTCATCAAACCACTTTGTTTAACAAATATGTCTATGTAAAAACAAATTAAGAAATATATTTTCTCCTTCAGCTAACCAATTTGAGAGTAATCTTGAAAGGAATGTTGATGGGACTATCTAACCTCTATAAAGTTCGTTTCCTCGTGTCATCGGAAAGAAAGACGGTTACTTTGAACATTTAGCTGAGAATCTAAAGACAAAAAGTATTAGTAAAGATTTTTGATCTTACCCAATTTTATTGATTGATTGATTGATCTATTGTTGGTTGCTTAATGTCGATTGGTAAATCATTCATGAACATTCAGGACGATACCCAATTTGAATACGAATGACCATTGCAGATGTGGGTTCAGAATTTATTGAGTTAATGTTTCCTCGGTATATTAATCAGAAAAAACTACTTCATGATCCAGGATGGTTGTTTCTATTTTAACAGGTGATCTTGAGATATTGCTTCACACATGAGAATGGGGAATATTTTAAACATTTCTGAAATAATCTAAATTGCCAGGAAAGTAAATTAGTTTGTGATTTACAAATATGTCTGCCACACCACCATGCACTAGAACATTACTGAAAAGATTGAACCCTAAATGTAAATGACCTTTTACAGGGAGTCTATTTCATTCCACAACAATCAGTGTGTGGACTATGGAACTACATGTATGCGTTTGGAAGAACTTTATTACACTGTTCATTTACTCTCAGGCGAACGATACATGCTCATGTGAGAATTTATTTTAAAAAAAAACGTGTGGGACATATTTCATCTTCACCACAAATATTTCCATTACAGTAAAAAAAAGAAAGAAATAAAGTCCAATGTCAAAATATATACATGTACTTATTTCGATTCTAATACTTCAACAAAGGGGTATATTATTAAATTGCAATACCCAAGCCATCTGTTGGTTTAGAATGGAGTTTACTTTCGGATTACTTAGAATGACAAACCAACTAAATTTGAGATAACACTGGTTATGTCCTATTTTAATTAACTAGAATCTGTTAACCCTATCTGGGAGGTTTTTAAAATGTACAAACATTTGACAGATAAAATCAAATTGTTGATAAGATTAGGTATTATACATAAAGAAAATACAGAAATGTATAAACTGTGGAAAACACCATGATTTGAATATTAGCCGCGGAACCGTAATTCTAAAAACAAAAACCAAAAAAAAACAAAACAAAATCATAAGAGTTACCATTCCACAGCTTATTTGATTATGACCATACACATACTGAATTCTTTATTTGTGCTCAACGTCAAGCGACATGCATTTCAACAATATTCACGGCAAAAAGAAGTTTTAAAACGCTAAATCATAGACAAAACGTGCCACTGGAAAAGGAGGATAACATAAATAGGCACAGAAAATATGACCTTCCACGGATCACCAACGACCACTAATTGTCAGATTTGAAGAACAGGGTGCATTATACAAATTAATAACGGAAGAAGGCGATAACATACAGCTCATTGCTCTTACTTTCTATTGCAGAACGCCTTTGTATAATCTAAGCTTTGACACGACTTGTATTTGTCATCAGTCAGTTTGACATATTTTAATACAATGACCAAAAAATACCAAAGGGGGAATCAGAAGACGTAAATCAAAGGACAGACAATACAATAGTAAAAGGGAAAAGTTCAAAAAGACAAAAGTCGACAAAAACAGTAAACAGAAAATTTAATATTGGACAAAACGAACCTCACTGAAAACAGGGGTGAGCTAATTTTTCCAGAAGTGTAGGCAGTTCCTGATCCAATAGGGATATCCGATTCTTTAAGTCTTTGTGCGCTCTGATATGGAAAAATAGGACGAATCAATATGATCTGTGTTATGAATGCTCATATCATGTATACATGTATATTGCACTTTTTTGAAAAGGTTAAAAAATGGCGCGGTTTTTATTGAATAGGAAATCAATGATTGACAGATTAAAATTAACAATTTCAATTTCACATGGTGTTGGAGAGTCAATCCGATCTAAGGATAAAGTTACCGACTAGATTCAATAACTTTAATGCTATTATTCTCTTATTGTATATGTAAAAAAGGTAATTAGGGTCTACCTCGATGTATAGAAATACAACCTATGTTTTCCGCTACAATGTACGTGCTCCCAAACCACCTGTAATGGAGCATTCATTGTTTGCGGCACGAAAAAAACACAAAACTCTCCATTGGAACGGGACACAAATTAGTGTATCCTGCATAGAGAGTGTCACGATCCTTGCATGTAAAACACAATTAGAAGCAGCACTTAATAAACAACAGTTGGTTAGCAGTGGTCGTTATTTGCCCGTTGCAAGGCAAATATTACTTACCTTATCCAGAATGTCCTCTTTAGAACTTTCACCCGTTGGCCCATTCCAGTGCTATCTTTTGATCTACACTGCATATTGTTCCATACTTGTTCTTGTCATTATATTGGTGGAATTCTACTCACATGACTTTCTATAGAATCAATCAATCCCATCGCATATTACATTCAAATTATAATTTGGCCGATTGTCTCCTATTGTAGAAAATGTTATTATATTGGAATATTGCAAGACAGGAGAACACATGAAAGTCAGATTAAAAAAAAATTAACGTTACCAGAATGGAAAGTAATCTTGACCTATAGACACACTCACACACAAAGAAGACGAGGAGTAAATAAAAAAAATCATCAAAGAACAGAACACTAACTCAAACGAAAACAATTCAAAAATCGAAAGAAAGAAAAAATACTGTTTTAAGATATTTTGTGATTGAAATCAGTTGTCATTAGAGGTAATAGATTTACTCTCAAATTAACTTGATATTTTCAACTAGACAAATCTTATTTTCATGTCTAGTTTTAGTCCAAACTGGCTCGTTACTCTTCACACCTAGTAGTCTGGGGGTAAATTACATATTGTATTTTCAATGGCGCAATATAAAATCATGAGATAGCTTAGGTTTTGCAATTTTACTTACCTCTTAAATATTTCAATATATCGATATATATTATATGGTGTTCTCTCTTATATGTGTGTCTTGTAGTGTGCATTTGTACAACACATATAAATGTTTTATATATTTGAATATTTAGATATCATTAGAATTCTACAAAATGACCCTTTAATGCAATCGTGAGAAAGTGGATTTCTCATAAAATTGTACAGCTATCTTTATGCACAAACAACGAGATACCACAAACACCATGAAAATGTACTTATATATTAACTGGCCAATACAACAACACACCTTAATTGCTATTTCATGTTAATCAGAGAGTTTACAGAGAGTCAGTTGATTTTATTGACGTCCAGACCCCAACCAAGAGTTATCTGTCATTGTGGTTTATAGTGAAATGCTAATAATTTATTTATTCATTGAATTGTTATATAGGACCGTGAAAATCATAACATTTTAATCTTTATTTATCAAGCATTCGTTTTTAGCTCACCTGACCCAAACAGCCGTGTGAGTCGTATTGACATCACATAGCGTCCACCTTCGTCGTCGTCGTCGTTTGTAAACCTTTAACATTTTAATGTACACAAAATGTATTTTTCACAAACCACATGTTCAATTGAAATTGAATATAGGTAGTCCTCAAAACTGTATGTGATTTTCGTTTCATTCAGGAACTCTGCATGGCTCATAGGGCAAATTCTGTTTTGCGTGGCTTAATTTTCTAAATTCTCCGAAACCGCATGTGTGATAGAATCTCCCCTTGATAGGAATGGTCCTTATATGACCCTCTAAAAACTTTATGTTTCTTGACGATCAAAAATCCAAGATAGCAGCCACTGTCAGAGAATGTTTATAATATAGAACCCTAAAGTGAAAATAAAAAAAAACAGAAATTTGATTGAACCCAAAGATACATGGAATTAAGAGTTATCTCCCATACCATGATAAATACATACTACTTTAACGTTAAAACTTACTGGTAAAAATAAATATTTCATCTGTATAAATTGATATTTGATACTTTAACTTTACTTTAAACATATTTTTTTGTAGACAATCAGAATGCATTTCTATATTATAGGATATTCTCTATAAAAAGTGGTTCATAAATAAACATTTCAAGTATTTTGCTATAAATGCTCAGCAATGCTTCATAGTGATTATTGTACAAAAGTGATTTATCTCCTTGCTTAATGAAGGAATATTTTTTGCTAGATTTCAGCATATTAGAAATATGCGGTCAAGGAAAGACCTAATACAGAACATATATTTGGGCTAGCGATCCCATGCTTTACCAGTTGTTAGCATGATGATATATATATACCTACGAATGTCTAGAAATAACATCTTTTTCAGATATCACAGTCTCCGTCAGTTTGCTTGGTTTACGATTATATTTTGCGTTTATTTCAAATATTTGTTTGCACCAAGGCTGTAAATATGAATAGGCCTATATTGAACGCACTCTTAGATGGAAGAGATTGTTGACTATATTTACTGTTCCGAAATAATGTAATTATTTACAATTTCAAGTTCTCCTTCCTCGAGCATCGGTTACCTTCGCCGATTTTGGTTATCCTGTTTAGGCCCTTTGACTTATTGTTTCCAAACACCTCTAAATTATTTGACTTTCCAATATTTCGATATTGAGCGTCGTGCGCAGTAAATTTGATATCTACATTTTTATTGTTTGGAAAGTACCTAGCAATCGTACATTTCTCGAACTAGAAGAACAATAGTTGTGACATGTAATAACTTGATTTCTGAATTTTAATTTTGGTTAATATGCCGAAGTACTCTAAAACCTTCTCATTTGTTTGAAATTGGAGCACTTGCCTTTATTGATAATATAATAATTACTATCATTTCACTTTACCTTTTATACTGCTATATCACAAACGCATACATTGCATCCAGCCATGAGTAATAACAAAGTCTGATTGATTTAAAATCGGTTTAATGTGTTTGAGTGGAGCAACATTTCTACCACTTTCAATAATCTAGAACTTGCCCGCTGAAGCATAGACAATAGTAATTACAAGAAATTCGTCTAGAGCATAGATAATGAGGGAGTGAACGATTGTAGTTTAACGCCAACTGAGTAGTTTTCAGCTATGCCATGACAAGAATAAGTTACCTTTTAATAAGGTGATGTCTGCTCTGTGACACTATTTTAAAATTCGTCAATCAATATATTAAATGATTTAGTTGATTCCATAGTTTTGCCTTGTGCAAAGTATTGTTTCTTAGACCAACAATTTAATCAAAAGATACACTCAAACAAACAGTATATAACAGTAAAATATACGGACGCTCATTTTATCGAAATTCTCCTTAAGGATAGCTAGCCAACTCATAAAGATCCCGACCTTTCTATGAAATACACAAATTTGATACTATTTTGGATCCTTCAGATCTTTAAGATAGAGAAAAATAATAAACATGTGTCATATGCATTCCACCATTAAGATTGAATTTGTAATCAATTTACTATCTTATTTTTACGTAGGAATTGTTAAGCAATGCCATTCTTATCAAAAAGTTTATCTTAACAATCTACATAAATATCCGACACTGACAAGACCAGTATTTGACTTGAGAGAACATGTTTCAATATTTGATCGTTCTACTAATTACAATTGAAAGTGTAAATGCTGACGGTAAACGGCTTCTGTTGACAGATCCTGATGTTGTGGCACAAAGGTTGAGCCAGCTTGAAAGCACTGTTCATCAACTTTCTAAGACTGTTAAGATACAATCAACCACGATACAACAGTTACAGCAGACTTCGTCAGCCACAGAAAGTATGCTTAAAGTTCTTTTTGTATTGGTCAATGAAAATGTCAGATCAATCGAAATCAATTTTGTTGTATCTATTTTTTTGTCTTTTGAAGATACACTATCATCTAACGACATCCCGTATGGACTACGATATGATTCATATTTTCAAACGACCAATCAGCGATAAGCCTATCGAATCTGAGTGCACGCAAGCTATTGTCCGATTGGTTACTATATTTAAGTGTCTTGCATATGTGTATACGGTCAAAGATGATTAAAAGGTTATATGACCGCAAACGGGATGTTGTTAGATGTAGGTGTACCATCAGATAAAAATATAATAAAAGATACAACACACATCAAATCTTAATTATATTGTCAGATTTAAGTACCTGACATGTTCATGAAAGTGTTTACTTTTACTTAAGGTGTAAGCATTTGTTCTTTTTATTCGTAACTTATATTTCAATAAAGCATATAACAGAATCGGTGATGTAATGGTAAATGTGCTCGTTTTGAGTGCGGTAGATCGTGGGTTCGATCCCCGATCGCGTGAAACCAAAGACTATAACATTTGTATTTGTTGCTTCTCAGCTAAGCACGCAACAGTAAGCAGAAAGAGCAAAGACTGGTTGGCTCGGAATCTGGATAATGTGTCCGAGTGGAGGTGACATGTCTATCCGCGGACTGTTGTTTTAACCAGCTAGCACTACACAAAAATATACCTAGCGTGTTGGCCTAGTACAAAACGGACCTCATCATGATCTTATTGAAAATTTACTTTGGTCCTGATATAGCTGTAAAAGTGCTGACTTGGCGATAAAAAACACAATTACTCACTCACTCACTCACTCAATAAAACATGAGAAACATGACACATCTATCATTGTGCAGCTTTTGTTCATTTGACGAAAGTCTGAGACTATTTTACATGACAGTTATCACACATATATTGTTTGTCAGAAATTTTTAGCGAACAAATTCCGAAACCGTAGGTCGTAAAGCCATGTGTGAATTCAAGTGTCTTTGCCATATTTGGTTATAATTCATATTATCCTCAAATAGACTACAAAAAACATATTGCCATTATAACTATTCGCGTAGAATCGCATTAAGAACATACATTATAAGATCAAAAGCGAAGAAAGGTACGTGTATAAAGTTTTCGAAACAATGTCATACATTTGCTCAAAAATATCAAACCGTCCTACCAACTTTAAAGTCTTATAAGGATTTTCGTCACTTCCTATTTGACACATGAAAAAACCAAGCAATTGGCGTTAATTATTTATAGCACGTTCTTGATTATGATAGTATGCAGACAAATAATTTATTTAAAGATATTATTAACTTTGGTCTCATTTCTTTCCTAGATAATGTTTGAATCTTATCATTGTGAATCTTATCAAAGTATTTGCAAATTCGAAAATTGCATTTGATTAAATTAAAATATTGGGGATCACTATACTAACAAATGGGAAATATGAAGATTTGATAAAGTTAAATCATGATGAGAAAAAGTAAAAATAAAAATATATCATTCAGTCGGGTAGTAAATAAGGGTAATAACACAATTACCGAACTCCGAACAGATTTTAAAGCGCCAAACCTCCCACTTTCATTACGGCTCAAAGGTTCCGGTGGTCACTATAGCAGTATTTATAACAATACTGGAACAAAATAGGTAAAATAGTTGTCAACGCAGTACCAAATTCAGTGAAGTAAATGTCAAAGACAATTTTATGTTACACATTGATAAAAAAATATTTTTGACATTTTGTTGACTTCCTTATCTTTATACATTTTCACAATATGAAAATGCATCGTTTATTATCGTCTCTGCAGCTTGGCTTTATTTGAAAAGGTAACAACTATAAAAAAGTTGAATTGTGCCACAGCTAACATATCTCTTATCTGTATTACCAAATACCAGGACAATTTCCTGTGACTATTTGAATTTATCGGTGGAGAATGAATATGTTGGAGACGTCACAATATTAACCCAGGCAATCAAGTATAACCAATGTTGCTCCAGGCGGATCAGCCAATCAGATAGCAGAATTAACATAAAATTAAATTATTATTTTGTTCTGCATACAGTTAAACCTGACAGAACATACCACTGTTTGGACCTACTCTTTGTACAGCAAACAGAGCGATGTCCGGATTAAACAGGTTAAATTTGTAAAGGTTACACATTAGTACTAAATATGATGCCATGTTTATACAATATTTCAGTTTAATGGGGCTCTATCGTTTCCATAGCAATCACTGGATCGAAAACTTTGGTAAGTGGACTATTAGTCATCCGCCCCAGTAGTCAGTGTTTCGGCACTGACATGGTTTATTACATATCAACGGTTGTATTACCATCACTTAGTCGTCGATCACTTTGGTACGTGGAGTATTAGTCTCCGAGGGTATCATCCGTCCATTAAGTCAGTGTTTCATCACGGATATGGTTTATTAGATATATTAATATTTTAAATGCACATTTCCCAAATCATATAATTTATTAAAACTGAAGTAAAAAGTATGTTTACACCAATTTCACTCAGCCATAGTTAACTTAGCTGATATTTGCTATTTTTACAAGACTTTTGAATTATTTAGCTTTCCAATCTTTTGTCTATGAGTGTGCTTGATGAAGAGTGTCATAGAAGCGCACTAAATTATATATCTGCGTCTTTGTCCACAATGCCTATGCTACGATTCGAGTTATTTCAACTATGTCATGGCAAAATAACATCACAGTTAAGATGGTTCTTTATTTCGGACGTAGACTAAAATTTACGCTTTCTATGAAAAATTTTGATATTTGTATTCTCTGAGATCGAAAAGGTCATTAAAGAAACGCTATAAAAGCCAGAAAGGACAATCAAGAAACAATGCCAACATTGGGCACACCACAAAGCAGGAAAACTAAATAGATGAGCAACACTGACCCCATCAAACACCGGGTGTGAAGAAGAGTTTGAAGCTAATCAAAGGGGTAATCAGAATCCGTATATTGAAGAAGAACAGATAACACAATGGCCACAAGAAAAAGTACAAAGGACAAACAACGATCTACAAAACATACACATAAATCAAAAGATCGAGTAACACATCGAGTGAAGTCATGTGCTTCGCGAAGAGTAAGCAGTTATTGGTTTTTTAAGATATAATCGGGTGGTAGAAGGATTGAGATGTGTTCCATCGTCAACAAATCAACAGCCAGGAAATCTGACCAATCAGAAGTCGCCATTTCCGGCCGATTAGCCAATCAGAAGACAGGAAAAAGAACCAATCAGAAAGCAGGATGCAAAAAGAAACAACCAATCGACTGCAGAGACTCACACTTCATTCGACATGTCACGTAAATCAAAATCAAAAGAACGCACCAAAGCATTGAACATTCCGTTAACCCTGACACAAGGGGATCTGCTATAGGAAGCCTTAGCAGTAACGTTCACCAAAGACCAGACCCAAGCATTGAACATTCCGGTCAAAGTACCCCTAGGAAGTGGAAGATACGCAGCACTCACAGAATGGAATGGCAGTAAGAGAGTGGATCTGAGATTTTGGAAAACCGATACGATTCCTACCAAAGTCGGTGTCAGCTTATCATTACCACAGTGGAAAGTCTTGTACAGTGCAATGCAAGTGGTGGACGATTTGATCAGTTGAGTGAAAGACGGGGAACCTGTGGACTGGAAATATGACCTGGGAGAAGACGTTTACGTCATCATCAAAGCCCCTCAACTGAGAATTCACATCAGGAAGTACTTCGTGTCTAATGGAGAATGGACATTGCATCCTGCGAAGAGAGAGGTGACCCTGAGTCTTTACGAATGGAAAGACCTGAAAAAGACCATACCTTTATTTGAAGACAGAGGGCCAGAACTGATGACAATGGACAATAAAGTGACTGGAGAAGATTAAATGAAAGAGACTGAGAAACAGAGCTTGATCTTAAAGTGAACAATAACATATGAAACTTGATTTCTGTGTTAGTCATAATTACACCCAGAGACCTCCTCCTCCTCCTCTTCCGCCCTCCCGCCCTCCTCCTCCTCCTCCACCACCACCATAGCGTTGAAATTCCACCCAAAACACGCTAGAAACAAAAACAAAACGAAACATTATGAAAATATCACACATTTCATTCATTTGACTCTTAAAATTATCATCCTTAGAATACTACACAACATATCCGAAAACAACAAACTTTATATGTAATTATGAAAAAAAAGGGGCAGATATTCAGGGAAAGGGGTAGACGCGGGCGTCGTAGAGAACACCCCATCCAACATTTTGAACTACCACTAAGAAAAATGCGCGGGAAAATGACGTCACTTCCTGTAACCAACTTCCGATATTGTGCAACTTCCGGTTGGGCATGCGCACACCCTTCCACCCCTTCGGTAGCCATGTACTTGTACTACTACTCTAGTAGTCATACAAAATGTACCGGCTGCACATGCGCATATCATACTTCCGGTTCCGGGCATGGTCTCTTCCGGTCACGTGACTTCCGGTGACGTCACTTCCGGTCATGCGATTACCGGTTGCTCCCAATTGTTCCTCCACAAATATGACTTTGACCGTACTCCTATACTACTCATGTATCTTCATTTACATAATTGGGAATTGTGTAGGGTGAAATCAGAAAATATGACTTTGTTCATGTTGTCTTTGATATTTTAAGAAAATGTACTGCTTTTATGTTTCACTTAATGAAAACTAAAAAATGTTGCATAAATGTCAATGAGACCACACTACAGATGTCCAACTATTAAATTATAAAGCAACAATAGATTACAATGTGGCCTCCAGCAATAAGTGAGA
The DNA here is from genome assembly GCA_963383655.1 of Bathymodiolus septemdierum. Lineage (NCBI taxonomy): Eukaryota > Metazoa > Mollusca > Bivalvia > Mytilida > Modiolidae > Bathymodiolus > Bathymodiolus septemdierum. The sequence continues at coordinate 47,417,859 of OY726527.1, forward strand.
GTCATACTGAACAGCTTGCAAGCTATAGATGGCCGCAGAATAAAAGTAATGCTATTAAGGCGAAAATTATGCTAAGCATGAGAGCATGTCAAGACTGCAAATGCTCAGTTCTTTTTATTTATTCTCTATATAAATAATTTTCCATTTAAATATAATGTACGGGTACTTAGCAATGGTTATATAGAAGTATATTCTTGAGATGCAGTCTTCTCACAGATATATATTAATACTATGTTATTTGTCCATTTGGGGGGGGGGGGGGGGGGGGGTTCAAAATAAATATTGTAAAATTTGTGCGGGAGTCAATTTTAAATTTGCTAAATCTCGGGCGAGGGGTCTTTTTCTTATACTGTCACATAACAGAATTTTTTTCCAATCCCCCTCCTGGTAAATAATGACCGTTCCCTAAGTTGAGGTTATATTCGTATGTACTGAATCTGAAAATAGACGTCGTTCCCAAGGCGTCTTCGATTTTCTTTAAATGAGGCACCTTTGGGGTTATTTTAATTTATTTCCGATTATTTGCTTTTTTTTTTTAAATAAATAAATTTTTCAATATCATAACAAAAAAAGTTTGAATTAATTTATAAGGATTGATCGAAATTATTTGTTCGGTTCATTCGAAATAACCTCAATCAGATTGTACACACCCTTGCGTAAAATACGCGGGTTACCGGTGTATACAACCTGATTAAGGTTATTTCTTCATGAACCGAACAAAAATTGCGATCAATCCTTAAATATTTTTATTTCGGAAGTAAATTGGTAGTTTTTATTTCAACTCAATTGTCAAAGCAAGGATTTATATATAAATCCTTGGTCCAAGTTAAATCCTGAAAAATCAAGGACCATTTCCTTTCCTTTCTTCTACTAAAGATGTCATATTTATTTCGTCAGTTATTTTGAAATCTTCAGAAAAGATGTCAGGGTAAGGACGCACAGAAGTAACTGTTGTTTTCTCAGACTCCATGGAATCAGCCATTTTGCATCATCAACGGAATCACGATGCTGATTCCGTAAATGATAAGCGTAGTTTCCGGAATTTAATATAGGTACATTAAGTAAGTATTAACATGTTTGTTTTTGTTTGAATTTGGTTTAGTTTATTAATTTAGTTTTATTCTATATTATGTCCTAGATTTACCATGTTTTCATTGTTGTCAACATTTTCAATGTGTACGCAACTGCGTTTTTGCGTACGGGTTGCCACAGCCTGGTTTAGTAAAGTCTTGGTACCAAATATATTCGTTAATTATTGGATAATTTCACATAAAAAGTCAGATCTCGTTCGCATATTACAACTATCATCAATTAACCAGGGATCAGAAGACAACAAAACTAATGCTCCACAAGTCTGGTCTGTATCTGTTTCGTAATGAATGTCTTTGTTGTTTAGTAAAGTCTTGGTACCAAATATATCTACGAATGAGTTGCCATCCAACCACTGACCCTCGTGTAGTCCAATCCATACCCTTTCTTTACCTATAAGATAAATTTAAAGGTAAAGTCAAACCTGTGTTAGTTCAGTTTTTTCTCTCCAAAAACTTTTAAGTTATTTGGTATTCAAATATCTTGGGTTTGAGGCTACCTGATGAAGTTTATTCTATAAAAGCGTCGTGAGCACTAAATTAGACATCTACCTTTTTTTAATTACAGTTCCGGTTTGGGAGCCATATTGTTGAAGATTTTGAAGTGCCATAATACTTATTCATACTTCTACCATTAACGCTCCCGAACTTCGGGAGCGTATTAGTGTCCACCTCTATTAAATAATAAAAACTTGCATTATGTTACCCTGATTTCTATTTACCTTCACAGTGCACTTCATATTAATTAAACCTGTATTTAGCGATCACCTGTCTTATGTGACCATATTTCAATAGATCACAAACGACAGGTTTGACTGTGCCATCTTAAGTCTTACAAAGAAGAATTAAATATTGTATTAAGCCAACTCGGCTGTAGAACATAATATTTTTGATATTTACGTCACCGAATATGGTACTGCTTTGACAACTATTTTACCTATTTTGTTCCTGTATTTAAATACTGTTATAGTGACAGCCGGAACCTTCGAACCGTAATGAGAGCGGGAGGTTTGGCTCCTTAATATCCGATTCAACCCACCATTTCTTTAGAAATGCCTGTACCATGTCAGGGTCATTACGGTTTTCACAGTTTTCGGTTGTTGACTGATTTTGTCAGTTTATATAATTATGAGTTTTGACTTTCCCTTTGTAAGATTGTTCGGAGTTCGGTAATTTTGCTATTACCCTTATCGATAGTTGAATACGGATTGAACAAGAAGTATGGAATAGACTATACCACATAATTCGTGGAAAAAACGATCACGTGACATACTTTCAAAATAATTTTTAATACACACTTTTACTTACAGCTTACATAACTTATAACAAAATCTCTCTTTTGGGCGTTTGATATGCTAATGAGATCTCCGCCATCATTCTGACAATACGATCTGACATCTGTCCATGTTTTACCTGTAGGTATGGTGAATAATTTGAGGCACGTTTGTGTTTCAACATCATAGTCGTATCCAGCTAAAGAACACCCTATAACGAAAAAAAATTACAATTGATACAGGGTATCTATATAATCTGGTTCCAGTACGGACCAGTACATACAATCCCGAACGGACGAAGAGCAGAAAATCTGGACGTGGACCCAGTAAAATCCCAATCGTAACTACTCGGCTATTGTCGCTACCCTTCCAATAACCTCGTAAGTATATAGTAGAAATTCTTCTTAAATTGTTTGCCGGAAGATAAGCCGCACAAAAATATAGTCCACGAAAATCCAATATGTAAGACATACTAAGTAAAATATAATCATGCAAAGCTAATTAAAACTTTAGCTTTTATCCATGAAAATAATTGAAATATAGAAAATTGCTTAAAATATAATGTTATCAAACTTTCATGTAACTGACATGTGAAAAGTTGTTCTATTTATTCGCCACCTACTTACGAGGTTATATATATTATATGGCCGAGTAGTTACGCTTGATGGAATCCGGAACCGACCCTATTAATATAAAATTGAGACCCACTATATAAAATCCGGACCAGGAGCCACTATATAAAACCGGAACAGGTCCCACAATATGAAATCCGGAGTACATACAATTCGGACTACAGACCCACTATATAATAATATATATTACACCTTTTAATGCTAGTTGTAAAAGATTATAGTTCAAATACAAAAGAACAAAAGTGAAAAACTGTAGATCAACTACACAAATAATGGCAGGGGTCGTCCTGGCCGTGATGGTATAGGAGTTAGATTTACAACTATCTATGCAATCAGTGCCTATCACCACTGATGTTGTGAGTTCAAATCTCGATCAAGACGGGGTGTACAACATTATGTGATAAAGTTTGTCAGTGACTTGCGGCAGGTCGGTGGTTTTCTCCGGGTCCTCCGGTTTACGCCACCAATAAAACTCACCGCCACGATATAACTGGAATAGTGTTGAAAGTGGCCTTATACTCCATCAAACAAACCGAAAAAGGCATGACGTCAGAGAAATTTAGTTTTCATATAATTACATTCCATTGCGTCATAGTGGTCAAATTCAATAGTAAGTAAGTAAGTAAGTATTAAAGTAAGTAATGACTTTATTTCAAGAGGGTAACACAATTAGCAACAGTAAGCTAATCCTCCCTGTGACGGCCCTCAAAACAATATTAATCAAATACAGCAAATACAATTTCAAACAATACATACATATTCACAACGAAATATCACAATCTGAGTATAATCAAGGATAAATTCTTGGTATAATGAATATAACCATTCGTTATTTTGCATTGACATTAAATAATCTGTATATTTCTTTTTGAATAGATCTATGTCTTGAATTAATTTTAAATTAGGAGGTAAAGAATTCCATAAAATAGTTCCGGAATAGTGAACAGTTCGTTTCATAAAATTAGAATTTGGTCTTGGGACGAACACATTTTCCTTTGCAGATGATCTTAATAAATAAACATTAGGGACCGACAATTTAACTTGAAGAGGGGGGGGAGGGGGTTATGGTTTTTGTTTCGTTCAGAATTTTTTTTCAGGGAACACGAGAGTTAGAATATTTATTTTTTTTTGTCGCGAAAATTTGTTCCAAGATCCAACATTAGGTTATATGACAAAAACTCTGCATCAGATTTTTTTTTTCCTCCACCAAAATCAGAATATTTTTCAGCGACATTGGGAGTCAGAATATTTTTTAGAAAAAAAAACATACCCCCCCCCCCCCCCCCACCCCTCATCAAGTTAAATGGTCGTTCCCTTAGAATTTGTATTCATATCAAATGAATTACACAAATAATCAGGAGCAGAATTATTTATACATTTATACATTAAAACACTTTTATGATATTCTAATCTATTTTGAATAGACAGCCAACCAAGTTTTTTTGAAATAATTGAAGAGATGGTATATCATATTTTGCATTAAGAATAATTCTTGCTTCACGCTTTTGTAATTTACATAGTTTTTCGAGATTCAAATTTGTGGTTTCTCCCCATACAGTACAACTTTAATCAAACAGTGGTAGAATATATCCATTATAGTACACGATTAAGCCTTTAGTAGGTAAGTATGTTCGCAAACGACACATCAATCCAAGCCTTGATGAAATCTTTGAAGCAATATTATTAATGTGCTGACACCAAGACAAACAATTATCAATAGTAATTCCAAGTATTTTTTCATATTTTACATCGTTCAATAAAACATCGTCATAAAAAATATCAAAATTAGACTCAAGATATTGTATCTTTCTAGATGAACCCATTATCATTGATTTTGATTTCATAGTATTTATAACCATATCATTACTAGTGCACCATCCCTGTACCTTTTCCATATCTGCATTCAACTTAATGTTAATGTCAGGTATGGAATTAGACGAGAAGTGTATAGTGGTATCATCTGCATACAAATCTGACATACTATGGTCTACATAAAGGGGTAAATCATTTATATACAAAAGAAAAAGCAAGGGGCCAAGTATGCTTTCTTGTGGTTTTCCATATCTAATATTTTGTGCAGATGATTCATAATTATTGATAAATACTTTTTGAGATCTTTCCGACAAATATGATCTAAACCAATTTAAAGATAAGTCATCAAGTTTATATACTTTCAACTTTGATAATAAAATAGTGCGATTAACCATGTCAAATACCTTTTTAAAATCAAGAAACAAAACCCCTGTGTAATTCCCTTGATCCATTTCTATTAGAATATGATCAACAATTTTAGTTAAAGCTGTCACACAAGAATGCTTAGATCTGAAACCAGATTGATTCGGATGAATCAGTTTGTATTTGATTAAATATTCATAAATCTGTGCATAAACTATTTGTTCAAATAAGGGACCGACCATTTAACTTGAAGGGGAGGGGGAGGGGTATGGTTTTTTGTATCGTTCAGAAATTTTTTTTCCATCATCACAAGAGTTAGAATATTTTTTATTTTTTTTTGGCGCAGATTTTTTTTCCAGAATTTAACATTAGGTTATATGACAAAAACTCTGAATCAGATTTTTTTTTTCCTCCACCAAAATCAGAATATTTTTTTCAGCAACATTGGGAAAAAATCCAATCCACTGGATTTCTGAATATTCAACTTCAAAAGTTCGATAAAGGACCATTTAACTTGCAGGAAGTTAGAACATTTTTTTGTCGCGCAAAGCTCGAATTTTTTTCAGAATTTAACATTAAGTTATATGACGAAAACCCTGAATCAGATTATTGTTTTTTTCTTCCACCAAAATCAGAAAAAACCCATACCCCCCCCCCCCCCCCCCCTGCAAGTTAAATGGACCGTCCCTAAGTACTTCTTCTGGTAGTATACCAATACATGAAAATGTAATTTCGAGCCAAAGCTTGGAACTAACCCAATTATCTAATTTTTCAGTGGACGCATTCAAGTTGGAATTTTTGATGATGCGTTCAGCCACTGACGAAAAATGGTGATTAGAATTATTACAAATATCTTCAATACTATCACATTTTTTACCATCAATATCTATACATTTTATATGACATTTTGATACTGAGTTTATGTCCTGTAAGTGTTTTCATAATTCACCTACATTATTACCCGATTTAATAGTCTCAGAAAAATAAATAGCTTTACTGGTTCTAATGGATGATGTGAATTTGTTTCTATATGTTTTGAAATTCACAGTATCTGTTATACCACGATAATAATCCCTTTGCAGACGTAGGTCGGCAAATTCTTTTTTGTGCTTTTTTTTCTTTTTATTATATAGTTACACTCTACACTGGATAACAAAGAATTTGTAAAGATAAAAGAAAGTATAGTTTGTTTTCCAGGTTATCCAGTGTCAACACCATGGCAATCAAACAAACAAATACGCATAGAACAGTGAACATGGCAAACATATCTTTAGAGACAAGTCAGAATGGAACGTAATTATATCCGTATAACGTTAAATCGTATTTATCTGAAAATGTATGATATTGTATATGAATAAGCTGGGACGCATTTACATAGTATGTGTGTTTTCTTTTGTATCTATATTGATTCTGTTCTTCAAAGGAAAACGCCATGGTCTTAACAAGTTTGCGTGAAAATTTTAATGACATTAAATAAAAGACATTTGTGTTAATGGATGTTAAGCATAGTATACCGTAAGGTAGAATTTAGTCATTGAAGTTGCATGTAGCACCAAACAATCGGGATCGTCATTTTTCAGAACTCTTCAATGTGATGAGACAAAAGGCATAATCCATTCTCGGATTATACCTGCAATTAAAGCTCTTCCAGCATTGATCAGTTGCAATTTTATTATTAAAAAACAAGTACATCGTAAAATAACGTCGTTTACGGGTAATTTGTGCCACATTCCTTTGAAGTGTGCCGATAGATAAAGGTAGGGTCGACGTACTTGACCATATCAGAAATTTATTGGGTCAGTTCATCATTTGAAATGCGCTGGCCCACGCGGAAGGATATGTATTGTGACGCAATCGTGCTAGGTCAATGTCGGTCGTCGCTAATGAAAACAATGATGTCACGCTGTTTCGGAAAGTAAATTGTAAAATGCGGTTGTTTGCAATGAAATATTCAATACGATTGTTTCGAATCATGTCAATTCCTACCACGTTCCGTCTTTTTCTTGTCTTGACGTCTGAACAAATCGGCAGGCGACTTCTTCTGTTTACGCTATTACTGTGACAACGTCAGCATATCATAGTCGTAGATGCGGTAGATTATAAGTAATTGTAATATGGAGATGCCAAGGAAACCGCTGAATAAATACTGGTTTTCGGTACCCCACTATCTGTCTGATATCATAAATATATACATAAAGGCAGATCGTTTTCCTTTGATGATGCTGACAGTCGCAAATAAAGAAAGAAAACAAATTTAATTTTAAAGAAGTATTTGTCTCTGCATTGAAGTCTTTGATACAAATAATTATACTATAACGAATTGACTCATGACCAAATAACGTTGTAACTCACTCATGAGCTGCGCGCAATCGTGAGTTACTGTGTTATTTGGTCATTCGTGACATATTTTTGATAATGAAACTCGTCAATTAGTTATAGTATAATTAATTACACTACATCTTGACGAGATTTCGCCCAGGAAATCGTCTGCTACTGGTATGCATAAATTCATAATGAACAATGGTCTGAATTGTACATACAGTAAAGTAGCCAAAATCTACAAATATATATACACCATGCCATGATGAACTATGTGCAGATGATCAACTAAAAAAATCTAGATGTCCTGATGTTCTATTTGCCATATACACCAGCTACTAAAAAGTACTAAGACTCAAAATAAACAAAGTACTATCCAGCAACCAGGAAAATGAAAAAAAATTCTACGCCTAGGTATTACGCCCTGTGACGTCTCATTCATAGTTCAACTGATAATGTAGCGCGCGTGGTTTGAATGAATAACGCTTCACAAACTAAAATAGGCTAACAGAAAGTAGTCCCAAAAAAGAATAGTTTTTGCATGGAAATAAATAGAGTTTAGATCCGAAATCTTTTCTGTAACTGCAAAAAATATTTTTTCCAACGTTTTAATGATTTTTGTATGTATATTACCAATAAACAAAATAAAGGACTATTTGTATTCGATACTGTCTTTACAATCATCTGGATCACCCTACCTTTATTCTATATATATTTATCTTTTGATGTTTACAAAATCATTACGACTTCATGTCAAGCATTTTATTGCACTAACGAAAAGGGAAAGTGTGAGAAGATTTATTTTTTTGTAATTACCGATCAGGCTATCCTTGTCAACACATCGACCAGTGACCACGAAAAACACGGGAAAGTACGATAGCATTGGCGACAAAAAAGAAAAAAAGCATGTGTATGCATAAAACGAGTTAAAAGTAACAGTTATTTAAACTACAGCCAATCATGTAAAACATGGAATTATACGTAGATCACCCCCCCCCCCCCCCCCCCCCCCCCACAAATACAAATAAACTCATTTGATTTATGAAAATGTAACATGGGATGGGAATATTAAGAAAAAAATTAGGACGATATACAAATTGTTGACATTGTATTGCAGTTGATCTGATATTAAAACATAACCAAAAGGGCTCAATGTTGGGAAGAGTCAGATACATTATTGATTCAACTAACATGATCCGTCTCCGTGACGTCACATGAAGAGGTGTCATGGCCGCTTATACTACGACAGGAAATTCCAAATATTCTTATTTCTAATTGGATATATTAATGTTAATAAAGGTGTTTTTTGTTTAATAACAAGTGTGGACACAGAAATGTGCTGACCAAAAGGCAAGTGTGGATGTCAATATTTCATATTATTAACTTTAAAAAAAAATGTCATGGACACAGGGGTCCTGGATTTTTTTTAATAAAAAGCTAATCCTGTGTTTTTATTTCAAATTTTCATCATAGCCTCCCTCACCCTCCCAAGAGATATAAAATTGTATCATAAATAATAAATTAATAAATAATAAATTCAGATTTCCTATTTAAAATAAATCTCATTTACAAAACCACTGATATTTGGTCAAGTTTTAACGCTGATTTAAGCTTTAGTCGCAACAATTTTTTGGTTTTCTCTTTAAACTGTCGAAACATAACATTTATTTAACTGTAAAATTCACAAATAAAATACACCCCCTCCCCCTTTTTTCCCTTTTTCCATGTTTAAATCAATGATCAACAATATTCCAGAATCAAACAAATGAATAAAATAGAACATAGATTTCTTTTACATGCATCTTTTTACCATGCGGAGTCAGTGTGTTTTAAATCGGTCATCCAATCAGGACGCTCATTATTCTTGTCCAAGATAAAAATACATCGCTAAAATTACCTGTGGGTGTTTCCCCACTTCAACTCGTAAATTTACATAGAAATCGGAGATATTTCGTCATAAAACTTCACACATGGCTTTGTCTATTATATTTCTTGAAGACAAACATAAAATTGTATTGCATTTATCAATATTTTATGAGTATCAACAGTTTTTTCAATACCGTATCTGTTTTTCGATACAGCCGCCCGATTACAGTGAACCGTGACCCACTTTAGCACGTTCTACCAGTTTTGTCTTATTAATGTTGTTTAATTAGTTATTTATGAATACAAAGTTACAATGTATTGAAATATAAGAATTGTTCAACTGACTGGAGTTTTCATTTAACGAACAACGTACATTGTGCAATCTATCGCCATTATAAGAAGAGCTTAAAGATACCAAAGGTGCAATCAGAAACCGAAATCGAAGAAAGACAGACACTATGTACAATGGCCAAAAGAAAAAAGACAAACAACGATCTACAAAACATTACATAGAAAACTAAAGATCGAACAACACGAACCCCACTAAAAACCCATGGGTGAACTCATGTGAAATTTATGTTACATTATTAAATTACAATAAACATATACCGGTATTTTACTCCTAGCACAATAAAATGGAAAACACAAAAAAATGCCAGTCAGAACAGCTCCAAAATCCAGCGTAAAATCGTAGAAACCGAGTTAAAATCAATACTCCTAACACACATATACATAACCACTCAGGTGCTCCGGAAGAGTAGGCAATCCCTGCTCCACTAGTAGCACCCGTCGTCTTACTCGTGAAATTAAAGACAAATACCAATAACGCTAACCCTTCGTCGGCGATATATTAAGCTTTCCATTCTGTTTAAGGATATTACGTTGCTCGCGTACTTGTACACATGGTGGGTTGGTATATCATGGGTTTATGCTTACAGCCACTTCATCAATATTTCAGTTATATCGTGGTGGTCAGTTTGATTGGTGGAGGAAACCGAAAATCATGATGAGGTGAAATGTATGAATTAAATCCTTATATTATTTTATATCAAAATCCATTTCTTCATATACAAAAAAATAATTTCTGATATTAAAGAAATATTTTTTTATATAAAATGATTCATTATTTGATAGTAGAATTGTGATTAATAACAGAGGATAGTAAAGTAAAGTGATGCCTTATAGAAATGAAATGGTAAAATCGGTACCCACAGACTGAGGCAAACGATGATTCAAAGGCCGGACTTTATCAAGTATTGTCTATTCTAAAGAGAGACAGTTATGGTTGTGATCTTATGGTTGTTAGATTTACAACTACCCGTGCATTCAGTGCCTATTACCACTAAAGTTGTGAGTTCGAATCACGCTGATGGCAAGGTGTACTCGATACAATATTTACCTGATAAAGTGTGCCAGTGACGTGCCAGTTCGGCGGTTTTCTCCGGCTTCCTCCATCAATAAAACTGCCATGATATAACTGAAATATTGTTGAATGTGGTGTTAAACATCATAAGCCCAAACCCACTATTCTAAAGTGCTACAATGCTATATACGAATACATACCGCTATACATTCTGCTGTATAGTAGAAATCCTGTTTCTATGGAAACATTTCCAAAGAATGTACTATCAGAGTGCAACAAACATTCACTTTTTTCAGAATTCCAAACAAACATTCCACACATCCCAACTAAATTGTCTAAACATGAGCTTGCACATTGAAGCTTGGAACTACTTGGTTTTGTGTCAAAAACAGAAATGGCTGACAAACATTGCGGTGTTGAAAGTTTAAAAAATTCCGTATTAGATATAATTGAATCACTAAAGTTGTTTAAGAGTATAGAAATAGCAATGAAATATTTCATTTTTCGCTTCTTTCACGATTTTCACTTGTGAATTTAATCAGTTTAATTTCCCGAATAATACGAAACAAAAAATACGAAAATACAATCCAACTTAAAATACGTGACACTGCTCATGTTACATTTTTATGATGTTCATACACAAAAAGACGAGACTGCACAAAAAGTTAATTACAAACTTCCCAAGAAAATTGTGTAGACTTTTTCATTGATATCTCTAACACTATTGTTCCAATTCAATAATGCTGAAATCAATCAGTGTATATTTCAATACCTTGTTGCATTACCACTAGAGGAAGAACATGTTTGAAACATTGATTTTGATGTTAATAAATTTCAAATATATTTCTAATGAAATGGACAATTTATAACTGTGGTCGATTACAACAACATACAAGACCAGTTGACGACATCAGCACAAGAATCTTAACGACAAACAATGCATTGAACAGTCTTTTTTTCTATTTGAATTACTTTTGAAAGAATCTGTTTCTTGGAATGAACTTTTATTTGTCATGTTTGGACAATTAATTCATTGTTTTTGTTTATTGTCAAGTGCGCAGTATTTCAGTTATGTGAATTTCGAGAGTCGCTGTGATTGTTGTTTAACGCCAAAAAGAGCAAGTTTGCAGATATGTCACGAAGAGAACCTTTTGTTTAGATTATGATGGTGTCTATTCTGTATTAGACCTACGCCCTATGGGAAATTCGCATAAAACCATCTTGTCTGGAACCAGTAGCTCAGTTAGAACCAAACTTTGATGGAATAGTCATTGGATGGTCCTTTTCCAAAATTGTGTCCAGCAGTCACGCTCTCCCTGTAGGAGGAGATAGCCGGACAAAACATGTATCTATATCCGAACGGACGAACGGACGGACAGGGGGTAAATTAATATGCCACTTGACTCTTCGTCACGGGGTCATAAAAATGTAAACAAAATACTCCCACGCTCATCAACAAATAGTCAATGATGTAAATCTCGTACATGTATGTAGAATATTAAAGGTATACAGTTATTTATAAATTGGTGACAGGTACAATGTAATTATAAATATACCTGTATGTAAAACAGTAATTCTGTACACGTCGAATTTTATATCATATTCTAACTCGTGATGTAAGATCAATGAGTTGAATGGGGCCATGTTGAGGGGTTTTGAAGATGTAACTATTTCAGCTTAAGCTTAAGTTAAGGGGCATTAGAACAGGAAATGAGACATACATTTCCTCCATGTTACCTTGTAATGTGTTATATTTAGCAACAATCGAAAGAATCAGTTTCAGTTATATTTAGCCTTTAAATGGACTATCCATATTTTTATTAACTTTCTTTCATTATTAGTCGATTGATTGATTGGTGTTTAAATGCAACAACAGTTTAACCTTTCAGAAGGGAGAGATAGGTGTGTTTTTTTTCTCCTATCGCCAAATTTTATAGAAAAAATATCTTGACCCGAAATGTAATTTGACCCTGCACTTTACAATAAGAAATGTTGATGCAATGACCGATAATAAGCACAATATATAGTGGTTGGTTATGGTGTTTAACGCCACTTTCAACAATTTTATATCGCGGCGGTACAATATATACGATTTGTGTTTTGTGTGAAAAATGAAATGACTGGCTGGAGGCAACCCCCCTACCACAATGTATGCACTTATTTGTCAAACAGCCTCAGCGTTGTAATGGTCAATGTGTTCGCCACAGGTGATGTAGATCGTGGGCTCGATTCCATATTCCCGGTCGGGTCAAACCTGGGACTAAAAAACATGATATTTATTTCTTCTATAGCCAGGGTAGTTATTGGTTCCCAGGGTCGGATCCAGGATTTCAAGTTAGGGGGCGCGCTTTAAAAAATTGCGCCGAGCGGAGGGAGGCGCGAAAAATTTTGGGATATTTCGTGTGAAAAATCACGAATTTACGGGATCAGGATTGCATAGGTAAAATAATAAGAACAACCTGGACTAGAAACTGAACTGGGAATATTGTACATGACATTATTCTGTAATTGTATGAGTGAGTGAGTGATTGTTGCTTAACGCCACTTTCAGCAATATTTCAGCTATGTCATGTGAACCAGTGTTAGTGGTTGGAGAAGTCAGAGTACCCGGAGAAAACCACCGACAATTTACAAAGCCGGGCGCAAACCCACGCCGTATTGGTGATAGGGTTGTAAGATTTGTTAGGTAATCCAACTACCTAACTCATTGATCCACCCGGGTACTCCGACTTTACAGAAGATACCATTGAAAATATTAAAAAAAAATTCTATTTGAATCCAGGAGTGCCATATTATCTATATATTGCATCTTTCAGATCATTTCATTTTTTTTCTATAAAATTTGGCAAAATAAATGTTTTTTTCTCTTTCTTCCCTTGTAGATATTTAATATATATTCAGTACAGGTCTCGTGTCAGTCGTATCTACAGGTAAATCACGTGACTATTTAACTTCCTCTTTTGCAGTTTTCTTGATTTGGTGATATTTCGTCAGAAGATTTTATTTTCAGATATTTTCAGGTAATTTATGTTGTTGTTATAACAAATATATATTAAAATTGTCATATTTTCTGATTTAAATTCAACCCACCATTTCTTTGGAAATGCCTTTACCAAGTCAGGGTCATTACGGTTTTCCCAGTTTTCCGGTTGTTGACTGATTTTATCTGTTTATATACTTATGAGTTTTGTCTTTCCCTTTGAAAGATTGTTCGGAGTTCGGTAATTTTGTTATTACCCTTATTTTTACACTGCATTAATTGATCCAGTACATGTATACCATAACATATGTCTACGTATAACTAACTGTTGATCCAGAACATGTATACCATAACATCTGTCTACGTATAACTAACTGTTGATCCAGAACATGTATACCATAACATCTGTCTATGTATAACTAACTGTTGATCCAGTACATGTATATCCATTACATCTATCTATGTATAACTAACTGTTGATCCAGTACATGTATACCATTACATCTCCCTATGTATAACTAACGGTTGATCCAATACATGTATACCATTACATCTGTCTGTATAACTAACTGTTGATCCAGTACATGAATACCATAACATCTGTCAATGTATAACTAACTGTTGATCCAGTACATGTATTCCATTACATCTGTCTATGTATAACTAACTGTTGATTCAGTACATGTATACCATTACATCTGTCTATGTATAACTAACTGTTGATCCAGTACATGTATAATATCCATTACATCTGTCTATGTATAACTAACTGTTGATCCAGTACATGTATATCCATTACATCCGTCTACGTATAACTAATTGTACGAAAACTCTAGAAAACCATTAGATTCCATAATTTCATTATACATATACCATTACATTTGAAATAACTATTTAAGATACAATTAAGTAACCATGGATAATAAAAAACCAGAGTCTCGCAGCATCCAATGAGTATGTAATCACCTCGCCTGCATTTCAATTTCAGACTTCAAAATTATACACAAAAGATCGAAATATGTAAATTAAAACAAGTCAAAATTCAAACTGCATTCGAATTCCTAGTTTGGTTTCATTTGAATCAAGTGTGTGCTTTTATATATATATAAATCAAAATTAGCACAATTTGCTCAATCTGTGCATTAGTTAAATGGGCATTCCTCCAACAGAAAACCTAGAATATATGTATCACAGAGCTGATATTAAATCTTGAGCCCATTGTGACTTGAAATGAAGCAGTGATGGACTTTTGAAAAAAGTAAAGCTCGTTGTGACTTGAAATGAGGCAGTGATGTATATTTGAAAAAAGTAAAGATAGACAATGGACGACAAGTGATTGCAAAATTGAAATTGTTGCTAGATTTCACACAGATTATTTCTTCATAGAATCTTTTAGGAAACACAAAATACTGGTGAATACCTCATTTTACAAACTGTGGGAGTGTTGATTTTAAAATATACTGGAGAATACAATACATATTTTGCATAGTTTCAGGAAGGTATGTTGTAAACTGTACGAGTAGTTATAAATTATACAAAAATCTAGAAACATCATGAGCACTACTAGTATATGAGATATCTAGCTCCAATATAATAATTCTGTGAAAGCCTAGGATTTTGTATTTAAAATAATAGTATTTACAGAAAATATGTATCTTCTAATGAAAATGTGACAAAAATGAAAATTTCAACAACAAAAAAACAACAAAAAAATAGTCTTGAATGTCTCTGTGAATTGAGGTGCACAGCATTATTATGTATAAATATGGTCTTTAAAGTTTCAGGGAAATATAACACAAAATAAGCACACTCTGCTGAAGATGACAAAGATTCAAAAGATGGAAAAATTAGA
The DNA here is from genome assembly GCA_963383655.1 of Bathymodiolus septemdierum. Taxonomy (NCBI): domain Eukaryota; kingdom Metazoa; phylum Mollusca; class Bivalvia; order Mytilida; family Modiolidae; genus Bathymodiolus; species Bathymodiolus septemdierum. The sequence goes on from OY726527.1 coordinate 47,433,408, forward strand.
GAAAAATTCTTAAAACTTCTGTAATATACCATGAATAACTTCAATATGTATGTAATTATTTTGTAGCTTCATGGAAGTTGGACCTGTGCCATAGGAACAATAGTTGATTACACAAAATAGGTACCTCTTTTCCCTACTCAGATTTTACCATACAATAATATGCATCCTGGCAAAAATGGACACACCTTTGTACATAAAATGTAACATTCGCAACTTTACATTAATCTTTAGATTATTAGTTTGTTTTAATCAACCATTCTATTTCTGTATAATTTTATAATGAACTTGATCAAAAGGTCAGTGATTCAGTAAAATGTCAGTTTAAACATATTTCATTGTCCAAAAACATGACAATAGGATCAGATAGAAGTTTTACAACTTAGAACATCTTCTCCTTTATATAAACAATATATATATGTATATAGTTGAACATATATACAAAAAAGGTACAACATTTATTAATTACAAAGACATGAAATGTACCAGTGAAACAAGATTTGATATTTGCCGAATGACAAATCAAACCCATCTTTACTATAATTGGACTTTATACAACACTGAAGAATAAAGAAAAAGCAATAACTTTGAACTGGATAAATAATGCTGTAAAGTTAGAGTCTCTTAGAATTCAGTTACAAAACTTACAAGTCTGAAGTTATATATTAAATAAAATGTTGGTACTTCTAATCCTACATTACAGATAAATATTGCATTTCATATAAATATTCTGAATAGCACATCATGGAGATGAATGTCATTTTCTATTCTTATGTTAAAATGTTATTGAAATGGAGAGAAAGAGGTATATTCCACACTATTTTGTTCAAAATTCATCATTAATAAAACTGAAAGGAATGATGTCATTTTGAAACAAATAAATATTAAATAGCTATCCATTTTTCTGACAAATATTGTGAAACTATTATAATATCAGTAATATTTCCGTCATTATATTTCCATATGATATATAATATATATTGTACATGTATATTCACAACTGCTGCATTTAATTATATGTCTTGCACATTTTGAAAGTCATCATCTAATTGTATTCTCATGTGACAGTTTATTATATCTTGAGTAAAATAAAGTTGAAATCTTCTTCATAATTTAAACAAATTACTTCTGAATAGAGAGCTAATCAATTAGACATACTAAGGAATAATGAAAAAGTTGTATATCTAATATGAAAACTTGTACAATTATTATAATGATCCAACATTATGCTAATTAAAAACAACCAATCAAAAGTCAACTGACATTCAAGCATGTCAAATTTTAATATATCATGTTATTAGTCATCATAAGTTCAAACCAGATATAGAAAATACATACATAACCACAATCTTAGAACACAAAGTCATACAACAAGGAGTTTGGCGATCAGATTCCATATCAATGAACAAATCTTGTGGTAAGAACAATCTCAACCAAAGTACACTATGAACCATACATGTATTATTTGTGGTTTTCTGAACAGTTAGCTATTAACTGGTAACAGGTATATTGTGAAAAGGGATATGTACAGTTCAGTGACATTATATATAGTGTTGAACCATACATGTTTAGTTTTTTAATAAGTGAAATGGGGAATGTAAAGCTGTGAGTTATATATAGTGTTGAGCAGTACATTTTAATATAGAAGGTTTTTAATCAGTGAAATTTGGAAAGTACAGCTCAGTGACATTAGCTGAAGTGTTGAGCCATAGTGTTAGTATGGGGGTGGTTTGTGTAATTAGGTGAAGCATAGTATATAGAAAACCATAACAAACCATACATGTATTTTTTCATAAGTGAAATGGGGAATGTAAAGCTGTGAGTTATATAGTGTTGAGCAGTACATTTTTAGTATGAGGTTTTTAATCAGTGAAATTTGGAAAGTGCAGCTTAGTGGCATTAGCTGAAGTGTTAAGCCATAGTGTTAGTATGGGGGTGGTGTTAGTAATTAGGTGAAGCATAGTATATAGAAAACCATAACAAAGCATGTCTGATACATTTTTTTCAAAGTAGACTTTCTGACTACATTTATCTGTTCATTATATGGCCATCTGATAATAGTGTACAAACTACCTATGAAAAGAACTTTGTGCCCTAATACCGGAGCCAGTATATATTTTTTACCATAATTAGTAGCCAAACCTGCCTTAAAGGGCACCTCTATATAACAAATCAATGTATATAAAGGACAATCTCATTCTCTCCCATTAATGAATAGTGCATATAATGTTAACCTCGATATAAAGGGCAACTGCTCATAAAGGCCACATTATCAGGTTCCCTTGAGTGGCCTTTATATACAGATTTGACTGTACATATAAAAAATGTCGCTTTTTTCATATTAACTCCATCAATTAAAAAAAATCAATTGATTCAACCCAAATGAGACAAAGATTTTATAGATTTAAAAAGTTGAAATGTGATCTTCATAATTAAAAAGAAGATCCATTATTAATTTTGTTATTTAGTACTCCTAGTAAAAAGTGAGAAATTATAATAGAAATTTGACTTCCCTTAACCTGTATTTACAAATTTGATGTGTGCCAAGTTTCTCATTGAAATATTGAACTTCATTTTTTACTCTAATAATTCTAAAAGGTTTGAACATGTGCACAAAGCATACATCAGTGTAATAACATATCACAAATAACAGATACATTCACAAAATAGTTCTTTATCATGTGATCTTTTATCATTACATCTTATGTTTTATCATAACATCTATCTGTGTATAACTAACTGTTAATCATGTAAATGTATACCATAACATCTGTTTATGTATAACTAACTGTTGATCCAGTACATGTATATCATTACATCTGTCTACTATAACTAACTGTTCATCCACTACATGTATACCATTACATCTGTCTATGCATAACTAACTGTTGATCCAGTACATGTATACCATAACATCTGTCTATGTATAACTGACTGTTGATTCAGTACATGTATACCATTACATCTGTCTATGTATAACTAACTGTTGATCCAGTACATGTATATCCATTACATCTTTCTACGTATAACTAACTATTGATCCAGTACATGTATATCCATTACATCTGTCTACCATAACTAACTGTTGATCCAGTACATGTATACCATTACATCTGCCTATGTATAACTAACTGTTGATCCAGTACATGTATACCATAACATCTGTCTATGTATAACTAACTGTTGATCCAGTACATGTATACCATAACATCTGTCTATGTATAATTAACTGTTGATCCATTACATGTATACCATTACATCTGTCTATGTATAACTAACTGTTGATCCAGTACATGTATATCCATTACATCTGTATATGTATAACTAACTGTTGATCCAGTACATGTATACCATAACATCTGTCTATGTATAACTAACTGTTGATTCAGTACATGTATACCATTACATCTGTCTATGTATAACTAACTGTTGATCCAGTACATGTATATCATTATATCTGTCTACTATAACTAACTGTTAATCCAGTACATGTATACCATAACATCTGTCTATGTATAATTAACTGTAGATCCAGTACATGTATATCCATTACATCTGTCTACTATAACTAACTGTTGATCCAGTACATGTATACCATAACATCTGTCTATGTATAACTAACTGTTGATCCAGTACATGTATACCATAACATCTGTCTATGTATAACTAACTGTTGATCCAGTACATGTATACCATAACATCTGTCTATGTATAACTAACTGTTGATCCAGTACATGTATACCATTACATCTGTCTATGCATAACTAACTGTTGATCCAGTACATTTATATCCATTACATCTGTCTATGTATAACTAACTGTTGATCCAGTACATGTATACCATAACATCTGTCTATGTATAACTAACCGTGGATCCAGTACATGTATACCATTACATCTGTCTATGTATAACTAACTTTTGATCCAATACATGTATACCATAACATTTGTCTATGTATAACTAAATGCTGATCCAGTACATGTATACCATTACATCTGTCTATGTATAACTAACTGTTGATCCAGTACATGCATATCCATTACATCTCTCTACTATAACTAACTGTTGATCCAGTACATGTATACCATTACATCTGTCTATGTATAACTAAATGTTGATCCAGTACATGAATTCCATAAGATCTGTCTATGTATAGCTAACTGTTGATCCAGTACATGTATACCATTACATCTGTCTATGTATAAGTAACTGTTGATCCAGTACATGTATATCCATTACATCTTTCTATGTATAACTAACTGTTGATCCAGTACATGTATACCATTACATCTGTCTATGTATAACTAACTGTTGATCCAGTACATGTATATCCATTACATCTGTCTATGCATAACTAACTGTTGATCCAGTAGATGTACATGTATATCCATTACATCTGTCTACATATAACTAACTGTACGAAAACTATAGAAAACCATTAGTTTCCATAATTTCATTATACATATACCACTACATTTGTAATAACTATTTAAGATACAATTAAGTAACCATGGATAATAAAAAAAACAGTCTCACAGCATCCAATGAGTATGTAATCACCTCGCCTGCATTTCAATCTCAGACTTCAAAATTATACACAAAAGATCGAAATATGTAAATTAAAACAAGTCAAAATTCAAACTGCATCCGAATTCCTAGTTTGGTTTCATTTGAATCAATTGTGTGCTTTTATATATATATAAATCAAAATTAGCACAATTTGCTCAATCTGTACATTAGTTAAATGGGCATTCCTCCGACAGAAAACCTAGAATATATGTATCACAGAGCTGATATCAACTCTTGAGCCCATTGTGACTTGAAATGAAGTAGTGATGGACTTTTGAAAAAAGTAAAGCTCGTTGTGACTTGAAATGAGGCAGTGATGGATATTTGAAAAAAGTAAAGATAGACAATGGACAAGTGATTGCAAAATTGAAATTGTTGCTAGATTTGACACAGATTATTTCTTCATAGAAACTTTTACGAAACAACAAAAAGTTTAATTGTAATACAAATTCTCACAATACAAACAACAACTTGTTCTTAAAATATCAAGCAACAAAAACAATTGAGAGCAAATAAATCACCCTTTAAGTGTATTACACAAAATACTGGTGAATACCTCATTTCACAAACTGTGGGAGAGTTGATTTTAAAATACACTGGAGAATACAATACATATTTTGCATAGTTTCAGGAAGGTATGTTGTAAACTGTATGAGTAGTTATAAATTATACAAAAATCTACAAACATCATGAGCACTACTAGTATATGAGATACCTAGCTCCAATATAATAATTCTGTGAAAGCCTAAGATTTTGTATTTAAAATACATTGTAATAGGATTTACAGAATATATGTATCTTCTAATGAAAATGTGACAAAAATGAAAATTTCAACAACAAAAAAACAACAAAAAAATAGTCTTGAATGTCTCTGTGAATTGAGGTGCACAACATTATTATGTATAAATATGGTCTTTAAAGTTTCAGCGAAATATAACACAAAATAAGCACACTCTGCTGAAGATGACAAAGATTCAAAAGATGGAAAAATTCTTAAAACTTCTGTAATATACCATGAATAACTTCAATATGTATGTAATTATTTTGTAGCTTCATGGAAGTTGGACCTGTGCCATAGGAACAATAGTTGATTACACAAAATAGGTACCTCTTTTCCCTACTCAGATTTTACCATACAATAATATGCATCCTGGCAAAAATGGACACACCTTTGTACATAAAATGTAACATTCGCAACTTTACATTAATCTTTAGATTATTAGTTTGTTTTAATCAACCATTCTATTTCTGTATAATTTTATAATGAACTTGATCAAAAGGTCAGTGATTCAGTAAAATGTCAGTTTAAACATATTTCATTGTCCAAAAACATGACAATAGGATCAGATACAAGTTTTACAACTTAGAACATCTTCTCCTTTATATAAACAATATATATATGTATATAGTTGAACATATATACAAAAAAGGTACAACATTTATTAATTACAAAGACATGAAATGTACCAGTGAAACAAGATTTGATATTTGCCGAATGACAAATCAAACCCATCTTTACTATAATTGGACTTTATACAACACTGAAGAATAAAGAAAAAGCAATAACTTTGAACTGGATAAATAGTGCTGTAAAGTTAGAGTCTCTTAGAATTCAGTTACAAAACTTACAAGTCTGAAGTTATATATTAAATAAAATGTTGGTACTTCTAATCCTACATTACAGATAAATATTGCATTTCATATAAATATTCTGAATAGCACATCATGGAGATGAATGTCATTTTCTATTCTTATGTTAAAATGTTATTGAAATGGAGAGAAAGAGGTATATTCCACACTATTTTGTTCAAAATTCATCATTAATAAAACTGAAAGGAATGATGTCATTTTGAAACAAATAAATATTAAATAGCTATCCATTTTTCTGACAAATATTGTGAAACTATTATAATATCAGTAATATTTCCGTCATTATATTTCCATATGATATATAATATATATTGTACATGTATATTCACAACTGCTGCATTTAATTATATGTCTTGCACATTTTGAAAGTCATCATCTAATTGTATTCTCATGTGACAGTTTATTATATCTTGAGTAAAATAAAGTTGAAATCTTCTTCATAATTTAAACAAATTACTTCTGAATAGAGAGCTAATCAATTAGACATACTAAGGAATAATGAAAAAGTTGTATATCTAATATGAAAACTTGTACAATTATTATAATGATCCAACATTATGCTAATTAAAAACAACCAATCAAAAGTCAACTGACATTCAAGCATGTCAAATTTTAATATATCATGTTATTAGTCATCATAAGTTCAAACCAGATATAGAAAATACATACATAACCACAATCTTAGAACACAAAGTCATACAACAAGGAGTTTGGCGATCAGATTCCATATCAATTAACAAATCTTGTGGTAAGAACAATCTCAACCAAAGTACACTATGAACCATACATGTATTATTTGTGGTTTTCTGAACAGTTAGCTATTAACTGGTAACAGGTATATTGTGAAAAGGGATATGTACAGTTCAGTGACATTATATATAGTGTTGAACCATACATGTTTAGTTTTTTAATAAGTGAAATGGGGAATGTAAAGCTGTGAGTTATATATAGTGTTGAGCAGTACATTTTAATATAGAAGGTTTTTAATCAGTGAAATTTGGAAAGTACAGCTCAGTGACATTAGCTGAAGTGTTGAGCCATAGTGTTAGTATGGGGGTGGTTTGTGTAATTAGGTGAAGTATAGTATATAGAAAACCATAACAAACCATACATGTATTTTTTAATAAGTGAAATGGGGAATGTAAAGCTGTGAGTTATATAGTGTTGAGCAGTACATTTTTAGTATAGGAGGTTTTTAATCAGTGAAATTTGGAAAGTGCAGCTTAGTGGCATTAGCTGAAGTGTTAAGCCATAGTGTTAGTATGGGGGTGGTGTTAGTAATTAGGTGAAGCATAGTATATAGAAAACCATAACAAAGCATGTCTGATACATTTTTTTCAAAGTAGACTTTCTGACTACATTTATCTGTTCATTATATGGCCATCTGATAATAGTGTACAAACTACCTATGAAAAGAACTTTGTGCCCTAATACCGGAGCCAGTATATATTTTTTACCATAATTAGTAGCCAAACCTGCCTTAAAGGGCACCTCTATATAACAAATCAATGTATATAAAGGACAATCTCATTCTCTCCCATTAATGAATAGTGCATATAATGTTAACCTCGATATAAAGGGCAACTGCTCATAAAGGCCACATTATCAGGTTCCCTTGAGTGGCCTTTATATACAGATTTGACTGTACATATAAAAAATGTCGCTTTTTTCATATTAACTCCATCAATTAAAAAAAATCAATTGATTCAACCCAAATGATACAAAGATTTTATAGATTTAAAAAGTTGAAATGTGATCTTCATAATTAAAAAGAAGATCCATTATTAATTTTGTTATTTAGTACTCCTAGTAAAAAGTGAGAAATTATAATAGAAATTTGACTTCCCTTAACCTGTATTTACAAATTTGATGTGTGCCAAGTTTCTCATTGAAATATTGAACTTCATTTTTTACTCTAATAATTCTAAAAGGTTTGAACATGTGCACAAAGCATACATCAGTGTAATAACATATCACAAATAACAGATACATTCACAAAATAGTTCTTTATCATGTGATCTTTTATCATTACATCTTATGTTTTATCATAACATCTATCTGTGTATAACTAACTGTTAATCATGTAAATGTATACCATAACATCTGTTTATGTATAACTAACTGTTGATCCAGTACATGTATATCATTACATCTGTCTACTATAACTAACTGTTCATCCACTACATGTATACCATTACATCTGTCTATGCATAACTAACTGTTGATCCAGTACATGTATACCATAACATCTGTCTATGTATAACTGACTGTTGATTCAGTACATGTATACCATTACATCTGTCTATGTATAACTAACTGTTGATCCAGTACATGTATATCCATTACATCTTTCTACGTATAACTAACTATTGATCCAGTACATGTATATCCATTACATCTGTCTACCATAACTAACTGTTGATCCAGTACATGTATACCATTACATCTGCCTATGTATAACTAACTGTTGATCCAGTACATGTATACCATAACATCTGTCTATGTATAACTAACTGTTGATCCAGTACATGTATACCATAACATCTGTCTATGTATAATTAACTGTTGATCCATTACATGTATACCATTACATCTGTCTATGTATAACTAACTGTTGATCCAGTACATGTATATCCATTACATCTGTATATGTATAACTAACTGTTGATCCAGTACATGTATACCATAACATCTGTCTATGTATAACTAACTGTTGATTCAGTACATGTATACCATTACATCTGTCTATGTATAACTAACTGTTGATCCAGTACATGTATATCATTATATCTGTCTACTATAACTAACTGTTAATCCAGTACATGTATACCATAACATCTGTCTATGTATAATTAACTGTAGATCCAGTACATGTATATCCATTACATCTGTCTACTATAACTAACTGTTGATCCAGTACATGTATACCATAACATCTGTCTATGTATAACTAACTGTTGATCCAGTACATGTATACCATAACATCTGTCTATGTATAACTAACTGTTGATCCAGTACATGTATACCATAACATCTGTCTATGTATAACTAACTGTTGATCCAGTACATGTATACCATTACATCTGTCTATGCATAACTAACTGTTGATCCAGTACATTTATATCCATTACATCTGTCTATGTATAACTAACTGTTGATCCAGTACATGTATACCATAACATCTGTCTATGTATAACTAACCGTGGATCCAGTACATGTATACCATTACATCTGTCTATGTATAACTAACTGTTGATCCAGTACATGCATATCCATTACATCTCTCTACTATAACTAACTGTTGATCCAGTACATGTATACCATTACATCTGTCTATGTATAACTAAATGTTGATCCAGTACATGAATTCCATAAGATCTGTCTATGTATAGCTAACTGTTGATCCAGTACATGTATACCATTACATCTGTCTATGTATAAGTAACTGTTGATCCAGTACATGTATATCCATTACATCTTTCTATGTATAACTAACTGTTGATCCAGTACATGTATACCATTACATCTGTCTATGTATAACTAACTGTTGATCCAGTACATGTATATCCATTACATCTGTCTATGCATAACTAACTGTTGATCCAGTAGATGTACATGTATATCCATTACATCTGTCTACATATAACTAACTGTACGAAAACTATAGAAAACCATTAGTTTCCATAATTTCATTATACATATACCACTACATTTGTAATAACTATTTAAGATACAATTAAGTAACCATGGATAATAAAAAACCAGTCTCACAGCATCCAATGAGTATGTAATCACCTCGCCTGCATTTCAATCTCAGACTTCAAAATTATACACAAAAGATCGAAATATGTAAATTAAAACAAGTCAAAATTCAAACTGCATCCGAATTCCTAGTTTGGTTTCATTTGAATCAATTGTGTGCTTTTATATATATATAAATCAAAATTAGCACAATTTGCTCAATCTGTACATTAGTTAAATGGGCATTCCTCCGACAGAAAACCTAGAATATATGTATCACAGAGCTGATATCAACTCTTGAGCCCATTGTGACTTGAAATGAAGTAGTGATGGACTTTTGAAAAAAGTAAAGCTCGTTGTGACTTGAAATGAGGCAGTGATGGATATTTGAAAAAAGTAAAGATAGACAATGGACAAGTGATTGCAAAATTGAAATTGTTGCTAGATTTGACACAGATTATTTCTTCATAGAAACTTTTACGAAACAACAAAAAGTTTAATTGTAATACAAATTCTCACAATACAAACAACAACTTGTTCTTAAAATATCAAGCAACAAAAACAATTGAGAGCAAATAAATCACCCTTTAAGTGTATTACACAAAATACTGGTGAATACCTCATTTCACAAACTGTGGGAGAGTTGATTTTAAAATACACTGGAGAATACAATACATATTTTGCATAGTTTCAGGAAGGTATGTTGTAAACTGTATGAGTAGTTATAAATTATACAAAAATCTACAAACATCATGAGCACTACTAGTATATGAGATACCTAGCTCCAATATAATAATTCTGTGAAAGCCTAAGATTTTGTATTTAAAATACATTGTAATAGGATTTACAGAATATATGTATCTTCTAATGAAAATGTGACAAAAATGAAAATTTCAACAACAAAAAAACAACAAAAAAATAGTCTTGAATGTCTCTGTGAATTGAGGTGCACAACATTATTATGTATAAATATGGTCTTTAAAGTTTCAGCGAAATATAACACAAAATAAGCACACTCTGCTGAAGATGACAAAGATTCAAAAGATGGAAAAATTCTTAAAACTTCTGTAATATACCATGAATAACTTCAATATGTATGTAATTATTTTGTAGCTTCATGGAAGTTGGACCTGTGCCATAGGAACAATAGTTGATTACACAAAATAGGTACCTCTTTTCCCTACTCACATTTTACCATACAATAATATGCATCCTGGCAAAAATGGACACACCTTTGTACATAAAATGTAACATTCACAACTTTACATTAATCTTTAGATTATTAGTTTGTTTTAATCAACCATTCTATTTCTGTATAATTTTATAATGAACTTGATCAAAATGTCAGTGATTCAGTAAAATGTCAGTTTAAACATATTTCATTGTCCAAAAACATGACAATAGGATCAGATACAAGTTTTACAACTTAGAACATCTTCTCCTTTATATAAACAATATATATATATATAGTTGAACATATATACAAAAAAGCTACAACATTTATTAATTACAAAGACATGAAATGTACCAGTGAAACAAGATTTGCTATTTGCCGAATGACAAATCAAACCCATCTTTACTATAATTGGACCTTATACAACACTGAAGAATAAAGAAAAAGCAATAACTTTAAACTGGATAAATAGTGCTGTAAAGTTAGAGTCTCTTAGAATTCAGTTACAAAACTTACAAGTTTGAAGTTATATATTAAATAAAATGTTGGTACTTCTAATCCTACATTACAGATAAATATTGCATTTCATATAAATATTCTGAATAGCACATCATGGAGATGAATGTCATTTTCTATTCTTATGTTAAAATGTTATTGAAATGGAGAGAAAGAGGTATATTCCACAGTATTTTGTTCAAAATTCATCATTAATAAAACTGAAAGGGATGATGTCATTTTGAAACAAATAAATATTAAATAGCTATCCATTTTTCTGACAAATATTGTGAAACTATTATAATATCAGTAATATTTCCTTTATTATATTTCCATATGATATATAATATTATATATTGTACATGTATATTCACAACTGCTGCATTTAATTATATGTCTTGCACATTTTGAAAGTCATCATCTAATTGTATTCTCATGTGACAGTTTATTATATCTTGAGTAAAATAAAGTTGAAATCTTCTTCATAATTTAAACAAATTACTTCTGAATAGAGAACTAATCAATTAGACATACTAAGGAATAATGAAAAAGTTGTATATCTAATATGAAAACTTGTACAATTATTATAATGATCCACATTATGCTAATTAAAAACAACCAATCAAAAGTCAACTGACATTCAAGCATGTCAAATTTTAATATATCATGTTATTAGTCATCATAAGTTCAAACCAGATATAGAAAATACATACATAACCACAATCTTAGAACACAAAGCCATACAACAAGGAGTTTGGCGATCAGATTCCATATCAATGAACAAATCTTGTGGTAAGAACAATCTCAACCAAAGTACACTATGAACCATACATGTATTATTTGTGGTTTTCTGAACAGTTAGCTATTAACTGGTAACAGGTATATTGTGAAAAGGGATATGTACAGTTCAGTGACATTATATATAGTGTTGAACCATACATGTTTAGTTTTTTAATAAGTGAAATGGGGAATGTAAAGCTGTGGGTTATATATAGTGTTGAGCAGTACATTTTAATATAGGAGGTTTTTAATCAGTGAAATTTGGAAAAGTACAGCTCAGTGACATTAGCTGAAGTGTTCAGCCATAGTGTTAGTACAGGGCTGGTATTAGTAATTAGGTGAAGCATAGTATATAGAAAACAATAACAAAGCATGTCTGATACATTTTTTTCAAAGTAGACTTTCTGACTACATTTATCTGTTCATTATATAGCCATCTGATAATAGTGTACAAACTAGCTATGAAAAGAAATTTGTGCCCTAATACCGGAGCCAGTATATATTTTTACCATAATTAGTAGCAAAACCTGCCTTAAAGGGCACCTCTATATAACAAATCAATGTATATAAAGGACAATCTCATTCTCTCCCATTAATGAATAGTGCATATAATGTTAACCTCTATATAAAGGGCAACTGCTCATAAAGGCCACATTATCAGGTTCCCTTGAGTGGCCTTTATATACAGGTTTGACTGTACATATAAAAAATGTCGCTTTTTTTACAACAACTCCATCAATTAAAAAAAATCAATTGATTCAACCCGAATGAGACAAAAATTTTATAGATTTAAAAAGTTGAAATGTGATCTTCATAATTAAAAAGATCCATTATTAATTTTGTTATTTTGTACTCCTAGTAAATTGTGAGAAATTATTATAGAAATTTGGCTTCCCTTAACCTGTATTTACAAATTTGATGTGTGCCAAGTTTCTCATTGAAATATTGAACTTCATTTTTTACTATAATAATTCTCAAAGGTTTGAACATGTTCACAAAGCATACATCAGAGTAATAATATATCACAAATAACTGATACATTCACAAAAATAGTTCTTTATCATGTGATCTTTTATCATTACATCTAATGTTTTATCATAACATCGATCCATGTATAGCTAACTGTTAATCATGTAAATGTATACCATAACATCTGTCTATGTATAACTAACTGTTGATTCAGTACATGTATACCATAACATATGCCTATGTATAACTAACTGTTGATCCAGTACATGTATACCATAACATCTGTCTATGTATAACTAACTGTTGATTCAGTACATGTATATCCATTACATCTGTCTACTATAATTAACTGTTGATCCAGTACATGTATACCATTACATCTGTCTATGTATAACTAACTGTTGATCTAGTACATGTATACCATTACATCTGTCTATGTATAACTAACTGTTGCTCCAGTACATGTATACCATAACATCTGTCTATGTATAACTAACTGTTGATCTAGTACATGTATACCATTACATCTGTCTATGTATAACTAACTGTTGATCCATTACATGTATATCCATTACATCTGTCTACTATAACTAACTGTTGATCCAGTACATGTATACCATTACATCTGTCTATGTATAGCTAACTGTTGATCCAGTACATGTATATCCATTACATCTGTCTATGCATAACTAACTGTTGATCCAGTACATGTACATGTATATCCATTACATCTGTCTACATATAACTAACTGTACGAAAACTCTAGAAAACCATTAGTTTCCATAATTTCATTATACATATACCATTACATTTGTAATAACTATTTAAGATACAATTAAGTAACCATGGATAATAAAAAACCAGAGTCTCACAGCATCCAATGAGTATGTAATCACCTCGCCTGCATTTCAATCTCAGACTTCAAAATTATACACAAAAGATCGAAATATGTAAATTAAAACAAGTCAAAATTCACACTGCATCCGAATTCCTAGGATGGTTTCATTTGAATCAATTGTGTGCTTTTATATATATATAAATCAAAATTAGCACAATTTGCTCAGTCTGTACATTAGTTAAATGGGCATTCCTCCGACAGAAAACCTAGAATATATGTATCACAGAGCTGATATTAACTCTTGAGCCCATTGTGACTTGAAATGAAGTAGTGATGGACTTTTGAAAAAAGTAAAGCTCGTTGTGACTTGAAATGAAGCAGTGATGGATATTTGAAAAAAAGTAAAGATAGACAATGGACGACAAGTGATTGCAAAATTGAAATTGTTGCTAGATTTGACACAGATTATTTCTTCATAGAATCTTTTAGGAAACAACAAAAAGTTTAATTGTAATACACATTCTCACAATACAAACAACAACTTGTTCTTAAAATATCTAGCAACAAAAACAATTGAGAGCAAATAAATCATCCTTTCAGTGTATTACACAAAATACTGGTGAATACCTCATTTCACAAACTGTGGGAGAGTTGATTTTAAAATATACTGGAGAATACAATACATATTTTGCATAGTTTCAGAAAGGTATGTTGTAAACTGTACGAGTAGTTATAAATTATACAAAATCTACAAACATCATGAGCACTACTAGTATATGAGATACCTAGCTCCAATATAATAATTCTGTGAAAGCCTAGGATTTTGTATTTAAAATAATAGGATTTACAGAAAATATGTATCTTCTAATGAAAATGTGACAAAAATGAAAATTTCAACAACAAAAAAATAGTCTTGAATGTCTCTGTAAATTGAGGTGCACAACATTATTATGTATAAATATGGTCTTTAAAGTTTCAGGGAAATATAACACAAAATAAGCACAGTCTGCTGAAGATGACAAAGATTCAAAAGATGGAAAAATTCTTAACACTTCTGTAATATACCATGAATTACTTCAATATGTATGTAATTATTTTGTAGCTTCATGGAAGTTGGACCTGTGCCATAGGAACAATAGTTGATTACACAAAATAGGTACCTCTTTTCCCTACTCACATTTTACCATACAATAATATGCATCCTGGCAAAAATGGACACACCTTTGTACATAAAATGTAACATTCGCAACTTTACATTAATCTTTAGATTATTAGTTTGTTTTAATAAACCATTCTATTTCTGTATAATTTTATAATGAACTTGATCAAAAGGTCAGTGATTCAGTAAAATGTCAGTTTAAACATATTTCATTGTCCAAAAACATGACAATAGGATCAGATATAAGTTTTACAACTTAGAACATCTTCTACTTTATATAAACAATATATATATATAGATAGTTGAACATATATACAAAAAAGCTACAACATTTATTAATTACAAAGACATGAAATGCACCAGTGAAACAAGATTTGCTATTTGCCAAATGACAAATCAAACCCATCTTTACCATAATTGGACCTTATACAACACTGAAGAATAAAGAAAAAGCAATAACTTTGAACTGGATAAATAGTGCTGTAAAGTTAGAATCTCTTAGAATTCAGTTACAAAACTTACAAGTCTGAAGTTATATATTAAATAAAATGTTGGTACTTCTAATCCTACATTACAGATAAATATTGCATTTCATATAAATATTCTGAATAGCACATCATGGAGATGAATGTCATTTTCTATTCTTATGTTAAAATGTTATTGAAATGGAGAGAAAGAGGTATATTCCACAGTATTTTGTTCAAAATTCATCATTAATAAAACTGAAAGGAATGATGTCATTTTGAAACAAATAAATATTAAATAGCTATCCATTTTTCTGACAAATATTGTGAAACTATTATAATATCAGTAATATTTCCTTCATTATATTTCCATATGATATATAATATTATATATTGTACATGTATATTCACAACTGCTGCATTTAATTATATGTCTTGCACATTTTGAAAGTCATCATCTAATTGTATTCTCATGTGACAGTTTATTATATCTTGAGTAAAATAAAGTTGAAATCTTCTTCATAATTTAAACAAATTACTTCTGAATAGAGAACTAATCAATTAGACATACTAAGGAATAATGAAAAAGTTGTACATCTAATATGAAAACTTGTACAATTATTATAATGATCCAACATTATGCTAATTAAAAACAACCAATCAAAAGTCAACTGACATTCAAGCATGTCAAATTTTAATATATCATGTTATAAGTCATCATAAGTTCAAACCAGATATAGAAAATACATACATAACCACAATCTTAGAACACAGTCATACAACAAGGAGTTTGGCGATCAGATTCCATATCAATGAACAAATCTTGTGGTAAGAACAATCTCAACCAAAGTACACTATGAACCATACATGTATTATTTGTGGATTTCTGAACAGTTAGCTGTTAACTGGTAACAGGTATATTGTGAAAAGGGATATGAACAGTTCAGTGACATTATATATAGTGTTGAACCACACATGTTTAGTTTTTTAATAAGTGAAATGGGGAATGTAAAGCTGTGAGTTATATATAGTGTTGAGCAGTACATTTTAATATAGGAGGTTTTTAATCAGTGAAATTTGGAAAGTACAGCTCAGTGACATTAGCTGAAGTGTTGAGCCATAGTGTTAGTATGGGGGTGGTTTGTGTAATTAGGTGAAGCATAGTATATAGAAAACCATAACAAACCATACATGTATTTTTTAATAAGTGAAATGGGGAATGTAAAGCTGTGAGTTATATAGTGTTGAGCAGTACATTTTTAGTATAGGAGGTTTTTAATCAGTGAAATTTGGAAAGTGCAGCTTAGTGGCATTAGCTGAAGTGTTAAGCCATAGTGTTAGTATGGGGGTGGTGTTAGTAATTAGGTGAAGCATAGTATATAGAAAACCATAACAAAGCATGTCTGATACATTTTTTTCAAAGTAGACTTTCTGACTACATTTATCTGTTCATTATATGGCCATCTGATAATAGTGCACAAACTAGCTATGAAAAGAACGTTGTGCCCTAATACCGGAGCCAGTATATATTTTTACCATAATTAGTAGCCAAACCTGCCTTAAAGGGCACCTCTATATAACAAATCAATGTATATAAAGGACAATCTCATTCTCTCCCATTAATGAATAGTGCATATAATGTTAACCTCTATATAAAGGGCAACTGCTCATAAAGGCCACATTATCAGGTTCCCTTGAGTGGCCTTTATATACAGGTTTGACTGTACATATAAAAAATATCGTTTTTTTATATCAACTCCATCAATTAAAAAAAAATCAATTGATTCAACCCAAATGAGACAAAGATTTTATAGATTTAAAAAGTTGAAATGTGATCTTCATAATTAAAAAGAAGATCCATTATTAATTTTGTTATTTTGTACTCCTAGTAAAAAGTGAGAAATTATTATAGAAATTTGGCTTCCCTTAACCTGTATTTACAAATTTGATGTGTGCCAAGTTTCTCAATGAAATATTGAACTTCACTTTTTACTATAATAATTCTCAAAGGTTTGAACATGTTCACAAACCATACATCAGAGTAATAATATATCACAAATAACTGAGACATTCACAAAAATAGTTCTTTATCATGTGATCTTTTATCATTACATCTTATGTTTAATCATAACATCTATCCATGTATAGCTAACTGTTAATCATGTAAATGTATACCATAACATCTGTCTATGTATAGCTAACTGTTGATTCAGTACATGTATACCATAACATCTGTCTATGTATAACTAACTGTTGATCCAGTACATGTATATCATTACATCTGTCTATGTATAACTAACTGTTGATCCAGTACATGTATATCCATTACATCTCTCTACTATAACTAACTGTTGATCCAGTACATGTATACCATTACATCTGTCTATGTATAACTAACTGTTGATCCAGTACATGTATACCATAACATCTGTCTATGTATAATTAACTGTTGATCCAGTACATGTATATCCATTACATCTGTCTACTATAACTAAGAATTTCTTCCATTGATATACCCTCCAGAGCTGGAAGTTAAAGAGACCACCGATACAGCTTCGTCCGCATCATTTTTGGACTTATACCTCGAATTTGACGACAGTGGTCAACTCAGTACTAAAATTTATGATAAGCGGGACGACTTCAATTTTAAAATCATAAATTTTCCAAACATGTGCAGCTTCTCCTGCATATGGTGTTTACATCTCGCAATTGATTCGCTATGCAAGGGCCAGTAGCAATTATTCTGATTTCCTGAAACGTCATCTTCATCTGAGAAACAGGCTACTGGACCAGGGCTATAAAAAGATTCGCCTTATTCGATCTCTTAAAAAGTTTATATTCCGATACCAATATCTTGTCGAAATATATTCCGTCTCTGCAGAAAAAATTATAAGCGATGCATTTTCATATAGTGAAAATGTATAAAGATAAAGAAGTCAAAAATGTCAAGAATTTTTTTTGTCAATGTGTGACGTAAAAATATTTTTGACATTTACGTCACCGAATATGGTACTGCTTTGACTACTATTTTACCTATTTTGTTCCTGTATTTAAATACTGTTACAGTGACAGCCGGAACCTTTGAACCGTAATGAGAGCGGGAGGTTTGGCGCCTTAAAATCTGATTCAACCCACCATTTCTTTAGAAATGCCTGTACCAAGTCAGGGTCATTACGGTTTTCACAGTTTTCCGGTTGTTGACTGATTTTGTCTGTTTATATAATTATGAGTTTTGACTTTCCCTTTGTAAGATTGTTCGGAGTTCGGTAATTTTGTTATTACCTTTATTAACTGTTGATCCAGCACATGCATACTATTACATCTGTCTATGTATAACTAACTGTTGATCCAGTACATGTATACCATAACATCTGTCTATGTATAACTAACTGTTGATCCAGTACATATATACCATAACATCTGTTTATGTATAACTGTTGCTCCAGTACATGTATACCATTACATCTGTCTATGTATTACTAACTGTTGATCCAGTACATGTATATCCATTACATCTGTCTATGTATAACTAACTGTTGATCCAGTACATGCATACCATAACATCTGTCTATGTATAACTAACCGTTGATCCAGTACATGTATACCGTTACATCTGTCTATGTATAACTAACTTTTGATCCAGTACATGTATACCATAACATCTGTCTATGTATAACTAACTGTTGATCAGGTACATGTATTCCATTACATCTGTCTATGTATAACTAATTGTTGATTCAGTACATGTATACTATTACATCTGTCTATGTATAACTCAATGTTGATCCAG
The DNA here is from genome assembly GCA_963383655.1 of Bathymodiolus septemdierum. Classification (NCBI taxonomy): domain Eukaryota; kingdom Metazoa; phylum Mollusca; class Bivalvia; order Mytilida; family Modiolidae; genus Bathymodiolus; species Bathymodiolus septemdierum. The sequence goes on from OY726527.1 coordinate 47,453,035, forward strand.
TACATGTATACCATTACATCTGTCTATGTATAACTAACTGTTCATCCAGTACATGTATATCCATTACATCTCTCTACTATAACTAACTTTTGATCCAGTACATGTATACTATTACATCTGTCTATGTATAACTAACTTTTGATCCAGTACATGTATACCATAACATCTGTCTATGTATAGCTAACTGTTGATCCAGTACATGTATATCCATTACATCTGTCTGTGCATAACTAACTGTTGATCCAGTACATGTACATTTATATCCATTACATCTGGCTACATATAACTAACTGTACGAAAACTCTAGAAAACCATTAGTTTCCATAATTTCATTATACATATACCATTACATTTGTAATAACTATTTAAGATACAAATAAGTAACCATGGATAATAAAAAACCAGAGTCTCACAGCATCCAATGAGTATGTAATCACCTCGCCTGCATTTCAATCTCAGACTTCAAAATTATACACAAAAGTTCGAAATATGTAAATTAAAACAAGTCAAAATTCAAACTGCATCCGAATTCCTAGTTTGGTTTCATTTGAATCAATTGTGTGCTTTTATATATATATAAATCAAAATTAGCACAATTTGCTCAATCTGTGCATTAGTTAAATGGGCATTCCTCCAACAGAAAACCTAGAATATATGTATCACAGAGCTGATATTAAATCTTGAGCCCATTGTGACTTGAAATGAAGCAGTGATGGAGTTTTGAAAAAAGTACAGCTCATTGTGACTTGAAATGAGGCAGTGATGGATATTTGAAAAAAGTAAAGATAGACAATGGACGACAAGTGATTGCAAAATTGAAATTGTTGCTAGATTTGACACAGATTATTTCTTCATAGAATCTTTTAGGAAACAACAAAAAGTTTAATTGTAATACACATTCTCACAATACAAACAACAACTTGTTCTTAAAATATCTAGCAACAAAAACAATTGAGAGCAAATAAATTACCCTTTAAGTGTATTACACAAAATACTGGTGAATACCTCATTTCACAAACTGTGGGAGAGCTGATTTTAAAATATACTGGAGAATACAATACATATTGTGCATAGTTTCAGGAAGGTATGTTGTAAACTGTATGAGTAGCTATAAATTATACAAAAATCTACAAACATCATGAGCACTACTAGTATATGAGATACATAGCTCCAATATAATAATTATGTGAAAGCCTAAGATTTTGTATTTAAAATAATAGGATTTACAGAAAATATGTATCTTCTAATGAAAATGTGACTAATATGAAAATTTCAACAACAAAAAAACAACAAAAAAATAGTCTTCAATGTCTCTGTGAATTGAGGTGCACAGCATTATTATGTATAAATATGGTCTTTAAAGTTTCAGGGAAATATAACACAAAATAAGCACACTCTGCTGAAGATGACAAAGATTCAAAAGATGGAAAAATTCTTAAAACTTCTGTAATATACCATGAATGACTTCAATATGTATGTAATTATTGTATAGCTTCATGGAAGTTGGACCTGTGCCATAGGAACAATAGTTGATTACACAAAATAGGTACCTCTTTTCCCTACTCACATTTTACCATACAATAATATGCATCCTGGCAAAAATGGACACACCTTTGTACATAAAATGTAACATTCGCAACTTTACATTAATCTTTAGATTATTAGTTTGTTTTAATCAACCATTCTATTTCTGTATAATTTTATAATGAACTTGATCAAAATGTCAGTGATTCAGTAAAATGTCAGTTTAAACATATTTCATTGTCCAAAAACATGACAATAGGATCAGATATAAGTTTTACAACTTAGAACATCTTCTACTTTATATAAACAATATATATATATAGATAGTTGAACATATATACAAAAAAGCTACAACATTTATTAATTACAAAGACATGAAATGCACCAGTGAAACAAGATTTGCTATTTGCCAAATGACAAATCAAACCCATCTTTACCATAATTGGACCTTATACAACACTGAAGAATAAAGAAAAAGCAATAACTTTGAACTGGATAAATAGTGCTGTAAAGTTAGAATCTCTTAGAATTCAGTTACAAAACTTACAAGTCTGAAGTTATATATTAAATAAAATGTTGGTACTTCTAATCCTACATTACAGATAAATATTGCATTTCATATAAATATTCTGAATAGCACATCATGGAGATGAATGTCATTTTCTATTCTTATGTTAAAATGTTATTGAAATGGAGAGAAAGAGGTATATTCCACAGTATTTTGTTCAAAATTCATCATTAATAAAACTGAAAGGAATGATGTCATTTTGAAACAAATAAATATTAAATAGCTATCCATTTTTCTGACAAATATTGTGAAACTATTATAATATCAGTAATATTTCCTTCATTATATTTCCATATGATATATAATATTATATATTGTACATGTATATTCACAACTGCTGCATTTAATTATATGTCTTGCACATTTTGAAAGTCATCATCTAATTGTATTCTCATGTGACAGTTTATTATATCTTGAGTAAAATAAAGTTGAAATCTTCTTCATAATTTAAACAAATTACTTCTGAATAGAGAACTAATCAATTAGACATACTAAGGAATAATGAAAAAGTTGTACATCTAATATGAAAACTTGTACAATTATTATAATGATCCAACATTATGTTAATTAAAAACAACCAATCAAAAGTCAACTGACATTCAAGCATATCAAATTTTAATATATCATGTTATTAGTCATCATAAGTTCACACCAGATATAGAAAATACATACATAACCACAATCTTAGAACACAAAGTCATACAACAAGAAGTTTGGCGATCAGATTCCATATCAATGAACAAATCTTGTGGTAAGAACAGTCTCAACCAAAGTACACTATGAAACATACATGTATTATTTGTGGTTTTCTGAACAGTTAGCTGTTAACTGGTAACAGGTATATTGTGAAAAGGGATATGAACAGTTCAGTGGCATTATATATAGTGTTGAACCACACATGTTTAGTTTTTTAATAAGTGAAATGGGGAATGTAAAGCTGTGAGTTATATATAGTGTTGAGCAGTACATTTTAATATAGGAGGTTTTTAATCAGTGAAATTTGGAAAGTACAGCTCAGTGACATTAGCTGAAGTGTTGAGCCATAGTGTTAGTATGGGGGTGGTTTGTGTAATTAGGTGAAGCATAGTATATAGAAAACCATAACAAACCATACATGTATTTTTTAATAAGTGAAATGGGGAATGTAAAGCTGTGAGTTATATAGTGTTGAGCAGTACATTTTTAGTATAGGAGGTTTTTAATCAGTGAAATTTGGAAAGTGCAGCTTAGTGGCATTAGCTGAAGTGTTAAGCCATAGTGTTAGTACAGGGGTGGTGTTAGTAATTAGGTGAAGCATAGTATATAGAAAACCATAACAAAGCATGTCTGATACATTTTTTTCAAAGTAGACTTTCTGACTACATTTATCTGTTCATTATATGGCCATCTGATAATAGTGTACAAACTAGCTATGAAAAGAACTTTGTGCCCTAATACCGGAGCCAGTATATATTTTTACCATAATTAGTAGCCAAACCTGCCTTAAAGGGCATCTCTATATAACAAATCAATGTATATAAAGGACAATCTCATTCTCTCCCATTAATGAATAGTTCATATAATGTTAACCTCGATATAAAGGGCAACTGCTCATAAGGCCACATTATCAGGTTCCCTTGAGTGGCCTTTATATACAGATTTGACTGTACATATAAAAAATGTCGCTTTTTTCATATCAACTCCATCAATTAAAAAAAAATCAATTGATTCAACCCAAATGAGACAAAAATTTTATAGATTTAAAAAGTTGAAATGTGATCTTCATAATTAAAAAGAATATCCATTATTAATTTTGTTATTTAGTACTCCTAGTAAAAAGTGAGAAATTATAATAGAAATTTGGCTTCCCTTAACCTGTATTTACAAATTTGATGTGTACCAAGTTTCTCATTGAAATATTGAACTTCATTTTTTACTATAATAATTCTAAAAGGTTTGAACATGTTCACAAAGCATACATCAGTGTAATAATATATCACAAATAACAGATACATTCACAAAAATAGTTCTTTATCATGTGATCTTTTATCATTACATCTTATGTTTTATCATAACATCTATCTGTGTATAACTAACTGTTAATCATGTAAATGTATACCATAACATCTGTTTATGTATAACTAACTGTTGATCCAGTACATGTATATCATTACATCTGTCTACTATAACTAACTGTTCATCCACTACATGTATACCATTACATCTGTCTATGTATAACTAACTGTTGATCCAGTACATGTATACCATAACATCTGTCTATGTATAACTAACTGTTGATCTATTACATGTATATCATTACATCTGTCTATGTATAACTAACTGTTGATCCAGTACATCTATACCATAACATCTGTCTATGTATAATTAACTGTTGATCCAGTACATGTATACCATTACATCTGTCTACCATAACTAACTGTTGATCCAGTACATGCATACCATTACATCTGCTTATGTATAACTAACTGTTGATCCAGTACATGTATACCATAACATCTGTCTATGTATAACTAACTGTTGATCCAGTACATGTATACCATAACATCTGTCTATGTATAATTAACTGTTGATCCATTACATGTATACCATTACATCTGTCTATGTATAACTAACTGTTGATCCAGTACATGTATATCCATTACATCTGTCTATGTATAACTAACTGTTGATCCAGTACATGTATACCATAGCATCTGTCTATGTATAACTAACTGTTGATTCAGTACATGTATACCATTACATCTGTCTATGTATAACTAACTGTTGATCCAGTACATGTATATCATTATATCTGTCTACTATAACTAACTGTTAATCCAGTACATGTATACCATAACATCTGTCTATGTATAATTAACTGTAGATCCAGTACATGTATATCCATTACATCTGTCTACTATAACTAACTGTTGATCCAGTACATGTATACCATAACATCTGTCTATGTATAACTAACTGTTGATCCAGTACATGTATACCATAACATCTGTCTATGTATAACTAACTGTTGATCCAGTACATGTATACCATTACATCTGTCTATGTATAACTAACTGTTGATCCAGTACATGTATATCCATTACATCTGTCTATGTATAACTAACTGTTGATCCAGTACATGCATACCATAACATCTGTCTATGTATAACTAACCGTGGATCCAGTACATGTATACCATTACATCTGTCTATGTATAACTAAGTTTTGATCCAATACATGTGTACCATAACATCTGTCTATGTATAACTAACTGTTGATCCAGTACATGTATTCCATTACATCTGTCTATGTATAACTAACTGTTGATTCAGTACATGCATACCATTACATCTGTCTATGTATAACTAACTGTTGATCCAGTACATGTATACCATTACATCTGTCTATGTATAAATAACTGTTGATCCAGTACATGCATATCCATTACATCTCTCTACTATAACTAACTGTTGATCCAGTACATGTATACCATTACATCTGTCTATGTATAACTAAATGTTGATCCAGTACATGTATACCATTACATCTGTCTATGTATAAGTAACTGTTGATCCAGTACATGTATATCCATTACATCTTTCTATGTATAACTAACTGTTGATCCAGTACATGTATACCATAACATCTGTCTATGTATAACTAACTGTTGATCCAGTACATGTATATCCATTACATCTGTCTATGCATAACTAACTGTTGATCCAGTACATGTATACCATTACATCTGTCTATGTATAACTAACTGTTGATCCAGTACATGTATATCCATTACATCTGTCTATGCATAACTAACTGTTGATCCAGTAGATGTACATGTATATAAATTACATCTGTCTACATATAACTAACTGTACGAAAACTCTAGAAAACCATTAGTTTCCATAATTTCATTATACATATACCATTACATTTGTAATAACTATTTAAGATACAATTAAGTAACCATGGATAATAAAAAACCAGTCTCACAGCATCCAATGAGTATGTAATCACCTCGCCTGCATTTCAATCTCAGACTTCAAAATTATACACAAAAGATCGAAATATGTAAATTAAAACAAGTCAAAATTCAAACTGCATCCGAATTCCTAGTTTGGTTTCATTTGAATCAATTGTGTGCTTTTATATATATATAAATCAAAATTAGCACAATTTGCTCAATCTGTACATTAGTTAAATGGGCATTCCTCCGACAGAAAACCTAGAATATATGTATCACAGAGCTGATATTAACTCTTGAGCCCATTGTGACTTGAAATGAAGTAGTGATGGACTTTTGAAAAAAGTAAAGCTCGTTGTGACTTGAAATGAGGCAGTGATGGATATTTGAAAAAAGTAAAGATAGACAATGGACAAGTGATTGCAAAATTGAAATTGTTGCTAGATTTGACACAGATTATTTCTTCATAGAATCTTTTAGGAAACAACAAAAAGTTTAATTGTAATACAAATTCTCACAATACAAACAACAACTTGTTCTTAAAATATCAAGCAACAAAAACAATTGAGAGCAAATAAATCACCCTTTAAGTGTATTACACAAAATACTGGTGAATACCTCATTTCACAAACTGTGGGAGAGTTGATTTTAAAATACACTGGAGAATACAATACATATTTTGCATAGTTCCAGGAAGGTATGTTGTAAACTGTATGAGTAGTTATAAATTATACAAAAATCTACAAACATCATGAGCATTACTAGTATATGAGATACCTAGCTCCAATATAATAATTCTGTGAAAGCCTAAGATTTTGTATTTAAAATACATTGTAATAGGATTTACAGAATATATGTATCTTCTAATGAAAATGTGACAAAAATGAAAATTTCAACAACAAAAAAATAGTCTTGAATGTCTCTGTGAATTGAGGTGCACAACATTATTATGTATAAATATGGTCTTTAAATTTTCAGCGAAATATAACACAAAATAAGCACACTCTGCTGAAGATGACAAAGATTCAAAAGATGGAAAAATTCTTAAAACTTCTGTAATATACCATGAATAACTTCAATATGTATGTAATTATTTTGTAGCTTCATGGAAGTTGGACCTGTGCCATAGGAACAATAGTTGATTACACAAAATAGGTACCTCTTTTCCCTACTCACATTTTACCATACAATAATATGCATCCTGGCAAAAATGGACACACCTTTGTACATAAAATGTAACATTCGCAACTTTACATTAATCTTTAGATTATTAGTTTGTTTTAATAAACCATTCTATTTCTGTATAATTTTATAATGAACTTGATCAAAATGTCAGTGATTCAGTAAAATGTCAGTTTAAACATATTTCATTGTCCAAAAACATGACAATAGGATCAGATACAAGTTTTACAACTTAGAACATCTTCTCCTTTATATAAACAATATATATATATATATAGTTGAACATATATACAAAAAAGCTACAACCATTTATTAATTACAAAGACATGAAATGTACCAGTGAAACAAGATTTGCTATTTGCCTAATGACAAATCAAACTCATCTTTACTATAATTGGACCTTATACAACACTGAAGAATAAAGAAAAAGCAATAACTTTGAACTGGATAAATAGTGCTGTAAAGCTAGAGTCTCTTAGAATTCAGTTACAAAACTTACAAGTCTGAAGTTATATATTAAATAAAATGTTGGTACTTCTCATCCTACATTACAGATAAATATTGCATTTCATATAAATATTCTGAATAGCACATCATGGAGATGAATGTCATTTTCTATTCTTATGTTAAAATGTTATTGAAATGGAGAGAAAGAGGTATATTCCACAGTATTTTGTTCAAAATTCATCATTAATAAAACTGAAAGGAATGATGTCATTTTGAAACAAATAAATATTAAATAGCTATCCATTTTTCTGACAAATATTGTGAAACTATTATAATATCAGTAATATTTCCTTCATTATATTTCCATATGATATATAATATTATATATTGTACATGTATATTCACAACTGCTGCATTTAATTATATGTCTTGCACATTTTGAAAGTCATCATCTAATTGTATTCTCATGTGACAGTTTATTATATCTCAAGTAAAATAAAGTTGAAATCTTCTTCATAATTTAAACAAATTACTTCTGAATAGAGAACTAATCATTTAGACATACTAAGAAATAATGAAAAAGTTGTATATCTAATATGAAAACTTGTACAATTATTATAATGATCCAACATTATGCTAATTAAAAACAACCAATCAAAAGTCAACTGACATTCAAGCATGTCAAATTTTAATATATCATGTTATTAGTCATCATAAGTTTACACCAGATATAGAAAATACATACATAACCACAATCTTAGAACACAAAGTCATACAACAATGAGTTTGGCGATCAGATTCCATATCAATGAACAAATCTTGTGGTAAGAACAATCTCAACCAAAGTACACTATGAACCATACATGTATTATTTGTGGTTTTCTGAACAGTTAGCTGTTAACTGGTAACAGGTATATTGTGAAAAGGGATATGTACAGTTCAGTGACATTATATATAGTGTTGAACCATACATGTTTAGTTTTTTAATAAGTGAAATGGGGAATGTAAAGCTGTGAGTTATATATAGTGTTGAGTAGTATATTTTAATATAGGAGGTTTTTAATCAGTGAAATTTGGAAAAGTACAGCTCAGTGACATTAGCTGAAGTGTTCAGCCATAGTGTTAGTATGTGGGTGGTTTGTGTAATTAGGTGAAGCATAGTATATAGAAAACCATAACAAAATATACATGTATTTTTTAATAAGTGAAATGGGGAATGTAAAGCTGTGAGTTATATAGTGTTGAGCAGTACATTTTTTGAATAGGAGGTTTTTAATCAGTGAAATTTGGAAAGTGCAGCTTAGTGGCATTAGCTGAAGTGTTAAGCCATAGTGTTAGTACAGGGGTGGTGTTCGTAATTAGGTGAAGCATAGTATATAGAAAACCATAACAAAGCATGTCTGATACATTTTTTTCAAAGTAGACTTTCTGACTACATTTATCTGTTCATTATATGGCCATCTGATAATAGTGCACAAACTAGCTATGAAAAGAACTTTGTGCCCTAATACCGGAGCCAGTATATATTTTTACCATAATTAGTAGCCAAACCTGCATTAAAGGGCACCTCTATATAACAAATCAATGTATATAAAGGACAATCTCATTCTCTCCAATTAATGAATAGTGCATATAATGTTAACCTCTATATAAAGGGCAACTGCTCATAAAGGCCACAGTATCAGGTTCCCTTGAGTGGCCTTTATATACAGGTTTGACTGTACATATAAAAAATGTCGCTTTTTTATATCAACTCCATCAATTAAAAAAAATCAATTGATTCAACCCAAATGAGACAAAGATTTTATAGATTTAAAAAGTTGAAATGTGATCTTCATAATTTAAAAGAAGATCCATTATTAATTTTGTTATTTTGTACTCCTAGTAAAAAGTGAGAAATTATTATAGAAATTTGGCTTCCTTTAACCTGTATTTAAAAATTTAATGTGTGCCAAGTTTCTCATTGAAATATTGAACTTCATTCTTTACTATAATAATTCTCAAAGGTTTGAACATGTTTACAAAGCATACATCAGAGTAATAATATATCACAAATAACTGATACATTCACAAAAATAGTTCTTTATCATGTGATCTTTTATCATTACATCTTATGGTTTATCATAACATCTATCCATGTATAGCTAACTGTTAATCATGTAAATGTATACCATAACATCTGTCTATGTATAACTAACTGTTGATCCAGTACATGAATACCATAACATCTGTCTATGTATAACTAACTGTTGATTCAGTACATGTATACCATAATATCTGTCTATGTATAACTAACTGTTGATCCAGAACATGTATACCATAACATCTATGTATAACTAACTGTTGATCCAGTACATGTATACCATTACATCTGTCTATGTATAACTAACTTTTGATCCAATACATGTATACCATTACATCTGTCTACGTATAACTAACTGTTGATCCAGTACATGTATACCATAACATCTGTCTATGTATAACTAACTGTTGATCCAGTACGTATTCCATTACATCTGTCTATGTATAACTAACTGTTGATTCAGTACATGTATACCATTACATCTGTCTATGTATAACTAACTGTTGATCCAGTACATGTATACCCATTACATATGTCTACGTATAACTAACTTGATCCAGTACATGTATACCATTACATCTGTCTATGTATAACTAACTGTTGATCCAATACATGTATACCATTACATCTGTCTATGTATAACTAACTTTTGATCCAATACATGTATACCATTACATCTGTCTACGCATAACTAAATGTTGATCCAGTACATGTATATCCATTGCATCTTTCTATGTATAACTAACTGTTGATCCAGTACATGTATATCCATTACATCCGTCTACGTATAACTAATTGTACGAAAACTCTAGAAAACCATTAGATTCCATAATTTCATTATACATATACCATTACATTTGTAATAACTATTTAAGATACAATTAAGTAACCATGGATAATAAAAAACCAGAGTCTCGCAGCATCCAATGAGTATGTAATCACCTCGCCTGCATTTCAATTTCAGACTTCAAAATTATACACAAAAGATCGAAATATGTAAATTAAAACAAGTCAAAATTCAAACTGCATCCGAATTCCTACTTTGGTTTCATTTGAATCAAGTGTGTGCTTTTATATATATATAAATCAAAATTAGCACAATTTGCTCAATCTGTGCATTAGTTAAATGGGCATTCCTCCAACAGAAAACCTAGAATATATGTATCACAGAGCTGATATTAAATCTTGAGCCCATTGTGACTTGAAATGAAGTAGTGATGGACTTTTGAAAAAAGTAAAGCTCGTTGTGACTTGAAATGAGGCAGTGATGGATATTTGAAAAAAGTAAAGATAGACAATGGACGACAAGTGATTGCAAAATTGAAATTGTTGCTAGATTTGACACAGATTATTTCTTCATAGAATATTTTAGGAAACACAAAATACTGGTGAATACCTCATTTTACAAACTGTGGGAGTGTTGATTTTAAAATATACTGGAGAATACAATACATATTTTGCATAGTTTCAGGAAGGTATGTTGTAAACTGTATGAGTAGTTATAAATTATACAAAAATCTAGAAACATCATGAGCACTACTAGTATATGAGATATCTAGCTCCAATATAATAATTCTGTGAAAGCCTAGGATTTTGTATTTAAAATAATAGTATTTACAGAAAATATGTATCTTCTAATGAAAATGTGACAAAAATGAAAATTTCAACAACAAAAAAACAACAAAAAAATAGTCTTGAATGTCTCTGTGAATTGAGGTGCACAGCATTATTATGTATAAATATGGTCTTTAAAGTTTCAGGGAAATATAACACAAAATAAGCACACTCTGCTGAAGATGACAAAGATTCAAAAGATGGAAAAATTAGAGAAAAATTCTTAAAACTTCTGTAATATACCATGAATAACTTCAATATGTATGTAATTATTTTGTAGCTTCATGGAAGTTGGACCTGTGCCATAGGAACAATAGTTGATTACACAAAATAGGTACCTCTTTTCCCTACTCACATTTTACCATACAATATGCATCCTGGCAAAAATGGACACACCTTTGTACATAAAATGTAACATTCGCAACTTTACATTAATCTTTAGATTATTAGTTTGTTTTAATCAACCATTCTATTTCTGTATAATTTTATAATGAACTTGATCAAAAGGTCAGTGATTCAGTAAAATGTCAGTTTAAACATATTTCATTGTCCAAAAACATGACAATAGGATCAGATACAAGTTTTACAACTTAGAACATCTTCTCCTTTATATAAACAATATATATATATATATAGTTGAACATACATACAAAAAAGCTACAACATTTATTAATTACATAGACATGAAATGTACCAGTGAAACAAGATTTGCTATTTGCCGAATGACAAATCAAACTCATCTTTACTATAATTGGACCTTATACAACACTGAAGAATAAAGAAAAAGCAATAACTTTGAACTGGATAAATAGTGCTGTAAAGCTAGAGTCTCTTAGAATTCAGTTACAAAACTTACAAGTCTGAAGTTATATATTAAATAAAATGTTGGTACTTCTCATCCTACATTACAGATAAATATTGCATTTCATATAAATATTCTGAATAGCACATCATGGAGATGAATGTCATTTTCTATTCTTATGTTAAAATGTTATTGAAATGGAGAGAAAGAGGTATATTCCACAGTATTTTGTTCAAAATTCATCATTAATAAAACTGAAAGGAATGATGTCATTTTGAAACAAATAAATATTAAATAGCTATCCATTTTTCTGACAAATATTGTGAAACTATTATAATATCAGTAATATTTCCTTCATTATATTTCCATATGATATATAATATTATATATTGTACATGTATATTCACAACTGCTGCATTTAATTATATGTCTTGCACATTTTGAAAGTCATCATCTAATTGTATTCTCATGTGACAGTTTATTATATCTCAAGTAAAATAAAGTTGAAATCTTCTTCATAATTTAAACAAATTACTTCTGAATAGAGAACTAATCATTTAGACATACTAAGAAATAATGAAAAAGTTGTATATCTAATATGAAAACTTGTACAATTATTATAATGATCCAACATTATGCTAATTAAAAACAACCAATCAAAAGTCAACTGACATTCAAGCATGTCAAATTTTAATATATCATGTTATTAGTCATCATAAGTTTACACCAGATATAGAAAATACATACATAACCACAATCTTAGAACACAAAGTCATACAACAATGAGTTTGGCGATCAGATTCCATATCAATGAACAAATCTTGTGGTAAGAACAATCTCAACCAAAGTACACTATGAACCATACATGTATTATTTGTGGTTTTCTGAACAGTTAGCTGTTAACTGGTAACAGGTATATTGTGAAAAGGGATATGTACAGTTCAGTGACATTATATATAGTGTTGAACCATACATGTTTAGTTTTTTAATAAGTGAAATGGGGAATGTAAAGCTGTGAGTTATATATAGTGTTGAGTAGTATATTTTAATATAGGAGGTTTTTAATCAGTGAAATTTGGAAAAGTACAGCTCAGTGACATTAGCTGAAGTGTTCAGCCATAGTGTTAGTATGTGGGTGGTTTGTGTAATTAGGTGAAGCATAGTATATAGAAAACCATAACAAAATATACATGTATTTTTTAATAAGTGAAATGGGGAATGTAAAGCTGTGAGTTATATAGTGTTGAGCAGTACATTTTTTGTATAGGAGGTTTTTAATCAGTGAAATTTGGAAAGTGCAGCTTAGTGGCATTAGCTGAAGTGTTAAGCCATCGTGTTAGTACAGGGGTGGTGTTCGTAATTAGGTGAAGCATAGTATATAGAAAACCATAACAAAGCATGTCTGATACATTTTTTTCAAAGTAGACTTTCTGACTACATTTATCTGTTCATTATATGGCCATCTGATAATAGTGCACAAACTAGCTATGAAAAGAACTTTGTACCCTAATACCGGAGCCAGTATATATTTTACCATAATTAGTAGCCAAACCTGCATTAAAGGGCACCTCTATATAACAAATCAATGTATATAAAGGACAATCTCATTCTCTCCCATTAATGAATAGTGCATATAATGTTAACCTCTATATAAAGGACAACTGCTCATAAAGGCCACAGTATCAGGTTCCCTTGAGTGGCCTTTATATACAGGTTTGACTGTACATATAAAAAATGTCGCTTTTTTATATCAACTCCATCAATTAAAAAAAATCAATTGATTCAACCCAAATGAGACAAAGATTTTATAGATTTAAAAAGTTGAAATGTGATCTTCATAATTTAAAAGAAGATCCATTATTAATTTTGTTATTTTGTACTCCTAGTAAAAAGTGAGAAATTATTATAAAAATTTGGCTTCCTTTAACCTGCATTTAAAAATTTGATGTGTGCCAAGTTTCTCATTGAATTATTGAACTTCATTTTTTACTATAATAATTCTCAAAGGTTTGAACATGTTCACAAAGCATACATCAGAGTAATAATATATCACAAATAACTGATACATTCACAAAAATAGTTCTTTATCATGTGATCTTTTATCATTACATCTTATGTTTAATCATAACATCTATCCATGTATAGCTAACTGTTAATCATGTAAATGTATACCATAGCATCTGTCTATGTATAACTAACTGTTGATTCAGTACATGTATACCATAACATCTGTCTATGTATAACTAACTGTTGATCCAGTACATGAATACCATAACATCTGTCTATGTATAACTAACTGTTGATCCAGTACATGTATATCATTACATCTGTCTACTATAACTAACTGTTGATCCAGTACATGTATACCATTACATCTGTCTATGTATAACTAACTGTTGATCCAGTACATGTATACCATAACATCTGTCTATGTATAACTAACTGTTGATCCAGTACATGTATATCATTACATCTGTCTACTATAACTAACTGTTGATCCAGTACATGTATACCATAACATCTGTCTATGTATAATTAACTGTTGATCCAGTACATGTATATCCATTACATCTGTCTACTATAACTAACTGTTGATCCAGTACATGTATACCATTACATCTGCCTATGTATAACTAACTGTTGATCCAGTACATGTATACCATAACATCTGTCTATGTATAATTAACTGTTGATCCAGTACATGTATATCCATTATATCTGTCTACTATAACTAACTGTTGATCCAGTACATGTATATCCATTACATCTGTCTACTATAACTAACTATTGATGCAGTACATGTATACCATTACATCTATCCATGTATAGCTAACTGTTAATCATGTAAATGTATACCATAACATCTGTCTATGTATAACTAACTGTTGATTCAGTACATGTATACCATTACTTCTGTCTATGTATAACTAACTGTTGATCCAGTACATGTATATCATTACATCTGTCTATGTATAATTAATTGTTGATCCAGTACATGTATATCCATTACATCTGTTTATTATAACTAACTGTTGATCCAGTACATGCATACCATTACATCTGTCTATGTATAACTAACTGTTGATCCAGTACATGTATACCATAACATCTGTCTATGTATAATTAACTGTTGATCCAGTACATGCATACCATAACATCTGTCTATGTATAACTAACTGTTGATCCAGTACATGTATACCATTACATCTGTCTATGTATAACTAACTGGTGATCCAGTACATGTATATCCATTACATCTGTCTATGTATAACTAACTGTTGATCCAGTACATGTATACCATAACATCTGTCTATGAATAACTACCTGTTGATCCAGTACATGTATACCATTACATCTGTCTTTGTATAACTAACTTTTGATCCAGTACATGTATACCATAACATCTGTCTATGTATAACTAACTGTTGATCCAGTACATGTATTCCATTACATCTGTCTATGTATAACAAACTGTTGATTCAGTACATGTATACCATTACATCTGTCTATGTATAACTAACTGTTGATCCAGTACATGTATACCATTACATCTGTGTATGTATAACTAACTGTTGATCCAGTCCATGTATATCCATTACATCTGTCTACATATAACTAACTGTACGAAAACTCTAGAAAACCATTAGTTTCCATAATTTCATTATACATATACCATTACATTTGTAATAACTATTTAAGATACAATTAAGTAACCATGGATAATAAAAAACCAGA
The DNA here is from genome assembly GCA_963383655.1 of Bathymodiolus septemdierum. NCBI lineage: Eukaryota > Metazoa > Mollusca > Bivalvia > Mytilida > Modiolidae > Bathymodiolus > Bathymodiolus septemdierum. Next base: position 47,468,930 of record OY726527.1, read on the forward strand.
GTCTCACAGCATCCAATGAGTATGTAATCACCTCGCCTGCATTTCAATTTCAGACTTCAAAATTATACACAAAAGATCGAAATATGTAAATTAAAACAAGTCAAAATTCAAACTGCATCTGAATTCCTAGTTTGGTTTCATTTGAATCAATTGTGTGCTTTTATATATATATAAATCAAAATTAGCACAATTTGCTCAATCTGTACATTAGTTAAATGGGCATTCCTCCTGAAAGAAAACCTAGAATATATGTATCACAGAGCTGATATTAAATTTTGAGCCCATTGTGACTTGAAATGAGGCAGTGATGGATATTTGAAAAAAGTAAAGATAGACAATGGACGACAAGTGATTGCAAAATTGAAATTGTTGCTAGATTTGACACAGGTTATTTCTTCATAGAATCTTTTAGGAAACAACAAAAAGTTTAATTGTAATACAAATTCTCACAATACAAACAACAACTTGTTCTTAAAATATCTAGCAACAAAAACAATTGAGAGCAAATAAATTACCCTTTAAGTGTATTACACAAAATACTGGTCAATACCTCATTTCACAAACTGTGGGAGAGTTGATTTTAAAATATACTGGAGAATACAATACATACTGTGCATAGTTTCAGGAAGGCATGTTGTAAACTGTATGAGTAGTTATAAATTATATAAAAATCTACAAACATCATGAGCACTACTAGTATATGAGATACCTAGCTTCAATATAATAATTCTGTGAAAGCCTAAGATTTTGTATTTAAAATAATAGGATTTACAGAAAATATGTATCTTCTAATGAAAATGTGACAAAAATGAAAATTTCAACAACAAAAAAACAACAAAAAAATAGTCTTGAATGTCTCTGTGAATTGAGGTGCACAGCATTATTATGTATAAATATGGTCTTTAAAGTTTCAGGGAAATAAAACACAAAATAAGCACACTCTGCTGAAGATGACAAAGATTCAAAAGATGGAAAAATTAGAGAAAAATTCTTAAAACTTCTGTATATATACCATGAATAACTTCAATGTGTATGTAATTATTTTGTAGCTTCATGGAAGTTGGACCTGTGCCATAGGAACAATAGTTGATTACACAAAATAGGTACCTCTTTTCCCTACTTACATTTTACCATACAATAATATGCATCCAGGCATAAATGGACACACCTTTGTACATAAAATGTAACATTCACAACTTTACATTAATCTTTAGATTATTAGTTTGTTTTAATCAACCATTCTATTTCTGTATAATTTTATAATGAACTTGATCAAAAGGTCAGTGATTCAGTAAAATGTCAGTTTAAACATATTTCATTGTCCAAAAACATGACAATAGGATCAGATACAAGTTTTACAACTTAGAACATCTTCTACTTTATATAAACAATATATATATATATAGTTGAACATATATACAAAAAAGCTACAACATTTATTAATTACAAAGACATGAAATGTACCAGTGAAACAAGATTTGCTATTTGCCGAATGACAAATCAAACCCATCTTTACTATTATTGGACCTTATACAACACTGAAGAATAAAGAAAAAGCAATAACTTTGAACTGGATAAATAGTGCTGTAAAGTTAGAGTCTCTTAGAATTCAGTTACAAAACTTACAAGTCTGAAGTTATATATTAAATAAAATGTTGGTACTTCTCATCCTACATTACAGATAAATATTGCATTTCATATAAATATTCTGAATAGCACATCATGGAGATGAATGTCATTTTCTATTCTTATGTTAAAATGTTATTGAAATGGAGAGAAAGAGGTATATTCCACAGTATTTTGTTCAAAATTCATCATTAATAAAACTGAAAGGAATGATGTCATTTTGAAACAAATAAATATTAAATAGCTATCCATTTTTCTGACAAATATTGTGAAACTATTATAATATCAGTAATATTTCCTTCATTATATTTCCATATGATATATAATATTATATATTGTACATGTATATTCACAACTGCTGCATTTAATTATATGTCTTGCACATTTTGAAAGTCATCATCTAATTGTATTCTCATGTGACAGTTTATTATATCTCAAGTAAAATAAAGTTGAAATCTTCTTCATAATTTAAACAAATTACTTCTGAATAGAGAACATACTAAGAAATAATGAAAAAGTTGTATATCTAATATGAAAACTTGTACAATTATTATAATGATCCAACATTATGCTAATTAAAAACAACCAATCAAAAGTCAACTGACATTCAAGCATGTCAAATTTTAATATATCATGTTATTAGTCATCATAAGTTCACACCAGATATAGAAAATACATACATAACCACAATCTTAGAACACAAAGTCATACAACAAGGAGTTTGGCGATCAGATTCCATATCAATGAACAAATCTTGTGGTAAGAACAATCTCAACCAAAGTACACTATGAACCATACATGTATTATTTGTGGTTTTCTGAACAGTTAGCTGTTAACTGGTAACAGGTATATTGTGAAAAGGGTATGTACAGTTCAGTGACATTATATATAGTGTTGAACCATACATGTTTAGTTTTTTAATAAGTGAAATGGGGAATGTAAAGCTGTGAGTTATATATAGTGTTGAGTAGTATATTTTAATATAGGAGGTTTTTAATCAGTGAAATTTGGAAAAGTACAGCTCAGTGACATTAGCTGAAGTGTTCAGCCATAGTGTTAGTATGTGGGTGGTTTGTGTAATTAGGTGAAGCATAGTATATAGAAAACCATAACAAAATATACATGTATTTTTTAATAAGTGAAATGGGGAATGTAAAGCTGTGAGTTATATAGTGTTGAGCAGTACATTTTTTGTATAGGAGGTTTTTAATCAGTGAAATTTGGAAAGTGCAGCTTAGTGGCATTAGCTGAAGTGTTAAGCCATAGTGTTAGTACAGGGGTGGTGTTCGTAATTAGGTGAAGCATAGTATATAGAAAACCATAACAAAGCATGTCTGATACATTTTTTTCAAAGTAGACTTTCTGACTACATTTATCTGTTCATTATATGGCCATCTGATAATAGTGCACAAACTAGCTATGAAAAGAACTTTGTGCCCTAATACCGGAGCCAGTATATATTTTTACCATAATTAGTAGCCAAACCTGCATTAAAGGGCACCTCTATATAACAAATCAATGTATATAAAGGACAATCTCATTCTCTCCCATTTATGAATAGTGCATATAATTTTAACCTCTATATAAAGGGCAGCTGCTCATAAAGGCCACACTATCAGGTTCCCTTGAGTGGCCTTTATATACAGGTTTGACTGTACATATAAAAAATGTCGCTTTTTTTAAATCAACTCCATCAATTAAAAAAAATCAATTGATTCAACCCAAATGAGACAAAGATTTTGTAGATTTAAAAAGTTGAAATGTGATCTTCATAATTTAAAAGAAGATCCATTATTAATTTTGTTATTTTGTACTCCTAGTAAAAAGTGAGAAATTATTATAGAAATTTGGCTTCCCTTAACCTGTATTTACAAATTTGATGTGTGCCAAGTTTCTCATTGAAATATTGAACTTCATTTTTTACTATAATAATTCCCAACGGTTTGAACATGTTCAAAAAGCATACATCAGAGTAATAATATATCACAAATTACATACATTCACAAAAATAGTTCTTTATCATGTGATCTTTTATCATTACATCTTATGTTTTATCATAACATCTATCTATGTATAACTAACTGTTGATCCAGTACATGTATACCATTACATCTGTCTATGTATAACTAACCGTTGATCCAGTACATGTATACCATTACATCTGTCTATGTATAACTAACTTTTGATCCAGTACATGTATACCATAACATCTGTCTATGTATAACTAACTGTTGATCCAGTACATGTATACCATTACATCTGTCTATGTATAACTAACTGTTGATTCAGTACATGTATACCATTACATCTGTCTATGTATAACTAACTGTTGATCCAGAACATGTATACCATAACATCTGTCTATGTATAACTAACTGTTGATCCAGTACATGTATACCATAACATCTGTCTATGTATAACTAACTGTTGATTCAGTACATGTATACCATTACATCTGTCTATGTATAACTAACTGTTGATCCAGAACATGTATACCATAACATCTGTTTATGTATAACTAACTGTTGATCCAGTATACGTATTCCGTTACATCTGTCTATGTATAACTAACTGTTGATTCAGTACATGTATATCATTACATCTGTCTATGTATAATTAACTGTTGATCCAGTACACATATTCCGTTACATCTGTCTATGTATAACTAACTGTTGATTCAGTACATGTATATCATTACATCTGTCTATGTATAACTAACTGTTGATCCAGTACATGTATATCATTACATCTGTCTATGTATAATTAACTGTTGATCCAGTACACATATTCCGTTACATCTGTCTATGTATAACTAACTGTTGATTCAGTACATGCATACCATTACATCTGTCTATGTATAACTAACTGTTGATCCAGTACATGTATTCCATTACATCTGTCTATGTATAACTAACTGTTGCTCCAGTACACGTATTCCGTTACATCTGTCTATGTATAACTAACTGTTGATTCAGTACATGTATACCATTACATCTGTCTATGTATAACTAACTGTTGATCCAGTACATGTATACCATTACATCTGTCTATGTATAACTAACTGTTGATTCAGTACATGTATACCATAACATCTGTCTACGCATAACTAACTGTTGATCCAGAACATGTATACCATAACATCTGTCTATGTATAACTAATTGTTGATCCATTACATGTATACCATTACATCTGTCTATGTATAACTAACTGTTGATCCAGTACATGTATATCATAACATCTGTCTATGTATAACTAACTGGTGATCCAGTACACGTATTCCATTACATTTGTCTATGTATAACTAACTGTTGATTCAGTACATGTATACCATTACATCTGTCTACTATAACTAACTGTTGATATAGTACATGTATATCATTACATCTGTCTATGTATAACTAACTGTTGATCCAGTACATATATACCATTACATCTGTCTATGTATAACTAACTGTTGGTCCAGTACATGTATACCATTACATCTCTTTATGTATAACTAACTGCTGATCTAGTACATGTATACCATTACATCTGTCTATGTATAACTAACTGTTGATTCAGTACATGTATACCATAACATCTGTCTATGTATAACTAACTGTTGATCCAGTACATGTATACAATAACATCTGTCTATGTATAACTAACTGTTGATCAAGTACATGTATACCATTACATCTGTCTATGTATAACTAACTGTTGATCCAGTACATATATACCATTACATCTGTCTATGTATAACTAACTGTTGGTCCAGTACATGTATACCATTACATCTCTTTATGTATAACTAACTGTTGATCAAGTACATGTATACCATTACATCTGTCTATGTATAACTAACTGTTGATCCAGTACATGTATACCATAACATCTGTCTATGTATAACTAACTGTTGATCAAGTACATGTATACCATTACATCTGTCTATGTATAACTAACTGTTGATCCAGTACATGTATACCATTACATCTGTCTATGTATAACTAACTGTTGATCAAGTACATGTATACCATTACATCTGTCTATGTATAACTAACTGTTGATCCAGTACATGTATACCATTACATCTGTCTATGTATAACTAACTGTTGATTCAGTACATGTATACCATAACATCTGTCTATGTATAACTAACTGTTGATCAAGTACATGTATACCATTACATCTGTCTATGTATAACTAACTGTTGATCCAGTACATGTATACCATAACATCTGTCTATGTATAACTAACTGTTGATCAAGTACATGTATACCATTACATCTGTCTATGTATAACTAACTTGATCCAGTACATGTATACCATTACATCTGTCTATGTATAACTAACTGTTGATTCAGTACATGTATACCATTACATCTGTCTACTATAACTAACTGTTGATCCAGTACATGTATACCATTACATCTGTCTATGTATAACTAACTGTTGATCCATTACATGTATATCCATTACATCTGTCTACTATAACTAACTGTTGATCCAGTACATGCATACCATTACATCTGTCTATGTATAACTAACTGTTGATCCAGTACATGTATATCCATTACATCTGTCTATGTATAACTAACTTGATCCAGTACATGTATATCCATTACATCTGTCTACTATAACTAACTGTTGGTCCAGTACATGTACATCCATTACATCTGTCTATGTATAACTAACTGTTGATTCAGTACATGTATATCCATTACATCTGTCTACTATAACTAACTGTTGATCCAGTACATGTATATCCATTACATCTCTCTATGTATAACTAACTGTTGATTCAGTACATGTATACCATAACATCTGTCTATGTATAACTAACTGTTGATCAAGTACATGTATACCATTACATCTGTCTATGTATAACTAACGGTTGATCCAGTACATGTATACCATAACATCTGTCTATGTATAACTAACTGTTGATCAAGTACATGTATACCATTACATCTGTCTATGTATAACTAACTGTTGATCCAGTACATGTATACCATTACATCTGTCTATGTATAACTAACTGTTGATCAAGTACATGTATACCATTACATCTGTCTATGTATAACTAACTGTTGATCCAGTACATGTATACCATTACATCTGTCTATGTATAACTAACTGTTGATTCAGTACATGTATACCATAACATCTGTCTATGTATAACTAACTGTTGATCAAGTACATGTATACCATTACATCTGTCTATGTATAACTAACTGTTGATCCAGTACATGTATACCATAACATCTGTCTATGTATAACTAACTGTTGATCAAGTACATGTATACCATTACATCTGTCTATGTATAACTAACTTGATCCAGTACATGTATACCATTACATCTGTCTATGTATAACTAACTGTTGATTCAGTACATGTATTCCATTACATCTGTCTATGTATAACTAACTGTTGATCCATTACATGTATATCCATTACATCTGTCTACTATAACTAACTGTTGATCCAGTACATGCATACCATTACATCTGTCTACTATAACTAACTGTTGATCCAGTACATGTATACCATTACATCTGTCTATGTATAACTAACTGTTGATCCATTACATGTATATCCATTACATCTGTCTACTATAACTAACTGTTGATCCAGTACATGCATACCATTACATCTGTCTATGTATAACTAACTGTTGATCCAGTACATGTATATCCATTACATCTGTCTATGTATAACTAACTTGATCCAGTACATGTATATCCATTACATCTGTCTACTATAACTAACTGTTGATCCAGTACATGTACATCCATTACATCTGTCTATGTATAACTAACTGTTGATTCAGTACATGTATATCCATTACATCTGTCTACTATAACTAACTGTTGATCCAGTACATGTATATCCATTACATCTCTCTATGTATAACTAACTGTTGATTCAGTACATGTATACCATTACATGTCTATGTATAACTAACTGTTGATTCAGTACATGTATACCATAACATCTGTCTATGTATAACTAACTGTTGATCCAGTACATGTATACCATTACATCTGTCTACATATAACTAACTGTTGATCCAGTACATGTATACCATTACATCTGTCTATGTATAACTAACTGTTGATCCAGTACATGTATACCATAAAATCTGTCTATGTATAACTAACAGTTGATCCAGTACATGTATTCCATTACATCTGTCTATGTATAACTAACTGTTGATCCAGTACATGTATATCCATTACATCTGTCTATGTATAACTAACTGTTGATCCAGTACATGTATATCCATTACATCTGTCTACTATAACTAACTGTTGGTCCAGTACATGTATACCATTACATCTGTCTATGTATAACTAACTGTTGATCCAGTACATGTATATCCATTACATCTGTCTATGTATAACTAACTGTTGATCCAGTACATGTATACCATAAAATCTGTCTATGTATAACTAACAGTTGATCCAGTACATGTATTCCATTACATCTGTCTATGTATAACTAACTGTTGATCCAGTACATGTATATCCATTACATCTGTCTATGTATAACTAACTGTTGATCCAGTACATGTATATCCATTACATCTGTCTACTATAACTAACTGTTGATCCAGTACATGTATATCCATTACATCTGTCTATGTATAACTAACTGTTGATCCAGTACATGTACATCCATTACATCTGTCTATGTATAACTAACTGTTGATTCAGTACATGTATATCCATTACATCTGTCTACTATAACTAACTGTTGATCCAGTACATGTATATCCATTACATCTCTCTATGTATAACTAACTGTTGATTCAGTACATGTATACCATTACATGTCTATGTATAACTAACTGTTGATTCAGTACATGTATACCATAACATCTGTCTATGTATAACTAACTGTTGATCCAGTACATGTATACCATTACATCTGTCTACATATAACTAACTGTTGATCCAGTACATGTATACCATTACATCTGTCTATGTATAACTAACTGTTGATCCAGTACATGTATACCATAAAATCTGTCTATGTATAACTAACAGTTGATCCAGTACATGTATTCCATTACATCTGTCTATGTATAACTAACTGTTGATCCAGTACATGTATATCCATAACATCTGTCTATGTATAACTAACTGTTGATTCAGTATATGTATATCCATTACATCTGTCTACGTATAACTAACTGTTGATCCAGTACATGTATATCCATTACATCTGTCTATGTATAACTAACTTGATCCAGTACATGTATATCCATAACATCTGTCTATGTATAACTAACTGTTGATTCAGTATATGTATATCCATTACATCTGTCTACGTATAACTAACTGTTGATCCAGTACATGTATATCCATTACATCTGTCTATGCATAACTAACTGTTGATCCAGTACATGTATACCATAACATCTGTCTATGTATAACGAACTGTTGATCCAGTACATGTATACCATTACATCTGTCTACATATAACTAACTGTTGATCCAGTACATGTATACCATTACATCTGTCTACATATAACTAACTGTTGATCCAGTACATGTACATCCATTACATCTGTATGTATGTTTTCTTCTGTTGACTGTTCGTATGTCTGGGTCAACTTATGTAGGCCTATAACATTTCATGTTATCCATGTTGTAAGAGTGCTGGTCTCTCTTAGCTGTTGGTCCTGAAAAATAATGAAAATGTTAAAAATAATATCTTAAGACATTTTCAGAGCAATTATACAATGATGTAATGTAATATACTGTATGATTTCACTTTTCTTGTATTTTACCTCTTTTCACATATGGTCAGTCCTACACAAATTATGGCATGCAGTGGCAGCCATCTTGACATTCTGAAGCATAGGAAAAATTATAACGACACTGTAAGGGGTGCCCATCCAATGATTATTCATGTGCAGTTTTGGGTCAATCAAGAGTTTTGTTTTTGAAATTTAATCATTTTTAAGTAGGGCTCTTTGCTGAGCAAAGTCCTGTGATGTTGGCCATCTTTGATTTCCGATCAACACAAACATATCTGTTGAAAACCATCCAAGGGATGTTTCGTCCAAGTATTATTTCAAATGGTTTAGTGATTTCTCCGAATAATTAAATTATTTCTCCTCGCATTATTCCCTTTTGATTATCCAATTAAATAGGTTGTATATTCAATGGTCCTTTGACTTCTATAAATCTCCAGAAATAAAATCTTAAAAATTCATTTCTTAAATCAACAATATTTTTGCAGTTGTATGTACATATATGATATCTATGAAGTATGATAATTAATTTCAAAATGTTTGGCCAATTAATAAAAAGTTTGTCCATTTTATTTCCATAGAAAAAAACCAGCAGCAGTCAATCTAAGGAACATTCCAAACCAACTAGTTTTATTTCAATGGTAGAGTGGTTTTGGACATGGACAATTTTTTAAAATATTTTTCTCATTGACACGCAAAACAGACATTTTCTGTTCCAACTTGCTCTATTTTTTCTTTATATCTGGGCTAGGATCCTATGAATTGGTATAAATTCCTGACTGTGAAACAAATAAAATACATAATGATGAGAGACCACCTGATAGATTACCCATGTTTCAATTGGTATTGAGAGAGCAGGGCCCCCCGGTTGTTCAAAACAGTGGATCAAGTTATCCTCTGGATAAATCATCTATCCAGTGGACAACTTCTGTTGTTCAAAAGTTGTCCACTGGACAAATGTGCTTTATCCTGGACAACTTTTGTCAAGTTTAATTGGGTACGGATAAAGTTTTATCCAGTGGATAAAAATGATCGCCAATTGAAATTACATTCGATTTATTTTTGTCGTCATGAAGTTTTCGTCTATTTAATTTCAAAAATAGCATTTCCCATTTTTGGAAATAGATTACACTACACATAACAGGAACTAAAATAAATAGATAGATTTTAAATACAAATGTAAATAAATAAATGTTATACAATATAAATAACAAATTGAGGAGAAAAAAAACCCAAACACACCATCACATGTATGTCGCACGTGACCTACTTTCGCTTTGCTGCCACTTAGGTGTCCATTGTCAACAAAATCTGAGGATCATCTGTCAGTATGGGGGTGTAGATGGTAGGAAGATATAAAAAACGGGTTTTCCTTGAAGAAAAATCATTTCACTACGCAAATTAGTAAGCGATTTGCGTCATATCGACATTTGGACAGGGGAAATATCGATTGAAGTGACAGGTGTAGTAGGAGTGAGTCTGGCCTTGTGGTATTTTAGGTACATAGCGAGCATATTTTTGACTCTACACAAGCGCCTGTGATCACATCTAGGTCAATGATTATTGCACGACTCTCTGAGAGTAATAGAACAATAGCCCAGATTTCAAGTGTGCAATATCTCTTATGTGTGTGTATTATTTCATAATTCTAACTTCTTAGCTGTTGCTTACATTCTGGTATATAAACCCAAAAAGATCAAAGGAAAAGAATGGATTCATGTTACAACAAGTATTTAAGGCATCTGAAGTATGCAAGTTTTGTAAAAAGAGATGATTGGGTTTCTCCAAGTAAAAATAAACATTTGAATACAATTCAAAGTACCGTATTTGGTTTTGTATAATGATCACCATTTTGGCTAGCCAGAGCCAGTTTTAATAAATCAGATTATCAGAAAGTTTATTGAGTTATTAGTCTTTAATCGTCACTTTCAGCATTTTTTGTTGTTGCTATAAGACTTATTGTGGGAGGAAAGCCAAGACATGTACAAAGAACTGATCAGTTATATCCCCATCCTTGGGTAGTAATCTGGAAACTTTAACACTTGTGATGGGTAACAGAGGAGTTATTGTGGTGTTTAACGTCACTTTTAACAATATTTCAGTCATATCATGGCAGTCAGTTTTATTGGTGGAGGAAACCGGAGTACCCGAGTAACAGTGGAGTTATTGTAGTATGGTCAAAGTCAACCACCTAGTACTTGGTCACCCAGGACATTTACCAGAAAGATTATTTTCTTCTATTAAAACAAAATATCAAAAGAACTATGATAGGGATGCATATTACAAACAGTGTCGTCTTAACACATGGGCATGCTGGTCAGTTGCCCGGGTGCCCCACGATCCTATGGGGCCCCATGCTAATCTGTGTATGTTGTGTACAGAATGTTTTTTATGTTAAACACTGATTTTGTTGCAAGTACCAAAGCAATAAATATATGTTTAATTTGATCAACATTTAGTTTTATTCCCATGAGTGATTGTGTAGGTAGGGATCCCAGTTCATTGCTTTGCTCAGGGGTCTATAATGCTGTTCAGACGCCCTGATTACACACCGCGGCATACTATCAACAACCAACTACGGTAAATGGACTTTCAAATTCAATTAGTAGAAAGAAATACAGGATATTTAAAAGTGAATGAGATATTCTAAATTACAGCCAAACCTGCCTGAAATACCACCTGTGACCTATATTAACAGGGATGATTTTTTTCAGTTTTTTAACTGATTTCAGCTATTTTCCTCTGAAATTTGCTGGACATGATCTGAACAGGTCATATATGGAGGGTTTGAAAGGGGGTATAGATGGTTTCAGCTATTTTAATTGATTTTCAGTTATTTCATTTTCTAACCAGAGTCTCACCAATACGGCGTGGGTTCACGCCCGGCTTTGTCAATTACAAACTAGAGGCTCCCAGGAGCCTGTTATCGCTCCTGGTTTTCAATTTGACATCTAAAGTTGATAGAAAATGGGGGTGTTACACATTATTTTGAAAGTGGGCCACCCAAAGATCATTTCAACTCAAATTTCTGAGCAAAAGATTTTGAAGTGATTTTTATCTCATAATATTCCAAAACGGAATAAACTGGCTGAAAACATCTCACAGAAAAACCCAGAATATATGCTAAACTACTCATTGCCATATAGCTACAGTTAAAATTAGAGTTCATTTTAATTTGTAATAAAGCTGAAATTGACAAGTAAAGAAATTTCTATTTTTAGTAACAGCAGCCATCTTGAATGGAGGGTGGGGCTGTCGGACACAGTATTGAAAGGGGACCACCCAAGGACCACCCCAGCCAAATTTGCTTTAATTTGGTTCAGCGGTTTCAGAGGAGAAGATTTAAATGTGATCTTTTATCAAAATATGTCTAATTTGTATAATCAGTATAAATCGGTTGAAAGAAAAATTTCACAGAAAAACCCAGAATAAATGTTAATCTACTCATTGTCATGTAGCTGCAGTTAAAATGTGAGCTCAATTTGAGTTATAATAAAGCAGCAATGGACAATTGAAGAAATTTCTATTTTTTTGCAACAGCAGCCATCTTGAATGGAGGGTGGAGCTGTTGGACACAATTTTGAAATGGGACTACCCAAGGAATATCCCTGCCGGGTTTGGTTTAATTTGGTTCAGCGGTTTCAGAGGAAAAGATTTAAATGTGATCTTTTATCAAAATATGCCTAATTTACATAATCGGTATAAATTGGCTGAAAGAAAAATTTCACAGAAAAACCCGGAATATACATATGTTAAACTACTCATTGCCATGTAGCTGCAGTTCAAATTTGAGCAGCAATGGACAATTGAAGACATTTCTATTTTTAGTAACAGCAGCCATCTTGAATGGAGGGCAGGGCTGTCGGACACAATTTTCAAAGGGAACCACCCAAGGACCATCCCTGCCAGGCTTAGTGTAATTTGGTTCAGCGGTTTCAGAGGAGAAGAATCTTTTATCAAAATATGTCTAATTTGCATAATCGGTATAATCGGCTGAAAGAAAAATTTCACAGAAAAACACAGAATATATGTTAAACCACTCCTTGTCATGTAGCTGCAGTTAAAATTTGAGCTCATTTTGACTTATACTAAAGCAGCAATGGACAATTAAAATTTCATCCTCCCTTTCTTCTATTTTCAGCTTGGCGCCATCTTGGTCGGAAGTCGGGATCACCGGACACAACTTTGGAAGGGGGCCATCCAAGGACCATTCCACCAAAGTTTGGTTCAAATTGGCCCAGTGGATTCAGAGGAGTTGATTAAAGTGTGAAAAGTTAACGGACAGACGCTCAGTGGTGACAATAGCTCACCTGATCCTTTGGGTCAGGTGAGCTAAATATCTTAGGAGTTGTCCACAAGACAAAATGTTATCCAGTGAATAGCTATCCAACCATTGTCTTTGCATTTGATCAGCCAATTTTAACCACTGGTTAGCTGTCGACTGGATAAGTAGTTGTCCAGTGGACAACCTTATCCAGTGGATATATAGGGTCTAACATCGGGAGAGGTGCAAGATAGTAAAATCTGTGACACCCGAGGGTGTCACAGATTTTACTATCTTGCACCTTTTACAGTGTTTGACTCTTTTTCTCACCCCTTTCTACCGTGTCCATGTTTGTTTACTTGTTGTGTAGTTTGGTGCATTAATTTGCAAACCGTATCACACCCACAGGACCAAAATGCCACATAATAAAATAAAACAAGAATTTCATTTTACAACTTTAAAGAGGTTCAAAATAATATGCGAGCTTAAGTGAGTTCTTTATGGTATAAAATGTGTACTTAGGATTTTTTAACAAACATGGTTGAACATACAGTCGAAGAAAAAAAAAATTGATGCTTTGTAAACAACGGTTTCCGTGTAACACACTAACACACTCAACTAATGGAGATCTTCTTAACATAAAGCGCAAATGTGATCCTGAAGTCTCATACCCTCTCTCGTACGTCCGACACCACTGAACCCCGGAACCCGTGTGTAATAAAAGTCATTTTGCTAACTTGTTTTACTTATATTAATATTTTTTAATTTATTAAATCTCTTCTGACATACTGACAAAAAAAAAATTTCTACGCGGAAGTTAACATTTGAGATTTCGTAAGGAACGATAATTCGAATAAAGGAACGACAGCTCAACTAGATTCGGCCCTAAAAAAAAGTCGTCCCCTATATATCTCGGCCCAAAAAATCTCAGATGCGCGAGCATTCAAGGCCGTGCCGGTTTCATATTAGATTCTACAATAACAAACTCTTGCACCTTTTACGATGTTTGCCTCTTTTTTCAATATTTGTTTACGTTGAGAAAATATAGAGTACTCTCCCTTGTTATGTAACTAACGTAAATAAAAACAATTACACCCCTTTGACCAACGTCAAATATTTTTTTGTACAGGCATTTATCGCTGTTGTAGTAGCATTTATAATATATTTATAAATAAAATACATTTAAAATACTGTCAAGACACCATAAATCTACAATTTAATTAAACAATGGAAAACAATTTTGCGGGAAAAACGGTGTGTACTTGTCTTATCCTGGAGCCGGGGTAAGATAGAAAAATCTTTTTCACCTAAACTAACGGACTACTTTATCCAAGGGGTGAGAAAACTTTATTTTGAACAACCGGGCCCAGTTTGACAAATTGGAAAAGGAATTGATCCATTGCTTGAATACAATTGCCTTTGTTTGCACGTGAATCCAATTGTTGGACATTAAAAAGAGAAGTCAATCACTTATTGATTAAAATTCCCATAAAAATTCAACTCATCTGGTAAAGGATTTTTATCTTCTTTGATGTTAAAAAAACAGTTTACTTCCAATATATAAAAATTATGTAAATAAAAAATGATACCCTCCCATCCCCCCCCCCAATAAAAGAATAAAAAAAACACAAAAGAAAACAAAATCATAGAGAGATTTTACTTTCAAAGAACAAACAAGATGAACTGTGAGCTAATGCTCACTTATGATACCCCCGCTCTTCGGCAAACAGGAAGTAGGAATCCGACGGGTCAAAAAACGCTTCCCACGATATGGGGTACCTATATGAAGCTTGTGACCAAATATCAGATTTCTTCCATCAATCGTTGCTGAGAAAAATGCGACGAAAAATGAGCATATATGTTCAATGTGTGTAGAAACCAATTAAGTCGGCAAACAGGAAGTAGGAATCTGACGGGTCCAAAAACGCTACCCACATTATGGTATACCTATATGATGCTTGTGACCAAATATCAGATTTCTGCCATCAACAGTTACTGAGAACAATGCGATGAAAAATATCTTGGACGGACAGACGGACAGAAGTAAAACAGCATACCCCCCTCCCCCTTCGGGGAGCGGGGGTATAATAAAATTTCAACATTTGTTTTATGGAAACATTAATAGTTCAAACAGTCAACCAGATAATGTATTATGTATTTTATTTGTTACTTGCCATAAATCCACAATAGTGATGCAGGATTTTTATTTTTAATTTCAAATATAGGACTAACCCCTCATAGAAATAGATTATCATGGGGGGGGGGGGGGGGGGGGGAATTAGACATCCTTTATCACAAACATTAAGTACCCATTCAATATTAAGAGGTGGCTGACTTTTTTTCTTATATTTTCTTGCCGATTGATTTAGATTTTTGGTGTTTTAACACCACTTTCAGCAATATTTCAGCTATATCATGGCGACCAGTTTTAGTGGTGGAAGAAGCCGGAGTACCCGGAGAGAACCACCGACCATGGGAAAGCAACTGGTAAACTTTCTCACTTGCATTTACAATTCGAGTGCACCCTTTTTTGTAATTTACAAAGCCGGGTGCGAACCCACGCCGTATCGGCTTATATGAGTTGTTAAGTAATCCAACTACCTAACTCATTGAGCCACCTGGGCCCTCTACATTTTCATCTAAACAAATCCTATTTTCCTATGTTTGACTGGTATCAATATTTGTGATGTTTCCTATAAAATGTTTGACTGGTATCAATATTTGTGATGTTTCCTATAAAATGTTTGACTGGTATCAATATTTGTGATGTTTTTTATATTTGTACCTACTATATTTCTGTGTACTTGTAAGTTGATCTCTTAATTCATTATGGGTGGAATCTACCCCAAATATCATAAAAGTATCAAAAATGCTAGTAATTTTCACTATTTTTTTAAAAGTCTTTTTTTTTCCAATTGTTTTTATTATTGATATACTCTGCATCCCAGTCTTCTATGATTTAATTGCCACTGATAAGTAGTTATGAAGATAACAATTAAGAATCTCAGTTCTCACATTGGCTGTAATAAAACTCATATACCGGTAATATCTTATTATCTATATGAATCTAGAAATTTTAGCGAGGGGCAACTGTTTAACGACTGTCATTCCTGCTAATTAATGTATTTTGGATTTCAAATCCTCTCCCCTTTTTTCCCCTTTATACTTTTAAACCTGGAAATATTCCTCCAAAAAATGAAAGAATAACAAAGCTGCATGATAAAAGTGACTGTGACAACCCAATATATACAAGACTCACGAAGAAAAAACATAGTTTAGGTTGTAGACAATACATACCTTCATTCTGAAGAGAAATCCCTTAGCGTTCTCTGTTGAGTATGTTGCACCACAATCCAAGAATCTGTACAAAGTAAAAGGTTAAGATATCATAAACATACATAGAGATAAAATATCAATGAAATAAACAATTATTCTATACTGCAATTGAAAACGGAGTTGTTTTCCCCTCTCAAATTTAATTCATAATAAAGTGATTTCTTGTGTAAAATACCATTTTTTTTCTATTCAATAGTTTGCAATTTTAAGTAGAGATAAAAAAAAAAATAAAAAATTACATGCTCGAAATATTTAATTCAAAGATTAAAATACTGTAATATAATAATCCATCTTTAAGACTCCAAATTGATGAGCAAAAAATCTGCACTAGTCAATGGGTCAATGGGAGGTAACTCTATTTTTGTTGTCAAATGAATTGCCATTTCAAGGGTAATTTAGTGACTATTTTTTTCAATTTCAGAACCGATTAAAATTTACATTAGAGAGTTTGCATATAGAGAGGATATAGATGTAGAATTACATATTCTATGAGCACAGGCAAGCTGATCCTCAGTATCAGGGTATATTATTGTGGGATTTAGACAATAAAGAAAAACGTGGTTGGGGGCAGTAGACAAAAAGTAAAATGCAATAAATATATCTCAGCTGTATACTCTATAAAATGAGCTAGAGGAAGAAAGACCAGGACATAAACCCTAAAAAATAAATACCGTTGCTCATGTTGGCCCGAGTTATTTACCAATAGAATACACAGGTTTCAGGAAAATACTTCTCGGCTGCCATATTCCTGCTCTTAATGTATCGAGTCTAAAAAATAAAGAGCAAATAATGTGCGAAATACAAAACATTTGATGAAAAGAATGTCTCCCCTCCTTATATAGTTTTTTTTGTCAACATTGTCCTTCGGGTTTTTTTTTGTCAACATTATAGTTTTTTTTGGTCAACATTGTCTCCCCTCTTTATATAGTTTTTTAAATACATAAAATTAACAAATAGAACATTTCAGAACTTACAGGATTACAAAATTTTGTAAACATGAATGAATTATAAATATATTAGTGATTTCTAGTTTTAATTTCTGTGATTAGTCAGAAACAGAATGAATTGTTTTTTCAGTAAAGCCTGGAAGACCATTCTGTGACTGAGAAATGTAGAGAAGAGCTATGCTTTACTTGTGTCCTAAGTGTAGTGTTCGATAGTCTCTTATGATCACTTACATCCATATCCTTTTTTACAAGTAATTTTTTTATTCAAATAATTCTTATGAAAATTAGTTATCATTCTTTGTAAAAAAAATATCTCAGGAAAACTACATCAGATATTGATATGAATGTAAATGAATTTATAGTTCATGCTTATCCTATAAAAATGAGGAATTTTTATTGAGGTTCTCACATTTAACAAATTATTTGGATTGCTATGTAGCTTCAGTTAGGCAGAATAGACTTGTAAATATAAAAAGTATCCCAAAAGAGAATTTTTACTTACCACTTTCTTCTCGATGCAATTTCTTTTTAATCTTCGACATCTTCCCCACCCTGCCCCTCCCCCCGAGTGACCCAAGTGTAGCTCCTGACACTTCGGTCATTTTCTCCCTCGTCGAACTACGCCAGCATTGTAGTTCAACTTAGGAGATCACGACACCCCAAAAATAGGACCCCGGTGTAGCTGCCGACACCTGTTCCTCCCCACCGCCCCCTAGTCGAGGTACACAGAGCATAGTACCCAAGGGACGTGGCCCCCAAATGCAACTCCTGTCATTTGGATGCCTAAATGCACTCGGACTTGGACATTTAAGCATAGGGGGACGTTCATAGATGTGAACCCCAAACACACCAGGCTTAACTTTGATGCTTTAGTTTGTCCAAGGTCCAAGATCAAATAGTTCCACCTACCTCTTCCCAAGATCAGGTTGTCCTCTGAATAGAGGTGGGTGCATCAAACAAAACAGGTTCCAACTGTTCCTTGGTTACAGGTAGTTGTCCTCGGAAAAGGTCATTGCATTTGAACATGTCCTCTGAACAGAGGTGGTTGCATCAGAACAACAATTGTCTGGTCTGGTTATGTACAGTAGAGATAATTGCAGAAATATTTTAATATGTTGTTGAAAGTTTCTTGTTTGCAAATCAATGTGAATCTGTCCAATTTTTTAAAGTTTATATTGGTTTTTCTGCCAGATATCTAGTTATAAATAGACGAGGGTCATTAAATACCAATCCTTCCTAATTGTACCCATCACAAGCCAGGAGATACAATTTCCTTCAGCCTTTCATGTGTTTTTTGCACTTAGTGTTTGAGATTTGCAGGTAGTTGTGTGTTGTTATAGCTATTTGTAAACAACCATTAGCATTTGATGTGGTTTTTATGTTGTCATGGTTACTAATATTGATAACCATTAGCGTTTTATTTTCAATGTATCCTGAACTTAAAATAAAAAACTGAAAAAAGAAATCTTCAACTTATGTATTTTATTTTTATTCACCTTCATATTATTCAATACATTATCTACAGATTATTATTGCCATATTTCAGATTTTCAAACCCTGATATTAAGATACGATTATAATCTAACAATTATGAAGTCTCCCAAACCGGCCACTGACAACCGCTTTAAAAAATAAATTGAAAGCTTATTCACCTTCATATTATTCAATACATTATCTACAGATTATTATTGCCATATTTCAGATTTTCAAACCCTGATATCAAGATATGATTATAATCTAACAATTATGAAGTCTCCCAAACCGGCCACCGACAACCGCTTTAAAAAATAAATTGAAAGCTACCTTTGAAATCGAACAATGTTGAATTTTTGCGGCATTGTGGTGGCCATTTTGAAAATGGAGACCGGTAGAAATTTTTCAATGTGGGGAATCAATTCAGGACGTTGAAATCGAACTATGTTGAATTTGTGCGGTATTGTGGCGGCCATTTTGAAAATGGCGACTGGTAGAAATATTTCGATGTCAGGAATCATTTCGGGACATCATAATCTACCCACATATGAAATGTCGTTGAAATCGGACAATGTTGAATTTGTGCGGTATTGTGGTGGCCATTTTGAAAATGGTGACCGGTAAAAATTTGTCGATGTCGGGAATCAATTCAGGACATCACAATCTACATACATATGAAATTTCGTTGTAATCGAACAATGATTTTTTTTTCGGTATTGTGGCGGCCATTTTGAAAATGGCGGCCGGTAGAATTTTTTTTATGCCAGGAATCAATTCGGAACATCATAATCTACCTACGTATGAAATGTCATTGAAATCGGACAATGTTGAATTTGTGCGGCATTGTGACGGCCATTTTGAAAATGGCGACCGGTAGAATTTTTCAATGTCGGGACATCATTATCTACCAACATATCAAATTTTGATGATATCGGACAATGTTGAATTTTTGCGGTATTGTGGTGGCCATTTTGAAAATGGCGACACTGAAAACGCAGAATTACTCCTCTAATGGTGATCTATCACTATGTCAAATTGTATGTCTCTATCATTATCTATTTAGAAGTTATCAACATTAATGTACGAAATTCCAACTTTCCCATAGGATTCCATAGTAACCCCCCACCCCCTTTGAACCCCTCAAAATATTACTTTGACCCCCTTTACCACTAAGCTGAAAACTTTAGGACCAACTAGAAACATATATCTATAACTCCACCAAGTTTCATGAAATTCTGTCCAGTAGTTCCTGAGATCTGCCGTGGACAAGTTCATGTGCCAAAGAAAGAAAGGAGAAAGAGAATAAGAATAAGAATAACAAGATATGATTATAATCTAATGATTATGAAGTCTCCCAAACCTGCCACTGACACTATCTACCCACATATCAAATTTGATGATATCGGACAATGTTGAATTTTTACCCCCCATTTTTATGCAGTGTTTTGGCAGCCATTTTGAAAATCGCAGACATCTTGAAAATTTTGAAAACGCAGAATTGCTCCTCTAATGGTGACCTATCACTATGTCAAATTTTATGTCCATCATTATCCAGTTAGAAGTTATCAACATTAATGTACGAAATTTCAAGTTTCCCATAGGATTCTATAGTAACCCCCACCCCCTTTGAATCCCCAAAAATATGGCTTTGACCCCCTTTACCACAAATCTGAAAACTTTAGGATCAACAAGATGAACTGTGAGCTAATGCTCACTTATGATACCCCCGCTCTTCGGCAAACAGGAAGTAGGAATCTGACGGGTCAAAAAACGCTTCCCACGATATGGGGTACCTATATGAAGCTTGTGACCAAATATCAGATTTCTGCCATCAATAGTTGCTGAGGAAAATGCGACGAAAAATGAGCATATATGTTCAATGTATATAAAAATCAACAGTCGGCAAACAGGAAGTAGGAATCTGATGGGTCTAAAAACGCTTCCCACGATATGGGGTACCTATATGAAGCTTGTGACCAAATATCAGATTCCTGCCATCAACAGTTACTGAGAAAAATGCAACGAAAAATATCTTGGACGGACGGAAGGACGGACAGAGGTAAAACAGTATACCCCCCTCCCCCCTTCGGGGAGCGGGGGTATAACTAGAAACATATATCTATAACTCCACCAAGTTTCATGAAATTGTGTCCTGTAGTTCCTGAGATCTGCCGTGGACAGGTTCATGGTGCACGGAAAGAAAGGAGAATAATAATAATAATAATAATAAGAAACGGAGCAAAAACAATAAGTCTCCCAACGTTGTTTGGGAGACTTAATAATAATAAGAAACGGAGCAAAAACAAAACGTTTGGGAGACTTAATAATAATAAGAAACGGAGCAAAAACAATAAGTCTCCCAAACAACGTTTGGGAGACTTAATAACAATAAGAAACGGAGCAAACACAATAAGTTTCCCAAACAACGTTTGGGAGACTTAATTAATAATAATAAGAAACGGAGCAAAAACAATAACTCTTCAAACGTTGTTTGGGAGACTTAATAATACATAAATAAAACTTGTATCTGTCTGCATCATTGGATTTAAACAACATTCAATAAATCATTTAAAAATCATTCATAAGTCAAAATACAAATATGATTAAAATTTTCCATCAAACAAACTTCATTGAAATTCTTTTAGATTACAGGGATTTCATTTCTCTTGGCATTCTTCCAAGCAACAAATGGTTATCTTCCAAACTTTAGGAAATAAATGATGTTGGCAATCTTCCAGACTTTAGGTAGCAAATGATACTTGCAATCTTCCAGACTTTAAAGACATCAGTATTTTCTATAAAACAAAACAATATTATATTTATAGTTATCTATATAACATCCTTTCATGTACATTAAATTGGAAACTGGAAACAGTAGATTAGTGGTAAAACATGAAACAAGTGTAGACAGATCTATGTCTCACCTGCCCCCCTGCAAATTGTTTGTGAGAAATATTATTACAAAGATAGGTGACACATGTAAGTCTGACAGGTACCCTCCATGATAAATGTGTGGACCAAACATGGTGAACCTTAGTTGTAGGGGGTGGAGAGTCTGACAGGTACCCCCCATGATAAATGTGTGGACCAAACATGGTGAACCTAAGTTGTAGGGGGTGGAGAGTCTGACAGGTACCCTCCATGATAAATGTGTGGACCAAACATGGTGAACCTAAGTTGTAGGGGGTGGAGAGTCTGACAGGTACCCTCCATGATAAATGTGTGGACCAAACATGGTGAACCTAAGTTGTAGGGGGTGGAGAGTCTGACAGGTACCCCCCATGATAAATGTGTGGACCAAACATGGTGAACCTAAGTTGTAGGGGGTGGAGAGTCTGACAGGTACCCTCCATGATAAATGTGTGGACCAAACATGGTGAACCTAAGTTGTAGGGGGTGGAGAGTCTGACAGGTACCCTCCATGATAAATGTGTGGACCAAACATGGTGAACCTAAGTTGTAGGGGGTGGAGAGTCTGACAGGTACCCTCCATGATAAATGTGTGGACCAAACATGGTGAACCTAAGTTGTAGGGGGTGGAGAGTCTGACAGGTACCCTCCATGATAAATGTGTGGACCAAACATGGTGAACCTAAGTTGTAGGGGGTGGAGAAAGTGACTCAATAATGAAAACTTGATGTAAATTTGATCAAATCTGTAGACCATGAAAATGAGGTCAATGTTAGGTGACATATATCTGACTGACACGTAAACACCATGATAAATATGTGGATCAAGTACAAAATGTATGATGAACCTACATTGTATGGTAGTGGAGAAAGTGACCTAAGCATGAAAAATTGATGCAAATTTAACAAAGCCAGTAGACTGTGAAAGTGAGGTCAAGGTCAGATGGCACATGCCTGGTGAACCTATGTTGTATGGTAATGGAAAAAATGACCTAATCACACAAACGTGGCACAAATTTAATAAAGTAAGTAGACCATGAAAATGAGGTCAAGGTCTAGACTAAGAAAAATTAGTATATTCAGTTTTAGATAGATTTTCAGTTGTAACCCATTAAAGTAGGATTAGAGGTTACGGTAGTAAATGCCACGTTCAACAATATTTCAGTTATATCGTGGCAGTCAGTTTTACTGGTGGAGGAAACCCCGAGTACCAGTACCAGGAGAAAACCACCAACCTACCACAAGTCACTGACAAACTTCATCACAAAAAGTTGCATCGAGTGCATCTCGAGATTTGAACTCACAACTTTAGTGGTGATAGGCACTGATAGCACAGGTAGTTGAAAATCCAACTACCATATCAACACAACCATGACCGCCCCAAATTAACGTAGGACTTCAAATTTTTTTTTTAAATGAGCATTGACAGAGGAAATCTGTTGACATACAGTACAGAAAGGGACATACCGTGATCAATCACTGTGATAGTGGTCATGTCTAGGAGAGTGATGGGGATTAAAAAATTTAATTCATGTCGGTGATCAGGGGGCAATAAAACTCCAGGTGTTAATCTTGTAATCAAGTGTGTCGTTTTACAGGTAAACTAGTCTGATAAGATGTACAGGTGAAATTACGTTTTTATATGGCCTTTTTTTTTTTTCAGGTACTGTCTCAGATTCCCCTCAGAATTAAGAAAAAACATTTTTATTTCTTTCCTCAAAACGTAAAACATCCTTGAACGTAATCCCGGGAATGAAATCCCGAGATCGAGGAAATAGCACGAGAACGGAGAGTTCATTTGAATTGATGAATAAAATGTAAATAATAAATGATTATTCAACTTCAATTCAGTGAAATCATGGGTTGTGCAAATTTGTTTCAAAAATTTTTAACCTTGGCTGTGTATTGCGTATCTACACGCGTACACGTGACCTGGCTTGTGCACAAATGAAGTTTCATAAACACATGCGCGATGTGTGATTTGTTACGTTTTAAAATGTATTTCCAGTTCAATATTACATTTTAGTTCACTAATATTTTTTATACGTTCAGTAATTTTTTTTTATTTTAATCTTCGTAGAAAACCCAGTTAAAACCCTTTTCGTTGTAGAAATACGTACTAAATAATTTGTATACGGTCATTGAAGAATTTGATTAAAAATTAACGAAACAAATATTTATAAACAGATCGTTCAAAGAAGTACTACATGTCCAAAAGTCACTAAATTTACGGATATATTTTGGAAATTAGCGGCTAATCTGCAGAAAGTTTAGAAACGTGAAAGGAAATAAGGAATTAACCTTTATCATGATTTTATCCCTACAAATGTTTGACATTACACAGTATCTGACCAAAATCAAATGTCACCAGTTTATTTATTTATTCAAATTCAAATCTTAATTGGCTTTCAGCCCAATAGATTTGTGACAAAATACAGCCAAAAAAAAACCCAAAGTTTATGAAACAAATTAAAAGCATGCTCTTCGTTTTCCGCTTTTTGTTCATTTTGTAGCCATTAGGCTACGTAAATTTGGATTGTTATAGGTTTTTGTTTGCAATTTTAAAGAAAATTATTTTCATCTATAACGGAATTACGTAACAAGCCAAGTGTGTAAAACAGTTTACTTGAATTGTTATTTTTTTTCAATACGAGAGGTAAAAGTCCAAAACACAAAATAAACTAATAATCAATTTTAAGTCTGCTCTTTACCAACTAAACAATACAAAACCCGTGCTTGCAAAGTCCGTGCTTCAAAACCTCGCGCTTGCGGTATAACATATAAACAAAAAATACATTTATGAAGTAGCCCGTATTTACGAATAATTCAATACATACTGAATTCGACCCAACAGAAGAAAAAAAAATGAGAAATTAAAATTAAACAAGATAAAGTTCAGTTGCGGTTTCAACAAAATTCTTAATATAGAACTCGAGGTCATAAAGTAGAACTTTCTAAAAGAAACGAAAACGATAACACGACAGACATTCTTTGGCAATGAAAAGCAACAAACAGTCAAATATTAACAGCAAGAGGATACAAAATTAATTGTCAAAAATACATCCTTCAGTAGCAATAATTACGGCTTACGATATTAAAAGTCAACAGGTAGAACAGGTAACGCTAATCTCTTAATTGGCGGTAAAATATCAATCGGCGCACAGGTGGCCGAGAGCAATAAAATTTAATCCCCACCACCTTGTTTTATGGTCCTTTTTAGGTCTATCACAGTGGGTTTATGTCCGTGATGATATGTCTAAAGGATTAAAAATTATGTCTCTCAGAGTGATCAATCACAGTATGTCCCTTTCTGTACTGTACTACCAAAAGCAATCGTCACAATCCATTCAGAATTTGGGCCCCTATTAGACCCCTTTCCGAAAAATTTTTATGGCCCACCAACAGCCCATTAATATAAACACTTCACAAAAATTACATTAAAATTCGATGAAAAATAAAAACTTTCAAATTTTGGAAATTAGCACATTTCTTCGTATTGTGTGTTCTGTGTTGCCAGTTTCTCTGGATTGTCTATTTTTGATTGACCCTTCAGTATACTCTCATTTATTCAGCCTCTTTCGATCAAATTTATCTAATAATCATAAAAGATATCTCTAGTAAATCCATCGACATACTATCGAAAGCTCTCAACAACAAAAAATAAATGAATGAAGAAGAAAAATTGTATGCACCTTTAAAATACACAACATTTCAAAATTTTGACCCCTTTTTCGAATAAAATAGCCAAAAAAATGTATGGTCCATCAATCACACATAATGAGAAACACTGTCAAAAAACTACATTAAAATTGGATGAAAGTTTAAAAAGTTCATTTTTGTTTATCCCCCCCCCCTTTTTTGATCCCTTTTATGTCAAAAATGGTAATACATGTATGCATGTTTCTGATAGGAATTTTGTAAAGGAATGCATTAAAAAACTCATAAAAACAAATGAATGATTAAAAATATAAATGAAGATAATGTTACCCATGTTATAACTGGATATAAACTATGGCTCATGTTATAACTGGATATAAACTATGGCTCATGTTATAACTGGATATAAACTATGGCTCATGTTATAACTGGATATAAACTATGGCTCATGTTATAACTGGATATAAACTATGGCTCATGTTATAACTGGATATAAACTATGGCTCATGTTATAACTGGATATAAACTATGGCTCATGTTATAACTGGATATAAACTATGGCTCATGTTATAACTGGATATAAACTATGGCTCATAATATAACTGGATATAAACTATGGCTCATGTTATAACTGGATATAAACTATGGCTCATGTTATAACTGGATATAAACTATGGCTCATGTTATAACTGGATATAAACTATGGCTCATGTTATAACTGGATATAAACTATGGCTCATGTTATAACTGGATATAAACTATGGCTCATGTTATAACTGGATATAAACTATGGCTTTCATGAATTATTTCTATTGTAGTAGGAAAAATCTAACTTATTTTTTAAAGTGGAAATCAGTAATGGAAATGCATTTCATAGCAAAATCCACTAATCTTCATGCTTACAGTTGGTTTTCTTTTATGCATAACTACCTACTTTGACGCCATTAAGTTACTGATATTTTCCAATTTGATGGCATTTTGAAATTAGCAACTAAACAAGTAAAATTCTCACAAAATCGTAAATAAATCAGTAACCAGCTTGTGTTAATGTCATCAGCATTCCTTGTAAACTATGTCACGGGAAAACGTTAAATTACAACAGTCAAAGTCAATAGATGGTTGTCTAAGTATTTATTCCGGGAAAAAATAGAGGTGAAAAAACAATATGGGCATTTATTTTTATGTTTGCATGCACCACGGCCCTATATGAATACATGAATTTAGTGAGGAATGATGTTTGTAATTTGTTCGTCAATACACATGTGCTAATTAAAATATATCGTAACTTTTATCATTGTATTATTTATATAGCCAATGAAGGACGTCATGTTAAAATAAATAATATATACACATATATATGGACACACCCTTTTTGATAACTTTGGGCCTCTTGTTTCTTTTGTGTATTTCTGATTAACAACAAAAAACATAAACTTTAAATGGGACCATCCAATGAAAATTCCTACCAAGTTTGGTTTCAATTGGCCCAGTGGTTTGAGAGAAGAAGATTAAAATGTAAAACTTTGTGGACAACGAACACTAAGTGATGGCAAGGTGAGCTAAACATTCTCTGCATTAAATGTATAATAATTTAATTTGATTTGAATACTGCAATCTGATTGGCTGATCCGCTTGGAGAAAATGTTGGTTATACTTGATAACCTGGGTTGGTATTGTGGCATCACCAACATATTCATTCGCGAACGACAAATTCAAATAGTCACATGAAATAATCGTAATTAAAATCGAGGAATCATTAAATTTTGTTGTAAAAATTAAATTATAAGGAATATTTTAACATAACCTGGTTTGGAACAGTTTACGCTTTTCATAAAACACTTCCCAGTTTATTAAGCATAACCTGCCCCAAACCAGGTTATATTGTATAACCTGTTCAAAAATTTCAAAAATTCCTTAAATACACAACAATGTAAACAAATTATCTACCTGCCAAAGTTTCTGTAAACAGCTTGATGTTGGAGGCAGTATATGTCTGTAATATCACATTAGAACTTGATACAACTGCAAAGAAATAAAATATATTAGTTTTGCTGTAAACCTTCACATCTTAAATATTAACTCCATTTATGTGTATCCTGTAGTACTCAGAATTTGCATAAGATGGCACCACATAATGTACAAGAACAAGGGGAGATAATATGCAAAAATGTATGAACAATAAACAAAAACGAAAAATAAGCAATTTGTACAACATGATAAAAATGCATTTTTGCTAAGGCCAAAAAAAATATGTGTGTTTCCAATTACATGGTCTTCAAAATTAGGGTCGATAGGTAGGGATGATTTTTTTTTTTTTTAAACCTACAAGTATGCTCCTTCCTCTAAAATCACACAAACTTGTTTGTTTGTTTCTTACTACAGCTTATTAATTATTTGACGTGCAGTATAGTACCTTCCTATGGTACCACTACCGAGGGTTCTATCATACCACAGGTCTCTGAACAATTATTTGTAGGGATTAGGGTCAATAGGGGGCCCACCTGGCAATGGCAATATCACTGAATAAACACCAGGTATACAACAGATTTCCTCCCCCAAAATTTTCAAAGTGCTGTAAAAAATTTCCTATTGCTTATTTTTCTACACGGTTTGTTGTTTTGTTCACCGGAACTATTTATCTACAGATATATGTATAGAAATGTACATACCTTGCCTCCAGAGCGTGTTATTTTATAAATTTTCCCTCCGAAGCCGTCATTACATCCATGACTGTCAAAACCCGAAGTGCAGAATTTATTTACATATAATAAGTGATTAACAGTGTTTTTTTAAAACGAGAGGACTTTTTTCAGTCATCTCTCATCGCCCTTAATGAGAACCATCCAAGGAACATTCATGTACAGTTTGGCTTTAATCATATTTGTCGTTTCTGAGAAGAAGGCATTTGAATATTTTCCCATAGAGTCTAATGTTAATCTATTTTCTGCAGTGGTGGCCATCTTGGTTTTCCGATCGGCATAAAAACCTAAATTTTGTAGAGAACCTTCCAATGATCATTCCTGGGCAATTTGGTTTAAATTGTCCAAGTGGTTTCAGAGAACAAGCGTTTTGAAACATTTTTCCCATAGGGTCCAATGTTAAACTAAGTCCTGCCGTAGCCGCCATTTTGAATTTCATATCGGAATAAAAAACCTAAAGTTTGTAGAAGACCATCCAATGAACATTCTTGTACAGTTTGGCTTTAACCATATTTGTAGTTTTCTGAGAAGAAAGGATTTGAACATTTTCCCATCGGGTCCAATGTTAATTTATGTCCTGCGGTGGTGACCATCTTGGATTTCCGATCCACATAAAAAACAGAAACTTGGTAAAGGACATTCCAATGATCATTAATCTACAGCTTGGGTTCAGTCAGTTCATTAGTTTCAGAGAAGAGGGTCTTTGAAATTTCAGCATATAATTGGCCCTGGCAGCCATGCTGAATATCCGACTGGAACGAAAAACAGCAACTTTGTAGAGGACCATCCAAGGAACATTGCTGCTAAGTTTGGTTCCAATTGGTCCAGTGGTTTCGGAGAAGAAGCTTGAAATGTGAAAAGTTTACCGACGACGGACACCAAGTGATGGCAATAGTTCCTATGGACCTTTGATCCAGGTGAACTAATGAAAAACATAAAAAGAACACAATTCTATGCTTACCTCACACAAGGTACAAAGGTCCTCGGTGATCTGATGATTTGATCTATATGTTGTACATTATTGCCAATACTAATTCTGGACACAACCAATGAACCTGAATAACATAATTTAGAACTCATTACTATATGTGTCTTAAATTAATTAATAAATTTATCTGCAACTATAATATTGACACAAAAATTTAAAAAAAGTAAAAAGTCACTCATTCTTAGGATAACATTTTTACTGTTTATTACATAAGATTATTATTTAAACTGTTTATATCATGAAAACATATCTTTTATTCTCAAAGGGCCCGGGGGTGGCTCAATGAGTTAGGTACATTAGTTGGATTACCTAACAATTCATACAAGCCTATCACCAATACGGCGTGGGTTCGCGACCGGCTTTGTAAATTACAAAAAAGGGTGCACTCAACTCGCATCCGCAAGAGTTTACCAGTTGCTTGCCCATGGTTGGTGGTTCTCTCTGGGTACTCCGGCTTCTTCCACCACTAAAACTGGTCGCCATGATATAACTGAAATATTGCTGAAAGTGGCCTTAAACACCAAAAATCAATCAATCAGTCTATTTTGTATTCTCAATAAACCATCATTATTAAATACTCGTATAGGGTTAGGTTTATGGTGTTTCAGTTATATCGTTGATTAAATATAATTTAATAAAATAAAAGGTTTTATTTGAAAATAAGGGATTTTGAGAATGTACTTTTTAGCAATAACTAGAATATAAATTATTTGTTTTAAATACAACGGTCTCAGATGAAAGAGATTTTCTAAATTATTTTTGTGGAAAATCTTAAGTTTTTGTTGAAATTACATGGATTTTGGGATTTGGATCTTACTGATGCAATAAGTTGAGAAAAAAAAAACATTTTTTGGTATGATCAGTTTTTTTGTTGAAAAAAACAAGAATTTTGAGAATTATGTCTTATTTACACAATAATCTTCTGCAATAAGCACTGAAGTTCATGACAATCTATATCACTCACCAGATTGTATCACATTTTGGGATTAGTGGAGAATGTAAATATCATTTTCCGTGTCGGGCTTCAATGTGTCAGTGATAATAAGTCCAACTTGGGTTCAATGCTTGGAATATAACAGTAATAGTAACGGTAACCCTACAAATATACAAATAACAAACATAAATACATAACAAGATAGATCACATAAGATAATACACAATCAAAGGGAGATAATTCTCTATGATTTATCAAAGAAATATAAAATAAAACACTTTTCTACAAGTTATCTTCTATGAGAAAAATATCACAATATAGCTTACTCTTCTAATAAGTATACAATAAAGTAAATTATTCTGTCTTTAATAAATAACCAAATAATTGCAACTTCAAGACAATTGTGTCACCTCAGAATTAGTTTCAGCATAGTTTATTCACTCAAAAAATAAATCTCTTCGTGCAGAGTTCGACGTAACCACTGGCCCATGGCCAGTATGTTTACGGTCGGGCCAGTCAAACAGAACAAAGATTGGCCCGCTGGGCCAGTTGATATTCTCGGGCCACTTGGGCCAGCAACTTTCGTTTCTTCCAACCGGTAGATTTTTCGTACTTCCGTGTCATTCAATGTCGACTGATAACAAGGACTAATGAAATTTCCTGACAAAACGTTAAAATTCAACTTCAATCACTCGTCGAAAGCTATAAATAGCCTAATCACACAATCAGCATGTGTTTACCTTGATCTGTTACCGCACGTTAAACGAATATTGACAGAAATATATGCTGGGAACCAGTACTTCATAATTCAATAATTTTCAAAATCACGATTATTTATTTATAAAACTGAAAGATTAAAACGGTATTTTCTATAGTAAGCAATTTTAAATATTTAATATAAATATGAAATAAACCCAAATAAATCAAAACAACAATAATAAATCATCACGTGAAAAACTTGCCTGTAAAAAAAAATGGCGGATACACAATTTCGCTAATCGCGACTTCCTTTAATATGAAAAATCTATTATTATGAACTAGTAACAGGTATGGACTTTGGGAGTGAGATGTTGTCAGTAGATCATGCCGATATCAACAAGAGGGATATTGGCAACAATCGCTGCATCAGCTGGGCAAAACGGAAATTTTTCTAAAGTCGGGACTGTGTTTGTTTATTTATTATCTAACTTCCGGTTTGATAATAATCTTCCAATAGTCGTTATATGAAGGATTTTTACCCAAAGAACACAGTCGTTAGTCGCGTTAGACAGTGGGTCGTTAGTCGCGTTTGACAGTGGGTCGTTATATAAAGGTCGAATGCACAGGAAAACGCTGGGGAGGAATAAATAAGGTTGGCTAACAAAGGAAGCCGTTATACAGAGGGGGTCGCTGAGACTAGTTTGACTATATGTAGATTGTTTGATTATCTTCTAACCATACGTCCCTATATCTGTTAATTGTAATGCATTAAAAACACTGCATGTATGGGAAAATGTCATGAACTTTACCCTTGTTTGGAACAAGTACAACATTCATTCACAGAATACAAAAGCTATATTTACATGTTTAAATCACTGACAGTCAATTTAATTATTTGAGGATGCCACTAGTGAAGCAGGAACTGCTTATTCTTCCGGAGAAAATGAGTTCATCCAAGGTTTTAATGTGGTTCATATTGCTCGATCTTTAGTTTCCTGTTTCTTGGGGGGGGGGGGGGGGGGGGGAGGGGGCAAATCCCCCCTTTCATGATATTTCTCGGACCAGTGGAATTTTGAAGGGGCCAGTAGTTCGAAAATTTTACTGGCCCGTTGGGCCAGTAAAAAATATTCCTCAAGTCGACCCCTGATGTGAGAGAATATATGACACAAATAAAAATGACAAACACTAATACACTCAGTAAACACAATTCACTGAATACACAAATGTATAAACATGCAAATAAATAAACAATCAAATACACAAAGCTTACCCTATATATGGCACAAGGACACCAGAAGAATGGATCACTCTAGGATCTTTGTAAGTCTACATCATAATAAATCCTGAATAAAATAAAAGGGGCATTGATAAGTCAAAATGACTTCAGAACATATTAAATATAACAAAAGCATCATCTTGAATAAATTAATCAACTGTATATAAATTGTATATCAAAGTTTACAGAAATTCAACACTTGTAAAAATATAAAAGAATAACCATGACAACATTCCTCTCATTCTAATTTTAAATGAAATTATAAAACAATTATACTCAGATTCATACTTCAATCCACAGGCACTTGTTTCTGGTAAAAAAAATATCTATGTATATTTTTTTGGTTCATTCAACCTATGCCAACATTTTGAAAAATAGGTATAAAAAGGTAAGAAAAAATGTTGGCAATTTCTCATTGAGAAAGTCACCATCTAAAACCACATCAATTCAATTGGCATACATTTGTAGGTTGAATAGCTTATTTGTTATATAATGTTTAATTAGTGTAAAATGGGGGAATATATCAATATACTCCAAGTCCACAATTATTAACTGTATGCCAACTTTAAATAAAATTTACTTTACTTTACTTTTAATGTATTTGTGTGAGTATTGAGTGAATAAACTAGGTTGGGAGTAAATATTTAAAATCATTTTTTTTTAATAACAAAATTAATTAGTATATCAGCACATATATATTAATAATATCAAACTTTCTGAAAATAAATCAGGGGCCATGTTCTTGAAAGTATCCTAAGATTTGTCCTAAGATGACATATCTTAGGACGATTTTCCGGATGATCTTAGAACCATCTTAGGACATGTCCTAGGAGTGATCTCGAAGCTATCTTAAGACTATCCTAACTTAGGATGTCTTAACTATGTCCCAAGTGTCAACGCAATAAGTATAATAATAGAAATATTGTGCACAACAATTATTTCCAATATTAATATATAGCAAATCCTTCATAAAAATAATCTTTATTTGCATCTTATAATTTATTATGAGTATTTTACTCATAATAAATTATTAGATGCAAATAAAGATTTTTTTTTTTATTTCATTTATTTTTTACGCTGTATCCCACGAGCCTATTTCTTGTTTTCTATAATTTGCAATTATCTATATACATAGTTCCAGACTTTTTTAAATTTGTTTTCATTTTGCTGGACATAAATTTTCTGTTGGACCTTCATTTTTCATGTAATATTGTTTTAAAGCCAAGCAATGTCATACCGTTATTATTATTTTAGTCTAGCAGAGCGCTTCCTGTATTTAACTTCATTAGTACTGGTAGATACGATAACGTAACCCTCAGTCCGCTTTTGCTCCCAGCGAGGGTTACGAATCTGTCCCATTCAATGTATGTAAGCAGCGCCCGGAGTGATTCACACCGGGCGGTTTTTTGTCCTAATTTCGTTGTAAGTGGTTGGAAAAATTAACGGGGGTGAAGGATAAATATAATTAGGTAAACCTTGAGGTGTTAAGTAAACGCTACATCAATCCATGGTTGACTTATATCCATCTGAAAATTTGAATGCATGAAATCTTCTTTCTGTCCGACATTTTGTTTACAAATTGCTATTTCACGTGCACTTGCCTCGTTTTGGAGATATCCTTATTTGGATCAATCAGATACAAATTTTATTTAAAGTCAGAGTATAAAAACATACAACATAAGCTCTGAAGAGCTTTTAAAACTGACATACATGTAAATAACAAAACAAGCATAAGGACAGACATGCATAAAAAGCAGAGCACATACATATTATAAAACATAAAAGCACAGTAGTTGAACTAAATTACAAATAAGCACAGTTGATGAACTAAGCTAAAAATATCTAGTAAAACATAAAAGCACAGTAGTTGAACTAAATTAAAAATAAGCACAGTTGATGAACTAAACTAAAAATATCTAGCATACTAAGGGAAGGAAATCAAACTGAAGCCTTGCATGCAAAGCAATGACATGAGATGCCTGACCATGTATTAATCAAATTTTTAAACTGGGCTAGTGACATGTCTTTTCTAAAGTGGTCAGGCAGCTCATTCCAGAGCTTTGCACCTGCATAACGAAAAGATTGCAGACCAAAACTTGTAGTTCTTACCTGTGGTAAAGCTGCTTTATTTTGATATCTAAAAGAATACGAAGTATTTTTTATATCTATGAGGTCAAATAAATAAACAGGGCAATCCTTATGAACAATTTTGAAAACTTCTAAAACAAATGTTCTAAGTCTCCTTACTTTTAGGGATGGCAGTTTAGATTTGCATAACAGGTCTTCATAACTAGAGGTGTATTCATTGTATATAAATATCGGAGCTCTTTCCTGTATTTTTTCTAATTTTTTTTCTATTTTTTTTTGGTATTCGTTTCTCCACAAAAGTGCCAAACAAGTGGGCAATAGTTAAAGTTGGACATAATAAAGGAGTAGTAGATTGTAAGTTTTCCTAGTTTTGTTAAATGGGTACCAATTCTTTTTAATCAATCGTAGTAAACCATGATTATTCCCTAGTATTCGCATAGTAAAGTTTTTCATATTTGGCATTCAGATCCATATATGGATAGGCTCCGGCCATCACGAGAGTATACGTAAGGTGCCATGGCGGACAAGAAACAATTTTCGAATACTAAATCGATCGTGAAGGTAGAAACAGGTATTGTAAAACTTATTTCGTATCGCCATTACTTAAAAATTGTAGGGAATAATAAGTTATGACCAGATATGCAAAAAGAAAGTTGAAATATGTATGTTGTGATATGTATCGACTCTAAATAAAACTTTATTTATTTATATTTATTAAATATTCACTTAACGAAAATTTTAATTTGCTCCCATACGTTGAATGGGACCGATTCGTAACCCTAACTGGAGCACAAGCGGAATGAGGGTTACGTTATCGTATCTATAGTACTGGTAGAGGCCTAAAAGTAGGAAGACCAGTCACCATCCAGAATCAACCAAAAAGTTGAAACCATGCACCAAAAAAGAGTAGCCAAATCCAGCTAGGGATACCCTCAAATTTTGATTTTGAAAAATTTACCCGATTTAAAACAAAAAATTTTAAAATTTTATTGAGATTACAATAACAATATTCTAAAAGTCATTAGACTCTCAATCTCCAGTTCAATGTCCCTATGCAGTCTCTCAACGTTTGCCCGGCTGAGTTCCGTCCTTAGTGAGATGTCTGCTTGCGGATGTTACTAAGTAACCTGATTGAAGTTGAAGTTGAAATGCTTCAGGAACGACCACATTTTTATGATCGACACATTGCTGTAAACAAAATTCTAAATAGAAACGGATTCGGTGAAGGGAACGATACAAATCAGGGACATCGTGTTTATTTATTTTATTAATTTTTTGGGGGCTTTTCACTCGGAAAGATCATCTTACGCATCACGATTAGCTTGGGTTTTGAGTTCTTGTATGTTTTTACTTAGTCAGAGATTCCTCTAGATCTGCCGTCCGACGGCATTATTATTTTTTGCTAGAGCCGTGGGACTAGCAAAAAAATAATAATGCCGTCGGACGGCAGAGGAATCTCGGACTAGTTTTTACTACACTTGATTTTATAAATTGCTCAAATTAATTGGCGATATCAAACAATAAAATTAGCTTGGGTGTAGCTTAATTTAGAGTACAATCAAAGACTTTTACACTAATCAGTACTAACTGCTATATAATCATCAATTAATTGTAATAAAATATATTTATTTAACGAGTATCCACTGTCGTGTACCCGATAAGGAATGGTCATTTCAAGATGGCGGATTGTACATCATCAAAAAGGTAGGTGTGAAGGTTTTGACTAATATCGTTCTTTATAGGTTATCTTAGTGTCTATGAGTTACACGTTTAGATAGGGCAGTCTTTTTTCTACTTCACCATTAAGTCAGTAAAGCTTGATCCTTTTGTTTTTATCGTAAACTGCCTTCGGTAGTTGATCAATGCAGCGACAAAGATATCGAGGCGTAGAATCCAATTTATTTCACCAATTCCTACCGCCTAGTGACTTTTTATATTAATATGTTGATGCCAAAATTATTCAAACATGTTAATTGTCCAACAAATGTCATTTCAGCCTTTGACAAGCCTTGTATCCCTCTTAAAACGTCTATGAAAATTTTGTTTATGTCACGGAACGGTCACGACAAAAACATGGCAAAAATGTATGGGAATGGTCTCATGTTTTGGGTGAAGGAATGGACTTTCAAGCCAAGGAATGGTCTTTTTTGATTAGGAATGGTCTAATTGAACATATCGGATGTAAAGCGGGAGCAATGGTTTTGTCGTTCATCCAGTGTTCACACTCGCATACAATTTTAATTTTTTTGTCTTACTACATTCACTGTTATGTATAATTTCAATTGGTTTGTCAATATGACGACATACCACTCGCTTCTCTGATATACTGTAAGCGTACTTTCTTTCCGATGTGTAGAATGTCCGGGAACGTAAATACCCTAGTGTATTTCTACCTTGCAGTATGCACTAGTGTGTTTGTATTTCTGTCGTGGAATTCCTACCCTAGTGCGTCTCAGGTGATATTTTCTTCGTATGGTAATCTAGCGAAGCTCAACTACAGGCAGTTATGTATTGATTTTTTTTAAATTTGTGATGCTTAACGCCACTTTCAACAATATTTCAGCTATATCATGGTGACCAGTTTTAGTGGTGGAGGAAGTCGGAGTACCCGGAGAGAACCATCGACCATGAGCAAGCAACTAGTAAACTTTTATCACTTGCAGCTGCGAGTCGAGTGCACCCTTTTTTGTAATTTACAAAGCCGGGCGCGTATTGGTGATAGGCTTGTATAAGTTGTTATATCCAACGACCTAGCACATTGAGCCACCCGCACCCCAGCAGTTATGTATAATACATCACCATTTCAGTACACACCACGATTTTATTTGGACTGATGTTCTCAACTTTTATTATTATTTTTTTCGTCTTTTCTTTTACTTTTTGGATCTTCGGTTTTCTTACCACTAAGTCTAGACCACTGTTAGGTTTATGTATTAGTTTTTTCGTACATAGGTGCTTCAGTTCACATATATTATTTTAATTTTCCTGTGTTTAAAATCAGTACATGTATTTACTTCATGAAAACAAAAATAAACGAGGTTGCTTAAATCTTCAATAGATATATAGTGTATTTCTCATTTTTACCACAGGCGCTCGTGGCACGGACTTACCACCCCCTTTTTTCTAACTTTCTGTTTACAAATTTATTTTCCATAAAATTTCTTTATTTCTTTATTATTTCATCTCTTTTTCCTTATTTTAACTTGTTCGTGTCAATATTCATACAATCTTATGTGAACATCAAATTGCATGTGTCGACCCTATAGATACTAATAATACACAAGGCATGCAACTCGGAAGGTTTAACCACAGGAGTCGGAAGTTCTATCAATAATAAGGTATAGGGGCACCTCGAAGATCGCTGGGCAACTATAAAAAAACACATTGTACCATTAAGTTTGGTAGGAGAGGAAAATACAAATACAATGTATATAAATTAGAATAAATGATAAAAAAAGTAAAGGAAAAAGATATTAATAGACCTTTTGCACATTCCAGATTTAATTCTAAAGTTTTACATTTTTTTATAGTGTTATTTCCCTTTATAGTTGCCCAGCGATCTTCGAGGTGCCCCTATACCTTATTATTGATAGAACTTCCGACTCCTGTGGTTTAACAATCGTACCCCTGCTCGCTTCGAGTACATTTATTGCACCTTATTTCCATTATGTCATTCAAACTATGACATGTATCCATTCCTAAAAGACGCAACTTTTTGCCCCTGTTTTTGTTTTGTGCACACTATAACTCAGTTCTCCAGAATTTTAAGATTTTCACACATTTATTGCCAAATTGTTCGTATAAGGACCCACGGCAGACGGAAGTTTATTATTTAAATGTTAATTTCGAATGGGGCCGGATCGACTTGGGCCGAATCGATAGAAAATAAAAAAATAAAATGTAATGAACCCACATGCACTTGTTTCATTCAAAAAATGTATATGCCCCCTCCTCTTCCTTACTTCAAGGTAAGCATCTGCCCTTTTCCCCTTCCCCACTTCGCCTCAATATTTTTCTCTTATTTGTGCTCCTTTCGCTGACCCAATTATATCGTTACACTCCCGATATATTTCTCTTTTCGACTGCCACATAGCTACCGGGCCCCCCTTAGACGAATTGGACAAGAATATTCAGTCTATTTTTCAGTCAGATCACAAATAAGCGAAAAATATTGACGCGAAGTGGGGAAGGGGAAAAGCCTTCAAAGGGCAGATGTTTACCTTGAAGTAAGGAAGAGGAGGGGGCATATATTTTTTGAATGAAACAAGTGCCTGTAAATGAACCCATGGGCTACACACCTATATCATATGTCATTGGAAAGAGGAATGACGGGACTCTCAGAATAATGATGCCGTAAAAGTCGGAAGTGGTCACGTTTTTGCATAATTAAGGTCAAAGGTCAAGCGAAAAATTTGCTTTTCGCTTTCGACTTTCGTTCGAAAAGTGCATTTTCCTTAAAAATGAAATTCAATTCGACAAGTTTGATGGTTTTTATTTGAGGGACCACATATTAAATTAGATTATTGACGTCGAAATGAACGTTTTTGGATGGGAATGAGATTTTTCAATGTAAGTGACTCGTATTTGCTTCCATAAAACAATGACCTTGACCCAAGGTCATCCCTATTTACGTAATAATGACATTTATTTATGTTTCATTATATTTTGTATTTATATATATATATATACTGTTCGATACAACGGAAGTAAATCAAAACATACCCGATTCGCCCAACACAGGTATTTTTGTAAGTCTGTATTTTGTCAGTCCTTAAATAGCTATGAGCATTGTACATCTCATGTGAACCCTTGTAGCTTTTTTTATTAAAGTGATTCATAGATAAAAACACCCTTTTAGACATTTTGAA
Organism: Bathymodiolus septemdierum; assembly: GCA_963383655.1. Taxonomy (NCBI): domain Eukaryota; kingdom Metazoa; phylum Mollusca; class Bivalvia; order Mytilida; family Modiolidae; genus Bathymodiolus; species Bathymodiolus septemdierum. Next base: position 47,508,437 of record OY726527.1, read on the forward strand.
CGTTTAAAACCACAAAATATACATGTTTCATTCACCATCGTAATCCGAAACACAACCTTTACTACAAACGGATCTTCCTTTGCATGTGCATACGAGGTCCTGCAAAAAGTCAGATGACATTTTACCTTCAAACAATATTGGTTCAAGACCAAACTTTCGAACTTTCCAACCACTACAGTTTCAAATATGATCCAACACCCAGACTACTCGGAATTATCTTAGATGAGAAGATCAAATTTTACACCCACATCATGCACGTAGAGAGAAAAACCAACAAGTCCATCCATATAATAAGAGAAATAAAAGGTTTGGGAAACATCTCAAGAACGAAGCTACTAAGAATATACAACAGCCTAGTTAGAACAATCATAGAATATGGCTGCCCAGTCTGGCAAATAACACCAACAGAGAACATGAAAAAACTAGAACTGTAAGTGACCTCACTGAGTGATACCCCCCGCTTGCAATACTATGATGTTCAAACTTTGGAATACAGGTATATTAGCAAGTTACCTATGAAAAATGAACGGATATGGAGTTATGTCAAGGAGACAACACCCCATCTCCAAAATAAACTAACCAAGAACATACATCTAGGGGTCGCCACAAGTACACGACCCCCCTTTTCGTGAAAGTATAAGTTGAATTATCTCCCCTTTTAAATTTTGGACAGCAACCATATTCCTTCATGCACATCTGCAGGTAGTGTACTACAACTGTGTAAAGTTTCACAAAACTCCAATAAGCCGTTTAGGAGGAGTTGCGCTTACAATGTACACGACCCCCCTTTTCGTGAAAGTACAAGTTGAATTATCTCTCCTTCTAAATTTTAGACAGCAACGGTATTCCTTCATGCACATCTGCAGGTAGTGTACTACAACTGTGTAAAGTTTCATAAAAATTAAATAAACAGTTTAGTAGGAGTTGCGCTTACAAGGTACATGCCCCCCCCCCCCTTTTCGTGAAAGTATAAGTTGAATTATCTCCCCTTTTAAATTTTGGACAGCAACCATATTCCTTCATGCACATCTGCAGGTAGTGTACTACAAATGTGTAAAGTTTCATAAAAATCCAATAATCGGTTTAGGAGGAGTTGCGCTTGCAAGGTACATGGACGGACGGACGGACAGGGTGATTCCTATATACCCCCCCCCCCCCCCCCCCCCCCCAACTTTGTTTGCGGGGGTATAATAAATAATTAATTTACATTATAATTAAAATGTACAAACTCTTTACTTTAGGAGAAATTTGAAAAGTTACAATAATTTTAAAACTGTCCATTTAAATTCATTATAATTGAGAAAGATACTAATTTAGAGTGTGAATAAGTTGAATAGTAAATAATATATTTTTACTGCCTGTGTCGTGGTGGTCATGATCGTATGGTAGTTGGATTTAAGACTACCTCTGCATTCAGTGTCTTTCACCACTGAAGTTGTGTTCGAATCCCTTTCAGGCGAGGTGTACTTGATACAATATTATGTGACAGGCCGGTGATTTTCTCCGGGTCCTCTGGTTTCCTCCACCAATAAAACTTACTGCCACACTATAAATGAATCCTTCTAGAGGCCATCATGACCGTTATCTTATGATATGGAATACATGCCTATGACCAGTTAAGTTGTGAGATTAATTGCTGCATGTACCATACTCAAAACAACTTTACATCATAAAGTTTGTCCGTAACTAGTGACAACTGTTTCCAGTCATGTGATGAAATACTTGAAATTCAGTGTATTATTGAAAGAAATTCAACCAACATCAACAAATAATATATTAATGGAAATCTGTGATAGTTTTTTTTGTTATTGTTTATTTATATCTGTATTGTCATTTGTGAACCAATTATTATTATGTGGGGGCCGTCGTGGTCGTGATCATATGGTAGTTGGATTTACAACTACCTGTGTACTCAGTGCATATCACCACTTATGTTTTTTGAATTTGAATCCTGCTCATGACGATACAACATTATGTGATAAATTTTGTCTATGTCACAAATGACCACAGATATGTTCCACTTGTCGTAAGCACTTGCAGGTCCTTTTCTCGTTCATGACTTATAACTAGAGTAACACGACAGGTGTCACTAGTAGAGCAGGAACTGCCTACCCTTCTGGAGCACCTGAGTTCACTCCCAGTTTTTAGAGAGGTTGATGTTGCTCGATCTTTAGTTTTCTGTGCAATGTTTTGTAGATCGTTGTTTGTCCTTATGTCCTTTATCCTTTGGCCATTGTGTTGTCTTGTCCTTCTCCGATTTACAGATTCTGATTATCTCCCTTGGCATTCTTGTCGGTGATTTTCTCTGGGTACTTAAGTTTACCTCACCTATAAATTTGACCGCCACCATATAGCTGAAATATTGTTGAAAGTGGCGTTAAACACCATAACCCTAACCCTATAATAGGTGCTTAACTCTGCCACATGTTTGTGCTTTTCTCAAGTGCATGGTCTTTTTGAGTGGAAGTGAAGCTGTGGAGGTTTTTTATCATTATTTTATATCTATTGCTGTTGGATGCAAGTGTTGGAATCCCATTAAACGGTTTAATCCCACCACTTATTTGTGCCTGTCCCAAGGCAGGACCTGCATTTTCAATGCCATATCATGGTCTTTATTTATGTTGCATGATTGGAAATGGGACGTGTGTTATTCCTGCTCGATATTAATGGAATGTTTTAACTTCACTGTTGAAACTTTTTTTCACAACACAATGTAATTATCATATATAAATACCTATAAACTGAAAATAATCTTCATAAACTTATATTAATATCATACATTCACCATACATATTTCTGTTATGGCCATGGTATATACAATCTTCTAAACATCTGTAAAAAAAAAATGTAAAATTCAAGTAATTTTTATAAATATAAAATGAATGTGTTGCAAGTTTTTGCCATTGAATGCCATACAGTGACTATAAGGTGAAGAACAACAATCAGAGTGATATTTAATTCAATTACAGAGCTGCCTGGTATGTTGCTGTACCTTGTTAAATGGACTGGTTCTGATTTACACTGAAATTATTTATGAAAATAAAATAAAGGGCTACACAGAGCGAAGCATGAGATCACCACAGCATGTAGAGAAGGGAAAGTTGAACAAGTGTATATTACAAACAAGTGTGGACACAGTATTTTGCTTGACACACTGTAAATTGAATCCTTAAGGTAGAGACTGACACTAGTCACATGACTTTTAAGAATATTGAATAAAATGTGGTAATAATTATTAATTATGTTTGCAGTATTTCTTACGAGGTATTTTGCTTTTTGAATTTTCTACATATGATTTGTGCAAGTTCTCAAATTAAACTGAAATACAAATTTAATACAGTAATTTCTTGGCAATAATACATTATATGTGTAAAATGCTATATGAAGCATTTCGTTAAGGGAGGTAATCATGTCTCAAATGATATTAGAATATGATGAGTTTTGCATATTTTTGTTAAATATTGATGTTTTTAATATTATGACCCCAGACTTTCCTTACACTTCTGAAAATGAAACAAAATGCACCATATTATATAAAAAATTTAGAAATTTTAATTGACAGGATTTTTCGCTATTCAAGAATTTTGAGGAGAATTTATACATTTCACATACAATGCATTATAAAAGTTGAAGATTTAAATGCTTTATATCTTGAAAATTAGTCCGGTGACCTATATTTTTAAGTTAAATTTGTTAAAGTCTGCCACAAAAGCAATAAATCTAGCCAGTTTGAAGGAAATTCAATGACAAATTATTTTAGTATGAAATGTGGGTCTCTACCTTAAAGAGTGCAAAATTAGCTCTAAAAATGTACTTTTCCTGCAGTGGAAGAATTGTAGACAGCTTAATTTGCTAACTATATCACCTAGAAAGGAAAGCTTTCCCTTACAAACATTATCTTTGCCTGTTTTATTTTCATTTATTCAATGTCTTATTAAAAAAAATGAAAAATGTGAACATTTTTCATGAAATTGACAAAAAAGGGTATATGTCAGGGTGTCTTTCTAAACCCCTAACTTTTTTTTTGCCTGGAAACATATCTTTATTTTTTAATGATATGTAGCATGGATATAAGTAATGTGATATATCTTCTTTTTTTTAAATTCATTGACACAATTTTATTCTATTCCACTTTAAAATCAAATTTTATTGGATTTCACCAAAGCCAGTTACAGGCTATATTGCCAAAAAAGGGTAGCCATTTTGAAAAAAAAATGAAAAAATTATAACAATTTATGTCTTAGATATTCCAAAATATTCATTTATCATATTATACTCAGATAATTAAAAAAAAATTATATGCTATTTTTTTTTGGCACCTTAATGACACAGAGAAGTGAAAAAAATAACATTTTTTTTGGACTTCAGAGGGGGGCAACTCTTTCAGGAAATATTTTTAAAATAAGCCTGGAAACCTATTCTCAAATTTTGATATTTTGTTAGGTACATCCCAAAGAACAATACATATGAAATTCAAAAAAAATTCATCGACTAGTTGTTTTTTTGCCCATAGTGTCCTTCTCTACTTTAAATAAAATATTTTCTATCAAAAGGATTAACTACATGTATAAGAAACAAATTTATATATCGTTTTTTATTTGTTATAGTAATATTTATTAAAAAAAAATTAATTGTCGATAAAAATTAATAATATTCATCATCTATATATAAAAATTCCAATATGATGGAGGGTTAGGAGGTTTTGGTATTTAATGCCACATTCAACAATATTTCAGTTATATCCAGGTGGACAGTTTTATTGGTGGAGAAAACCATCGACCTGTCACTGACAAACTTTATCACATAATGTTTATTCGAGTACACCTTGCCATGAGCGGGATACGAATTCGCAATATTAGTGTTGATAGACACTGATTGCACAGGTAGTCATAAATCCAACTACCATATGACCATGCCCTCCCCCTTTATGGGAATGAAAGGTTTTTATTTCTAAACTATTGACTGCATATTCACCTGTACTCTATTTGAAAATTAAAAAAAATAAGTCAAAATCACATGTAAAGATAAAATCTAAAGAGGAAGGTACAGAAAATACAGTGGTCTCCAAGTCACCTTCCCACAGTGTCTTGGGTCATTGTAAACCAGGAGTTGTTGAACCTGTCTTCTGTGACCTTCAAAGCGACCAGTGAAATATGGTCACATAATACAGGTTTAATTGATATGAAACGCACTGTGAAGGGAAATAAAGATTAAGGTCACATAATACAAGTTTTTGCTTAATAGAGGTGGTCACCAATGCAGGTTTGACTGTATTTAATTTCTTTTCAGTCATGGACATTATGAAAAAAGATTTAATGCCCAAAATTGGATTTGGACTTCAGCTGAACTCAATATTCAATGGCTTTTATTTTTTTTTCTTTATTTACAATTCTACATGAATTTCTACATATAATCGCATCGGTGGTGCAATGGTTAACATGTTCGCCTTGAGTGCAGTACATCGTGGGTTCGAGACCCGGTCGGGTCAAACCAAAGATTATAAAATTGGAATTTGTTGCTTTTCCGCTAAGACTGATTGGTTCAGAATCAGAATAATGTGTCAGAGTGGAGCAAAATGTCTACCAGCGGATTGTTGTTTCAGTGAGCTAGCACTATAAAAATCCAAATTAGCATGTTGGTCTAGTACAAAGCAGACCTCATCATCTTCATCTCATTGAAAATTGACTTGTTCTCGCCATCATATAGCTGAAAAATTGCTGAATTGGTGTTAAACAACAATCACTCACTCACTAATTCACTTTCTGCTGTTTTATTCTATTTAATAATTTGTTAACAGGTCTGTTATAATTCTTTGAATTATGTTCATCAAATTATACCAACAAATCATTATTTTATGAACAACATACTTCCTTTTAAGGAGTGACAATAAAATATGTATAAATTATTCACGAGTGACAGAGTGTTGTTTAAACACCAACTCAGCAATTTTTCAGCTTTATCATGGCGAGAACAAGTTAATTAATCTTCAATGAGATAAGGACAAGATCCTGTTTGTACTAGACCAACGCACTTAGTTGGATTTTTATAGTACCAGCTCACCGAAGCAGTCCCCGGATAGACATGTCGCCCCAATCGGTCACATTATCTGATTCCGAGACAACAATCTTTGCTATTTCTCCTTAATGCTACGTGCTTAGCTGAGAAGCAACAAATACCAATTTTATAGTATTTGGTTTGACCTGATCGGGGCTCGAACCCACAATCTACCACACAACCATTACACCACCGATAGGGTAACTCCCTTTTAATGTCGAGATTTAAATTGCCACTACTTTGAACCATAAAGTCAAACATGTCCATGCAGTCACCTCTATTAAAAAGTCACCCTTTTCTTGTCCTGTCATAGAAAATTAACTTTTTTCAAGAGGTCACCCGTCTTATAAAGCCACTTTCTCTTTGTCCCAACGTGACCTCTTAATACCGATTTGACTATATTGAAAAACCAGGAAAATTATTAACAGGTTCCATGTAATTTTTCACCGACTTGTTAGCTATGAGAGGCCGATTTATTTGATATAAAATTTATGGCCGAAAATGTCTGCAACAATTGAAAAGAAAAATGTCTTAGTTGTGGTATCAATCTCACAGGAGATATTTAAGTTGTTTGATTAATAGAAGATATATGTAGTGGTACAGGGCCATCTTAGCAGCATTGTAGGCCCCTGGGCAAAGCAGTGCACTGGGGCACATACCTACACAAGCACTCGTAGGAACAAAACTGTAAATGTCAATAAAATTAAACATATATTTATTGTATGGGTACTTCCAACAAAACCAGTGTTTAAACATTAAAAAACATGCCATATAAATAATACATCATCCATAGATTAGCATGCGACACCTATGCTCGTGGGCCCTCGGGCAACTGCACATCATGCCCATGCGTTAAGACGCCACTGCAGTGGTATATTAGGCCTAGTACAGAAAACGGCATGATTAGGCCAAAAAAAAATATACGTGTGTTTACTGTCACATGTCAAAAAAGTCTAGGGTTGGCATTAATTTTTTTTTTTTTTTTTTTTTTTTAAAACTATCGGCAAAACCGGAAATAGTTGTTCCCGGTTCCGGAATCCGATATTTCATTTTCGAAATTTTCGGTAAGCTGTCATTTGTTTTATGACGAGTTACAGTTTTTCTACCTTCTTTGCTCTCAATTTCGACAAAAGCTAGCGGTTGAATAAATAAAACATTGCTGCTGATTAAACAACAAAAATGGTTATCCGAATTCTGTGTAAAAATTGATTGGGTCGCTAGCAAAAATTAGAATCGATAATTGCAGATAAAAAAGGTTAGGGTCGGCGGCTGAAAAATAGGGTGGGTCGGCTGACCGTAAACACACATACATTTTTTTTTGGCCTTATTTGTTTTCTGAATAAAAAAAACTTGCTAGTATTTCTTGACAAATTCAATTAAAATCAATTTGAATTACAAGACACAACATATTGTAATTTGTATATCCAACTGGGTAAAAACAATGATCTGATTTGAGGGAGCTCTTGTCTGCTCTGGGAGGATGAGCAGTTCCTGCATTTTGACTAAAATTGGTTTCAATCCGTCCTGTGGTTCTGAAGATTTTCAAAGATTACCAATTTTTCAACCAATCAGAAGCCATGGCAGCCATCTTTAATATTAGGCAAGGTTACCGGACATAATTTTGGAAGAGGAGCATTCAAAAAGTATCACATCAAAGTTTGGTCCAACTTGACCCGGTGGTTGTTGAAAAGATCAAAATGCGAAAAGTTAACGAATGACAAACAACAGACACAAAGTGATGGGAAAAGATCATTTCAGCCCTGGTGAAACAAATACTTTATAGAGAACTATCAACTCCTACCATGTTTGGATACAATTGGTCCAGTGGTTTCAGGAAAGAAATTAAAATTTAAAAGTTTACGGATGACAAAGAGGGATGGACATCAAGTGATGATAATACCTCACAACCCTTAAAGGTCTCATCTTCATTCAAGCACACCCTTATCATGAAAAACACAACAAAAACTAAAGTTTAACGACCAGCTCGGTGCATGTCTCAACTTTTTTTTCTTAGCTGTCGATTTAATACAACATAAATATTTAGATATAATACACAATTATATTTAATACAGTAAAGTTGAATATGACAAATCGGCAATACATGTAAATACACCTCGATATACTTAAACCCAGCATTAAAACCAATGGCGTCCATTGGGAAAAGCTTTGGTTTAAAATTGTATATCCATTCAATGACTGACAATATTATAACTACCTCTAATTATACACAACTACAACTAATTGCACTGCCAGGATATAGCTGAAATATTGTTGAAAGTGGTGTTAACTAGAAAAGAAGTATGCCCCCGCCCTTGATAATTATGGACAAAGTTGTTTTGTTAGGAGTGATTTTTCAAAAAGGAAGTGTGTCTGTAAGACACAAATGATGCCCCCCGCCCAACCATAAGAAATTAAAAACAAGTCAAAAACTGTAGGAGGAGCCATACAAACCATGTTTCTATTATGTAGCTAGTAAGAAGGAAATGAAGTCCAACTACCTGTCATTATCAAATATGGACATGCACACCTCCATTATGTGTATAAACATCCTGCATAATGATAAAGCTGTAGCTCTAAAACTGTAGGAGTAGTTAACCAGACAAACCATGTTCCCGTATCCAACTACCCGTCATTTTGAGAATATTTGATGAAAATCAAAATCCTGTGGACATGCACACCTCCATTATGTGTATAAACATCCTGCATAATGATAAAGCTGTAGCTCTAAAACTGTAGGAGTAGTTAACCAGACAAACCATGTTCCCGTATCCAACTACCCGTCATTTTGAGAATATTTGAAGAAAATCAAAATCCTGTGGACATGCACATCTCCATTATGTGTATAAACATCCTGCAAAATGATAAAGCTGTAGCTCTAAAACTGTAGGAGGAGTTAACCAGACAAACCATGTTCCCTTATCCAACTACCTGTCATTTTGAGAATATTTGAAGAAAATCAAAATCCTGTGGACATGCACATCTCCATTATGTGTATAAAGATCATACAAAATATTAAAGCTGTAGCTCCTAAACTGTAGAGGAGATAGCCGGACAAACCAAATATCTATATCCAGACGGACGAACGGATGGATGAACAGGGGTAAATCAATATGTCCCCCCCCCCCCCCCCCGACTCTTCGTCACAGGAGCATAAAAAAAAAATTACATATAGAATACTTTTACAAATTATACAAAATTTATATATACAATATTTTTATGTCATGTCAGAATTTGTATAATGATCATTGGCGTTCCCGATTTCTTGTATTGTTGTATACTACTTATCATGGTCTTGTGTCATGGCAGATCTCCGATTAAAAAAAATAAAAAAAACAAAACAATAAAAAATGCCAAAACAGATTGCAAAAAAACAGAAAATAAATTTTAAAAAAAGAAAGAAAATATTTACATTAGTAATGAATTGATGCATATAATTGCACTTATCTTAATTTTAGAAATTTAGAGAATTATTGAATTATTTAATTAAAAATCACCAAAAGTAGGACTAAAATGATACATTTTGAAAGATTAAAACAAATATTTAAATTATTATGGCAAACAGCTTGCTCATTTTGTTCAATGTTAATAGTCGGCTTTCAATAAATATTTATATTTTTAAGCCAACTATTAAAGTGCAGGGGGAATGCAATGCACAGTTAGATAGGGAAATGTGATGCTTTGTTAGATGGAGAAATGCAGTGCTCTGTTAGCTGAGGCTTACAACAAAACAAGCAAGACAATAAATAAATTTAACAAACAATTATTACTCATCTCTCAAAAATGTATCAGCTTATAATTTATTTTTAAGATATTTAAAAAAAATTCAAGATTAAAGTTTACTGAAATTTTTAAAATGGAATTATTTTTGAAAATGATTTAAAAAAATTAAATGTTAAAGATAAAACATCTGAATCTCCACTTTTTGAATCAATGTAAGTACTATGACAACAATTAGAAAGTGTTCTGCACCTATGATAATTATTGGAATAATTTGGACTATTAGAGGACTAAAAGTCAGGACCAAACCATATTTTATAGGTTTTACCACAAAATATGCTGAACCTTGCTTCCATATTCCTGTAATAGTACAACATTCATATTTATACAATCTTATAAGCAAACATTCAAATTCAAAATATTTAAAGGGCAATAACTCTTGATAATTTTTATACACATTTTATCACAGCAAAAAAAAAAGTTAATTCATTACTTACCTGGTTTAAAGCTAAAAAAATAGATTACCAAATATAATTTAAAAATTTTGAAAGACTCATTAATTTTTGACAATGTTTTTTTTATGTAAATGTAAATTAAATTCGACAAAAAATATACTTAAAAGACTTGGAATTTTGGAAGTATAAAACTTTAAAGCGCTTTAAACCAAGTAGACTGACATGACATAACTAGTACAAAAATAACTGATTGATGGTCTGGCTAGAATTTTACTTTTTGTTTATTAAATTCCCTCCAAAATTTAAAAGAACAGGTTCTGCTTACATTTTTTTTTTTTTTCTATTTTTAATTTTATTTATATTTGCACGTGGTTTGTTTTGTTTTTGTTTTAGTACAATTCTGTTATCCCATCCTTTACAGAGCCCGTTTTTGTTTCTAGCAAGACCATAAGTTACAAAGAAATGCACCACTTCTACCAAAACAAAATTTTAAAAATAAAGAAAACAAATATAATTTAACCTTAAGCATAGAAATGTGACATTTCTTATTCAATCCCCCTTTTTTTAGGGGATTATATTTACAATTTTATTAAAATGTTGAAGTCTTTTAATCTCACATATACAAAAATAACTGATTGATGGTCTGGCTAGAATTTTACTTTTTGTTTATTAAATTCCCTCCAAAATTTTAAAGAACAGGTTCTGCTTACATTTTGGTTTCTTTTTTTTTATTTTATTTATTTGTGTGTGTTTTTGTACAATTCTGTTATCCCATCCTTTACAGAGCCTGTTTTTGTTTGTAGCAAGACCATAAGTTACAAAGAAACGCACCACTTCTACCAAAACAAAATTTTAAAAATAAAGAAAACAAATATAATTTAACCTTAAGCATAGAAATGCGACGTTTCTTATTCAATCCCCCTTTTTTTAAGAGGATTATATTTACAATTTTTTTTAAATGTTAGTCTTTATCTCACATATACAAAAATAACTGATTGGTGGTCTGGCTAGAATTTTACTTTTTGTTTATTAAATTCCCTCCAAAATTTAAAAGAACAGGTTCTGCTTACATTTTGTTTTATTTTTTTATTTTATTTATTTGTGTGTGTTTTTTGTTTTTGTTTTAGTACAATTCTCTTATCCCATCCTTTACAGAGCCTGTTTTTGTTTGTAGCAAGACCATAAGTTACAAAGAAACGCACCACTTCTACCAAAACAAAATTTTAAAAATAAAGAAAACAAATATAATTTAACCTTAAGCATAGAAATGCGACGTTTCTTATTCAATCCCCCTTTTTTTAGAGGATTATATTTACAATTTTTTTAAAATGTTAGTCTTTATCTCACATATACAAAAATAACTGATTGGTGGTCTGGCTAGAATTTTACTTTTTGTTTATTAAATTCCCTCCAAAATTTAAAAGAACAGGTTCTGCTTACATTTTGTTTTATTTTTTTATTTTATTTATTTGTGTGTGTTTTTTGTTGTTGTTTTTGTACAATTCTGTTATCCCATCCTTTACAGAGCCTGTTTTTGTTTCTAGCAAGACCATAAGATACAAAGAAACGCACCACTTCTACCAAAACAAAATTTTAAAAATAAAGAAAACAAATATAATTTAACCTTAAGCATAGAAATGTGACGTTTCTTATTCAATCCCCCTTTTTTAGGGGATTATATTTACAATTTTATTAAAATTTTGAAATCTTATATCTCATAATCTCATATAGCATATTTGATATACATAACTACAAAAATATACAATATTACAAAAAAAAATTAATTCTGATATTCCTTTTTAATACATTCATTGTGAAATGAGTGTTTTTTTTTATTTTCACTTTAATTGTCAGTGTAAAATTTCTTGAAATCATGATTTTTGCCTGTGTCTTTCATCCCATCTTCATCTGTGATCTTTGCACATGTCTTCCATTCTTCATCTGTGACCTCTTCATCTGTGCCTTTGTCTTTCATCCATGGCTTGGTACATTACACTGAAAACATAAAAGGTATCAGAACTTGAAAAATCCCATATGAAATAAACAATAATATTTTCCATGGTGCTAATAAACTGCAAGAAAAAAACACATGGGCATTCAGTAACTGGACCCTCCAAATTAAATCTTTAATGAAATCTGCACCCGCTAAACATTTCCAAAGGGCATTCAGTAACTGGACCCTCCAAATTTAATCTTTAATGAAATCTGCACTTGCTAAACATTTCCAAAATCTGGTCAGATGCAACTCATATCTGGGCCCTCTAATTACAAGTCCTCCCCAGATAACAGTGTTCACTTTATATGTTATTCATGCCCTGTCAATTACAAGTTTTACGCTTACTACTGGTCACTTTACAAAATACAAGTCCTCTCCTGACATGTACTATGGCATTATCTTTATTTCAATAAAATGTGGGTTTTTTTGTTTTTTTTTTTATAAAACCTCACTTATATTGTACTTATGTTATGCACATTTCTGGAAGTTTTCATCATTTATACCAGTTTAGCTTTTTTTGTGCCTGTCACAAGCTAGAACCTTCATTTCCAAAGCAATCTCAAATTGTTATTAAAATAATAATGGTATATACGATTACTCACCTAATAAACTCCATGGTTACACAACGTCTACTTCCCATTGGATATTCTTATGGGAAAAAGACTACATTCCAGAACTGAAATTAAAAAAATATCAATATTTTATCACCAACAAAACTGATAAAAGCCTATTTTTTAGGTCTTGTTGCAATGATTTTGTATTGGCATAGCGGTAACCAAAATATTAAGTGAGTAATTGTTGTTTAACTCCAAGTGACCAAAAGGAAGAACACGTTTCTTGTTGACCAGATGATAATGATGTCTTCTTTGAACAAAACCATTACACACGAAGTTAGATTTTGATGCTATTTCACAGAAACAACAGTCCACAGAACTCGTGACTTACTGACTCCAAGTCAACCAGTCTTTGTTCTTTTTCTTTACCTGATCCTTCGTGCTCAGCAGACATTTGTTTGTTTGTTTATATCTGTATTGTCATTGTAGATCCAATTATCAAGAAGGCAGAGGGTGGTGATCCCATTCTTCTATTTACTGCCTGATACATGTTTGTACCAGTCCCAAGCCAGGAACTGGATTTCCATCGACATATGTTGTGGTCTTTTTTTTCAATCATTTGAAAAGAGATGTAGTTTGTTTTGTTGATGGATTTTATTTCCATTACTGTTTAATTTTTCTTTCAATAAATACCAATTTTATAGTGTTTGGTTTGTCCCAAAAGAGGATAAAATTCATGATATACCACACTTAAAATGTGTACCCTAACCTTATATACACCATTGAGTCAGTTTTTATATACAGTAATCACCAGCTAATAAGGCTACCCCTTATACAATAAAACAAAATTGCCTGATAAGGATTGAATCTTGAGGTTGGACAATTTTGTAGTATTTTACTATCCAGTACACCTGATATAAGGCTTATAATAAGAGGTATGGCCTTTAGGTGGGAGTGCCCTTCTATTAGGGGGACTATTGTGCCACATTGAAAACACAGTAAGGTTAGTGTTATGGGTGTTAAACACCACATCAACAACATTCCAATTACGTAATCTCACGACATTCCAATTACGTAATCTCACGGCATTCCAATTACGTAATCTCACGACATTCCAATTACGTAATCTCACGGCATTCCAATTACGTAATCTCACGGCATTCCAATTACGTAATCTCACGGCAAGTCAGTTTAAATGATTGAGAAAACTGGAGTACTCTGATCAGCTTCAAACTGACAAAACTTTATCACATGATGTATACAGTACATCTCTATACGATCCCATATCGTACATTGGCAAGACAACATACATTTGGGTATGCTGGCTTCATCTGGTACTGCCAAGCACCTGTCATAGTATGTTGTGTTGTGAACTAGAATTTGCCAAGCTTATTTATAAAGGTTAAAAGAAAAACAAATTATGATGCATGTATTTTGGGTTTTTTTCACTGACAGTAAATATCACATGTACTTGTGGAAATCTATGATGGCAAATATTTAATATTACAAGGATCTGTATCACGACTTTATCAATACTTACTGAATAAATACCATGGTTAGAAATCATCCACTTTCCATGGGAGAGAGTATGGGATTGGATTATGCTTCAGTGCTTAAATAAAATTATAAATTATAAATGGTAATTTGAAATGTAAAATCATGCAGCATTTATTAATTTAAACAATTGATTTTCAAAAGCTTAAGACAATTATTTGAAACACCAGAAAGTGTATTCCCTATATCTCTTGGTGACCTTGACATGGACGTGACAATACTTCTTATTATACCTCATAGATATAAGAATGTCTGATTAGTTAGAAAACGTCACATGTCAGGAAGACAAAACTTCATGTATCCCTAGACCGCATGCTCCAGGGAAATAAAAATCATGTATCCCGCTGCCGCATGCCTCCATGGCGACCCCTGGATATCGTCAAAAAAACTAATTTGGACAACAAACAACACCATACAAATGGACATAAAAGAAAATTTCTCATGTTGTGGAATCTTCAATCCTCATTTTTTGGATAACTGCGATATAATCATCAACATAAACAACTACACGAATTGAATAAAACGTTAAATTAGTTTTAAAAAAATGTTTTGTTGTTGTGTGTGCTTTGCCCTCGAGAAATATGACTTTTTCGGGTAAACAAACTTTTGTATCTCCCTACAACAAGGGCCATAAATGTATATTATTAAGATTAATTACAGCAATAATTCTATACAATAATTAGAAAAAATTGCTGAATTATCTTAATTTTATGATCAACTTTTAATTTGCTGAGGTTTTTTTTAAGTATACATATGACTTAATATGACAAAGAATGTTCTGTCCTGTAAAATCTTGCACATTTTTAGTGAGACTCGCAGTTTTAGATATTTCATTTATTCTAAGTTTGGTAAAATTCTGTTAATTTCGCACATTTACATTTCAAAAACTGCATTTCATAACTATTGTGATTTCATTCATTTTCGTAGATAAATGGATAGCGAGATATTCATTGACATCTGAATTCATAGTTGTGATACCTACGGTGCGGTCGCATGTAATGATTAACTGTCTAAATTCCAAGCAATTCTGCATCTGTGGCACAGGTTAGTCAAATGGTCAAGTGTCCACACAGTCCAACTTTTAAATTTGATTCTGATACGACTTATTTTTTCTCACTGTTCTCACAATAAAATTCTTCTCAAAATGTCAGATGGAAATAGGAAACCAACTGATGTTGAAATGTTTTTGCTAAAGCCTGTTGAAAAGAATAACCAAACAGGAAATTGAAACATGTGACTGCACCTTTACTCCAAACTTCTCTTGTTGCATATGCTTTTCCGTGGTTCATTAAATTTCATGGTTTTATGATACTAACAGGAACCACGAAAATTGGTATTCAACAAATAACATGATCAATTCACACTATCAGAGAAAAATTACGAAAACTTCATTTATTTCACATTAGTTATAAATTTGTAAATTGTATTTTTTATCATTTCATCATTACCGTATGTTATATTGTACACAATACTAATTTGTTACTGTCTACTAGAATAAAAT
Source organism: Bathymodiolus septemdierum (assembly GCA_963383655.1). Lineage (NCBI taxonomy): Eukaryota > Metazoa > Mollusca > Bivalvia > Mytilida > Modiolidae > Bathymodiolus > Bathymodiolus septemdierum. Next base: position 47,524,268 of record OY726527.1, read on the forward strand.
ATATACCTCATGTATGCCATGGATAAAGATTTGGTATTCGTCTGCTGTATGCTTCTTTCTTCTAACTGTTTGGTAGCAACAGTAAATCTTACAAACAAGCAGTTTTTAAGGAAATTAATTGAATGTTGTGCAAAAAAAAGAAATGAAAGTTGACCGGTACCCTTATTAGAGCACCTTAATTTCTATGTAGATGTTTACGCTTATTGGAGTGTGTTAAATTCTCCATAGATGCATTACCCTTTTCAGAACACCTTCAAATCTCTGTAGATGTTTTTTTTGTGCAGGAGAATTACCTCAACCTTTTAAAGCCGGTTTTGAGTAGGGTTCATGTTACTCGATCTTTAGTTTTATATGTATATTTTGTAGATCGTTGTTTGGCCTTTTGTACTTTTTTCTTTGGTTGTTGCGTCGTCTGTTCTTCGATTTACGGATTCTGATTACTATTATACTACTTGTGCACGACAGAGTTACCTCAACTTTTTAAAGCCGGTTTTTAGTAGGGTTCATGTTACTCGATCTTTAGTATTAAATACATGTTTTGTAGATCGTTGTCCTTTTGTATTTTTTTCTTTGGTCATTGTGTAGTCTGTTCTTCGATTTATGGATTCTGATTACCCCTTTGGTATCTCCAAACTCTTCTTACCCTTTTAGAGCATCTGAACTCGACCCTGGATTTTGTGGGGTTCGTGGTTCTTGATCGTTCGTTTTCTGTGTAGTGTTTTGTAGATCATTGTTTTAGTTTTTCTTTTGGTCATTGTGTATTCTGTCCTTCGATTTATGGATTCTGATTACCCCTTTGGTATCTTCAAACTCTTCTTATCCTTCCAGAGCATCTGAGCTCAACCCCAGTTTTTGTGGAGTTCGTGGTGCTTGATCGTTCGTTTTCTGTGTAGTGTTTTGTAGATCATTGTTTTTGTTTTTCTTTTGGCCATTGTGTTTTCTGTCCTTAGATTTACGGATTCTGATTACCCCTTTGGTATCTTCAAACTCTTCTTATCCTTCCAGAGCATCTGAGCTCAACCCCAGTTTTTGTGGAGTTCGTGGTGCTTGATCGTTCGTTTTCTGTGTAGTGTTTTGTAGATCATTGTTTTTGTTTTTCTTTTGGCCATTGTGTTTTCTGTCCTTCGATTTACGGATTCTGATTACCCCTTTGGTATCTTCAAACTCTTCTTATCCTTCCAGAGTATCTGAGCTCAACCCCGGTTTTTGTGGAGTTCGTGGTGCTTGATCGATCGTTTTCTGTGTAGTGTTTTGTAGATCATTGTTTTTGTTTTTCTTTTGGCCATTGTGTTTTCTGTCCTTCGATTTACGGATTCTGATTACCCCTTTGGTATCTTCAAACTCTTCTTATCCTTCCAGAGTATCTGAGCTCAACCCCGGTTTTTGTGGAGTTCGTGGTGCTTGATCGTTCGTTTTCTGTGTAGTGTTTTGTAGATCATTGTTTTTGTTTTTCTTTTGGCCATTGTGTTTTCTGTCCTTCGATTTACGGATTCTGATTACCCCTTTGGTATCTTCAAACTCTTCTTACCCTTCCAGAGCATCTGAGCTCAACCCCGGTTTTTATGGGGTTCGTGGTTCTTGATCGTTCGTTTTCTGTGTAGTGTTTTGTAGATCATTGTTTTTTTTTCTTCTTTTGGCCATTGTGTATTCTGTCCGATTTATGGATTCTGATTACCTCCCTTTGGTATCTTCAAACTCTTCTTGTCCCTATTAAAACCCCTTAAATTTTAACCTACCAAAAGTATTGTTGACTAGTTTCAGTGGCTTTGATACCATCTTCAATTGGTTGTGGTATCTGCGTGAGTGCATCTTAAAACACATTTTTTTATGGATATTCAAAAAAAAAAATTTAACTTTTTTGTTAAAAATTATTTTAAAATTGCCATTAATAGCAAATCTTCATAAAAAACTTACTTTAAAGTCACCAGAAATTAGATTTGTTTTCAAAATTATATTAAATTTACAAAAGATCCAAAACAAACAAAAATATTAATCTTAAACAATTTTACAATTCGCCAAAACTATTACTTTTAAAAAAAAAAGTCACCAGAAATGAGATTTGTTTCCAAAATTATAATAAATTTACAACAGATTCGAAACAAATAAAAATTTTAATTTTAAACAATTTTGCACTTCGCTAAAACTATTACTTTAAATGAGACTTGTTTACAAAATCATATTAAATTTACAAAAGATCCAAAACAAACAAAAATATTAATTAAAATTCTATTTACAATTCGTCAAAAAAATTGATGCAGGCCACTTTTACTTCTGAAAAAATAAAAATAGATTAATAAACCTGAAAAACAAATTTGATTAGTACATGCAATTTTGTTTGGTTTTTTTTTTCATGCATTTTTTTTTTTTTTTTTTTTTTTTTTTTTGTAAAAGCAGTCCTGTTGAACATCATACTAACATCACAAACCAACACTTGCCATACACATATCTTTACAGGAGATCATGATGTAGTTGAAAAAATTACTGGAGTACACATTTTTGATGGGAAATAGCCTGCATACAGCTGATATAGCTGATAACAATTTAAACCATACATACATTTATATAGTTGAAAGTTTCAAATTTAAGGAAAAGGTCGTCTCACATGGATGTTGAGGTGGGAGAAGTTTATCATTGTATAGAAACAGCAAACTCTAAGGATACGTAAACCACAAAGATACCACACATGTCCTTGATAGATATATTGTTCAGTTGACAAAAAAAAAAAGAACTCCTACATGTACAGTCGTCCATGATACATTAACTTTATTACCTTGGTTTGTGCCGTTTTAAGTCTTTCATCCTTTTTATTCTCCTTGATCATGCATTTTCAATTAGAACTAGTTTCTCAAGAACTAACACATTTGGGATCCATTCAATTAGTACTTCAAAATACTTAATCCATTTAATTACTGACGATATAAAAAATTATTGTATTTTTGGCACTATTGTGCCTTTATTAAATGTGAAACCTATCTGGGAAAAAGTTATTTATCTATCATTCAATTCTTTTATACACCCGTTTCTTGCATGCTACCTATGTTAGATGTGAAACCTAACTGGGAAAAAGTTTTTATCTATCATTCATCCTTGCATACCCCCGTTTCTTGCATGCAACATTCACTCATAAACCTTATTAAATTATCAAAATTTATTTTTATTGAAGTACATAGATGATCTCCGGAACATATATAATTCTATGATAAATCTAATTCTAATTCAAAATGCTCATTATTTTTGGTACGAGTTCTGCTGTCCAGATCTTTAAGAAGATGTTATTGATCGTCTTCACACAGACACCGATCTGTTTTGAGCTATTTCATACTGGGGCAGTATTGGTAATTAATTACCCATAAAGATTCTCAGAAAATCAGTATTTTCACGAGACAGGATGTGGAATCTAATGAACACAAGAAAGAAAAATCACTTTTTACACTTACAACTAACCAAAAGTCTAGGAATAATAGCTTTTATTAAAAAATTAATATTAAACGTTGACATCCTTCACTTTTCCAAATGAAGGTTTGCAATATCTTAATGATGCATACAGAAATGTAACAATATCACATACTAAATACATGATATTAATGATTAAAAACATATTTACATATTTACAGTATATACAAAAATATATTTACACTATACATATATACATAGACCTATTTACAAATAGAGTATAAGACCTTGGACACTGGGACACCATGATCAGATGTTTAAACACAACTTTAACCAAGAACAGACAAGTGGGGAGGGGGCTTTAACACAACTTTAACCAAGAACAGACAAGTGGGGAGGGGGCTTTAACACAACTTTAACCAAGAACAGACAAGTGGGGAGGGGACATTAACACAACTTTAACCAAGAACAGACAAGTGGGGAGGGGGCTTTAACACAACTTTAACCAAGAACAGACAAGTGGGGAGGGGGCTTTAACACAACTTTAACCAAGAACAGACAAGTGGGGAGGGGACATTAACACAACTTTAACCAAGAACAGACAAGTGGGGAGGGGGCTTTAACACAACTTTAATCAAGAACAGACAAGTGGGGAGGGGACTTTAACACAACTTTAACCAAGAACAGACAAGTGGGGAGGGGGCTTTAACACAACTTTAACCAAGAACAGACAAGTGGGGAGGGGGCTTTAACACAACTTTAACCAAGAACAGACAAGTGGGGAGGGGGCTTTAACACAACTTTAACCAAGAACAGACAAGTGGGGAGGGGACTTTAACACAACTTTAACCAAGAACAGACAAGTGGGGAGGGGGCTTTAACACAACTTTAACCAAGAACAGACAAGTGGGGAGGGGACATTAACACAACTTTAACCAAGAACAGACAAGTGGGGAGGGGGCTTTAACACAACTTTAACCAAGAACAGACAAGTGGGGAGGGGGCTTTAACACAACTTTAACCAAGAACAGACAAGTGGGGAGGGGGCTTTAACACAACTTTAACCAAGAACAGACAAGTGGGGAGGGGACATTAACACAACTTTAACCAAGAACAGACAAGTGGGGAGGGGGCTTTAACACAACTTTAACCAAGAACAGACAAGTGGGGAGGGGGCTTTAACACAACTTTAACCAAGAACAGACAAGTGGGGAGGGGACATTAACACAACTTTAACCAAGAACAGACAAGTGGGGAGGGGGCTTTAACACAACTTTAACCAAGAACAGACAAGTGGGGAGGGGGCTTTAACACAACTTTAACCAAGAACAGACAAGTGGGGAGGGGGCTTTAACACAACTTTAACCAAGAACAGACAAGTGGGGAGGGGGCTTTAACACAACTTTAACCAAGAACAGACAAGTGGGGAGGGGACTTTAACACAACTTTAACCAAGAACAGACAAGTGGGGAGGGGGCTTTAACACAACTTTAACCAAGAACAGACAAGTAGGGAGGGGACATTAACACAACTTTAACCAAGAACAGACAAGTGGGGAGGGGGCTTTAACACAACTTTAACCAAGAACAGACAAGTGGGGAGGGGGCTTTAACACAACTTTAACCAAGAACAGACAAGTGGGGAGGGGGCTTTAACACAACTTTAACCAAGAACAGACAAGTGGGGAGGGGACATTAACACAACTTTAACCAAGAACAGACAAGTGGGGAGGGGGCTTTAACACAACTTTAACCAAGAACAGACAAGTGGGGAGGGGGCTTTAACACAACTTTAACCAAGAACAGACAAGTGGGGAGGGGACATTAACACAACTTTAACCAAGAACAGACAAGTGGGGAGGGGGCTTTAACACAACTTTAACCAAGAACAGACAAGTGGGGAGGGGGCTTTAACACAACTTTAACCAAGAACAGACAAGTGGGGAGGGGGCTTTAACACAACTTTAACCAAGAACAGACAAGTGGGGAGGGGGCTTTAACACAACTTTAACCAAGAACAGACAAGTGGGGAGGGGACATTAACACAACTTTAACCAAGAACAGACAAGTGGGGAGGGGGCTTTAACACAACTTTAACCAAGAACAGACAAGTAGGGAGGGGACATTAACACAACTTTAACCAAGAACAGACAAGTGGGGAGGGGGCTTTAACACAACTTTAACCAAGAACAGACAAGTGGGGAGGGGACTTTAACACAACTTTAACCAAGAACAGACAAGTGGGGAGGGGGCTTTAACACAACTTTAACCAAGAACAGACAAGTGGGGAGGGGACATTAACACAACTTTAACCAAGAACAGACAAGTGGGGAGGGGACATTAACACAACTTTAACCAAGAACAGACAAGTGGGGAGGGGGCTTTAACACAACTTTAACCAAGAACAGACAAGTAGGGAGGGGACATTAACACAACTTTAACCAAGAACAGACAAGTGGGGAGGGGGCTTTAACACAACTTTAACCAAGAACAGACAAGTGGGGAGGGGACTTTAACACAACTTTAACCAAGAACAGACAAGTGGGGAGGGGGCTTTAACACAACTTTAACCAAGAACAGACAAGTGGGGAGGGGACATTAACACAACTTTAACCAAGAACAGACAAGTGGGGAGGGGGCTTTAACACAACTTTAACCAAGAACAGACAAGTGGGGAGGGGGCTTTAACACAACTTTAACAAAGAACCTTAGAAACTTGGTTTGGGAGAAGACAGGGCAGATTAACACACACTAAAAGGCCTTGGAAACTGTGTTTGGGTGGGGTAGGGTGGCGACATAAATTTACAACTTACATCGACTTATCTGTGCTCAATATTAGGACAACCGACATAATGGCTTTATGTGATAAAGTGTCAGTGGTTTTCTGCGGACACATCGGTTTCCTCCACCAATATAACTGACCACCATAACTGATATATTGTTGAAAGTGGCATTACACACCAAAACTCTAACCCAATTGACCTAATGGAATTCCTCAGTGACATTTGACCTAATGTACCATGATCAGAAGTTTAACACAACTTTAACCACCAACAGACAATATGATTTTTTTTTAAATAAAACAAAATTTTGACAATTTAAATAAATATCAGATCAAATCAGTTCTGTGAAGCAATCTAAAAAAAAAATATCTCCCCTTTTTTAACCTTTATTATAAAAACATAACAATGATGAGAAATTCCAAAGTTTTGCTACAACAAACTGAACCATGATCTTTCCGAAATGTTTTCAAAATTGCAACCCCTTTTTGAATTTAGAAATTTTGCCCCTTAAAAGAAAACCGGCCTGTCATTAACAATCATATTGCCGACAGTCAGAGCAGTTCCAACACACCACCAAACCCAACCTCTCTGGGGAGCAGGGGCAATAGGAACAACTGGGATGCCGACTATGGCCTCAAAAACCTGCTCTTCTGCCACCACCTCCAAAGCTACACAGGGTGCTTCAGCTACAACTCGCTGGCCTATAGCAGCCATTGCTTCATCGTCTACATCTGCTGAATTAACAGCTGGTGCAGGCGAAAAAACAAGTCTGACAACAGGGGAAACCACCACAGGATTCTGCAAATCCCGTGGTAATTCAGCGGGCATAGCCTCCACTGGAACAGACACGGGTGTCTGTACCACTGCTACAGGCTCGGGTGTCTGTACCACTGGCACAGGCTCGGGTGTCTGTACCACTGGCACAGGCTCGGGAGCTTGTACCAGAACCCTGGGACGCCTGGTCCGAACTGGAAGGTCCTCGGCCTTATACTCTGGGGCTAATCCCAACTTACGCCTTGAGCGTCTTTCGCCCTGACGTACAGGCTTCACCCTGAAAAAAAAAAAAATTGTTAAGCAAACTCTCAAACTGTAAAGATTAAATGGATATTGAATTTAAAAGTTTATATATCAAATTTACATATAAGAATAAAATACAATTGATGACTTCTGAGACTTCTAATTGACACAAAAATTTGTTAATACCAGGCAATATCAGCTGTCACATCCAAGAACAAAGCATTGACTGATGTCATTATGTATTTTTTTGTAAATTTTGTGGGGGGAGCGGAGGGTGATAAATCTTGATTTAATGAAAATAAAATGCTCTATATACAGGAAATGATATAATTGTTTCTTTGTCCTTTTTAAACTCTAGGGAATTGAAAAAAAACACTTTAGGAATTTTTGTCAAAATGCTGGTCTAACTGCTACACATATTAAACCATTTCTAAGAGTAAAAATCTAAGTGTTATTGACCTTCAATGTACTCTAACATTCTCAGAGAAGTGTTTATGTTCTAACATGGTCAAACAACAGTTGTCCGTGTCTTTATTATGAACATTTCAAGACCTCAGCTTTGCCTTGGTTTTTAAATGTCCATAAAACATGGACAGCCTTTGTTTAACCCATACATAAATAATTTCCGAGGCACATAATAAAACAAGAATTAATTGTCTTCGATATACATCTGTTCACCAGACATATGCATTTTTGTCTCTAAAAATTGATGTTGTATATGGCTTTAACGGAGTTCATTCTTAAAAAAGTGGGCCATTAAAAACTAGATCTGAGCCAATGCCAATAAACCCAATATTCTAATGAAAATATATTTGAAACATTTTTTTCCTACTAAATGAATCTATTTTAGTGAGTGAGTGAGTGATTTTTGTTCAACACCAATTTTTCAGCTATATCATGGCAAGAACAAGTTAATTTTCAATGAGATGATGACGAGTCTATTCAAACTATGCATTGTAAATCATGTAAATTGTAATGTTTGATATTGTGTCTCTCCCCATATTTAACAGATTGTATGATATGAAAGAGGAAATGCATATGGAAACGAAATGATCGTTTGATTGAAGTCAAGTGATGCTGTTTATTGAAGTCAAGGGATGATGCTTGATTGAAGCCATGCGATGCAGTGGACTCAACTCATTGTAGATCAGTTTTTATAATGAAATAAAAAAAAGAATTCAAACTGTCTTTACTAATGTGTTAATTTTTTTTTGAAATTCAAGTAAAACTTACAAATTGTAATAATATTTTTACTTTTTTATCATTATTTTTCTTCCGAATGTTTACTATGGAAGCATGAAAGGGTCATGCAGATATATATTTATCACATGGCCATTAGATACCAATGTGTGGCCACAAGATACTAGCGTGTGTCCAGGACATACTATCATGTGGCCACGAGATTCTAACTGTAGGGTACCCAAATTACAAGGAATGTTAAGTAGCAATCCAGATACATAATTACGGCTGATTCCCCAAAGGTAAACTTTCAAAAAGATCAAAAGACACTGACAGCTGTAATTAAAATGGATTAAGGGGCCAGCATATTTGGTTGGTGATAACATATTATCTCCAATTGATTACTTAATACTTAACTGTTCTCACCATTCATTATCAGTAACACAGATACATTATTGGCTTTTTTTTCTGATATTACATTTAAATATACAAATTCTAAAATAAAACCATACTTTATATTTTATAAAAGTATATAAATAATTGTATTTATTAAAATTGAATTCATATCAAAATTAAAGAAATATATATGCTAAATTTATATTAAAATAAATATATTAGTCCAATTTATTTCAACATTTATTCAAAATGATTTTTTTTTATTTAAATGTTAATATTCTAATACAAACCCTTACTCTTTTAATGATTTATTTATTGAAATAAATTTTATACATATTGTGTATATTTAATTTTAAGAAAGTTGATTATAACAGTACAAGCATAAGGATAAAACACTAAATTCTGCTAAAAACCAGGCATGAGACCAGATGCTTTGAAAGAATTAGCATGTCCTGCTCCATTATATTAGCACCAATCATGATGTCACAACTGTCAAATCCAAAAGAAACCAAGAGTAACAAAAATAGTAGCAAGTATTATCAATAAACATCAGCTATCCCAGTACTCACACATTGTACACTATGTAAATTGAACAAAAGACATCAAAAAATTTTCAAAAAATTTCTCCAATAAGCTTATCCAGGAATAGAAATTGGGAAGTTCAAGCTGGTAGCACAGACAAGATTTTTGATAAAAAAATGTCTACATGTTCAACTAAATTTATATAGGTAAAAGTTTAGTAGCCCAGACCAAAATCTAGGGACCATGGGCGACTGGGCTCCTGTTAATTTCTGTCCCTGTTATCTGAAAAACTATATTTTTAGTTTTCTAAAACAAATCAAAAAAGTTAAAGGCTGTCAGAATTGATTTTTTTTCATATTAAAAGTTGCTAATATTCGATGTTTTATATTAATTGCAGTTGAAATTTTTCATAATTTCATACGTAAGGAAATACGTTGTTGTTTGATTTTCTTACGTCCCGCAAAGAATTCAATGTTGACCCGCGCATATTCATATGGGAAAGCGTTTGCACATGTGCGAAATTGATTGTTGACGAAGAAGCACATAGCACACTGAATCGAATCGTGGAATTGAATAAAACATTGATGAAAACGACACAAAAAGGAGGATTCAGCTTTGTGTAAAAATAAAAAAAAAGTGGTTATACCGATCTACTCCATTTTTCAACACGTAAGCATAATTTAGTATTTTTTTCCCGGACGAATCATATTTTAACAGTAGAATTGCGTCGTATTTTTTTTTATATATATTCTTCTTTCAGGATTAAACGCTAGGTGATATCTCTTTCAAATTAGAAAGTAAAATAATGATCTTCATGTCTGTTTTTTTTCTAAAAAAATATAATCAAAACAACTCAAGTGTTGTCAATAATATGCAATACAATTTGTTTACAATTTTCCCTTTATCGGGCCCCTTTGCAGAGTTTGGATTTGTTTTTATTGATTTTATCACGTATTTTCGATTTTAAGTGTCATTCTTACTAAATACCATTATATAATATTAACCGATTACCCCGGGATCCAAATTCATAGATATATTTCTTAAATTATATTAATTCTAACCAATATTTACCTGTGCATGCTTTCTGGTTATTTATAGCAGTTATCAGTGTCCGGTAAACTTCGGAAAAGAAGCTGACTTATAATTAGGTGTGTTAATGGCGATTTCACAAACAGACATTCAAATTCTTTTCACTAATTACGACATTATAACATATTTTTTAAACCTGGCTTCTTGTTCAGAACATTTTATTAGAATAAAACATCGAATATTGGCAACTTTTAATATAAACAAAAAAATCAATTCTGACAGCTTGTATGCCTTTAAACAAATATACAAAATTTTCTAATTAGATCATTCTTTTCATCACCATTCACAAACGTACCTTAAAAAGAAATAAAAGAACCGCCTAGCGCGACGTATCCCCCCAAATTGCATAATATTAAGTTTTATATATTTATAGAAAGCAGCCTTGCAGTCTTAATGTATAACATACTTTATTGAAGGATGGAGTAAAGTTATCGCATAAACAAGACACAATTCTCAAAATTGGTGATTTTTCAACCAAAAACTAAGATTTTCCCTCAAAACCCTTGCTTCAAATATTTCCATGTAAGAACCCATCCAGGATAATGATAATTACAAGCCACATGCAAATAATTATTCAAATCTATCCATGCTTACTAAAGTTATCGCATAAACAAGATACAATTCTCAAAATCGGTGATTTTTCAACCAAAAACTAAGATTTCCCCCCAAAATCCTTGCTTCAAATATTTCCATGTAAGAACCCATCCAAGATAATGATAACAAGATATGATTATAATCTAACGATTATGGAGTCTCCCAAACCGGCCACCGACAACAGGTTTAAAAAATAAATCAAAAGCTACCTTTGAAATTGAACAATGTTGAATTTTTGTGGCATTGTGGTGGTCATTTTGAAAATGGAGACGGAAGAAATTTTTCGATGTCGGGAATCAATTCAGGACGTTGAAATCAAACAATGTTGAATTTGTGCGGTATTATTGCGACCATTTTGAAAACGACGACCGGTAGAAATTTTTCGATGTCAGGAATCAATTCGGGACATCATAATCTACCCACATATGAAATGGCATTGAAATCGGACAATGTTGAATTTGTGCGGTATTGTGGCGGCTATATTGAAAATGGCGACCAGTAGAAATTTTTCAATGTTGGGAATCAATTCGGGGCATCATTATCTACACACATATCAAATTTTGATGATATCGGACAATGTTGAATTTTTGCGGTACTGTGGTGGCCATTTTGAATATGGTGACCGGTAGAAAATTTTCAATGTCGGGAATCGATTCGGGACATCATTATCTACCCACATATGAAATGGCGTTGAAATCGGACAATGTTGAATTTGTGTGGTATTGTGGCGGCTATATTGAAAATGGCCACAAGTAGAAATTTTTCAATGTCGGGAATCAATATCTACCCACATATCAAATTTTAATGATCTCGGACAATGTTGAATTTTTGCGGTATTGTGGTGGCCATTTTGAATATGGTGACCAGTAGAAATTTTTCAATGTCGGGAATCAATTCGGGACATCATTATCTACCCACATATCAAATTCTTATGATATCGGACAATGTTGAATTTTTACCGCCCATTTTTTATGTCGTGTTTTGGCAGCCATTTTGAAAATGGCAGACATCTCGAAAATTTTGAAAACACAGAATTGCTCCTCTAATGGTGACCTATCACTATGTCAAATTTTATGTCTCTATCATTATCCATTTAGAAGTTATCAACATTAATGTACGAAATTTCAACTTTCCCATAGGATTCTATAGTAACCCTCACCCCCTTTGAACCCCTCAAAATATGACTTTAACCCCCTTTACCACAAAGCTGAAAACTTTAGGACCAACTAGAAACATATATCTATAACTCCACCAAGTTTCATGAAATTCTGTCCAGTAGTTCCTTAGATCTGCCGTGGACAAGTTCATGGTGCACGGAAAGAAAGAAAGAAATAGAAGAATAAGAAGAATAATAATAACTAGAATTGCCATTGTAAAGCAATAGCGGACATCACCCCACCCCAGGGCTCCCAATTCCAAAAACGATGACGATTATCGATTCGCAAGAGCAAGATCTACTTGGAAAGAGTACAACTTTGAGTGATGATCTATTTTTGTGTCAAGTTTCAAAAAATCCGCTGTACGGAGTGAATTTAACATTTTTAGCACCTTGGTTACCATGGCAACAGCCACCATTTTGAATTTGTTCAACCCCCCAAAAGCTGCCACACACTACGGTGGATATTCCTACAAAGCTTCATGAAGTTTGATGAAAGGAATCCCAAATTTTTTGAAATCCCCCCTTTTTTGTTTCCATGACAACTCCGGCAAAGTTTGTCCAACCAATTCCGATTTTTTTGGCTTATCTCGTTCCACTAGATGTGGATGTTGTTCCTATCAAGTTTCATCAATTTCTGTTTGGCGAGTAACCTGCTATGATCATTTTTGTGTTTTTCAATTTTTTAGCATTTTGGCCGTTTCCATGGCAACAGCAGCCATTTTGAAAAAATCAACCCTTAACAGCACAATTTCACATGGCATATGATATTCCTACAAGGTTTCATAAAGTTTGATCAAGGCATCTCCGAGAAATAGAGCGGACAAAAATGTGTGGAAGAATAATAATAATAATAATAATAGTGAAAAAGAAACGTAGAATAGCAATACATCACCCGACAACAGTCGGGGTGATGTAATAATAATAATAATAAGAAACGGAGCAAAAACAATAAGTCTCCAAACGTTGTTTGGGAGACTTAATTACAAGCCACATGCAATAAGTCTCCAAATGTTGTTTGGGAGACTTAATTACAAGCCACATGCAAACAATTACTCAAATCAATCCATGTTTACTCAAGTTATCGCCTAAACAAGAAAGTGTGACGGACGGACGGACAGCCGTTGTTACTATATCCCTCACCGTTATCGCGGGGGATAATTACAAGCCACATGCAAGAAATTATTCAAATCTATCCATGTTTACTAAAGTTACGGTACTAAACTTGCTCTTATTGGTATATCTACATGTTAATATAACATGATAAATAACCATATACAAATTTTGTCTATGAATGTAAGGGGTCTTTTTTCAAATACTAAAAAGAGGTCAGATGTATTTAATTGGGTCAAGGCAAGGTGATAGTAAAAGTGCCGGAGTAAGTGTTATGTTCAGAAATGGTTTTGATTTTAAGGTTAATGATTCTATATTAGATCAGAATGGTCGCTATATTATTTTAGATTTAACTGTTTATGAACAACGTTTAACACTAGTTTGTTTATATGGTTACAACACTGACAAACCTGAATTGTTTACTGAAATACTGCAAAAGTCTGCAGGATTTGCTAATACTAGCTTTTTATTTTGTGGTGACTGGAATGTAGTACAGAATAAATCTGATGATACTTATAATGTTATACATGACAGAAACCAAAATGCACGTAAGAAAATAGAGGAACTTAAAGAAACATTTGAATTATTAGATCCTTGGCGAACTTGTTATCCTGTGGATAAAAAGTTCACATGGCGTCAAACCTCTCCTATTAAACAAAGCAGAATTGATTACTTTCTTGTCTCAGAAGATATTTTTTCTCTCATGGAGTATACCAAAATAATTCCAGGCTATAGAACTGACCACTCTGCCATTGTTTTTAGTTTTTCTGCCTCTCCTGCTAATTGGGGAAAGGGCTACTGGAAATTTAACTCCCAATTATTGATATAGTTAAAACATACATTAGAGATACATTATCTGAATACTACTCAGGTGGAAATATTGATGATTTTCTTCATGTTGAATTATTATGTAATGATCAGGTGTTTTTTGAAATATTGAAAATGAAAATCAGAAGTGTTTCCATAGTCTAAAGTATAAGAAAATCTCGAGATGAAAAGGAAAAAACATTGAAACTTGAGAATGACATACAAATTTTAGAAAATCAAATGAATTTGAATCCTACTGAGTTTATTCAGGCATCTTTGAATCAGAAAAAGGGGGAATTAGTAAATCGGAGGCAGGATATAGTAGAGGGTTTACTTCTTCGATCTCGGGCCAATTGGCATGAGAATGGGGAAAGATGCTCCGAATATTTTTGTAAATTAGAAAAAAAAGTCATCTATCAACAAAATCATTTCTGAACTTATCAATGAAAAAGGTAATCATATTTCAGAACAATCAAACATTCTATTTGAACAGGAACAACAGTCTTCATGCTTAACTTTTACCTTACAAGCCCACCGGGCCTGCAAGTTCAAATATTTACAGGCCCACCATCAATTCTACAGGCCCGAATTTGAAAACTACATTAATGACCATTAATTCAAACCACCAAAACTCAAAACATGATGATGTACCAAATATTATTTGGACATGTCAATTATGCATTAGGTAAGACCAGAATGCAAGTAAAAAAAAACAAAAAGGCACTTTATTTTGGATTCATGTTTATACAGTGTATTAATCTCCTGAAAATTATAAAATCAAATTGTCAATAGCATCCTCAGTATATTCTATATCACCACTGTACACCTCCTCCTCATCATCACAACCAATATTGTTATAAGACTTATAACAAAAACTTGTGGTGTCATCATTGCGTGCGACATATAATTTGGTGATAATTTTTAATATGTAGCACTGGCAAAAATACGCGGGCAACATAGGATGACTCTTAAAAATTACAAGGCTACTTGAACTTCGCTTTTGACCAACGAGAAATTGAAGTCAACCTTCATAAGACAACTACTTCGCCCTCTAATGTGAGCCCTGCTTCTCTTCCTTTTTTAAAACCTACATGATGGTAAAAATATCAACCAATCAAATTGCAAAAAACAGAAACACCTAAATCTATTTCAAATATCGGAAATTCTTAAAAGGACTTATTTGCCTACCCATTTTTTGCATTGACTCGGCAGCAACTGAAAATGGAGAACAATAAACTAAATATCTACACACAATATCTTATGAAATCAACTTTTGAAACTATACGACTTTTTTTTCACAGGCCAGTCGGACTTGTGGAACTACTCATTTTATACACCCGTGTACAATTTTACATGCCATGGGCATCGGACTACCGCCTAATTTTGAAGACTGGAACAATATTACAGGAAATTGCATTCATCCAATCATTTATGTGTAGATAATGAATTTTTCTTCCAGCATGATGTCAAATTAAGTGATGAACAAAAAAACTCTTTGGAGGGGAATTTATCATTCAAGGAATGTGGTGAATCTCTTAAATTAATGAAAAATGGAAAAAGCCCTGGGTCAGATGGTTTCACAGTAGATTTCTATAAATTCTTTTGGAACGATATTGGTGCTTTTGTTTTTCGGTCATTATATTTTGGCTATGAAACAGGCCATTTCTCTCAATATCAGACTTGAGGAGTTATTACTTGTATTCCTAAGGAGAGTAAAGATAGGCGATATATGAGCAACTGGCGTCCAATCAGTTTACTAAATACAGATTTAAAAATAGCTTCTGCAGCAATTGCAAATAGATTTAAACAAGTTTTAGGTGGTATTATTAGTGATACTCAAAAAGGTTTTATGAAAGACAGATTCATGGGTGAAAATACTTGTCTTCTCTATGACTTAATGCACTATTTAGAAGAAAATGATATGGATGGTTTATTATTATTAGTTGATTTCGAAAAAGCTTTTGATTCTATTGAATGGAAATTTTTACAGAAAGCTTTAAATAGTTTTAATTTTGGTCCTTCTATTTGAAAATGGTTTGAAACTTTTTATGTAGACTAAAAGATGTGTGATAAATAATGGACATATATCAAACTTTTTCAATCTGGAAAGAGGCTGTCGTCAAGGTGATCCACTATCTCCTTATTTATTTATTATTGGTGTTGAGTTGCTTTCCTTACAAATTAAATCAAATCCCAAAATAAAAGGAGCATTGGTGAATGATACTGAATCACTTATTAGTAAATATGCTGATGATACATTCCTTGTACTTGATGGTTGCGAGACATCACTTAGGGAGACCCTGATTTGTTTTGAAAACTTTTATAAAGCTTCAGGTCTGAAAATTAATACATCTAAAACGAGGGTAGTATGGGTGGGAAATAAGAGGTATTCCAATCAAATTCTTTGTCCCGATTTCAAATTGAACTGGTCTGTATCCAATTTCAAACTACTTGGAATAGATTTTTCTCTTGATCTCAGTTCTATGCCTGACCTAAATTTTAGAAAGAAAATTATAGATGCTTCAAAAATATTAAAAAGCTGGCAACATAGAAAGCTCACCCTTCTTGGGAAGGTAACCGTGATAAAAACACTTGCACTTCTAAAACTTATCCATTTACTTGCCTCACTGCCAAATTTAAAACAATCCCTGCTTAATGATCTAAATAAATTATTTTTTAATTTTATATGGGATGGAAAACCAGAAAAAATAAAACCAAATTATACACTCATAGCTGATTTTGAAGATGGAGGGTTAAAAATGATACATTTACAACAGTTCAATGCCTATCTCAAAACAAGCTGGATAAAAAGATTCTTTTCCAATTTGAAAGGTGGTTGACAAAAAATCATGGCAAAGAAGATAAAATATTATGAGGGTGAAAGAATTTTTTAAATATTCAGTAACCCATTTTGGAAAGATGTCTTTTATAGCTTGTATTTAGCAAAGCCACTTGTAAAATTGAATATAAAGGAGTGTTTATCTCTTGATCTACTTAACTTTGTATCAATTGATGATTTCCCTTTTTATATGAGATGGGAAAATGCAGGTGTAACAAGCTTAAATCATATCATGGATACTGTTACAAAAAATTTCTTGACTTTTGAAAAGATTAAAACATTCATTAAAAGTAACAACTTCATTTGATATTACACATTAATCTCAAACATTTCTACTGATATTAAAAAGTGTTTAAAGGATAACATTGATAATATCAATACAGAAAATTTTCATCCAAAAGATGACTTTTTAGACAGACTAATAAATACAAAAAGTTTAAAGTTTGTATATATTACTTTACTGAAGACATTAACTCATCTTCCCATTCAAAAATTTTTGAAATGGGAAGAAATATTTGGGATTGACATTGCAGACTGGTCTATATATTTTCGAATTCTTAAAAAGTGTTGTAGGGATACATATCTGATCAATTTTCAGTATAAGTTTTTACATAGAGTTATACCTACTAATACCTTTTTATTCAAAATTCATATTAAAGACACAAAATTGTGCTCATTTTGCAATGTTGAAGATGAAACGGTTGAACTTTTATTTCTTAATTGTCCTTTGATATTTCCTTCCCTATCCATGTTTACTAAAGTTATTGCGTAAACAAAGACACAATTCTCAAAATTGGTGATTTTTCAATCAACTAGAGGCTCCCAGGAGCCTGTAGTCGCTCGTCTGGTTTTCAATTTGACATCTAAAGTTGATAGAAAATGGGGGTGTTACACATAATTTTGAACGTGGGTCACCCAAAGATCATTTCAACTCAAATTTCTGAGCAAATGGAATAAACTGGCTGAAAAAATCTCACAGAAAAACCCAGAATATATGTTAAACTACTCATTGCCATGTAGCTGCAGTTAAAATTTGAGCTTATTTTGACTTATACTAATGCAGCAATGGACAATTGAAGAAATTTCTATTTTTAGTAACAGCAGCCATTTTGAATGAAGGACAGGGCTGTCGGACACAATATTGAAAGGGGACCACTCAAGGACCATCCCAGCTAAATTTGTTTTAATTTGGTTCAGCTGTTTCAGAGGAGAAGATTTAAATGTGATCTTTTATCAAAATATGCCTAATTTGCATAATCGATATAAATCGGCTGAAAGATATATTTCACAGAAAAACCCGGAATGTATGTTAAACTACTCCTTGCCATGTAGCTGCACTTAAAAGTTGAGCTCATTTTGATTTGTACTAAAGCAGCAATGGACAATTGAAGAAATTTCTATTTTCAGTAACAGCAGTTTTTGACTTGTGACTAAAACATAAACCGTCTCTTTGTAGTTACAGAAAAGCTCATCAAGTTTAGAAAAAAAAATTCTAAGCAACACACAAAATCGAGGTAAACTAGGAAGAACTGTTTTAGATACCTGAAACTTATGTCTCCCCTTAATGCGGCCATCTGTACAACAATAAGTTACACATTATGAGTTGAATGATACTATTTAAAAAAACAATTATTTGACCTTGAGGTCAAAGTCCACGAAGGTCATTACGGTACGTGACACACCGCATTATGGTCATGCACCCACATACCAAATATCATTGACCTATCTCGAAAGACAAAAATGTTATGGCCCGGTCAAGAAAATACTATTTAAAAAACATTTACTTGACCTTGAGGTCAAAGGTCAAGGTCCCACAAAGGTCATTATGGTATGTGACACACCGACTTATGGTCATGCACCCACATACCAAATATAATTGACCTATTTGAAAAGACAAAAAAGTTATGGTCCGGACAAGCTTCGCTGAGAAGAAGCAGAAGAAGTGGAAGAAAAAAATCAGACTAAAACAATATGTCTCCCTTCGTTCGAAGAGGAGATATAATAAATGTTGGAGCCCTACAAGGCGTCTTTTGATAAATATGTGCTTGAATTTACTAGTAAATCTTTTGTAAAAAAAATCTTTGAAAAATTGATTTTGTATGTACAAACAAAATTTGATCTATCCGATGTGTGAAAAAAATGGTTTTCTACTGACATGAAAAAAAACTATCAAGCATGAAAATCCCAGCAACCTCCTCCCTCTGTTATAAAATGGTTGCATTGTTGCCTATGAAAGTTGTAATTTATCATAAACTTCGCATTCAACAATTTCATGAGAACTGTTTAATAATTCTCCAAGAAATTATTTAAACTATAAAAGAATTACAGAACTAGGTTTAAATAATGATTTGATACAGGTTCTATTTATTTGTTGCCCTGTGTTAGTAAATAAAATTGGATTGAGTTTATCGCGAAAAATCCGCAATGTCTTATCTAACATGTCTCTATTTCTGAAAAAAAGATACGAACAACATTGACATCTTTGCTACATGCACATAGGTTTACGATTTACGACTTACAAGTATCTCATCTACCACCACTTAATTTTGCGGTCACTTTTTATCATTAGTCATAAATCCTACCTATTAGTGAAACGATCGTAACTATTAAGAGTACACTTAGGTCTACCTTTACAACTTGTGACCTTTAGTGAAACGGTCGCCAGAAGATTTTCAAAATAATGGTTATGTCTTAATCATGGATGGATGTTGTGCTTTTTGATGGTTGTAGGATAAATTATCCCAAAGAATCCTTTGATATTTAGTGGCTGGGCACGAATTGCATAAGAGAATCAAGTGATTCTGTGCATGGGCCAACACTTTTGAAAGTAGAATGGAGTTATCTCCCCTTGACCATTACTGATTTGTAACAATGACCTTCTATATATACCATAAATAAATTTATATATAAAATTTTAATGTGGTTTTGATAAAATAAACCTAATTTTCTTAGAAAAGGAACCTAAAGACCATGGTGCCTTCTTTTGTACTAGATTGAATCTCCATTTGTAAATCAAATGTCATGCAATTTACAATTACATGTCATTTCTAGTTCTGGGGAATGCTATATTTATGTAATAGTTACTGATATGGAGGGCAATATCAGGATATGCAGACTTCCCAAGGGTCCGTACCACATGACCCAAGGGCAGTCTGTCTATCCTGATATTGCACTCCATATCAGTAACTATTGTGTTTATTGCATTGAAGACCAGAATCTGACATACAATATAAATGCATAGAAATTTTTAATCAGGATCATTGAAGGTTTCCCTAGGCGTTATCACCTTCGTTATTACCTAAATTGAATTGACTACAGCAATTGTTTGAATGGTGTTCAACATATAATGAGAAATAAAATGAGATTATAAGTAAAATTAAAATTTATTAAAACATAAACAAACAAATATCTGTGTATAGACCAGTAGTACCAGTCTATACACGGTTTTTGGACCGATCTATATCAGCATTCCAGTCATTTCGCGGAATAGTGAAGGTCACGTGGAGAGCGTTCAGCCGATTAAATGTATGATTTTTATTCTGATATGCAATAATAAAATTTATTCTAATGTAGCCTATATATACATGTACTTTGGACCCCAAAGGCTCGGACCCCATAGACAGAGGTCTTCATTTGTGCAAGTTTGTATATCTATATATCACAAGGATAGTTCATGCCAACTACAATTGCAAGAAGAGTTTGAAGATTTGTAAATCGAAGCAGACAACACAATGGCGAAATAAAAATAGACAACAGGACAAACAACAAACTACAAAACATTACACATAAACCTTAAGATCGTGTAACAGAACACCACTTAAAACCGAGGGTGAACTCAGGTGCTCTGGAAGGGTGAGCAGTTCCTGCTCCACATGTTCATTTCTATTTCTTTGGAATTCTATTTTAAACTTTATTCTAATACAGCCTATCACAAACTTTGGACTTCAATAGATGGAACCTTACAGACCCAGTTAGTACCGGTAGTCTTTATTTGTGCATATAGATTTGTATTCAATTACTGGTACACATCTGACTTTTCAGTTTCTTTTGCATCGGAAAAAGAAAAAGAAATGAAATTCTTCATCAACATTGTTTCATATGCAAAAAGAAATTAACAGCTGGGTTGCAAGGAAGGTCATGAAGCTGACCCCTAAGGTATGCAGGGTTGTTTAGAAATTAATGTATTTAAAAAACAATTTGTGAATCAGCTGGATGATTTTTTATGATGCAGTCATCATTGTTTTTACATTTATTTTCTAAATATATTATACAGACATAAAACTTTAAAACTAGGTTTAAAGGGATAAAATACAAGTCTGAATTTGAGATATCAGACATTTGTAGTTTCTGAGATATATGCCCCTTAATTATATGTGAACATCCAGTATGGGTTCATACTTTTAAACAGATCAATCAGCGACGAGGCTAATAAATCTTTAGTTATCAAAATCGAATACTAGTTAGTACATGATCAATCGGCGACGAGGCTAATAAATCTTTAGTTATCAAAATCGAATACTAGTTAGTACATGCCATGATCTGTTGTTCAATTGTTCAAATATATTTATATGAATGGATGGTCATAGATGAATCATGATCCTAACAGAATGTTGTCAAATATGCATGTATCACCAATGGAGAAAATCAAAAAAGATCCAACAAACATCCAGTTCTAATTAAGATAGGCATTCACTTGGATTGACATAAAATTGTATAACAAACAGTAAACATGAAATATGGGTAAAATTACAAGAAATAAGATTCAATTAAAAAAAAAAATTCTTAATTGTTTGGAAGGGAGTGATGAAATTCCTGTCTAAGGTGACAATAGTGGGGTACTTGTGGTTATAAGACAGCATTTATGCATCTTCAACTTGACAGCTATGGCAACCTACATTCTAAACATTTTTAATAAAAATGGATACTCAGTAATGGTTTCAAAGGCTAATCCCTAACAGAGCTGCCCAGCACATTCCCATCTGATGCAGATAGGAATACTCTCTTGATTTTAGGGTGGGGGGGGGGGGGGGGGGGGGGCTGTCAGGTTAAAACATCACAATGGACAGGGGCCAAATTTACAATGTTTTCAGGTTCAAGTGTACCGTTGCTGCATTTTCAAATTAATGATGCTGTATTTATGCTAGTAGTCCTTATATATATAAATAACATTTTTTTACTTAACAAAATATCAAGATTCCATAAAAAAAGAATACGTTGAAGCATGAAAAACCAAAAACAAATAATTATCAGTAGAGTGTGTTGTCTTTATTGAGAACAGTATCTAATATAGACGGCAAGTATTTTAAGGGTACTGGTGAAGGTTTAAAAATGGTCTAGGAATTGTAACTACAACAAAAGACTAAATTTTTAGTCCCTACCACTACCCATCTATTGCAGATGGTCATGATCGTATGGTAGTTGGATTCAGTACCTATCACCACTAACATTGTGAGTTCGCATCCTGCTCATGGCAAGGTATACTCAATACAATGCTATAAGGGGTTGTCGTGGTCGTAATCGTATGGTAGTTGGATTTACAACTACTTATGCCATCAGTGCCCATCACCATTAATGTTGTGAGTTCGAATCCTGCACTGGCTAGGTTTGCTCGGTACAACACTATGTGATAATGTCAGTGACTTACGATAGGTTGGTGGTTTTCTCAGGGTACTCTGGTTTGTCGGTTTCCTCTACCAATAAAATTGACCGCCATTATATAACTGAAATATTGTTAAAAGTGGCGTTAAAACACCATAAACCACAATGTTATGTAATAAAGCTTAAATTGTTAGTGGTTTTCTCCACCAATAAAACTGACCGCCACGATATAACTGATATATTGTTGAACATGGCATTAAACACCATAACTCTAATACCCTCCATTCCTTCATTTCTAAATAGTTTTTATTTTATTATTAACATAGCTGAAATACTGCTCGCTGGACGTTAAGGCACAATCAATCAACAAATAAATTCTAACACGACGTTCTTCTTTCGCTTTGTAAACAAACGAGCGATTTATCGATTGGGTATAATCTCATTAGCACATGTGCCGGTTCATGTGACTGACTTTCGCGTCGTAAATGTACATGTTGATGAATTATCGTCTGCCTGAATTTGGCAGCATAAGTTGTGTGCGACATTGTCCGCAAACGTAAATATAAATTACCGTCTTCCGATCAAAGTATACTACCGTATTTGTACTCTTAGACAGCAGAATCAAAATAATTCATGGTAGCCAGAATGTGTTTTAAAATACTAATATCCGCCAACCCTGTTAAAACTCCAAACACATTCTGGTTTCCATGATTTATTTCTTAAATATACTCAATTGTTTTTATTCATTTTGTCTTCAAGTAAAATATAGGACATTAAGAAATTCAAATAAAAACAAATCAAATTTGGCACGATTAAGTACTCCCTTAGTAAATGTTTAAATGAACCTAAATCGGTCATTTCCACTTAGTGTAAACATATTTTAATCAGGTATATGGAGATTTTAACTTGGACAATCGCTGTCACATAAATTAATTTGTCACTGGTAAAATATTTCACAAAGATCTCCATCTACATCATACAATGCTCAGTCAACTGTGACGACTATGCATCGGCGTCAACAGACCATATATTTACAATAAAGATGAAGATAAAGGTTGTATTCTTAAAGATATAGTGGAGGGTTTGAAGGGGGCAAGTATAAGAAAACTCACAGAAGAAGAAAAAGATAATTTAGAAGGGGAAATTGGGAGCTTTGAAGCTGGGGAAATTTTGAAAAAGATGAAAAATAACAAAAGTCCTGGATCAGATGGGTTTACATCAGAGTTTTTAAAGTTTTTTTGGAAAGATCTGAAAGTTTTTGTTATTGGTTCTTTAAATTATGGGTATAGTTTAGGAAGTTTATCTGTTACACAAAAACAAGGTATAATCACATGTTTACCAAAGGGAGACAAATCAAGACATTTTCTAAAAAATTGGCGGCCAATCTCATTGTTGAATACAGTATATAAGATAGGGTTTGGGGTGATAGCAAATAGAATTAAAAAAGTTTTCCCCACATTAATTAATAATGATCAGACTGGTTTTATTGCAGGTAGCTACATAGGGGAAAATATTAGGCTTTTGTTTGATATAATGGAATATGCAGAGGAGAATGATATACCTGGTTTATTTTTGTTAATAGATTTTGACTCAATATCATGGAACTTTCTTAATAACATTTTAAAATTTTTCAATTTTAGGGAATCTATTCAAAAATGGGTTAAAACGTTTTATAACAACATTAAATCTGCAGTCAATCAGGGAGGGAATTTATCTGAGTTTTTTCGTATAGAGAGAGGCTGTAGGCAAGGGGATCCGTTGTCCCTTTATTTATTCATACTATGTGCTGAAATAATGGCTATAAAAATAAGAGAAAACCCTAAAATAAAAGGAATTAAAAAAAAGTCTGGCACTCAGAACATGAAATTTCTCAATTCGCTGATGATACATCAGTAATTTTGGATGGATCAGAAGAATCATTAAATGAAACACTTTTGGAATTGGAATGGTTCAAAAAGATATCAGGCCTTAAAATAAATTTTTCAAAAACACAAGTTATTTGGATAGGAAGCAAAAAATACAGCAGTGATAGACTATGTGAAAACTGGAATCTCTCCTGGGGAAAAACAACGTTTACTGTTGTGAATAAATTTCGATGTTGATATTTCTAAAATTACAAAGATCAATTATGAAAAATATTTTAAAAAAATGAGAGGACTCTTTTAAACAGTGGAACAAAAGAAATTTAACTCCTATAGGTAAGATTACTGTGGTTAAATCACTAATTCTACCAGTACTTAACCATCTTTTTATTGCACTTCCAAACCCTAGTATAGAAATTATTAAAGATATTGAAGATATGTTATATACATTTATTTGGAAATCATCTGTTAATAGAGTGAAAAAGGATATCATGCAAAAGGAGTATCAAGAGGGGGGACTTAAGATGATTAATATACATTCTTTTATTTTGGCTTTGAAGTCCACATGGATCAGGAGACTCTTTTTCAACAATTGTAAATGGCAGAATATTTTTATGTCATCAATTGATATAAATAAACTATCATGTGGCGGTAGTGGATATATAGAACAAGTAATAGAAAGTGTAAAAATCAATTTTGGAAGGATGTATTATATGCTTGGAAATCTGTTATTGAAAAAGACGAAAACAAAGATTGGACAAACTTTCTTGCCAATACAGTTTGGTTGAATAAACAAGTAAAAATTGACAAAAGAACTATCTTTTATCCAGAGTGGTTCAACAGGGGTGTAAAGTTTGTTAATGATTTTGTCAATGATGATGGTTCTTTTCTGACTTTAGATCAGTTTTCAAACAAATTTGGATTTTGTGTAAATTTTTTGCAATATAATGGGGTTATTAGTTCTTTACGACAGATGCTAAAATTATATCCATATGGAGACAAATCATCTAATTTACAGACTCCTTTTGTTCCATCATTTCTACAAAATATTTTTCGAAGTTCTAAAGGTTCAAAAGATATGTACACAATTCTAAATAAAAACAGTAGTGTTCCTACAGCTCAAAGAAAATGGAATACAGTTTTCGATATTAATTCAAATGAGTGGAAACAAATTTATATACTCCCATTTAAAGCTACAGCATGTACAAAATTACATTGGTTTCAATTTAGAATAAACCACAATATTCTGGCTACTAATTATTTCCTGAAAAAAAATTAAAATTATTGATGATGCAAATTGTAATTTTTGCCAAAAGGAAAATGAAACCATTGAACACATTTTTTGGGGTTGTGAAAATGTACAAAATCTTCTGGGGCAAGTAAATTCTTGGTTCGGTGACAAAGACATTAACCAAACATTTTTAAAGAAGACTAATTTTTGGGGATGTTGATAAAGTATATAAAGATGATGTATACAATGCCATTTTACTAAACATAAAATACTATATATATACAAACAGATGTCTGAAGAAAAAATTATCCTTTCATTCGCTTAAAGCCTGTTTGATAAATTTATATAAAACTGAAAAAATGATTGCTGTCCGATATCAAAGAATTGCAGAATTTCAATTACATTGGAGTACTTTTGAAAAACTGTTTGAGGATTGTTGACATAGATTTTATTCTTATGTAAATTCCCTTTCCATAGAGACACCACTAAATACTAACTGATATAGTCTATCTAAATATACTTTTCTTGTTTATATTTACTATACTATAGTATACTTTATAGTATACTCATTACGGGATAATTAAAACAATATGAATGTTTGATCCATCCAAATAATACTTTTGTATATCTGGTATAGTGTTATAGTCCTATTGATTGTTTGCACCAGGCCAGACCATAAAAGTTTTATATATAAATGCCAATATAAAGTACAATCTCATCTTCTCAATGTCTTCTTTTTTTTTTTCTTTTTTCTTTTTAAAAATACACTAAAATTCTTATCTACTTTTTTTCCTAATTATACAAAAAAAATATTTATCACATATATCAATAGTAAACAATTTTAAACTCTGCAAAATACCCCTTTTCTCATCTTTTATATTCTAAAAAAAAAAAACCTCCACTGCAATATACATATGATTATATATTGGAAAAGATTGTAAGAAGATTTAATTGTATTTTAAAAAAGCACCCTATTTACATATATAATGGAAAACTGTTTAGTTGTAGTGGGTTTAGATCTGTGATTTAAACTAATCCAAAGAAGAAGCAGAGACAATATCAGGTAGTAATACATTCCAAAGGACAACTGTACGAGGGAAGAAGCTGAATTTGAAGTAGTCAGTGGATGTGCTGAAGGATTTGTATCGAAGACCGACTGTGTCGTGTGAGTGATGTCTGAGAAGAGACATAGAAGTCTGGATTGATGGCAACCAGACTGTGTGTAATTATGTATAGCATAGAGACTTTGGCAATGTTTCTGCATGTTTCTAGGGAATTCCATTCTAGGGGGTCCAGCATAGATGTCACGGAATCTACCTGTTGTGTAACTGGCTGCTCTGTGTTGAATCTTTTATATTTTGCTTTTCTGTTTTTTAGTGTGTGGCGAGATGGTCGAGTAGTTTTCCAGGTTTGAGCTAACTAAGGATTTATGTGTCATGCTCTTAGTATGCTCATTCTTTATTTGGAGGTTTCTTCTAAAAAAAATCCTAATAATTTCTGTGCTTTTGATGTTATGTTGTTTATGTGTGCACAGAGTTTGCGAAATTGCATATGGGTTTGGTGGTCCTAGTGAAAAAAATGTCAGTCCTCATTAATTTTCTATTGCAAAATACCATTCTTGTCTGTCCTTAGCAAAATCTGCCCAAATTTTGCTGGTCATGTCTGACATGACTGACATTTCGCGAACTCTGTGTGCATTCCAGGTCATGTTGGACGAGATGGCGATTCCAAGGTATGTTGTTGTATCTACTGATTCAAGAATGTGTCCTTCTAAGATGTAGTTGTATTTGAAAGGTATTTTAGATCATGTGACAGATTATAGAGTTACATTTGCAAGGGTGGAATTGCATGCCCCATTGTGCTAGCTTATCCAAGTCATTTTGCAGTGTTTCAGTCATAGAAGTGCCTAATTGGTCTATACAGAATATAGTCATCAGGAAAGAGACGAGTTTGTGATACAGCTGCTGGTGGGTCATTTATAAACGTGAGAAGAGAGGGGTCCCAGGACAGACCTTGTGGTACCCCACTGACAACTGGAAGTTTGCTGGACGACTCCCCATCAAGAACAGCCTGCTGCATTCTGTTGTTTAAGAAGGATCCTATCCATTTTAAGGTGGTATCTCTTATGCCATAATTATCAAGTTTGAATAGTAGTTTCTTATGGGACACTTTATCAAAGGCTTTAGAAAAGTCAAGAATTAATAAGTCATTTTGTATTCCATAGTGGAGATGGTTGGTTATCTCCTGTGTAAGGGAGATTAATTGTCTCGCAGCTTCTCTTGGCCCTGAAGCCATGTTGGCAGTTCACGATGTCATGAATTTCAAGATGTTTCACCATGTTGGACATACATATTTAACTATGTGTTCTAATACCTTGTAGCAGATGCAAGTCAAAGATACGGGCCTATAGTTGCTTGCAAGGTATTTCTCACCCTTCTTAAAGACAGAGATGACATTGGCCTGTCTCCAATCAGATGGGACTTTGCTCCAGATAGGATATGTCATAGAAAGAGGCTAGATGGGGAGTATATTTCCCCCATTTCCCCTTACCCCCAACACAGACATTTGTGAGGAAATGACGCTTTCCCCGTTTTGTTTATTTAATCCCCGTTTTGTTTATTTAATATTTAGTAACTAATAGTCTTAATTTTCACTTAAAATACATTTAATTGTCGAATATTAATCTAAGAATTATTTATTATTATTGCAAAAAGGACCCCCCTCCCAGAGGGTGTGCCGGGGGTAAAATAGGCACAAGGTTTCTCCGTTCTAGAGGCACTAGTCCTCTAAAAGGGGTCAACCCCGTGGTGACCCCAGGGTATAGAAATGGGACCGAGAGCTTCTTCAGCTTGAAGGGGCGTCCGTCAGTTGTGTGGGATGTATAAATTCACAACCAACCCGTCCTTCGGACGAGACGTAAATAAAACTGAGGTCCCGTGTTGAGAGATTGCCACCCTCTTCGCATGTTAAAGAACCCAGTGCAACAGTGGTCCATAGGAGACCTGTTGCAGTGGCTAAATTCTCCGTCCCTACCCATGACCTTTCCTTGTTTCGAGTCCCGTGGCATTTAAGTTTTTTTGCCCATTGGCCTATCCTAGCTGCAATAATGTAGCTCGTGTGTCTCGGCAGAACTACAACGCGGTCCCAATCGTCACAATGGAGCAAACAAAAGTTGCAGTTGAAACATAAAAACTCACTATTTAAGCTTCAAACATTTCATTATAACTATTACTGATGATCCCAGTCCTTGTTAAATCGGTTTGGCTGAGAAATATATGCTTTTCAAAGGTAGCAACAACCTTGTTCAAATTTATCGATCGTTTGCCATAACCGGAAACTACGGAAGGCGGAGCTTTTCTAAATATGGTATTTCTTACTACACGTAGTAAACGACTGATGTAAACATTCACGCCTCAAATCGCCAAATATGGTATCGACATCCAAATAGTGAGGCCGGAAATGACGAAATTCAAAATGTTCAGAGAGAAAGTAAACATGGATTTTTATTTTGTGGGAATTACATTCTAAAATACTGGTAGGTGATAAAAACTTGTTATAATAATGGACAAAAGGAAAGGTTATGTCTTATTATTGATAAATGCAGGCATCAGAAACTCTGTAAGCGAGTGCAAAAAATCTCGGCGGCTGCTCAATTACGTGTAATGGCATCCCGTTATAACCCTTGCGAGTAAGCGAGCATTTAGGGTTTTATTATTAGAACTAGCCCATCCGTTCCCCGTTTTCAACCTACATATTGATTTATTGTAAACATGAACTTAGACTGGTCCCTACCATCGACCAGTTCCGAGCAGGACTTGGGTCTGTCACTCTCCCAGTGCAGTCCCAAATGTAAATAACAGTCAGTTTTTAATTGTATATAGGATTGGTTTTTACCTGTACAGTTTGGTCATGCTCGGAGTATCAACACTCAAGTATGAGTACACTCCTGACGGGAAGAAGAAGAATCAATCATATTGCAAAAAGGGGGAGGGTTCCGAGTGTTTATGATTTTAGATTTGTTGTCTTTGGTTAGTAAAAAATGTTGATTTTATGATTAAGGTAATTGAGTTACACTTGAGGACTAAATAATGTATTTTAGGTGAAAATATTTATTCTAAATACAAACATTTTAAATATCTGTGATTATTTTATTTATTTATTTTAAAATTCGGCAACTTACTAATTATTAATAAATTGACTTACCGTTTGGGAAGAGCTTTCCTCCTGACAACAACTTGGTTCGCCATTTCTACACAATTAGACATTCTGATTTCTACAATATATAATAAGAGATATTAATATGGTTTGTTTGTAAAAAGATTTAGCGCGTTTAGAAAACTTTTTCTTATATAGGGACAAAACACGTGACGAAAATTCTTGCGCGTGCTTTACAAATACCAAGGGAAAAAATAGTGAATACTTTACTCCAATAGACATCAAACAAACAAATTATGTTTTTGAATACATAAATTAATTATACAAATTCATATTGTATTCTTAAAATAAAAATAAAAAACTTTACGTCGGTAGCATTACACTTCCAATGTATAAATGGTGAGGTAGAATTGCCTTTTATCACGAAGGGGGAGGAGTCATTTTTTATTTAAAAGTACATTTTGTATATGGATGTCCACGTGCTGCTGAAATGGGCAGACATGTTCAGTTCTCTAATATACGATTGGATCGTAAATTTTCCACTTAAATATATTAATTAAGACCCCAATCCCATCTACAACATGAGATGGCGGCAGAAAGGAGCTAACCTTTTTAGGTGTAGTAAATCATGGGGGTTTTATTAGATTTTTTTCTAAATCTGTCGTGGCAAGCCCTTTATCATGGATCACGGGGACCACTTCCTATATAAAGTATATATAATTTATGTCTACGTACCGCTTAGCTGCGGAACCGTAGCCCTATATGGTCTTTTTTATTTATTTATTTTTCTATGGTCTATGGTCTGCCAAGAAAAAAAATAAAATAAAAAGACCATAAGGGAACGACCATTTAACTTGAAGGGGGGGGGGGTTATGGTTTTTTTCTTAAAAAATATTCTGATTCCCAATGTTGCTGAAAAAATATTCTGATTTTGGTGGAGGAAAAAAAAATAATCTGATTCAGAGTTTTTGTCATATAACCTAATGTTAAATTCTGGAAAAAAAAATCGTGCTTTGCGCGACAAAAAAAATAAATATTCTTACTCTTGTGTTGTCCGAAAACAAATTTCTGAACGAAACAAAAAACCATGGTGAGACCAACAATGGAGTATGCAAGCTCAGTATGGGACACGACAAACCGGAAAAAGATTGGCAACCTTGAAAAAGTACAAAAAAGAGCCGAAACATTCGTTTTCAACAATTACACAGACCGAATACCTGGCTGTGTTACTAAAATGGTAGAATCCTTGAAGTGGGAAAAATTAGAAGAAAGCAGAAAGACTAATGGACTATGCATGTTGTATAAAATCAAAAATGGATTAATTGATATAGACAGCCACCAATATATCCAATCCAACGACAGCAGGACTAGAGGCAAAGATCGCCTTTATCAAGAAAGAACGAGCAGTGAGGCCTTCGGTAATTTGTTCTTCCCCAAGACCATCAGGGACTGGAACCAACTGCCAGTTAATACAACTCCGGCCAACACAGTAGAGGGATTCAGGAGCGCCCTAAAGGCGCGTCCTGACAGCAACTAGACCAGCGCCCACCTTTATATAGTTTTTACCTGTAAATAGTCGGAAGAAGGCTGCTGTGTTGGCTGACATTGCGTAAAGTTTTCGCGGAACCTTATACATTTACGTGCGAATCCGGTTCCTAAATTGGAAGAAGAAGAATGCAAATTTTTATGATACCAAGTGGGCTGTGTCGACTATAATGCTGTCAA
Source organism: Bathymodiolus septemdierum (assembly GCA_963383655.1). Classification (NCBI taxonomy): domain Eukaryota; kingdom Metazoa; phylum Mollusca; class Bivalvia; order Mytilida; family Modiolidae; genus Bathymodiolus; species Bathymodiolus septemdierum. Next base: position 47,555,726 of record OY726527.1, read on the forward strand.
GACGTCCCTGCTTCTATTGCTGTTCTAGAACTGTATCAGTTCTATAGTAGTTTCTACTGTTTTGTGGGGGAAACAGTTGTCAGGGAAAAATATACTCTTTTACTGCGCCAATATTGCGACAGTGCAAATTATTAAAAATGGTCGCTCCAAAGAACCTTTAATTAATGAAATTTATGAGACGTCTGACTGTGTGCTATGTTGAACAATTATTTGTTATTTTTAGTGATAAGATTTGCTATGAATAACCAATTTCATCTAGTGAATTCCCGAGAAAAAAATAAAATTCTCCTTACCTGAGTTATATACAATAGCTAAATCCGATTCCATGTCCGGTACTGACAATCCCGAATCACCTTAATATGTGTACTTTGTATTTCCAACATCTCGCCGTCCACAGGCGCTCGTGGCACAGAATTTCCACCCCCCTTTCTTTAACTAATTGTTAACAAATTTATTTTCAATCAAATTTCTTTATTATTTCATCTCTTTTTCCTTTATTATATTTCATCTTGTTCGAACACGAGCGCCTGTGTCACCGTCCAGTGCCAAATAACTATCCACACATTTACATATTACCTGTATACAGTAACGCTCATCAAAAGCGTGCAGATTCCTTGTGCTTGTCTCCAAATAATGATTAAAATTAGTGTGAATGATTGTAAATGTTGACATATGAATGATCTTCATGTTGTTGATTAATATGCCCATTTTGGGACCTATGATTAGGAAAATAAAAAAAAATCTTATCTTATCTTATTCCCGAGGAATATGAAGGTTATTTAAACACTTGCCTTAAATACCAATGATTGATTTCGCAAATGTAAAAAAAAAATGATAACTGAAATATAATTATGTATTAATTAATGAAAATATATATGGTTTTCCGATCTAGATATTTCGACAGTGCATTGCTTTGCCCGGGGGCCTATGATACAAACCTAAAATATTTATCAACTCCACAACACTCATTGGAGGCCAGTGTCATAGCTAGGGTCTGAATTGCATGGAATATGGGGATATTTCCTTTTTTCCCCCTAAATTTTGATTGATCTAATTCTAACTTTCTATTGCTTAAGTGTAGGAAATATGAGCGAGTGATTATCGTTTAACGCCAAAATGGGCATTTTTTTTTTTAGCTATATCATGGAGCTAGAATAAGTTACATTTGATGACATGATGACGATGTACGCTTTGTAATTGACCAACACGCTGAGTTGGATCTTTATATAGTGATAGCTCACTGAAACAATTGTCCGCGGGTAGGCATGCCACTCATTCGGACATATTATTCTGATCCCGAGCCAACCAGTCTTTGCTCTTACTCCTTAATATCCTGTTCTTAGCGGAAAGGGGCTGTTTAAAAAAAAAACGGCAAAAAAAATGAAACAAAAAGTGAAAATTAAACTTACTTCTAAATAAGATTTTTTTTTTATCATATGTAGTCTAATACACATTGAAGTGTGTAAAACCAACTGGATTTTTCAAATAAACAAACAATAAATGTAAGAACATTTTATTTAGAGGAAAATAAACCCCTCAAAAAATAACAGCAAATTCTTATAATCTTAAGCTATAAAATATATTTCTGTTGGAATTATATTTTTCTTTTCATTATCAATAAATGAGAAGTGCATCATATAATTTATGTAGCAGAAAAAAAATACATGTGAAGTTAGTATTTTATTTTATTTTTAGAAAAATGTGCCTTTTTTGTTGCAAATTGATGTCATTTTTAAACCTTGTCTCAAAAAGTTTATTTTTTTTTAATGAACAAATAAAATTAAGGCAAAATACTACCAAATTTTCAAAATTTGACACAGTCTGGTGATAAAAAAAAAGGATGGAGTTGAATATAGACATACAATTAAATAATCAATGATCCAAAAATATTTTTGTCTAGTGTTGCACTCCTGACAATGATGCATAACTTAAAAAAAATGTACAAAATATAATGCAAGATATGGGCATTTGAAAAATATAATATGGTATCTATAATGCTAAATACCTGCCAATGTTGTCCCAAATTTTGTCTTGATTATTACAGTTTGATGACATATAATTTTGTTATTCAAAAACTTATTAAAATGTGTTGAAAAGGGTTTAACTTTGAATGCAATATCTATAGAAACTGGAAAAATACTAAGAAATTGTTTGGACAACTTTTAATTTTAAACATACTGCTCTAAATATCATTGGGTTTTTTTGCAAAAAATGTGGCACTCCTGACAATAGATATTGATATATTATGACATAAACAATGAATCAAGTGATAATATATATTGTGGTAACAATTTCTTTTCTTTTCTTTTCTTGTACTTGTCCAATTTCTTTTTTCATTTTTGTGTCATATCTTTTAATTTTTGTTTTTTGTTTTGCTGTGAAGGGTAGAAGACTTATTACCTCCCTTTTTTGTATCACTCTGTGTCAACCTTACTGATTTCCTTAGTGTTGTTAAATTTCTTCACAGTACAATGTTTTACATAAACGTTATATATATACAAATTAGCTAAGGCTGTAGTATTGAATTCCTTTCCGCACGGACGATATGGCAGATAGTATATAAAGAAAATGGGAATAAACATGTGTCATATCTACCTGTTAAAAAAACAATGGGAATAAACATGTGTCATATCTACCTGTTAAAAAAACAATGAAAAATAAACATGTGTCATATCTACCTGTTAAAAAAACAATGGGAATAAACATGTGTCATATCTACCTGTTAAAAAAAACAATGGGAATAAACATGTTTCATATCTACCTGTAAAAAAACAATGGGAATAAACATGTGTCTTATCTACCGGTTAAAAAAACAATGGGAATAAACTTGTGTCATATCTACCTGTTAAAAAAAACCCAATGGGAATAAACATGTGTCATATCTGCCTGTTAAAAAAACAATGGGAATAAACATGTGTCATGTCTACCTGTTAAAAATACAATGGGAATAAACAAGTGTCATATCTACCTGTTAAAAAAACAATGGGAATAAACATGTGTCATGTCTACCTGTTAAAAACAACAATGGGAATAAACATGTGTCATATCTACCTGTTGAAAAAAAACAATGGGAATAAACATGTGTCATATCTACCTGTAAAAAAACCAACGGGAATAAACATGTGTCATATCTACCTGCTAAAAAAACAATGGGAATAAACATGTGCCATATCTACCTGTTAAAAAAACAACGGGTAAATATGTAGAAGAATGCATTACATACAACTGAACTTGTTAATATTGAATTTGACCTGTTTTTGTCATATTAATGTAGTAATGATAGATCTACACTTAACAGAAGAGATTTTATCTGATCTTTGTGGAGTCAGACCACTTCAACTTAATGTAGATATTTGTGTCAATATTATCTTCTTACGAGCCCCAGACAGGTCACACCAACGACTATAAACTTGATATCAGCTGCTTCGGCATTTAGCAAGCACCGGTTAATGTGTCAGAGTGTAGCGTCATGCCTGCCTGCAGACAGTACTTAAACTAGAAAAGAAGTATGCCCCCGCACTTGATAATTATGGACAAAGTTGTTTTGTTAGGAGTGATTTTTTTAAAAATGAAGTGTGTCTGTAAGACACAAATGATGCCCCCGCCTGACCATCAAAATCCTGTGGATATGCACACCTCCAATATGTATATAAACATCCTGCAAAATATTAAAGCTGCAGCTCTAAAACTGTAGGAGGAGTTAGCCGGACAAACCATGTTCCCTTAATGCAGCTAGTACGAAAAAAAATGACTAAGTCCAACTACCTGTCATTTTGAGAATATTTGAAGAAAATCAAAATCTTATGGAGATGCACACCTCCATTATGTGCATAAGCATTCTACAAAATATTAAAGCTGTAGCTCCAAAACTGTATCTATATCCGGACGGACGAACGGACGGACGGACAGGGTGATTCCTATATATCCCCCCCCCCCCCACCCCAAAAAACACTTTGTTTGCGGGGGGTATTATTAGAAGCGATCCAGAGAAAAGGATTATCAATATACTTGGGGTTGCCAGCAACATCAGGAAGAGAGGCAATGGAAGTAGAAGGCAACATACTACCAGTTGACCTAAGAATAGAAGAAATAGCAGTAAGAGAAATTGCCAAGATCCAGTCAAAAACATTGCTGAACCAGTAAAACAACAATTGGAGGAATATCTCAGCAGGGATGATATATATGAACAAGAATCACCATTTGGGAAGGCAATCAACCAATCAGTAGACATGTTCAAAGCAACAAAAGTAGACATTAAACTCATAGAGCCAGAAGTCACATACAAGGCAGGGGTGGATGTCATGATGATGAGAGCGCCAAGCTACTGGAGCCGATTAGGTGGCTCAAAAAACAGAACAGCTGAACAGACTGAGGAAAGCAAAGAGTTGGTAACAAATCTTATTGGAGATCCAACAGACACCACAATAGTCGCTTTTACCGATGGCTCATGTCAGGGTAACCCTGGATCATGTGTATCTGGAGCAGTGCTATATCCAGGTGACAACGAAGGAATCAACCTCAAGGGACCGGTAGCGCAAAGAGGATCCATACTGCTGGCAGAGCTTGTGGCAATACTCATGGTATTAGAATACTGCATAGCTGCATTAAAGGATGGGTTCACTGATATCAAGATCTTGTCAGAGAGCCAAACGGCAGTAGGTATCCTGACTCTCAGCTGGAAGTCATCAAACTACATTAACACGATCTCCGACATTAAGGAAAATATAGGGACATTGATGAGATACGGAATGCGAACAACACTATCTTGGATCCCAGGACATGCTAATATAGCCGGGAACGAGATAGCGGACCAACTGGCAAAGGAAACAGCAAAAGAGTCAATGTCCCTAAATGAACAGTATAATGTCATCACCATGTCAGATGTCAAGCAAGCAGTGAAGACTTCAACTAAAATAAAATGGCAGAATAGATGGACCATCAGCGAATCGCAGTGCAATTAAAGACCATAGATGAAAGTTTTGACCTACTTCATCTCCTGACTAGAGACTCCAATAAAGAGAAACAACAAAAGAAATTAACATTCTTGGAGGAATTCATCAAAAGTACAGGGCGCTTCCCAGAACAAGCAAGCCCTGTACCCCGATACTGAGCCTAAGTAACTCAATACTCCAGTACAAAGAGAAAGTACAGTGAGACAGTAAAGCACCAAAGAGAAAAAATTGAGTACTCGGGGACAAGTAGCGTCAATTGTGACTTTTAGGATCATGATCCAACCATGTTCAAGAGATGACCCAACTGCCGTCTTTGGAATATGTGCATTTAACCGGATGCCAGACAACTCGGACCATAAGCGAGGACAAGTCGACCCGTAAGCGAGGACTAGTCGGCCCGTATGTTAAGACAACTCGGACCGTATTATTATTTTATAATATTGTTCAATATCTATATTTATTACATAATGATTTTATTCAAACAATTGTATTGGCTATCATGCTGTCACCTGACATTCCGTAAAATTTGATATTGTTTGATTAAAACTCGTATTGACTTTCGTTTTCGATTAATGTAATAAAACAATTACAGTCTTTTGTATCGGTCAATACGAGTTGTTATGGACCTTAGAAATCAATATTCACCTCAGCCTAAAGGCTTCGGTGAATATCGTTTTTAAGGTCCATAAAAACTCGTATTGACCGCAACAAAAGACTATAATTGTATAGTGTATAATTATTTATTTATTTAAAAGACAATTATTATCTTTTAGTTAAAATGAATTATTTATCAAATGATAATATTACTTGTGACCAAAAATGTGATTAGGACGTGATTTTGTTCTCATAACATGGTCTATTACGTATCATTTACAGGAATAAAATTAATATCAAAAATTAAAAATAAATAATTTAAGAAAAAATTATTTAGAGCTTATTAATTATGAAATTTCATATAAGCATTATGTATTATTTTTGTTTGTATAAGCTTCATGGTTGTTGGATAAGTTGCAAATGGGTGTCATTAAACAAAGCATAAATTAGAAAAAAATTATATCTTAAAGATGACAATATGTAATATCAAGTTGTCTTTGATAAATATAAAAAATTAAAAAAAATTAAACTGTTAACAGGATTTTGTTGTCCATTAATTCAAAGTTTAATTTTTTATGCATTGTATTTTCGCCGCTATATAATTTCTTTTAAATACATGCCTGTCAAATTATGTTTAGTTGCTGAAGTATTAAGATATTTTAAGATATTCTTAATTATTTATTTAAAATTCGGTTCATTAATTTTCTAATTTAATTTTTGTTTTGAAAATCATTTTATCCACAACTAGGATTTTTTGTTGGAAAGTTCCATCGAACAGATCATCAGTTGAAACATTAGTTATTGTCATTATAATTAACTCATCAATGTTTTATTACCAATTTAATACACACCTACTAATGGGGGATATTTGTTGACAAATAGCAACAACCAGATGGCCACTATTGCTCAATTATACACAGACAGGAAACACAAAAATTCAAAAGAAGTCATACCACACTTTTTGACATTTTAAAGATTTCTCAAGTTTTCCATATTGCAATTGCAAACTGAGACCATAAATTACTGAAATGAAATATGGTTTTGGTTGATTATATAGGGATTTTTTTAAACATTTCCCAATACTTTTGACAGATGACTGTATCTTTATGATTTCCGTCAATTTTATTAAAAAAATCAATAAGACAACAATAATTATTGATGGTCCGCGTAGTCTTTTCATACGGTCCGAGTTGTCTTAACATACGGGCCGACTAGTCCTCGCTTACGGGCCGACTTGTCCTCGCTGACGGGCCGAGTTGTCTGGTACCCATCTAACCATATCTTTGTTTGGTACGAAGATCTAAGAACATGCTGTTTAAATGTGTCTTCACTCGGAGGAAGTCTCACCAAAGTAGAATCTTTTGACAGTTGCCAATTTTACCCGCAATTTGTTCAGATCGATATGGCATCTTTAAAGAGGCGAGAACTGCTTTGTTTAATAAAGCAATGAAGGCATCTAAAACCTTACTACACCTTTTCGATCATATGATTAAACCCATTGCCCTTTATGGTGTTGAAATATGGGGGTTACTTACCTCAGCAATGTTAAAGAAAAATCTTGAACTTTATGACCTATTCAAGGATTGGGAATATGAGAAACTCAATCTTAAATTTTGTAAATATCTACTTGGGGTAAATAAAAGAAGTAGTCTACCAATATTGCTGTTTTATCAGAATTGCCCCGTAGAATGCCACTTTTTATATCACATATTACTGCTATGTTTACATTTTTACATAGATTAGAAAACTCTGACTGCAATTCTTTAGTATATCATGCACTGAAAGAAAGTATATCATTGCACACAAGTAAAGTTAACTGTTGGTTCTCCACTATAAGTTGCTTGAGAGAAAAACTAGGATTAGACCTAGATGTTTGTAAGAAAATGAAATTATATAAATTTAAAGTAGAGCTAAAAAAAGTACTAAGAAAAAACTTTATGATATATTGGCACAAAATAAAGGACATTTCCATAAATACTGGCAAATTATGCACATATTTTACTTATAAAGACACTTTTAAATTTGAAGAATATTTACATATCAAAAAATTTACATACAGGCAAATATTATGCAAATTTAGAATCAGTGCCCATAGTTTACGAATTGAAACTGGTCGCTACGAAAAAATTAAAGAAAGTTCTGGAAATTATTCAAAAGTGGAAAAGGAGAATCGGATATGTAAATTCTGTAATCTACGTATGGTAGAGGATGAATTTCACTTTTTACTAAATTGTCCTTTATATAGTGATATTAGACATAATTTTATTGATAATATACAAAGAAATTGTGATAATTTTCATCACTTTTCTGAAAAAAATATTTTTTTATGGATTCTAACAAATGAAGATAATAATATACTTTTAAAATTATGTGATTTTTTATTGAAAGGGTTTAACTTAAGAACAGTTACGTCTATATGACCAATAGGATATACTTTATAGTGGTTTACGGTTACAATTATTTTATATTATAGTTTATTTTATCAACTTGAATACATTTACATTTGTAAATAATATTATCATCAGGATATTTGTGTTTTAATTTATCTGATTTATTAATAACTCTTCATAATTGTCAGTGTTAGTATTTATTATTGTGCTTTGACTTAAATGTTTTTTCCATCAGCTGTGGTATCAACCCTAGAATAACATTATATTACAAAATATGTCATGTCTTCTTTATTTGGTTTTTTTTTCCATTCTTTTATATGTTGATCTTTGTATGCCCCTTGTGGGCCCTAAATTGGAAAAATAAAAATTCTTGATTCTTGATAAATAAGACTTCTGGAGGTTGGATCTCAACAATGTAATGATTGTTGTATTATATTTACTATTTCGTGTAAATAAAAAAAAAACTTTCGACATCCACCAAGGATTTGCATAGTCTCTACTATTTAAATCCTTGCATCTACTATTCTTTAATTTTAAGTATTGGTTACTTGTGATATCGCTGAAAATACAATGTCCAATCATTCTACGGATAACAAATATAATTGACCAATCACTGATGATCTTACATCGATAATATGAAATTGAATTTGTTTACAATATGGCTGTCGAATGAGAAATTTTTCGTTTGAGACAGTGTTTATTTAATATTTCCTGTGTTGGCAAGATTATTTTAGCTGGACATTCATCTAGACAGTCAGCATAAATCCTATTTATTTCATTCTGTAGGTTAAATAAATCGGCTAAACTCAAAATTTGTAGAAAAATACGACCCGGTTCGATATTTTGCAAGTTCTGACCTGTCGCTGTCGGTCTTAATTTATTAAAAGCAGGTGCGATCTGAAAAGCTAGCGATACATTGGCTAGTCATAGCTCCATAAGCCTTTCGTTTATGACTAAGTACAGTGTATATATAATGTATAGACGCTAAAAGGAATATGTAATTTTTTTCTTTCAAAAATTTCTGTTATTGCAAATTGCAATGCTGTGAAAAAGTTAAAAATATTGCTATGTATTATAAGATTCTTCATAATATTGCAAGACTTCCGTTTTCATTTTTTGGAGCAAAACAGGGGTTGACTTAAGAATTTTTTTTTTAATTTTTGAACAACTGGCCCCTTCAAAATTCCACTGGCCCGATATGAAAGGGAGGGTTTACCCCCACCAAGAAAATTTTAGTATTATTTGGACTGTTAGTTGGTTTAGGGCTCTTAGAGCTTTAGCTCCTTCAGAATTTTGTGGGTTTTTCTGACCATTGAACTTAATTACATTAACTTTGTGGGATTCTGATTTTTCATGCTGGTTTATACTATCCCTTTTATAGTTTTTGCATCCGGTAATGAAAGTGCCGGTTTTATCAAATTTAGTACAAACTGTACGTGTCATTCCGCTAACAGAGTTCGTGAAATGTGTCAGTCCTGTCGGACATGACCAGCAAAATTTGGGCAGATTTTACCAAGGACTGACACAAGTTTGGTATTTTGCAATAGAAAATTAATGAGGACTAACATTCTTTTCACTAGGACCATCAAACCCACATGCAATTTCGCGAACCCTGCACTAATGCCATTCTGCAACCATGGATAAGTTGTCGTCCAGGACGGAATAAATACACATTTTCTTTTTTCCGTTTGATACGCTTTACTTTTTTTGTTATTTGTAATTTCAACTTTATGTTTTTTTGAATTCGTTAAGAAACAATCCATGATGGTGCTTTTCTTTAACTGGGCGCTGCCATGTTTTTCACGACAAATTCCAAATAGACGAGATCCGACGAGATTCTTGGGCAATGAATCAGTGGAACGGAAATCAACGATTTTTACCGAATAATGTGATTGGCTGCTATACTTATCAGCAAGGACTTTATTAATATTATATTTTAAAGTCCTTGTTATCTGTCGATATTGAATGACACAGAAGTACTAAAAATCTACCGGTTGGAAGAAGCGAAAGTTGCTGGCCCGAGAATATCAACTGGCCCAGCGAGCCGATCTTTGTTCTGTTTGACTGGCCAGCGGTTACGTCGAACCCTGCAAAATCTCAGTAAACCTGAATCGTAACAAGGCATCAAAATCATCTAGGTCCTAACACGATAAGTCTGTGACCTTTCACTACTGACTTCATTGGGTATTAGGTGTGCCCGCTGACCTTCCAATTTTCGTTTCATTTTCTTTTAATATATTTATTAAACTCTTAAGACATCTATAGCATGAAATCATAGAATTGCTGATTTCTTAAAAATCTACATTAGTCATTATATAATGGTACCTGTCACAAACAGTTATATATTTTTTTTTTGCAAAGCAAACAGCCATTGTTATTCACTTCCGAAAAAAAAACTAACAAAGCAGGAAAAATAAAACATGAATGTCTATCCCGGCTTTCCTGAAATCATCATATGCACGTCGTCGTGCATGTAACATTTGTTACTATATTTGTATGTCAATAATGCATGTACTCGTAACGGAAAGGAGGTATTTATTTTAGTTATGCAGTGAAATCAGTATGTGTATTGGACAGTGAATCACATGACTAATGTTCAAAAGTAATGAAACCACTTGTAAAACATTTTGTCCTGACAATATTTTTTTTATAGGCATCATATTCCTCTTTTGCATCTGATACATATATTCTCACAACAATGTAAATCTAAACAATTGAAAAAGTACACAGTGTTTATTGATAAGTTAGATAAGAACTTCTTAAAAGAAACGAACCTTCCCGATTTAAACTGAAACGACCAGGACCTTTCACTTTAAAAAATAATTTTGAACTCCTGCATAAAAAACTATATGTTTTGAAAAATTAAATTGTTTTGATTGCTAATTACTTAATTGGCATAAACTTAAAAATCTAGAATATACCTATATCGTCGTTGCGGTTCCAAAATGTTGTAAGCCAGTTTTGGTAAGTTTTCAGTATAAGCAAAAAACATTTTGCTTCTATAACAAGGTGAAGCGATGAAAATTTATTTCCAAAACCTCGTATGTTGCATGATGTTTTTCGAAAAGGATGATGGACTTTCAAAATAAAGGTAAGACTCATTTGTAAATGTTTCCTTAAAATTAATCAAGCAAATTAATCTTAACTTTATTTTGAAGGTCCACCATCCTTTTCGAAAAACATCATGTAACATACGAGGTTTTGGAAATAAATTTTCAAGCCAATGATAATACAAGTTTTTGTCACATGGTCAAATTCACAACTTCTGATTGGCGTAGACATACAAATTTTTTAGGGTAGATGCATGCCAACTAGTTAATTCTAAAATGGAAATAAAACGATTTCGCCAAATTTTGACCTACAACATTTTGGAACCGCAACGACGATATGCTTTCCACTTGTGGTGAATTGATCATAGAAAACATGACTAATTGGTAGATGTCAGCGTCCGATCCGATGATCAATTCTTAAACCTTTGGTCGATTCTGATACCTAGTGTTAGAAAATATATATATACATGTAGTTTTATCCCAGTTTTCTTCTGACAGTCAATACACAAATTTGAACTAGTCTATCTGCTGCATGGACTAACCCATTTATTTCAGGTGTACTGTTACACATATGGAAACTGATATTTTGTTCTGTTCTATGTTAATGTTTATAAACTGTAACAGTCCATTCTGATAACAGTTACTTATTTTGATAAAGCTATACTCATCATCATAATTTTAATTACCTGAATTGATAACAAGTTTTATTGGATGCAAAACACACCAGCATTGAAGCTGTAACATCAAACTTAGCACAAAAGGTGGTGAAACACGACTAGAAATATCCCATCTATGGCCTCTTTTCAATCATGTTCCTTCTTGTGATCACATGGTAGTTGGGTTTACAACTACATATGCAATCAATGCCTATGACCACTTTCATCACACAAGAACTAGTCCTTTTTTTTCTTTTTTCTTTTAAGTAAAATTTTATTTTTTTGTTTATAGATAGTAACAGAATACATTGAAGATGTCATCTCTAGATATCAGTGAACCAGAACTTCCTCCTGATTCACCAGGGAGCTCTGTTTCTACAAGACTTTTGGTGAGCAATCTATTTAAAAGTAACTGCATCAGTGGTGTAATGGTTAGCGTTTTCGCCTCGAGTGCGGTAGATCATGGGTTCGAGGCCTGATCTGGTCAAACCAAAGACTATAAAATTGGTATGTGTTGCTTCGCCGATAAGCACACAGCATTAAGAGGTAAGAGCAAAGACTGGTTGGCTCGAAATCAGAATAATGTGTCCCGAGTGGATCAACAGGTTTACTCGCTGACTGTTGTTTCAGTAAGCTAGCACTATAAAAATGCAATTCATCGTGTTGGTCTAGAACAAAGCAGACCTTATCATCATCTCATTGACAATTAACTTGTTCTCGCCATGAAAAATTGTTGAGTTGACGTTAAACAACAATCACTCAGTCACTCTAATTAAAAGTATATCTTTGTTGTATTTTTTTTCTTTGATGATACACTAACATCTAATGACATTTCATATGAGGTTCATGTGAAGGTTCATGTTTTCAAGCAACCAATCAGTGATAAGCCTACTGAATCTTTAGGTATCAAAACTGAGTAAACATCAAAACCTGTTGTCCAATTGGTCAATATATTTAACTGTCTTGGATATAATTTGACGGTCAAAGATATAAATGAAAGATTACATGATTTAACCCCAAACAAGATATTGTTCAATGTTAGCGTATTGCCAAAGAAATTTGTTTTAAAGTTACAGCAAAGAGAGGTAGCATTAATACAAATTTTGGTGTTTTGAGTGTTAACAACAACTTACATACCATGTGTCAACCCTTTATAGTGGATAATAAAAGTATATATAGGGTTGACACATGTAAGTTGCTGTTAACATAAGATTGTTTGAAAATGGACACGGACAAGTTTAACTAAGAAAAAAGAGATGAAAAAATAAAGAAATTTTATTGAAATTAAATATGTAAACAGAAATTTAAAAAAGGGGGGTGGTAATTCCATGCCACGAGTGCCTGTGTGGAATAACAGATAATTGAGAGAAGAAACAATTTTGATATGAGGGCTGTTATGATATTGGGTTCTTTCTCAATTGATTTGGGATATTTTGTTTTAGAAAACTTAAATCCATTTCTTTAACCAGAATTATGTTTTTACACAAGTAAAGTTATTTTAATTTTAAACTTTAGAAATGTATTTCATAATTCAAGTCAAAATTAAAAAAAAAACAGTCTCAGCAAATTACTGATTATCATGATCATTTAACGATTTAATAAATCTGGTTGTTTGTACTTTTTTATGTTTTACTGTTATTTTATATAAGAGCCATTTTTATGTGGCCAGATTTTGAAATAATTTAGATAAAGACTTACTAATATTAAAATAAATAGCTTTCAGTTGGTAAGTAAGGTACATGTATTATTTTTAAATGTCCAAAAGATTGTGCATGATTCATCTGAAATAGCACATCTTTCTCTCCTCAATATTTAGCTATTATAGATGGCATGAGCATGTTTTCATGTTATCTAGATCACATACTGACATAGAGGATTTAAAATGTACTGGTTCCTCATTGTGGCATCACTATCGTGAATTGGAAAGTTGGGATACCAGTTCACTACATCATCTTAATAATAAACCCTGACATCCCGGCACAAACTATTATTTAATACACAGCGATTCAGATTTACTCCTAATCAATTTTAATGCAACAAGTGACCAAAATAAAATGTTTTGATATTGTGACATTTTAACCGGCCGTTTTGGCTTTTGAAGCGGTTTAATTGGCCTGTTATTGGTTCTTAGGGAAAACACTGCGAGAGTGGAGACAATATTTTAATACGTATACACTGGTAGTAGAAGGAGGATCTGTTTCACAAATGCCAAGAACATCAAAAATATTTTTAAACTGCTTATATCCGTTGTTAATGACGGTCGAAAAATAACAGGCAGGTCTTCTCATGTAGAAATTTAACTACCATGTTGATAAATTATAAAAATATTTTGAAAATTTAATTAACTGGTTAAACACGCTACATGTAAGTATAGACGAAAAAATATTTACCTCATAGCCCTGCCCGCATATATAATCACAGTAAATTGTGTTTTACAGAATATATGAAAATGTTCGTTATTGAAAATTTTTAATTAATAGTAGACAAAAATTATTTGTTTGTTTTTGCAGGACGAATATGAAGAACTGTTAAAGTATGCTGTTGTGGTTCCAAAATATGATCAGGATAGATTACCGAAAACTTTGACAGACATTAGAGAATCCTTTCCACAAGACAGACCAAAACATAGACAGGAAACGTTAGTTACCGTAAATAGAGAGAGACAAACAGGTTAGAGTTCAAATATTAGTATGAGTTGCAGTGTGCGAAATTATCGGTAGACCTATAGACAATGTATGTAAAATCAAGCTGGTCTATGTCAAATTTTCAAAATTTTATATAAAATGTAGTGAGGTCTATGTAAAATAGAGATTGGTCTATGATACCCCAAATTTAGTTTCACACACTGGACTTAGTAGAAAAAGAAATCATATGGCTTTGTGTATGTTGATTAGTTCCTTGCAACAGGTCGGTTATTTCCTCTGGGTTCTTCAGTACATTAATGAAATTGACTGCCACATTATATACAGTATAGTAACAAGGGGTCTCAGTTGAAAAACATGGTGTCTGTGTTTTGGGGTTAAAGTCTGTGTTTTAAGTAGAAACACAGACATCAAAACTCAAAAAACAGTGCGAAAAATAACGTAAATGTTGGTGGAACATGATTGGCGTTCTTGATTTGAAAGTTCCACAAAATAATACTTAAAAATTAATACTGAAAAACACGACAGCTGTCTGTGTTTTATTTAACTCAGAGAGGAAATCCATTGTGTTCCCACTACTGTCAGAAGTAACAGGTTTCGGAATACACAAGGTTTTTTAAAATAAAGAATTGCAGAAACACATTGAGACCTGATTTTTTTGTTCCACTTGTACTACCGTAAATCGGGAAATTTTGGTCATGGTTTTATTTTGGCCCCTATATACGAAGTCCCAAAATTAAACACACCAAAATATGTCACACTCCAAAAATTTACCACCGAAATTGAACACTGCCTTAATATCTTTTTATATTTATATTCCCTAGTCTGTACCTTTTTGTCTTACTTCTTTCCTAAGTAAAACTTTGTCAATTACCGTTATACATGTATATAATAATACACACACAAGTCAAACTGAAAAGTGTTCACAATGTGAAATCGTTGGCTTGGATGACAAGAGAGAAATTACAGGTAAATAAAGTACATTGATAAAAACCATGCAATACCAATAAAATGTATTCAATCAACAAAATGTCAAATATCATTAAAATGACAATTACCTATAGAAAAAAGAAAAATCAATAAACACGTAATTAGTGTCTTATCGGATTTATTTATAACAACATAAAATTCACAGTCAATAATCAAATAGATTTACAGGTACAAAATCCAATTATAAAGGTGTGATCTGTCATATACATTTTTTCGTAACCTTTGATCTGTTTATTATGTATAATTGTTGTGTAAACAAATACATGTACTGACCGTTATAATAAGACTGTTTACCTGTAAAAGCGATGATTAATACCTGTGCGAAATTATTATTTGTTGTTTTTATATTAAATGCATTTTACTTTATGCTGTTTAAATATTTAAATTCCCAGTTTTAATAAATATCACAATTTATTCATAATCGATTTGGTTTTTAGTACGATATCAAAATATCCGGTAAGTAACAGTAAAAACGTAGCATCGCTGGTTGAAATGAGAACGCTTCCATTTACGTTCTGAATTAACTGACAAAATAATTAAACACATGTTAACCAAAAGTGGCCAAAATTAAACACACTAGAAATGAAAATGGCAAAAGTTTCACACACCAAAATAAAACAACCTTCTTTTGGAGAAAAAAGGCCAAAATTAACCTACACCAAAATTTCCCGATTTATGGTATATTATTCCCCCTCCCAAGAGGTCACCACCCATATAAGGCCACTTTTTCATTGCAGAAGAGATGGTCTTATAAGAGAGGACTGAGTGAGTGACTGTTAATTAACATCAAATAAACAAGCGTATTTCATGGCAAAAACAAATTGTGTTTTGATGAAATGATGATGATGTCTGCTTTGTTCTATCTAGACAAACACTCTGAATCAGATTTTTATATTGCTAACTCACTGAAACAACAGTCAGCGGAGAGACATGTCTCTCCACTCAGACACATTATCCTGAGTCAACCAGTCTTTACTCAAACTCCTTTAGTGCTGCGTCCTTAACAGAGAAGCAACAAATATCAATTTTTTTATAATCTTTGGTTTAACCAGATCGGAGCTTAAGCTCACGATCTACTGCGCTCGAGGAGAGCACGCTAACCATTACACCACCACAGTGACCACCGATGCGTTTAATTTAAGACTATTGTATTATGATATTAAAGTATTTAAATCAAATGTAGTTTTTAATATTCCATTTGTTTTCTCTTTAGATAATTCAATGACTGACACTAATCCCATTATTGTCAAGATTACAAGAGAAACAGGATTGCCTGATTTTGGGGGTCAAAGTCCAATAGGAAGTAAACATGAAGATGAAGTATTAAATGATGATGCAGGAAGTGTTGAAGAGTTTTTAGCAAAAACTAAAGGTGCGTTTGACAGTATGACTGAGATATTAGTGGCCATTCATGTCATTGTCATGAAAGGTGCATTTGAAGTACAAATGGCCATTCATGTAGTTGTCATGAAAGGTGCGTTTGAAGTACTAGTTGCCATTCATGTCATTGTCATGAAAGGTGTGTTTGAAGGATGAGTTCCCATTCATGTCGTGAAAGGTGCCTTTGAAGTACAAATGGCCATTCATGTAGTTGTGATAGGTGCCTTTGAAGTACGAATGGACATTCATGTCATTGTCGTGAAAGATGCATTTAAAGTACGAGGGGCCATTCATGTCGTTGTTGTGAAAGGTGCGTTTGAAGTATGAGTGGCAGTTTATGTCGTTGACGTGAAAGGTGTGTTTGAAGTATGAGTGGCCATTCATGTCGTTGACATGAAAGGTGCGTTTGAAGTATGAGTGGCCATTCATGTCATTGTGATATGTGCATTTGAAGTACGATTTGCCATTTATGTCATTGACGTGAAAGGTGTGTTTGAAGTATGAGTGGCCATTCATGTCGTTGACATGAAAGGTGCCTTTGAAGTACGAGTGACCATTCATGCCATTGGCAGACTGTTGTTTCAGTGTGAGCTAGCTCTATTAAAATCCAAATAACTAAATATGCTGGTCTAGTACAAATTTCATTGAATGTAGCTTGTTCTCATCATGATATAGATGAAATATTACTCCTATGGGGATTAAACAAAAATCACTCACTCACTATTAAATTGTTTATTTAACAATTATAAATCACAGACAGGTAGTAATATTATATCTCCTTCTCTTTTGTTTCAATCTGTATTGTTTTTAAATCAGAGAAACTATTCTTCAGGGGGTAAATTTCACGTATATATCTAAAACGTGCATAGAAGTGAAATTTACCCGCACACAAAGATAGTCACTTATACAGTGCTGGCATAGATTTGCAGCCCGATGCCTATCTCAAGTGTTGAGATATATAGACAGCAGTCCTTGAAATGAAAGTTGAATATTTACTGGTACGAATCAAATTCTTGAATTTATTTTTATATAGTTCTTAAAAAAACTGAAACAATTTACTGGTTCGAAAACAGTTTACTGGTCTTGGGCCAGAAGACTGGTACCTATCATGAGGACTGTAGACTGGTACCTATCTTGAGCCAGAAGACTGGTACCTATCATGAGGACTAGACTGGTACCTATCTTGGGCCAGAAGACTGGCACCTATCATGAGGACTGTAGACTGATACCTATCTTGGGCCAGAAGACTGGTACCTATCATGAGGACTGTAAACTGGTACCTATCATGAGGACTGTAGACTGGTACCTATCTTGTACCAGAAGACTGGTACCTATCATGAGGACTGTAGACACTTACACTATTTACATTATTTAGAAACTAAATATAAATAATAAAAATATCTCTAACAAATATAAACACTGAGTACTGGGTGTATAACACCTGGGGGTACTAATAATATACCAGCAGAGGTATTGACCCAGTGAAAGTAGTAAAAACGTAGATATCAAATCTAGCTATTAGTTTTTGTATAAAATCTTTATTAATCACTAGTGAAAATCATTGTGTTATGCCGTTTTTGCAGAAAAACAAAAGACGCAGAAATTCTCAGCGCCAAAGTTTTTATCACATGTCACGGATGGCTTCGACAAGGAAACCAGTCGAATTTCACAGAAAGGGGGAGAACTGGAGGAGACAGACTATACATTTACAGCAACAATTGACCAGGATGTAACTAAGATGGAGAACTTAATGAATCAGTGGTGTCTAGATTTAAAAAGGAATGTCATGGTAACAAACTTACATTTAGAAAACCAATAATTTGTTATAAAACTAATTAGGTGTTAGGACTATGGTGTTTAACACCACTTTCAACAAACAATATTTCAGTTATATCATGGTGCTCAATTTTATTTGATGCAATGTTTTGTTTCCGTTCGGTTGTATCTAATGATATTAAAATCCTATGAACCGCATCGTTCGTGTAATGGTTAGCGAGCTCGCCTTGAATTTGGTAGATCGTGGGTTCGAGCCCCAATCGGGTCAAACCAAAGACTAGAATTGATATATGTTGCTTCTCCGCTAAGCACGCAGCATTAAGGAGAAAGAGCAAAGACTGGTTGGCTTGGAATCAGGATAATGTGCTGCTTGGGCCCACATGTCTATCTGCAGATTGTTGATTCAGTGAGCTAGCACTCCGAAAAAACCAACTAAGCGTGTTGGTCTTGTACAAATCAAATCTCATCATCATCACATTGAAAATTAACTTGTTCCCGTCATGATTTAGCTGAAAAATTTCTGAGTTGGCGTTAAACAACAATCACTCACTCCTATATTTCTACAGTATGCATACTTAATATCAGATAGATTTTTTTTATCTTCAAATTTGCTGTCAAAGTGTTGCAAAAAAAGTAACTAAATCTGAGTTTACTTTATGGTACATATAATATTGATTAGTCATGTACCAATTTCCAATATTTGTTTATTCTTTTTTTGTTTTTAGGCTGAGTTTAGTCAATCAAAGATTAGGATCGTGGAACATGGCAGACAACAGTTGATGAGAGAGCAAGAAAAGTAATTATAATTAAATAAATGTTAAATCTACCTCTTAACTAATTCACAACCCTATTTATACCTAACCAAATGGTTAAAATTTAGTCATTTTTTTAATTTGTCTAGTGATTGCAATTTTGTTTTATTGTGATTTTCCTGTCCATTGTAAACATTAAAGTGATTCTGATTTACCTGCCTGTTGTGAACATGAAACTAATTCTAATTTTGTTTTATTATAATTTTCCTGTCTATTGTGAACATGAAATTGATTCTGATTTTATTTTATTCTAATTTACCTGGCTATTGTGAACATGAAATTGATTCTGATTTTATTTTATTCTAATTTACCTGGCTATTGTGAACATGAAATTGATTCTGATTTTATTTTATTCTAATTTACCTGGCTATTGTGAACATGAAATTGATTTTGATTTTATTTATTATGATATTATTTCTGATTTTTATTTATTCAGATTTTCCTGTCTATTGTGATTAAAACGTAGATATCTTGACAAAAACTGTAACAAGAATTATGTTTCCCCATTCTAGACATAAGACAGCAGATCACATATAATACAAGTTATTTCTTGATAGAGGTTGTCACTAAAGCAGATTTGACTGTAACAAGAATTTTTTCTTCTCGTCCTTCAGACATAAGGACAGGAGGTCACATAATACAAGTTATTTCTTAATAGAGGTTGTCACTATAGCAGATTTGACTGTAACAAGAATTGTTTTTTCTCGTCCTTCAGACATAAGGACAGGAGGTGACATAATACAAGTTATTTCTTAATAGAGGTTGTCACTATAGCAGATTTGACTGTAACAAGAATTTTTTCTTCTCGTCCTTCAGACATAAGGACAGGAGGTCACATAATACAAGTTATTTCTTAATAGAGGTGGTCACTAAAGCAGTTTTACTGTCACAAGAATTGTTTTTTCTTGTCCTTCAGACATAAGGACAGGAGGTGACATAATACAAGTTATTTCTTAATAGAGGTTGTCACTATAGCAGATTTGACTGTAACAAGAATTTTTTCTTCTCGTCCTTCAGACATAAGGACAGGAGGTGACATAATATAAGTTATTTCTTAAAGAGGTTGTCACTATAGCAGATTTGACTGTAACAAGAATTTTTTCTTCTCGTCCTTCAGACATAAGGACAGGAGGTCACATAATACAAGTTATTTCTTGATAGAGGTTGTCACTTAAGCAGTTTGACTGTAACAAGAATTTGTTCTTCTCATCCTTCAGACATAAGGACAGGGGGTGACATAATACAAGTTATTTCTTGATAGAGGTGGTCACTATAGCAGGTTTTACTGTCACAAGAATTGTTTTTTCTCATCCTTCAGACATAAGGACAGGAGGTCACATAATACAAGTTATTTCTTGATAGAGGTTGTCACTTAAGCAGTTTGACTGTCACAAGAATTGTTTTTTCTCATCCTTCAGACATAAGGACAGGAGGTCACATAATACAAGTTATTTCTTAATAGAGGTGGTCACTTAAGCAGTTTGACTGTAACAAGAATTGTTTTTTCTCATCCTTCAGACGTAAGGACAGGAGGTCACATAATACAAGTTATTTCTTAATAGAGGTTGTCACTTAAGCAGTTTGACTGTCACAAGAATTGTTTTTTCTCATCCTTCAGACATAAGGACAGGAGGTCACATAATACAAGTTATTTCTTAATAGAGGTGGTCACTTAAGCAGTTTGACTGTAACAAGAATTGTTTTTTCTCATCCTTCAGACGTAAGGACAGGAGGTCACATAATACAAGTTATTTCTTAATAGAGGTTGTCACTTAAGCAGTTTGACTGTCACAAGAATTGTTTTTTCTCATCCTTCAGACATAAGGACAGGAGGTCACATAATACACAAGTTATTTCTTAATAGAGGTTGTCACTAAAGCAGGTTTTACTGTAACAAGAATTGTTTTTTCTCATCCTTCAGACGTAAGGACAGGAGGTCACATAATACAAGTTATTTCTTAATAGAGGTTGTCACTAAAGCAGGTTTTACTGTAACAAGAATTGTTTTTTCTCATCCTTCAGACATAAGGACAGGAGGTCACATAATACAAGTTATTTCTTGATAGAGGTTGTCACTTAAGCAGTTTGACTGTCACAAGAATTGTTTTTTCTCATCCTTCAGACATAAGGACAGGAGGTCACATAATACACAAGTTATTTCTTAATAGAGGTTGTCACTAAAGCAGGTTTTACTGTAACAAGAATTGTTTTTTCTCATCCTTCAGACGTAAGGACAGGAGGTCACATAATACAAGTTATTTCTTGATAGAGGTGGTCACTAAAGCAGGTTTTACTGTAACAAGAATTGTTTTTTCTCATCCTTCAGACATGCCGCAGAGAAAAATCAAGTGTTAAATGAGATGGAGAGTCTAAAGGAGTTACTACATACCTATGAACAGTCTATAGAACGTAAGGACCAGGTTATATCTAACCTTACACATGCCATGCAGAAACAGAGAGAGAAGATTGAAATGCTGAAGAAATTTAATGAATGGAAGCTCAAACACATCGATAGAAAGAGAGAGGTATAAAATTATAATTAGTTAAGATGAATTTTAGATACTGTGAAACCTGTGTAGGGTTAGGAGATTTGGTGTTTAAAGACACTTTCAAGAATATTTCAGTTATATCGTGGCCGTCAGTTTTATTGGTGGAGGAAACCAGAGTACCCGGAGAAAACCACCGACCTGCTGCAAGTCGCTGATAAACTTTTATCACATACTGTTGTTTCGAATACACCTCACCTGAGGGAGGTTCGAATACACAACGTTAGTGGTGATAGGCACTGATTGCTTAGGTAGTTATAAATCAAACTATCATACAATCACCACCACGACGGTCCCTCAGAGAGGTATGAAATGTTTCTGTTATGATGAATTTTAGAAACAGTTTCATATTTTTTATGCTTCACTGAATATGTTAACAAAAAGATATATATCTTGATTTAGTACACATGGCACATTTCTTGAATAACTTGCATCAGGTACATTTATAGTCGAATATGAATGAGTGTCATAATTATTATAATGCAATAAATATATTTTGTAGATATTTGCCAGTAAACTAGCAGCTCGTCACTATGAAAGAAATCTATCTCACAAAGTTTGGGATGCCTGGCATTCAGTTATTGAAGATAAATGGCGCAATCGTGTGGAAAGAGCTTGCCAAGCCAAGGCACAAGAAGTCTGCATGAACTTAACGAATGAATATGAAACTAAAGTTAGATCCGTAAGTATTTAGAAGGTCAAAGTTTATATCACAGCATGCCCACAGGTTTTTTCATCTGAGGGTACATGTACCCTTTTACCTTCATTTTTGGGGGTACATCCAAATTTTTGGGGGTGCAATGTACCCTCTAACTCTTCATTTGGGGGTACAAAGAAAATGAACTGCATTTTCTCCACGCAAGGTAGTGCACCATGCTGTTTTTTGTAAATATTACGCAGAGTTGGCAAACACTTTTTTTTTCTGTCTGACATTGGGTCAGACAGGAAGTGGGGTTCTGTCTGACCCATGGCCTTTGTGTCTGTCCCACCATTTTTTTGTAATATTGTATATAACCTGTCAAATTTAGTTTTTTATACAGAACTGAATGCAAGATTACCTATATATAATCATGATCATTAAACAACTCAATTAAATGTTTTTCTGTATACATATTTTTATCTAAAAAGATAAGGCAGATATGGCCAACAATTCGTATATAATGGTCCGATCACGTTCCGAATATTATACATCAATGTCAGTTTCCGGTTTACCTACACTTTTAATTTCAGTTAAGAATATGAATCTGTTGTCATCTTCAATATATAAGCATCTCAAAACATATTTAATTAAACACAAACAATCTTTGATACTTGTGGAGTGTGGAAGTCAACTTATTTCTGTGCTCAGTAATATATTTCAGTTTTAATGTTCCACGTTTTGCAGGTGCTCGTTCCTACTAAAAGGATGTTTACATTTACGTATAGGAGTTTCGATTACAAATAGGAACGTGTCGGTCTGACAGAATAAATAAACAAATTTCAAGTCTCTGTCTGACATTTTAATAAAACTGAAAATGGAATTTAATGCCATTGGCAGTGGAAACTGGGAGTGAATAAATTTCAATCGTCAACTGGACGACCACAAAGTAATATTTTCGTGACGGACATTGAGACAGACACGGTTCATTAATTAATCGGACCGATCGACCGATTTTCGCCAACTCTGATTACGGGTTTTATCAGTAACAGTTCTTATGAATCGGACAATTAAAAAATAAGGAGCCAATAGAATTGGGTGATCTATAAATCATATTATCTCACTTAAAATATGCAAGGAACGCTCTGATTGGATAATTTTGCCGAAATTAACTAATCAGAACAACTCTATCATACGTACTTTGAAGTGAATTGTAAACAAAAGGTAATTTTTATACAGTGCTCGCAACGGGTTCTCTACGTGCACGCACGTAGGGTTCTTTCAATTATACGTGCATGATTTTTATTCTACGTGAAACATGTACTACAGTACGTGAATGGGCATGCTGTTATATTAAGCTAATTAAAATTGGATGTTTGTTGTATCTTCTTTTTTTCTTTAGCGATACTCTATGGTACTAAGATCTTACAGCATTCTGTTTTTTGAGGTCATGCCATGTTACTTTTCATTGATATTTGACCACCCATACATATGCAAGACATTTAAATATATTGACCAGTTGGACTATCGTACAACAGCTCTTAGTGTGTATGCTGCTTTGATACCTAAACATTTAGTAGCCTGATTGCTGATTGGTCGGTTGAAAATATTAAACCTCATGTGACCCTATATGGGATGTCGTCATATGTTAATGTATCGCTAAAACAATTAAAGTAAGATGCAACAAGCATCTGAAATACTTAGGTTGGGTTTATATCAAGCTAAACATGAATTTGTATATACATGCACGCCACAATATAGCTGAAATACAGCTACGACTAGCATTAAACACCAATCAAGCAATCAATGTATGTACATGTATTAAGAAAAAAAAAATTCCAGGGTTATGAATGTGTTAAACCATTTTCCACTTCAACAATATTTCTGTTTTGCTGTGTTGGTCAGTTTTATCACACAATTTTGATCATGTAATGTAAGGAACACATCTTTTCTTGGATGGAAGTTAATTTATACAACTTTAGGTTTGGTAGTGATTGCATAGGTAAATGTTAATCCAACAATGATGAGATGATGGAAGTATTTCCTTTGTACTAGACCAGCAGGCTTATGTAGTTATAGGAAGGAATATAACTGGTACTGAACATGAGAGAACATGGAATTGCACGATATGATAATAGTAAAAAACTATAATTCATAACTTTTATTATCGATAAATTAGACATTTTTCCCATAATCTCACCAAGTGGCTCTGATTCTGGAAAATATCGGTCAGTGTGACGTTATATTATGATATTTAATACAAATAAATGCAATAACGTCAGATTTGAAGGTCTCGAGATACATTTTTTTTTGTTGCTTTGTACTAGACCAACAGGCTTAATTTGATTTTTATAGCTCAATGACACAATAGTCCGCTGATAGACTTATTGGTCAACTCTTAACACATTATCCTGATTCTCAACCAACCAGTCTTTGCTTGTTACTCCTTCATGTCGATCGAAGAAGCAACAAATACCCATTTGATATTCTTTGGTTTGACCCAAAAGGGACTTTAGCCCACGATCTACCATACTCAAGGCAACAACACTAACCACTACACCATAGATACAGTCCACCTTAGAAATAAGAACACAAATCCATTTAGTATACCCTAGCATGTAGTTATATGAAGGAATATAACTGGTACTGAACATGAGAGAACATGGAATTGCACGATATGATAATAGTAAAAAACTATAATTCATAACTTTTATTATCGATAAATTAGACATTTTTTTTATAATCTCACCAAGTGGCTCTGATTCTGGAAAATATTGGTCAGTGTGATGTTTAATACAGATAAAAACAATAACATCAGATTTGAAGGTCTCGAGATACATTATCACTAGTATCTCAGGTTGTCCTATCAGACTCTATAGGATACTAATGATAATGTCTATCTCGACTTTCAGAACTGATGTTATACTATATACATATCCATTATAATTATTATGTCTCAAGCTAATAAAACATTTGTATATACCACAATATAGCTGAAATACTGCTAATGTTGGTGTTAAACACCAATCAATCAACCAATACATTATAATTACCTATGTATAATGCATTGATTCTTTATTTTGCAGAAGGGGTGTACATTTTAAACAAGAGCAATGTATTTCACTCTTTTTCGGATCAGAAAATCACATTTCCACCATTTTTGTTATTTACTATTGTCAGCGTGCAAAGTTGTCAAATATTTTTCGTATTTTTTAAAATTGTTTGGACACCATTCCACAAAATTATGTAATGTATTTATAATAATAATTGTCAATATGTAAAAAAAAAAAGCCAAAAACTAATATTTAAAAAAAAAATTGTTTTTGTTTTAGTTAAATGAGGCATTAGAAGCAGCAAGAGCTGAAGTGACAAAATTACATCAAGAGCGTGACTGTTATGAAGAAACCATGAAGAAAGCATTCATGCGTGGAGTGTGTGCACTCAACCTTGAAGCTATGACGATGTTTCAACCTCAAGACGATCAGAGACCTGAACCAGGTATTCTTCCTTGTTTTGTCAAATATATATATACAATATATGTACATTGTCAAAAATTATAAAATTGATTTGTATGAGCTTAAGAAACAGATAGAAAAGCCAGTCTTTGATAAGTTTTTCTAGCCTGTTTCACAACTTGTGTATATATATTGTTTTTATTCTGCAATATCAAAATTTTTAAAACAACAGCTAAATTTTACCGATTCAAAAACATTTTTATGCAGTCATATATCTACTTAGCGAATGGCATATAGTAGTCCTTTTCTTACAAGGTCCCTCTCACCAAAGACCAGCTGTCTTATCAGGAAAGATTTCAGATGCACTGGGATCGTTAAATACTAGTAAATTGTCCCACAGTAGAGACCACTGTTCTTGTGAGGTCACATTTTCATTGCAGAAGGGGTGACCTTATAATGAAAACGTAGATATCAAGTTTAATGTGCACCACATATTTCTGGATTAACCTTCATCAGGTACGCTCTAAATTGTCAGATTAGAAAAGCCAAATAATTTAATTTATAAAGCAGGGTCTACTAAATTGAAATATTTTTTCCTACTAATTTTAGGACAAAGAGGACACATCTCATCAGATTTTTCTGACAATTTAGACAGTAGCATCCCAGTAAAAGATTACGGTGCTCCAAAGACAATCCTACAGGAAGCAATATACACAACGGACCCAAGAGAAAACCTTGCCCCACCCAAAATCATCACAAGTCAGGGGGCTAGGCCATCGTCGGCTTCTAGTGTTAGATCTAAAGCTTCTGTAAGTATATAGTGAAATGGTACATCTTAAGAAGAGTTTGAAGATGCCAAAAGAGGTAATCAGAATCCTTGAATCAAAGAAGGACAGACAACACAATGGCCAAGAGAAAGAGAACATTATAATTACATACTATCTCGGTGGTGTAATTCTTATCTTGTTCGTCAATAGTTTAGTAGGTCATGGGTTTGGTCTCACAGTTTATAAAACTGCCATTTGATGTTTCTCTGCTGAGCATGTGATATGAAGAAGTAAATACAAAATTGGTTGGAAGAAGAGTCAATATAATGTGTCTGATTGTAGCTACATGTCTACAAGAGTGTCAGTCTAGAACAAAGTGAGCATCATTATTTATCCCATTGCTAAGATATAGATGAAAATTTGCTCACTGGACATCAGTCACTCAATCCCCATTGGCATTGTAATGTATTGATGGATTGAGGATTGAATCTCTTGTAATATAAGCACAACACCATTGAGGCTCGCATATTTTAATTAACAATACTTCCTCTTATAAGCCAATTTTTCTTTCCAGAAGGTTAAGTCTAGTTAAGATTAGATTTTTTTTTATTTATTTATTTCCTTTTGACAGTACAGTAGCTTCCTGTTTGGGGTCATGTCAGGGTTAATTTTTATCAACTGACCAATTAGGAAATTAAAAGAAAGACATTACAACAAACATCTAATTTTTATTAGATTGTAACCGCATCTGTGGTGTTAAGGTTAGCGTGTTCGCTTCGAGTGCAGAATACATGGGTTCGAGTCCTGGATGGATCTAACCAAAGACTATAAAATTGGTATATGTTGATTCTTCTCTAGGCATGTAGCATATTTTTTAAACTATTTTATAGGTGTGTAGCAGAACCAGTACAACATCATCAAGTAAAGGTAAAATAATCTCAGCTAAAATCACCGGCAAGACAGACTCTGGTCGGGGTGCATCAAGTATTGGGAAAAATCCATCATTAGATCCTCCGATGAGCTCTGTGATTGTAGAAAGGCACCCACCAGTTAATAAGGTAATTACTAAAGTAAATTCTGTTCAATGTGTGGCAGGGACCATTGTGGTCTTGATCATATGGTAGTTTGATTTACAACTACATGTGCAATCAGTGCCTATCACCACTAATGCTGTGAGGTCGAATTTCGTTCAGGCAAGGTGTACTCAATACAACATTATGTTATAAAGTTTGTCAGTGACTTGTGGCAGGTCGGTGATTTTCTCCGGGTACTCCGGTTTCCTCCATCAATAAAACTGACCGCCACGATATAACTGAAATATTGTTGCAAGTGGCAGTAAGCACCTTAACTCCCACTCTCTCTCTCTCAATGTGTGGCAAGTATCGAGAGGTACTTGACAAAATGATTTACTGACTTCTATAGGAAGGAAAAGAGGGAGGGAAACCTTGACACTGGAGGTGGGTATTGAGGTGCGAACGCACATCAGTGATGTTGGACTTGTTGTCACGACTGTCT
The DNA here is from genome assembly GCA_963383655.1 of Bathymodiolus septemdierum. NCBI lineage: Eukaryota > Metazoa > Mollusca > Bivalvia > Mytilida > Modiolidae > Bathymodiolus > Bathymodiolus septemdierum. The sequence goes on from OY726527.1 coordinate 47,583,888, forward strand.
TACATATGATTTGACGGTCAATGATGAATGTAAGGTTACCTGACGTGAGGCTAAACAGGATGTTGTTAGAAAGAAACAAAATAGAAAAAAAGATACAGCAAACTTCTAAATTTGAATAGATTGGGGAAATTCTGAAATGAGTTCTGTGATGGCAGAAAGATAATTGCGTTAAATTTAAGGCATTATTAATCGTGGGGTTCTAATTTTCGTGGATTTCGTGGTTCACTTAAACAATGAAAATTAAAATCTAGCGAAATACAATTTTCCCATTGAATGTTACCTATAATGTTTGAAACCACGAATTCAAGAACCCATGAAAATTGGTGCCAACGAATGAAAATACTTTCACAGTACCCTGGTTAGGATGTAATAAAGTTGTCGGTGTATTTTACATTCTCTAACTTTTGTATATTTTTCACAATGCTGAACCCGTGGATTATTACATAGATAAAACAATGCATGTGGAGAACAAGTCATTAGCTCACCTTGCCAAAGGCAACGTGAGCTTTTGCCATCACTTGGCGTCCGTCGTCTGTTAACTTTTCACATTTTAATCTTCTCCTCTGAAACCCCTTAGCCAAATAAACTGAAGCTTGATAGGAAGCATCTATGGAAGACAATTCTTGTTTCTGATTGGCCGATTTAAAAAAATCTTCTCCTCTGAAACCGCTTGGCCAAATGAACTGAAACTTGATAGGAAGCATCTATGGAAGGTCCTCTGTAAAGATTAATAGGTTCTTACATACGTTCTTGGGAAAGACCGGGTGATCTTCCATGAGTGATAGAAATTTGATGTCTTTTCGCGAGTGGAGCGCAGCGAAACGAGCGAAAAGAAGCAAAAATTTCTATCACGAGTGGAAGATCACGCGGGCTTTCCCAACAACGCATGTAAGTACCTATTTCTTCCATAAACCAACAACTTTCACTATTGCGAACTCCTAGAGACCCCCGCCATTGATCAGTAACTAATTTGCAGGAATTATCAGATCAATATCATAAAATTGAGCGTTATGAAATACACATCACATCATCACATAAAATTGACTTTTGTGACACCGATTGATAAACTAAGTAGCTTTCTACTGATATTTGAGCTTTTCTCACTAACATTTTATTGAAAGTACAGTATTTTCCTTCATGAGACACCCCATACATGAAATATGACGTAACAAATATTTTGACATCATTGAAGAATGACATCAAAGGTACGGAAAAGGACATCTAGAAATACGAAAAAATGAAAATAAAAAACACAAATATATTTAATACAGTTGGAGTCTGTTTTTGAAAAAAAAACAATGGTTAAATCCGTAATATATCTGTTATTCAGCTATCAAACAGGGTATATAATGTAACATTCTCGGCTTAGGATATATATTTAAGCGATTTTTTTTCTTGTTAGAGGCGTTCTGATTGGATGTCACATCGAGTAAAGACAAGTGCACGTGCACTCGTCTTAACTCGGTCGTCTCAACCCGAAAATGACCATTTACGGAAGAATGCTCATTTCGTCCCGATTCGTTAACAAACATGACCACCACAGGCGACTCTTGTTTCTGATTGGCTGATTTTTAGCTCCTCTGGCCATAGATCATGGGTAAGCGTCCGTCCCTCCGTCCATTAGCTTTTCACATTTAACTCTTCTTCTCTGAAACCGCTGAACAGATTTCAACCAAACTTGCCATAAATGTCCATTGGATGGTCCTCTACCAGATTTGTGTTTTTGGACCCTATGGGAATTTCACATTTTCATCTTTTTTTTCTGAAACCACAAAACAGATTTGAACCAAACTTGGCAGAAATGTTCATTGGATGGTCATATACAAGATTTTTGTTTTTGGCACTGATCGGAAATCCAACATGGCTGCCAGGGCCTATAATGTGTTCTGATTGGTCGAAATTTAAAAAATCTTCTTGTTAGAAACCACTAAGCCAATTGAATTGTGACTTTGCAGGAATGATCATTGGGTGGTCCTGTACTAAACTTGTGAATCGTTTGCTGATCGGAAATTCAAGATGGCCACCATGACTCGACTTAATTTTAATATAGGACCCTATGGAAAAAATGTTTAAAAGTCTTCTCCTCTGAAACCAGTAAGTCAATTTAAAGCAAACATGGCATGAATGGTCCTTAGGTGGTCAACTTTCAAAATTATATCCAGTGACCCAGACCTCCTTCCAAGATGGCCACCATCAGCGGACATAGTTTTAACATAGGACCCTATGGGAAATATCAGGGGCAGAAATTAACGGTCGCCCACTCGCCCATGGCGACTGAAACTTCAGCTGGGCGATTAAAATAATACCTCAAAGGAGCCCAGCTGGCGACTAATAATTTTATATTTCCCTGTCGCAAGTTTGACGTTTGAAGCGAGTTGTTTACAATACGACCACGTGAAAAATATAACATAAACATTTCACTGATTCTTTCTACTTCTTGTCTACTATTAATTTGCGTAATAATTCCCGGGAACCAGTATGGAAAATAGTAAAGTGATGATTTCATTTCTTAAATTTCTTGACCAATTTTTCCGAGTTTCATTGAAAGAAGGCCTTTAATTTGGGGTGTTTTACAAAATAGGTACTTCTCCTCAATCCTCAATCAACGGTCTATGGCACAAATTTGTCTCTTGGTGCTGTTAAACTATCTCTTGTGTAGAATATTGTCACTACGTATTATACTCTAGGTACTTGAATGCGTTACATGTACTTTGATCGAGGTTGAAGTTATTCAAAGCGCTAGTTAACGGCCTGTTGCATCGATGAAATTCGCAACTCTGGCTAGGCATAGCTTTTCTCTAGTCTCTTCTGGCTTTTCCTCCTCTAAATATTGTCTAATTTGTATAAATAAGACACAAGCACTGAAAAAGCGTATGGTAAGTATAAATTAAATGTATGACAGTACACTCGAAATTCGTCGATGAAAATGTCATGCGCAGTGTAGCGCTTTACCGGAAGCAGATTGGACAGGACTGACGATACATTCATGTTGGAAAATTGCTTGTTTATAGATTTAATAAAAAGTACAACCATTCTGCACTTCGATTTTGTATCTTTCTTTACATAACTGAATAACCCTGACTCTGACCCAACTTCCTCTACGACACACCTCTCGAATTTCGACGATGTGCAAAACATGCCATAAAAATAACTAACGGGAGGAAAAAATAACGTTGCTTAATGAGATATATTGAAGAAAAATCACTTACCTTTATGTCAGGTTGTCCACAAAAATATCCATCTGCATTTTTCAACTTTATTTAACAATTTGTTCAACTCTATTTAACAATTTTTGAATCCTCATTATTTTAAAGTCATAATCATGGTAGATTAATATTTTATCATACAGAAATAACGTTGAATTACCGATTTTGACCGCATACTGTTCCAATACAAGGTTTTGGGTAGCAGGGGTTTCCCCAACTTTTATGAAGGCTGGAAGTGATGTCATAATGTAGAAAAGTGTGTGTGACGTAAAATGGACGAAATTCGAGTGGTTGGCCATACCATATACAGAATTTTCCCATACCTTCTCCGTTAACGGACAATTAATAAAATTTATGAACTTCCGGAAAGTTTCATCAAAATGTGGAACTTTATAAAAGGTGTGAATCCTAATGAAAAAAAGAAAAACTGAAGATAAAACTCTATACTACAGTGAATATGAGTCTTCTAAGGAGTTATTCTACAGAATGGGAAAAAGATAGACAGTGGCTTAAACTCACCGACGATGGTATGGTATGCCCGACTAGTCAAGCTCACGGCGACAAGACTGTCATGAACCAATTTATCAGTGGTTGTGTCTCTTATAAATTAGACAGTATTCAGAAGCATCAGTGTGTAGTTCATGTCTTCTAAATGAGATTTTTTCATTGTGTATTTGATTTAATGAATTACTGATTGAAAGATCAAACTTTGTCAAAAGGATTAGATGTAGGTCATATTCAGATTCAAACCACTTTTTATAAAAATAAGAGTAAAAAAAATGCTCTCTTTTATAGCTAGTTCTACCTTCTTCAAATATGCTCAGAATGCAGGATTTGCCTTTAAAAAATTCAAAATGTTCATGGGGGGGGGGGGAGGGGGAATGCCCCCAAACCGTTCGGACTGCTTCGTGGTCCTCACCGGTGATACCTGGGCCCCTACATTTGGACCTGGGCTACCAATTTTTTTAATTTAGGGGCCCAGATGGCTACTGCCTATAAAAGTTAATTTCTGTCCCTGAATATGTTTAAAAATCTTCTCCTCTGAAACCAGTAAGCCAATTTAAAGTAAACATGGCATGGATTGTCCTTAAGTGGTCAATTTTCAAAATTGTGTCCGGTGACCCTGACCTCCATCCAAGATGGCCACCTTCAGCAGACATAGTTTTAGCATAGAACCTTATGGGGGAAAATTGTTTTAAAATCTTCTCCTCTGAAACCAGTCTGCCAATATAGCAAACATGTCATCGATTGTCCTTAGTTGGTCAACTACCAAAAATGTGTTCAGTGACCCCGATCTCGGTCCAAAATGGCCGCCATCAGCGGACATAGTTTTAATATAGGACCTATGGGAAAATTGTTTAAAGTTTTCTCCTCTGAAACCAGTCGGACAATTTAAAGCAAACATGGCATGAATGGTCCTTGGGTAGAATACTTTCAAAATTGTGTCCGGTGACCACGACCTCCATCCAAGATGGCTGCCATGAGCAGACATAGTTTTAACATACATTGTAGAACCCTATGGGATTTGAATAGTAAAACTATGCAGACATTCTTAAGAGGGCTTATTTATGTCAGGTGAGCGATACAGGCTCACCTGAGCCTCTAGTTAAAATTCTTCTCCTCTGAAGCCGTTTGGCCAAATCAACATGAAGGTTCTCTGTAAAGATTGCTTATTTCGTCCTGATCGGTTAACAAACATGGCCACCACAGACAATTCTTGTTTCCGATTAGTTGATTTCTAAAAAATCTTCTCTGAAACCGCTTAGCCAAATGAACTGAAACTTGGTAGGTATCATCTATGGGCGGTCCTCTATAAAGAATGCTCATTTCCTCCCGATCCATTATCAAACATGGCTGCCACAGACAATTCTTGTTTCTGATTGGTCGATTTCTAAAAATCTTCTTCTCTGAAACCACTTTGCCAAATGAACCGAAACTTGGTTGGAAGCATCTATGGGTGGTCCTCTATAAAGATTGCTCATTTCCTCCCGATCCATTAACAAACATGGCTGCCACAGGCAATTCTTGTTTCTGATTGGCTGATTTTTTAAATTCTTCTCCTCTGAAACCGTTTTGCTAAATGAACCGAAACTTGGTAGGAAGCATCTAAGGAAGGTCCTCTATGAAGATTGCTCATTTCGTCCTAATCCATTGACAAACATGGCCACCACAGACAATTCTTGTTTCTGATTCGTCGATTTCTAAAAATCTTCTCCTCTGAAACCGCTTTGCCAAATGAATCGAAACTTGATAGGAAGCATCTATATATGGAAGGGCCTCTATAGGGATTGGTGCTCTATAAAGTTGCTAATTTTGTCCCGATCCGTCAACAAACATGGCTGCCTTGGGCAATTCTTGTTTCTGGTTGGTCGATTCCTAAAAATCTTCTTCTCTGTAACTGCTTAGCCAAATGAACCAAAATTTGGTGGGAAGCACCTATGGAAGGTTCTGTATTAAGTTTCCTCAAAGCACAATGAAAGGTGAGCGACACAGGCTCAGCCCACTGAGTCTCTAGTAATCTATTTCTCACAATATTTTGTACATTACAATTATTTGTGTTTTATCATAGATTACATTTTTTGTGTTTTATTAGCTATTTAGACATTGTAACATGAATGCATTCTTTTCATTTGATATATGGTGTATATACCAGAATGTAAACAACAGCAAAACAGTATGAAATAATACACGCAGGTACGAGATATTGAGCACTTCAAATCTTGGCTGTAGTTTTATTACTATCAGAGAGTTGTATAATAATCAACGGCTAGACGAGATATTGAGCGCTTCAAATCTTGGCTGTAGTTTTATTACTATTAGAGAGTTGTATAATAATCAATGGCTAGACGTGATATTGAGCACTTCAAATCTTGGCTGTAGTTTTATTACTATCAGAGAGTCGTATAATAATCAACAGCTAGACGTGATATTGCAGGACTTCATGTTACAAATCACTTATACTACGGTTTTCCAAGTTAAATGTTAAACAATCTTGCGCTTCACATTCGATTGTATAACCATTTAAATCGGAAAACCATTGCATAAATATTGCATATTCCTTTGATCTAGTGATATTTTCAGTATTAACGAACTGAGTCTGTGTGACATCAAACACATTATGAAGTTACCAATAAATTCAATAACATCAGTTTTCAAAGTTTGGACATACCAGTAGTATCACTGCTCGTCCTCATAATGACAATGTCTGTCTCAAGCTTCAAAACTGACATTATTCTATATTTTCATGGAATACAATTGTTTGTGTATTGCATTGAAATCTATAGCGAACTCAAATCTCTAAACGATCACTCGTAAATAACAATATTTCTCAACTTTCCATGGTTAATTTTTTTTTACTATTCAAGTGTTTTTATGATGCATATTTTAAGCCATCTCACTACATATATTTTGTTTATTTGGATTCTTTTTCATTTGTTTCAACTATTGTGTATTTTTAGGAAACAATTGGTCAAGCTACGGCAGGAAGACATCCTCGTCAAACATCTACCATTGAGAATTACCCACAAACAGGCATAGTGCATAGACGAATAGCTGGACAGTCAGGGGCAGTAACTATCTCACCGAACATACAGACTGTCAAAGTGGTTGACTGATTATAGACAGTTTATATTATGTTTTTATTGTATCATGAAAGATAACTCTTTATAGTATAAATCTACGGCAGATTTCAGTAAATAATAATAGAGGTGAAAGTTTTCTCTGATCAGCAGATGTCCTCAATTTTTTTTTAGCAAAATAGTTATAAATAAAATGTGTTAAACTTTGTCAAACAATGGAGTTTGAGACACTGTATAGAGTGCTACCTCTTGGTTTTTTTAATATGGCCACAAAACAAATGCAGTTGTATTGTGTTATGGCGTTGTTGTCGTCATAATTTCTATTTCAATGGTTAAAATGGCCGAAATTTCGTAAATTTGGAATGCATATTTAAATCTTGAAATAGTAAAACCACACAAATGTCCAAAATACAGTGGCGCCATCATATTACTGTATACAACACGTTATTGTGTACAGTAATTTATTGTATCAAGCAAAATACAAAAGTGGACACTTGCTTTTAATATGCACTTGTTTAACTGTCCCTTGTCAACATACTGCCTGTCGTATCATTCTTCGTTCTGCGTAACCCATTATTTGTTTAATCAGTTAATACTTTTTTCTCTATTATGAACCAAGATTTCATTTTTTACCATTTTAAAATTAGAATGATAAAAGTTATCTGGTTTTTAAGGAACTTGAAAATTGAGTGGAAACTGATTTATTGTCGTAGGATGACTTTGAAAAAAAAAAATTACAAAAAAAACGAATAAGATCTTTATTACTAGAAGATGTTGATAATTTCAGCTAATTTTTTTCAAGATAAAACTCAAGATGTAGAAAAAGCCAGAATAAGAATTAAAGTTGTCTCCCCTTATCTTCTACCTTCATTGAAAGATGCAACAGTCAAATAAATTGTTGTGCATAATTTTCAGATTTTTGGTGATAGGATGATTTAGAAATGTCAACAGAATATCTTAAGGGGAGGTAATTATATAATTGTTCTAGAGTTGTCTTTCTTGTTAATAGATAACCACTGGCAAAGAAATGAAAAATGACATTAACCATGTCATCTTCTCAAACATTTTCAGCATTAAAGCATATTCAGTGGGGGGGGTGACATGCTGCCGGCAATAAAAGTTAGGGTAGTAGTAAGGTGAAACAAACATTTTTTTTATTGTGGCCTAACAAGTTTTCTGTGATATCCTCATTGTCATTTTATTTATTGGTTGCATTTAATATTTTTATACATGAAATTGTACTTAACTACACATTTGTACATATTATTGGTATGTCATATGATTGTCATGTGATTGTCATGTGCTCATAGTTTGATTCCATATAGAAAAAATAAAATATGAAAACAAATAGCTATGTGTTCATTTTCTCTTCACCAGAACTATTGTATGAATACACATCACAGCTGACACAATAGGTTGTCATGGAGATATTGTGATGTTGGGAGAGTTCATTAATTGTTTGATTCCAGAGGGCCACTTTCATGTAAAAAACGATAATAGTTACATCACGTCATGTCATTTTCTGAAAGGGATTTTCCTAAGGAATTCATTAAAAGAAACTAAGGTTCTCCACCCTCAGGCATAGGTGACCTTAACCTTCTTTTGGCGATTCTCTTTGGTTTACTTGCTTCAAAATTTTTTCAATTATTTTGCTTTCCAAACTTTTGACTTTGAGCGTACCTGATGAAGGTTATTCCTGAAACGTGTTGTGAGCACTAAATGTGAGATCTACGTTTTTATTATCAAAATCAGATGAAAAATAAACTCACCATGTACAAATAACAGAAACTTCCTTATTTGCACCTTATTAAAGGTCTCTTGTTTGGAAACAGGATAGGATCACAATACCCCAAATAGATAACAACCTTTATCCTGTGGCAACCCCCAAATAGATACCAACCTTTATCCCGTGGCAAGCCCCAAATAGATACCAACCTTCATCCCATGACAAGCCCCAAATAAATACCAACCTTTATCCCATGGCAAGCTCCAAATAGATACCAGCCTTTATCCCGTGGCAAGCCCCAAATAGATACCAACCTTTATCTCGTGGCAAGCCCCAAATAGATACCAACCTTTATCCTGTGTCAAGCCCCAAATAGATACCAATCTTTATCCCGTGGCAACCCCCAAATAGATACCAACCTTTATCCCATGGCAAGCCCCAAATAGATACCAACCTTTATCCCATGGCAAGCTCCAAATAGATACCAGCTTTTATCCCATGTCAAGCCACAAATAGATACCAACCTTTATCCCGTGGCAAGCCCCGAATAGATACCAACCTTTATCCTGTGGCAAGCCCCAAATAAATACCAACTTTTATCCCGTGGCAAGCCCCATATCGATATCAACCTTTATCCCGTGGCAAGCCCCAAATAGATGCCAATCTTTATCCCGTGGCAATCCCCAAATAGATACCAACCTTTATCCCATGGCAAGCCCCAAATAGATACCAACCTTTATCTCATGGCAAGCCCCAAATAGATACCAACCTTTATCCCGTGGCAATCCCCAAAAAGATACCAACCTTTATCCCATGGCAAGCCCCAAATAGATACCAACCTTTATCCCATGGCAAGCTCCAAATAGATACCAGCCTTTATCCTGTGTCAAGCCCCAAATAGATACCAACCTTTATCCTGTGGCAAGCCCCAAATAGATACCAACCTTTATCCTGTGGCAACCCCAAATAAATACCAACCTTTATCCCGTGGCAAGCCCCAAATAGATACCAACCTTTATCCCGTGGCAAGCCCCAAATAGATACCAACCTTTATCCTGTGGCAATACCCAAATAGATACCAACCTTTATCCCATGGCAAGCCCCAAATAGATACCAACCTTTATCCCATGGCAAGCCCCAAATAGATACCAACCTTTATCCCATGGCAAGCCCCAAATAGATACCAACCTTTATCCCATGGCAAGCCCCAAATTGATACCAACCTTTATCCCATGGCAAGCCCCAAATAGATACCAACCTCTATCCCGTGGCAAGCCCCAAATGGATACCAAGCTTTATCCCGTGGCAAGCCCCAAATAGATACCAACCTTTATCCCGTGGCAAGCCCCAAATAGATACCAGCCTCTATCCCATAGCAAGCCCCAAATAGATACCAACCTTTATCCCATGGCAAACCCCAAAGAGATACCAACCTTTATCCCGTGGCAAGCCCCAAATAGATACCAACCTTTATCCCGTGGCAAGCCCCAAACAGATACCAACCTTTATCCCGTGGCAAGCCCCAAATAGATACCAATCTTTATCCCGTGGCAAGCCCCAAATAGATACCAATCTTTATCCCGTGGCAAGCCCCAAATAGATACCAACCTTTATCCCATGGCAAGCCCCAAATAGATACCAACCTTTATCCCATGGCAAGCCCCAAATAGATACCAACCTTTATCCCGTGGCAAGCCCCAAATAGATACCAACCTTTATTCCATGGCAAGCCCCAAATAGATACCAACCTTTATCCCATGGCAAGCTCCAAATAGATACCAACCTTTATCCCATAGCAAGCCCTAATAGATACCAACCTTTATCCCGTAGCAAGCCCAAATAGATACCAACCTTTATCCCGTGGCAAGCCCTAAATAGATACCAACCTTTATCCCGTGGCAAGCCCTAAATAGATACCAACCTTTATCCCATGACAAACCCCAAATTGATACCAATCTTTATCCCATGGCAAGCCCCAAATAGATACCAACCTTTATCCCGTGGCAAGCCCCAAATAGATACCAATCTTTATCCCGTGGCAAGCCCCAAATAGATACCAATCTTTATCCCATGGCAAGCCCCAAATAGATACCAACCTTTATCCCGTGGCAAGCCCCAAATAGATACCAACCTTTATCCCGTGGCAAGCCCCAAATAGATACTAATCTTTATCCCGTGGCAAGCCTGAAATAGATTCCAACCTTTATCCCATGGCAAGCCCCAAATAGATACCAACCTTTATCCCGTGGCAAGCCCCAAATAGATACCAACCTTTATCCCGTGGCTAGGATCATGGTGTTTAATATTCAGAAAAACTTAGAGTTAAGTTATTGTACAGAAACCATTCTGACTACAAACGGATGACGACACCACCATAGCATAATATGATTGCAAAAAAATTGTATTTAATAAGAAAACACTTGATATCAAAATTTTAAATTTTGAGTGTTGGACTGGTTTGACTCATTTAGGGGATGAAATAAACATTAACGAAAAGAGCAATCAAGACAGGGACACTGGCAACATTTGGTACACAAGGCCATCAAGAAAGGGACACTGGCAACATTTGGTACACAATGTAATCAAGACAGGGACATTGGCACCATTTGGTACACAAGGCAATCAAGACAGGGACACTGGCAACATTTGGTACACAAGGCCATCAAGAAAGGGACACTGGCAACATTTGGTACACAATGCAATCAAGACAGGAACATTGGCACCATTTGGTATACAAGGCAATCAAGACAAGAACACTGGCAACATTTGGTACACAAGGCAATCAAGACAGGAACACTGGCAACATTTGGTACACAAGGCAATCAATACAGGGACATTGGCACCATTTGGTACACAAGGCCATCAAGACAGGGACACTGGCAACATTTGGTACACAAGGCAATCAATACAGGGACATTGGCACCATTTGGTACACAAGGCCATCAAGACAGGGACACTGGCAACATTTGGTACACAAGGCCATCAAGACAGGAACACTGGCAACATTTGGTACACAAGGCAATCAAGACAGGGACACTGGCAACATTTGGTACACAAGGCAATCAATACAGGGACATTGGCACCATTTGGTACACAAGGCCATCAAGACAGGGACACTGGCAACATTTGGTACACAATGCAATCAAGACAGGGACATTGGCACCATTTGGTACACAAGGCAATCAAGACAGGGACACTGGCAACATTTGGTACACAAGGTAATAAAGATAGGGACACTGGCAACATTTGGTACACAAGGCACAACGCAACACAGATATTAAAATGATGAGCAACACAGACACCACCAAAACAACCGGTGATGAACCTGGGTGTTCACGAAGAGTAAGCAGTTCCTGTTTCTTATAAGATGCCTGCCATGGATATTTCGTATCAGTCATCCCGTTTGTGATGATTAAAAATAAACAAGATTGCTTTTTAAGCGCTTTTAATTAACATTTGTTTGACACACAACAGGGAAGGAAATATATATAAAAACAAGATACAAAATAAACAAAACAGTTAACAATGATACAAAATAATTAGGAAGTATTTCATCTTGTGTCCTTTGTACGAACAGAAAACATAAATTGTCATTTAATGCACCATACCCAGTTATTCATATTAATACAAAAATGGGTTAAACTCACATACAAACATTCCATTCTTACGGAAATAAATGTTTAAGAGTACTAATTTTTTTTTACCAGTGCTTAAAAATCGTCCAATGAGACCCATTTATATATTGGATGCTGTGTTTTGATTGGGCGATTTTGGAGTTTGAGTACGAAACAGGTACTACAAATATTGTGACCACAGGAAGTCATATAATGCAACTATCGTACTGTTTAATCGTCCAAGCAAAACACTGCACAGAGTCTTCAGGATTTCCGGTCATATACATTATAATCAATGCTCTGATTGGCTGATTATCAAATACGAATACAAAACATAATTGAAAGTTAACAACCGCAAGCAGATGCTTTAAAAATAATCTCTAACCAAAAGGAGTATTCTTTACTGGTAAACCACTTTTATCCATATAAGTCATACCAATGGTCCACATCTAAAACTTAAATAGGTATCATAAGATTGCACATGTCCCATTTTTTGTCTCTAGTTTTGCAGTTTTCAACATGGATGGTCCTCTCTGGAACAGAAAATAGGAAGACTATAATTTCGTATGAACTAATATCTTTGTATCGTCATCATAAAATTGTGCACATGCAATATTTACGCCAGGGCGGTGTCTTTATTTTATGCAATGGCGCTGTGTCTGTTTTTGTTGCAATTGGTGCTTTCTTTTCTGATATTCCTCTCTGTAAGATAAGATAAAAATATAATCTCATGTTATCGAGAACACGATGTGTATCGACAAGTTTTGGTATATAGCCACACACAATCAACATTGACACACATATGTACACCAGAAATTAATAGGATCAGACATGTAAACACAAGCAATCAATAACACAATTACCTGTAAGGTAGATTATTAGTCCACGTGGGTATCATCCGCACAGTAGTCGTTGGTTCTAGACTATTAGTCCACGTGGGTATCATCCGCACAGTAGTCGTTGGTTCTAGACTATTAGTCCACGTGGATATCATCCACACAGTAATCGTTGGTTCTAGACTATTAGTCCACGTGGGTATCATCCACACAGTAGTCGTTGGTTCTAGACTATTAGTCCACGTGGGTATCATCCACACAGTAGTCGTTGGTTCTAGACTATTAGTCCACGTGGGTATCATCCACACAGTAGTCGTTGGTTCTAGACTATTAGTCCACGTGGGTATCATCCACACAGTAGTCGTTGGTTCTAGACTATTAGTCCACGTGGGTATCATCCGCACAGTAGTCGTTGGTTCTAGACTATTAGTCCACGTGGGTATCATCCACACAGTAGTCGTTGGTTCTAGACTATTAGTCCACGTGGGTATCATCCGCACAATAGTCGCTGGTTCGACATTGAAATGGTTCATAATAAATATATCTAATAAACCATGTCAATGCCAAAACTCCTACTACTGAGCGGACGATAACCCTCGAGGAAACTCCTACTACTGAGCGGATGATACCCTCGAGGAAACTCCTACTACTGAGCGGATGATAACCCTCGAGGAAACTCCTACTACTGAGCGGATGATACCCTCGAGGAAACTCCTACTACTGAGCGGATGATACTCTCCAGGAAACTCCTACTACTGAGCGGATGATACCCTCGAGGAAACTCCTACTACTGAGCGGATGATACCCTCGAGGAAACTCCTACTGCTGAGCGGATGATACCCTCGAGGAAACTCCTACTACTGAGCGGATGATACTCTCCAGGAAACTCCTACTACTGAGCGGATGATACCCTCGAGGAAACTCCTACTACTGAGCGGATGCTACCCTCGAGGAAACTCCTACTACTGAGCGGATGATACTCTCCAGGAAACTCCTACTATTGAGCGGATGATACCCTCGAGGAAACTCCTACTACTGAGCGGATGATACCCTCGAGGAAACTCCTACTACTGAGCGGATGATACCCTCGAGGAAACTCCTACTACTGAGCGGATGATACTCTCCAGGAAACTCCTACTACTGAGCGGATGATACCCTCGAGGAAACTCCTACTACTGAGCGGATGATACCCTCGAGGAAACTCCTACTACTGAGCGGATGATACTCTCCAGGAAACTCCTACTACCGAGCGGATGATACTCTCCAGGAAACTCCTACTACTGAGCGGATGATACCCTCGAGGAAACTCCTACTGCTGAGCGGATGATACCCTCGAGGAAACTCCTACTACTGAGCGGATGATACTCTCCAGGAAACTCCTACTACTGAGCGGATGATACCCTCGAGGAAACTCCTACTACTGAGCGAATGATACTCTCCAGGAAACTCCTACTACTGAGCGGATGATACCCTCGAGGAAACTCCTACTACTGAGCGGATGATACTCTCCAGGAAACTCCTACTACTGAGCGGATGATACCCTCGAGGAAACTCCTACTACTGAGCGGATGATACCCTCGAGGAAACTCCTACTACTGAGCGGATGATACTCTCCAGGAAACTCTTACTACTGAGCGGATGATACTCTCCAGGAAACTCTTACTACTGAGCGGATGATACCCTCGAGGAAACTCCTACTACTGAGCGGATGATACCCTCGAGGAAACTCCTACTACTGAGCGGATGATACTCTCCAGGAAACTCCTACTACTGAGCGGATGATACCCTCGAGGAAACTCCTACTACTGAGCGGATGATACCCTCGAGGAAACTCTTACTACTGAGCGGATGATACCCTCGAGGAAACTCCTACTACTGAGCGGATGATACTCTCCAGGAAACTCTTACTACTGAGCGGATGATACCCTCGAGGAAACTCCTACTACTGAGCGGATGATACCCTCGAGGAAACTCCTACTACTGAGCGGATGATACCCTCGAGGAAACTCCTACTACTGAGCGGATGATACCCTCGAGGAAACTCCTACTACTGAGCGGATGATACTCTCCAGGAAACTCCTACTACTGAGCGGATGATACCCTCGAGGAAACTCCTACTACTGAGCGGATGATACTCTCCAGGAAACTCCTACTACTGAGCGGATGATACCCTCGAGGAAACTCCTACTACTGAGCGGATGATACCCTCGAGGAAACTCCTACTACTGAGCGGATGATACTCTCCAGGAAACTCTTACTACTGAGCGGATGATACTCTCCAGGAAACTCTTACTACTGAGCGGATGATACCCTCGAGGAAACTCCTACTACTGAGCGGATGATACCCTCGAGGAAACTCCTACTACTGAGCGGATGATACTCTCCAGGAAACTCCTACTACTGAGCGGATGATACCCTCGAGGAAACTCCTACTACTGAGCGGATGATACCCTCGAGGAAACTCCTACTACTGAGCGGATGATACCCTCGAGGAAACTCCTACTACTGAGCGGATGATACCCTCGAGGAAACTCCTACTACTGAGCGGATGATACCCTCGAGGAAACTCCTACTACTGAGCGGATGATACCCTCGAGGAAACTCCTACTACTGAGCGGATGATACTCTCCAGGAAACTCCTACTACTGAGCGGATGATACCCTCGAGGAAACTCCTACTACTGAGCGGATGATACCCTCGAGGAAACTCCTACTACTGAGCGGATGATACTCTCCAGGAAACTCCTACTACTGAGCGGATGATACTCTCCAGGAAACTCCTACTACTGAGCGGATGATACCCTCGAGGAAACTCCTACTACTGAGCGGATGATACCCTCGAGGAAACTCCTACTACTGAGCGGATGATACCCTCGAGGAAACTCCTACTACTGAGCGGATGATACCCTCGAGGAAACTCCTACTACTGAGCGGATGATACCCTCGAGGAAACTCCTACTACTGAGCGGATGATACCCTCGAGGAAACTCCTACTACTGAGCGGATGATACCCTCGAGGAAACTCCTACTACTGAGCGGATGATACCCTCGAGGAAACTCCTACTACTGAGCGGATGATACCCTCGAGGAAACTTCTACTACTGAGCGGATGATACCCTCGAGGAAACTCCTACTACTGAGCGGATGATACCCTCGAGGAAACTCCTACTACTGAGCGGATGATACCCTCGAGGAAACTCCTACTACTGAGCGGATGATACTCTCCAGGAAACTCCTACTACTGAGCGGATGATACCCTCGAGGAAACTCCTACTACTGAGCGGATGATACCCTCGAGGAAACTCCTACTACTGAGCGGATGATACCCTCGAGGAAACTCCTACTACTGAGCGGATGATACCCTCGAGGAAACTTCTACTACTGAGCGGATGATACCCTCGAGGAAACTCCTACTACTGAGCGGATGATACCCTCGAGGAAACTCCTACTACTGAGCGGATGATACCCTCGAGGAAACTCCTACTACTGAGCGGATGATACTCTCCAGGAAACTCCTACTACTGAGCGGATGATACCCTCGAGGAAACTCCTACTACTGAGCGGATGATACCCTCGAGGAAACTCCTACTACTGAGCGGATGATACCCTCGAGGAAACTCCTACTACTGAGCGGATGATACCCTCGAGGAAACTCCTACTACTGAGCGGATGATACCCTCGAGGAAACTCCTACTACTGAGCGGATGATACTCTCCAGGAAACTCCTACTACTGAGCGGATGATACCCTCGAGGAAACTCCTACTACTGAGCGGATGATACCCTCGAGGAAACTCCTACTACTGAGCGGATGATACCCTCGAGGAAACTCCTACTACTGAGCGGATGATACCCTCGAGGAAACTCCTACTACTGAGCGGATGATACCCTCGAGGAAACTCCTACTACTGAGCGGATGATACCCTTGAGGAAACTCCTACTACTGAGCGGATGATACCCTCGAGGAAACTCCTACTACTGAGCGGATGATACCCTCGAGGAAACTCCTACTACTGAGCGGATGATACTCTCCAGGAAACTCCTACTACTGAGCGGATGATACCCTCGAGGAAACTCCTACTACTGAGCAGATGATACTCTCCAGGAAACTCCTACTACTGAGCGGATGATACCCTCGAGGAAACTCCTACTACTGAGCGGATGATACCCTCGAGGAAACTCCTACTACTGAGCGGATGATACCCTCGAGGAAACTCCTACTACTGAGCGGATGATACCCTCGAGGAAACTCCTACTACTGAGCGGATGATACCCTCGAGGAAACTCCTACTACTGAGCGGATGATACCCTTGAGGAAACTCCTACTACTGAGCGGATGATACCCTCGAGGAAACTCCTACTACTGAGCGGATGATACCCTCGAGGAAACTCCTACTACTGAGCGGATGATACTCTCCAGGAAACTCCTACTACTGAGCGGATGATACCCTCGAGGAAACTCCTACTACTGAGCGGATGATACCCTCGAGGAAACTCCTACTACTGAGCGGATGATACCCTTGAGGAAACTCCTACTACTGAGCGGATGATACCCTCGAGGAAACTCCTACTACTGAGCGGATGATACCCTCGAGGAAACTCCTACTACTGAGCGGATGATACTCTCCAGGAAACTCCTACTACTGAGCGGATGATACTCTCCAGGAAACTCCTACTACTGAGCGGATGATACCCTCGAGGAAACTCCTACTACTGAGCGGATGATACCCTCGAGGAAACTCCTACTACTGAGCGGATGATACCCTCGAGGAAACTCCTACTACTGAGCGGATGATACCCTCGAGGAATAATAGTCCAACAGCAGTGGTATTATTATA
Source organism: Bathymodiolus septemdierum (assembly GCA_963383655.1). Classification (NCBI taxonomy): domain Eukaryota; kingdom Metazoa; phylum Mollusca; class Bivalvia; order Mytilida; family Modiolidae; genus Bathymodiolus; species Bathymodiolus septemdierum. The sequence continues at coordinate 47,601,683 of OY726527.1, forward strand.
AGCAGCCAATGATCAAACAATCAGTGAGTGAGTGATTGTTGCTTAACGCCAATTGAGTATCTTTGCCAGTTATTTCATGGCAAGAACATTTAACAATTCGTTGAGATGAAGGATGACCACTGTTTACTAGCCCAACACGATCAGTTGGATTTTTATAGTGCTAGCTCCTGAAACAACAGTCGTCCACGGATGGATATGGGTCACATGGCGATCCATTCGGACACATTATCCTGTTTCTGAGCCAATCAGTTTTTTCTCTTACTCGCTAATGTTGCGGTCTTAGCGGAGAAGCAGCAAATGCAAATTTTATAGTCTTTGGTTTGACCCGACTGGGTCTCGAACCCACAATCTGGCTGATAAAATAAATTGACTTGTGGCCGGAATTTTGTGGTGCCCCTTTGCGCCTTGATGCACTAATCACGTGTTTATCTTTTGCCTAAGAGTGAATCCAGCCCTGGGCATGGCGATCCACTTGGACACATTATCCTTTTTCTGAACCAATCAGTTTTTACCCTTAATCATTAATGTTGCGTTCTTAGCAGAGAAGCAGCAAATGCAAATTTTATTGTCCTTGGTTTGATTGGACCGGGTTTCGAACCCACAATCTACCGCACTCTAGCCGAGCCCGTTAACCATTACACTATCGATGCGGTTCGACCAAACAAGCAATTCAAACCATTATTTCTATCAAGAGTTTGAAGGTACCAAAGTGGTAGTCAGAATCCGTAAATCGAAAAAGGACAGACAACACAATAGCCAAAAGAAAAGGAACAAAGGGGCAACAAACGATCTACAAAGCATACTCATATGACTAAAGATTGAGTAACACGAACCCCACTAATAACCGGGGGTGAACGCACGTGCTCCGGAAAGGTATTAGTTCCTGCTCCACTATTGGCACCCATGGTGTTAATCTAGTTACAAACTCGGTGATAAATCATAAATGAGGAAAGGTCCGGGAAGTGTTTACGACAAGTGAAACATATCAGTGTTCATTTGTGATACAGATATTCCGTAACGGTCAATCAAGTCATGGTGGTGACCGTAAGACTTTCCACTTAACCAGGAGCAACCCTTGGTTCAGTAGCTTCCTTGTTAGCAGCAACACTATATCAAGGAAATCCTGATAGGAACCACAAGCTCTGGAATATCGTTTCAACTGAGAAATATATACTCCATACACAGGTGCAATCCACACCATTTTTTCTATAGTTCGTTAAAATCTTACCTTTAATATAAGTTTTTCAATTAATGATTTAAACGCCAGATCTATGTTAATATCTGCTTTGGCACTGACTTCCTTGTGGATGTGGATTCTGTTAGAATGTGCCATCTGAAACAAATCGAGGTTCATTAAATAATATGCTTCCAAATAATAAACGCCGGAATCTCTGTTTTTCCTACGTATACATGGAAGAAAAGTTGAAGATATCAACGGAGTAATCAGAAGCAGTGTATAAAAGAAACGGGAAAATGCAATGGCAGGAACTGCTTACCCTTCCAGAGCACATGAGTTCACCCCCGGTTTTTAGTGAGGTTCGTGTTACTCGATCTTTAGTTTTATATGTATGTTTTGTTGATCGTTGTTTGTCCTTTTGTAATTTTTTCTTTTGACCATTGTGTTGTCTGTTCTTCTTCGATATACTGTTTCTGATTGCCCCTTTGGTATCTTCAAACTCTTCCACAAAAAATTACACAGAGAGCTAAAAACAATGAGCAACACGAACCCCACAAACAAACAGGAGTGAACCCATGTGCTCCAGGAAGGTTCCTGCTCCAATAATGGCATACGTTGTCTAAGGACTCGACAACAGGTGTTATTATTAGGAAAGGCAATAATCTTTACCTCTTCATGAGTGTGCGTTGTCTAAGGACTTAACGACAGATGTTATTATTAGGAAAGGCAATAATCCTTACCTGTTCCTGGGTGTGCGTTGTCTAAGGACTTGACGACAGGTGTTATTATTAGGAAAGGCAATAATCTTTACCTCTTCATGAGTGTGCGTTGTCTAAGGACTTGACGACAGATGTTATTATTAGGAAAGGCAATAATCCTTACCTGTTCCTGGGTGTGCGTTGTCTAAGGACTTGACGACAGGTGTTATTATTAGGAAAGACGATAATCCTTACCTCTTCCTGAGTGTGCGTTGTCTAAGGACATGACGACAGGTGTTATTATTAGGAAAGGCGATAATCCTTACCTCTTCCTGAGTGTGCGTTGTCCAAGGACTTGACGACAGGTGTTATTATTAGGAAAGACGATAATCCTTACCTCTTCCTGAGTGTGAGTTGTCTAAGGACTTGACGACAGGTGTTATTATTAGGAAAGGCGATAATCCTTACCTCTTCCTGAGTGTGAGTTGTCTAAGGACTTGACGACAGGTGTTATTATTAGGAAAGACGATAATCCTTACCTCTTCCTGAGTGTGCGTTGTCTAAGGACTTGACGACAGGTGTTATTATTAGGAAAGGCGATAATCCTTACCTCTTCCTGAGTGTGCATTGTCTAAGGACTCGACGACAGGTGTTATTATTAGGAAAAACGATAATCCTTACCTTTTCCTGAGTGTGCGTTGTCTAAGGACTTGACGACAGGTGTTATTATTAGGAAAGACGATAATCCTTACCTTTTCCTGAGTGTGCGTTGTTTAAGGACTTGACGACAGGTGTTATTATTAGGAAAGGCGATAATCCTTACCTCTTCCTGAGTGTGCATTGTCTAAGGAGTCGACGACAGGTGTTATTATTAGGAAAGGCGATAATCCTTACCTTTCCTGAGTGTGCATTGTCTAAGGACTCGACGACAGGTGTTATTATTAGGAAAGGCGATAATCCTTACCTCGTCCTGAGTGTGCATTGTCTAAGGACTTGACGACAGGTGTTATTATTAGGAAAGACGATAATCCTTACCTTTTCCTGAGTGTGCGTTGTTTAAGGACTTGACGACAGGTGTTATTATTAGGAAAGGCGATAATCCTTACCTCTTCCTCAGTGTGCATTGTCTAAGGACTCGACGACAGGTGTTATTATTAGGAAAGGCGATAATCCTTACCTTTCCTGAGTGTGCATTGTCTAAGGACTCGACGACAGGTGTTATTATTAGGAAAGGCGATAATCCTTACCTCTTCCTGAGTGTGCATTGTCTAAGGACTCGACGACAGGTGTTATTATTAGGAAAGGCGATAATCCTTACCTCTTCCTGAGTGTGCGTTGTCTAAGCTTTTATTTTATTCTTTTGTTTTGTTTGATCGTATTTTACCAATTAAAGTTATAGGATTAGGGTTATGGTATTTAACGCCACTTCATAAATATTTCAGCTATATTTTGCCGTTCAGTTTTATTGGTGGAGGAATCCGGAGAAAACCACCGACCTGCAGTAGGTCTCTGACAAACTTTATCACATAGTGTTGTATCGAGTACATCTCGAACTCACAACGTTAGTAGCGATAGGCACTGATTGCATACGTAGTTATAAATCAATCATACGATCACGACCACGACGGCCCCTTCTTAAATTTATAAAGATAAGAGATTGAGTGAGCGATTATTACCTAATGCCTTGGTCAGAACAAGTTGCATTTCAATGATGATGATGATGATACTAGACCAACACGGGGAGTTGTGATGATGGTAATGATGATGATACTAGACCAACACGGGGAGTTGCATGATTTGTTCATATTGGTAGATCACTGAAACAACAGTTCGCGTGTGGACATGTTGCTCCACTCGGACATATTATTCGGATTCCGAGCCAACCAGTCTTTGCTCTTTCTCCTTCGTGTTCCGCGATTAGCGGAGAAGCAAATAAGTACACATTGTAGAGTCTTTAGCTTGAAGCAAATTTGTAATAAAAACGTGCAAACACAATAATTTTGTACGGCTGTTCGATCAATAACGTTGTCGCCAAAAAGACACATCTTGATAAGTTGTCGTCTGCTCGCATTTTGCAGGGTGGGTAAAAGACAAAACAGCTTATTGGCCTAATAAATTATCTGTAATCTTGTACGCAATCGTAATCATACAATAGATACCAAATGGGTAACCATAAGCTCTAAATAGAAGACGGACAGATAATACAATGACCAAAGGTAAACGGACAAATGGACAAACAATGATCAATGAAACACTACACAGAAAACTAGAGATTAAACAACACAAACCCCACTAGAAACTAGGGATGAACACAGGTGCTCCGGATGGGTAAGAAGTTCCTGCTTCACTACTTGCATCCGTCGTGTCATGCTAGTAAGAAGAGTTCGAAGATAATAAAGGGGTAATCAGAATCTGTAAATCGAAGGACAGACAACACAATAACCAAAAGAAAAAGAACAAAAGGACAAACAACGACCTCCAAAACATTACAAATAAAGCTAAAGATAGAGTAACACGAATCTCACTAACAACTGGGTGTGAACTCAGGTGCTCCGGGAGGGTATTCAGTTCCTGCTTCACTACTTGCATCCGTCGTGTAATGCTAGTTACAAACCCGGTGATACAACTTACTTGTTTAAGTCTATCTTCTTCTATTACACGACATGCTTCATCGCTGTCGTTCTTGTCATTCTAGGAGAAGAAAAAGAAATATATCAGTAACATGGTGTTATCAAAGCGTTATATGCAATCAAGTTGAACGAGCCGATTATTATCATTTCAAATAGCAGCGTTTTCAAGTTATTAGTAATAATTTAAAGTTAAAGCACCTGTTTTTTTCTTCATAAAGATCTTTATATACATGTACAGGTGAATCTCGTTATGTAAAACTTGGTTTACTCGAAATTTTTCTGAACTCCTGTTTTCAACTTAGTACTTTCAACTTAATTTGCTCCTGTTATCTCAAATTTCCATGTGTCGAAATTTCAGTTTTCTCAAATTATGTCTTGAGTTCAATGGCATGTCGGTTAAAATCAAATAGTGTAAAATAAGTATTTAATGCTTCTCCGCTAAGCAAGCAACAGTAAAGAAGAAGAAAAAGCAAATACTGAATGGTTCGGAATCAGGTTAATGTATCTGAGTGGGACGACATGTCCACCGGCGGACTGTTGCTTCATTTGGATACATGTGAGTATTGGCATTATATCATCATGTGAAAAGCACCTGCATAACCGCTATATTTCACTAAGAGGGGAGGTTCGGGAGATTAAACTAGTTTAACCCCGCCACTTTATATTGAAGTGCCTGTACCAAGCCGGATATATAAGCGGTCATGTATTTCTGTGTAAGTGTTATCGTTGTTGCCTCTTTCAAAGCGTGTTCCGACATTGTGATATTTGTTGTTTTCCCCATTATATTACTAACACTGTAAAAATCAATGTAAGCGTGTTTTCCTATTGGATATCATGTGACCTGTTTTAGTGAGGTGAGTGTTGTTCATGTCGTCAAATTACATCTCTTGACTTTTTAGTTCCGTGTTGTGTTGTCGCGTAAAACGATGTTCAGTTCGTCTTTACTCCCATTTGTTTTGTAGCGGGTTCATGTCTTATTTTGTATTTTTTGTAGCGGGTTCATGTCTTATTTTGTATTTTTTGTAGCGGATTCATGTCTTATTTTGTATTTTTTGTAGCGGGTTCATGTCTTATTTTGTATTTTTTGTAGCGGGTTCATGTCTTATTTTGTATTTTTTGTAGCGGGTTCATGTCTTATTTTGTATTTTTTGTAGCGGGTTCATGTCTTATTTTGTATTTTTTGTAGCGGGTTCATGTCTTATTTTGTATTTTTTGTAGCGGGTTCATGTCTTATTTTGTATTTTTTGTAGCGGGTTCATGTCTTATTTTGTATTTTTTGTAGCGGGTTCATGTCTTATTTTGTATTTGTATTTATTTACGCATACGGGTGCCCAACGATGTTCGTGTCGTATAACAGAAACACGACGGGTGCTACTAGTAGAGCAGGATCTATTTTCCTTTCCGGGGCACCTGAGTGCACCCGTGGATTTGATAGGGGTTCGTGGTGCTCAATCGTTAGTTTTCTGTGTAGAGTATTGTACATCACTGCTTGTCTTTTTGTCCTTTTTCTATTGACCATTGCATTGTCTGTCCTTCTTCGATTTGCTGATTGTTTCTCCATCTTTAACATGTATAATGTGTATTGAGAACTTATATGTACAAATGTACTACAGTTAAACCACGGATATGTTCCACTTGTCGTAAATACTTGTCGTTTTTCTTTTGACCATTATATTGTCTGTCCTACTTCGATTTGTTGACTGTTATCCTATCTATAACATGAATAATGTGTTTGTTGGTTTTGCTTATTGTGTTTAGCACCACTTCCAACAATATTTCAGCTATATCGTGGCGGTCAGCTTTATTGGTGTATCCGGAGAAAACCAACGACCTGTCGTAAGTCACTGACAAACTTTATCACATATTGTTGTATCGCCATGAACGGGGTTCGAACTCACAACTTTAGTGGTGATAGGCACTAATTGCACAGTTAGCTGTAAATCCAACTACCATACGATCACGACCACGACGACCCCTATATAATGTGTCCATGTATTAAGAACGTACGTGTACTACAGTTAGAATTACCTTCTTTGTCCACCGTACATCAGTTTGTCTCAGATCAGTTTTATTCCCTACTAACATTAATACTGGATCATCTTCCTTAAAAAACGTCAATTTTTAACATAAGTGTTAAGGTACTAAACATGCAGCTGATGCAATTTTACAATACATGTAATTTAAAAAACAAAACGACATAATTATCTCATTACATGCAAGTTTGATACTTCCCGATGGATGTTCTCAGTAGAGCAAGATGTAAACCTGTTTGGAGTGTCTGGCTTAACTTCCGTTTTTTCTGTTTTTGTTTATTAGTTTTTATCCTGCAACTGTGTGATTTTGAGTAGTAATAAAGGTGGTCAAATAACTTCAGTATTATTAGGTCATGGACCTAATAGAGCATTTCTGGTACCTGATTCATGTAGAGCGACAGAAAGAAACAGTAACAGTATATAAGCGCTGACGTCACAGATGACACCATTGAAAACGATTAGAACGAGGCTTGGATTAGTTATTTTTTAAGACAGTTTGGCAGGTGTTTTGGACTTGTAGGATAAACACAATATACATGCATTGTTGTTAAATATCAAATATATTACACTCGCAACGAAACAGGCTAGAGAAGCTCGCCAAAGGCTCGCTTTTCAATCAGTTTCTAAGTCTCGTGCAAATAAATTTCATATTTTCCGAAAATGTACGTATATGGTATATTTGAGCCTGTTTTCTTTTTGTTTTTTGCTTTTTGTTTTTGTTTTTGTTTTTGTTTTCTTTTTGGTTTGTGTTTTTGTTTGTTGAATCACAGTCATGAATCACTGCCTTTTGATCCTACAAAAAGCTAATCAATTCACATTATAATTAGTGTAGTATGTTGTTTAAACATCCATCCACTTTTAATGTCTTTTTCTTTCATTTATGACGTAACGTATTTGAACAAAATACACAAAGTTATTCCATGGAGATGTGTCTTTTAAAGCATATTGCATTCTTGTGTTCCAACAGTATGGTATTTTATGTTTTTCTTTTCATTTAGTCTAAATTGAGATATTATAGAACAGAGAATAAACAAACGCTAGAGAACACTGAATGGTCCAACAAATATTGTGTTGGGTTTTTTTTCGGTTTTGTTTGTCTTCGTCTTCTGTACCCTTGTGTTGCCAGTTTCTCTGGATTGTCCATTTGTGATTGCCCCTTCGGTTCTAACGTTTATTGAATGGACAAGATGCGTTTGTGGAATAACCTTCATTAGGTACGTTGAAAGACAAAAGATTGAAAAGCTAGGTTTTGGAAGCTATAAAACCAAAGGACCTCAACTGGTCATCCAAAATTGGCTATGGTCACAGACCTTCTTGATAGCAGAAATGTGAACAATTACAATATATACGCTGTTCTATATTTTTAGGCAGATCACATGGTCTAAAAAACAATAATGCTTGATGGGATATAAAATTATTTCAGTCTTATTATAGTCTTAATATAGATACCCCGCCTAGAGCCACATCTTCATCGGTAGAATTTTCATTTATATCATACAAATTCTGAAAAAGAGGGAACACATTTTGTACCTCACTTTATAAAGAAAAAAACATGAATACTAGAAAAAAGAATGTAATTTTAAAGGACACACGTCACCATGGTTATATTAATTAATATTATCATTAATATGTAAATAATTCCACGTTAGATAAAACCGAAGGGGAAATTAAGAATGAACAATCCAGTGACACTTGCAACATAGGACACACAATACACAGGACAACTACAAACATAGGACACACAATACACAGGACAACTACAAACATAGGGCACACAATACACAGGACAACTACAAACATAGGACACACAATACACAGGACCACTACAAACATAGGACACACAATACACAGGACAACTACAAACATAGGACACACAATACACAGGACCACTACAAACATAGGACACACAATACACAGGACAACTACAAACATAGGACACACAATACACAGGACAACTACAAACATAGGACACACAATACACAGGACCACTACAAACATAGGACACACAATACACAGGACAACGACAAACATAGGACACACAATACACAGGACCACTACAAACATAGGACACACAATACACAGGACCACTACAAACATAGGACACACAATACACAGGACAACGACAAACATAGGACACACAATACACAGGACCACTACAAACATAGGACACACAATACACAGGACCACTACAAACATAGGACACACAATACACAGGACAACTACAAACATAGGGCACACAATACACAGGACAACTACAAACATAGGGCACACAATACACAGGACCACTACAAACATAGGACACACAATACACAGGACCACTACAAACATAGGACACACAATACACAGGACCACTACAAACATAGGACACACAATACACAGGACAACGACAAACATAGGACACACAATACACAGGACCACTACAAACATAGGGCACACAATACACAGGACCACTACAAACATAGGGCACACAATACACAGGACCACTACAAACATAGGGCACACAATACACAGGACAACTACAAACATAGGACACACAATACACAGGACAACGACAAACAATCCAGTGACACTGGCAACATAGGGCACACAATACACAGGACAACTACAAACAAAACACATAAAACACAACACAGAATACTAGAGGGATGAACATCACAGACCTCACCAAAACCTGAAGGTGAACCCAGGTGCTCGAGAAGGCTAAGCAGTTCTTGTTTCTAAAAAAACATCCGCCACACTTTATTGTCGCAATCGTGTGGTATTTAGTTGTACAAGCACTTAATCTATTCATTTCTGTTCGTTGTGAGGTGTACACGATACCATGTGTTTATCAGTGGGTCGTTGGCCATTATATTGTTATCTATCCTGTATATTACGGCGTCTGGCTTAGTGGTGATGAACACTATATAATCAAGACAATGGCGACGACATGGACAACGCAGTCGAAACAGTTCCAAAATCTAATAGAAAAATCGTGGAAACACGACAAATAAATACCCATAAGACACATACACATGACCGAGCACTTCCCTGGCTTGACATGGACATTTTAATCTTATTTTAAGTGGCGGAATTATCTTGTTCCATGGGCCCAAAACTCCACTCTTACTTAAATGAAGCAAGGGCTATAACGATTAGAAAGACGAAATATGTACACTTATGAAAGGATAAACAAACAAATATCAAACAATTTGAACAGTTCCAAAATCCAATCTTCTATCAGTGGCAAATAAACTAAGGTTTAGTCGAACTTCCGTTCACTAAAAAATGACGTCAAAATGTGTTTTTTTTTTTTTTTTTTTTTTTTTTTTCTATGATCAAATGAAAATACACGTTTCATTGTTTTTGTTCAGTCTCTATAACGAATAGTAAATAAAAACGTAGATATCATATCTAGATTGACGCACACCTACTTCAGAATTGAATGCAATCTTTTGTAGCTTTATTGGTGTGTAAAAGCGTAGACCAATGTACTACCCTATAAAACTACAAACATTACATCTAATACATACAATTGTCATTTAGAATTATCAAAAATACAATCAAAATTATCATTTTTTGTTTTTATATTCCTCATTTTCAACTATTGTTATTTTGAATAGTTATTAGTTTACATGACGGTCGAAAAGAGTTTCTGGAAGTGGGCGTGGTTGAATAGTTAGGCACTTCATTGATTGGTGAAATATCAATTTCAATGTCACGTGTGAGCCAATTACATGAGGCTTTCTGAATGAAATGAAGACATAATGTAGTTATAAATCTATGATAAAGTTTCTTACCCGTCGTTTTGTCATGGCAACCCATTCTGGGATCTTAAGAAATGACTTTTCACTTGTAATATCATAGACAATCATGACAGCCTACGATAGAAAAATGTATAGTTAAAGTTTTAAAGGAAAATGGAGAAAAAATATTCAATTTTAAATTTACAATGTAAATAAGGGTAATAACAAAATTACCGAACTCCGAACAATCCTAAAAAGGGAAAGTCAAAACTCATAGGTATATAGACAGACAAAATCAGTCAACAACCGGAAAACTGTGAAAACCGTAATGACCCTGACTTGGTACAGACATTTCTAAAGAAATGGTGGGTTGAATCAGATTTTAAAGCGCCAAACCTTCCGCTTTCATTACGGCTCAAAGTTTCCGGCTGTCACTATAACAGTATTTATAACAAATTGAGACATCCAAAATAGTAAAATACATACCAGGCTTAATTAATTGTTTAGATATTGCTCCCGGAAAAATATTCATAATAGTGTGTTAAGAGAAATTGTCTTCATCAAAGTAGACAGTGAGGGGGGAGGGGGGGGGGTGAAGAAGAGCTTGAAGATACCAAAGGGGTTATTATCTTGATTGCGAATCAATCAGTATTTGTAATATAAGTCAATATAATATAGCAATTTCGGAAAAAAAATTATAAGTTTGTCAGCGACTTGCGGCAGTTCGGTGGTTTTCTCTGGGTCCTCGGGTTTCCTCCACCAATAAAACTGATTGCCATGCTATTACTGAAATAGTGTTGAAAATGGCGTTAAACACCATAGACCAAAAACTTTAGCTTACTCACATCAGCAGCATCAATAAATTTATGGATTATATTTCGTTGAATGTGATGCCCACCAGTGTCGCTGAAATATATACATAAAACAGATGGATTAATTGATAGATTGGGTTGGATTTTTTTTTTTTTTTTTTTTTTTCAATATCACAGATTTTATTTAGTAAATTACTTGTTACATCTTTACTTCAGAGTCCAAGTTCTTCTGAAGTATCCCTGTGAAATTCTGTTTTGAATATCCAGGGAAATACTCAAAACTATAATTACATATAAAACTATTTTATTCTAATATATTTTATTGCATAAGTTATGATCACAGTTTATTTAATATATGATTGAACAATGAATTCATTCCTAGTAATTTATTTTCCTTCATTTTTCTTTGAAATTCATTTTTAAATAACAGATAAACATCAATTGTCTTTGTCTTTTGTTCGGATACATAATAGGATTTGTAAATTGTAAATGCCAATATAGTTAAAAAATAATTTAGATGAAAATCTGATATTGTTTTCAAATTGATAGATAGTTGTTTAACATTATGTGAGCTGGATTTCAGTTTACAAGCAATAAATCGTGTATGTTAATGGTGACACCGGGTTCGAGCACTAGACTTGAATATATGAAAAAAACTTTTTATAAGAGACATGACCTGATTATCCTTCTCGAAACCTGAGATCACTCTCGTTTTTTATGGTTGTGTTCGCGTTGATTGTAGTTATAATTGTATACGTGTTGCACGTTTTGTTTTGTTTGACTTCTTGTGCCCAATGTTGTCTGTGTCTCTGGATTGTCCATTCATGATTCCCCTTCGGTTTTCTCTAACGTTCAATTTACTTGATCAGTCGGTGTAATTCTCAATTGAAACGAATCTGTTTGCTTAATTTACCCCCCATTGTTACTGGGGTTCGTGTTACTCGATCTTTAGTTTTATGTTTATGTTTTGTAGATTGTTGTTGGTCCTTTCGTACTTTTTCTTTTGATCATTGTGTTGTCTGTTCTTCTTCAATATACGGATTTTGATTACCTCTTTGGTATCTTCATACTCTTCTCATTCCTGTTTGGACGGATATCTAGATATCGAAAGAGTTGGATTTTATTAACCGGTTTCACCTCACCACATGTATGTGCCTGTTCCAAGACAACAAGCCAAGAACTTGATTTTTAATGCCATATGTCAGGACTTTTTTGCCACAGTAATGTCCATGTCCTAAGCAATACATATGTTTCCATTGGTTTCTGTCTGGCTTTGGACGTTTAACTTTGTCAGAGTATTGTGCCGTGTGTGTGCAGGGCCTCCAAGAGAAATCTTACAAGACGGAACAAGACTGCTTTGGGGCCCTGGGACAGACTGAGACATATCTCCTGTGCAACAGAATGTCCAGATAACACATACTTTATACAAAGCAGTGACATATGAGTGACATACTTTATACAAAGCAGTGACATATGAGTGATGATCAACAACCAGGATTCATAAATCTAAGTGAAATTTACAAAACTATTTTTTTTAAATGAACTAAAAATAATTGAAAATACCACAAACAAAAAATAAGAAGACAAAATCAAAATAAAACGTCTATGGCTAAGGCTATGGGGACCTTCAGAGATTCAGTGGCCCCTTCTTGGCTATCCAAGCCCCGGACCGATGTACCAGCTTAACCTCCCTGTCATAGGCCCTGTGTGGGTTTCGGCCATTATCGCCTAACCTGTTATTTTCGAATAGCTCTTTTTTGTGATTTGTGATAGTGTCGTTCATCATTGCATTGTTTATATCTAATGAAAATCTTCTTCTTAATAAAGCGCCACGATAAAACTAAAAGATTGTTGAAAGTGGCGTTAAACACCATAAGCCTAACACTCTTCTCAATAAGGACAACTCTTTATTATATCTGAATACAGTGTTCAAATAAAAAAACAATATACCTCTGCTATTAGTCTCCGAGGGTATCGTCCGCCCTGTAGTAAATGTTTTGGCACTGACATGGTTTATTAGATATATTCATTACTGAAATGTACAGTTCTCGAATAATGTAGCTATTATTAAAACTAAGGCTCTCCTGCCTTGGGCATAGATGACCTTGACCGATTTAGTCTAGTCTATCCTGTTCAGGTCCTTTGGATTACCATGATTTGGCTTTCCAGTCTTTTGGCTATGAGCCAAAAACAAGGGAGATAATCAATATATGATGGATTGTCTCCCAGAGAAAGATTATGTCACCCGAGGGCTTGCCTCTATATGAGTCATATCACACTCTTACAAGGTTGATTAAGAAATAAATCCTGGAAGCCAGAATGTGTTGGCAGTTTTAACATGGATTGGCGGATATTTGAATTTTATCCGGAGCCAGAAGCGAGGGATAAAATTTACTAATATCCGCCAATCCATGTTAAAGCTCAAAACACATTCTGGCTTTCATGATTTATTTCGATTCTGATATGTCTAAGAGTACAAATACGGTAGTATACTTTGATTGGAAGACGGAAATTTATATTTACGTTTGCGGATAATGTCGCACACAATTTATGCTGCCAATGGAAAAGTCAGTCACATTCACCGGCGCATGTGCTAATGAGATTATACCGAATGGATAACTCGCTCGTTTGTTAACAAAGCGAAAGAAGGAGGTGATGTTAGAATGAAGATTATTCCTAGAAACACATGGTATGCACTAAATTATATATCAACGTTTTTATTTTTAATGCAATACTTACAACACTAATACGCTAACTACATGACTTCCAACTTGGAAATTAGGTATTCGCACTTGATCTGCGCCTGAAATTAAAAACATATACATATTTATTATATTATTGTATTTTTGCTATGGTCTTAATGGTACTGTTATTATTGACTTTGCTTAAGACGTATCTATATATATATAATGAGTGGACAGTGGAAGAATATAATTTCATATAAGGACAAACACACTCTATATTGTGTATAAAACTATACTTTTATGCAATACAGATTGGGGCAGTGAACCACTCTTGGTTGAATGTCCAAAAGGTACTAAGTACATGTACTAATCTGTCATGTAGGTAAAAGCAAATAGTAATATTAAATGACATGATATATTTTTATTGAAATTTATAGTTGCTAAATAATGTAATTATTATTAAAAGTAAGGTTCTCCTCCCTCAGTCATTGGTGACCGGCCCTTTGGCTATATTGCTTTCTTTTGATTGCAATCTTTTGATTCTGAGCGTACACGATGCAGGTTATTCCAGAAACGTGTCATGCGCACTAAATGTGTTATCTACATTTTAATTTCACTATTTTCTAGTACAATAAAAACGTAGATATCTGATTTAGTGCGTTCGACGCGCTTCTGTAATATTCTTCAGTGGCATAGGGCTAGAACAGACAGTGGGGATGGGGATAAGTGTTAGGAGTGGATTAGACAGTTGTCCCCTCCTCGTGATCTTACGACCGTGACCTTCATCAGACACGCGCAAATGCAAAAGATTGGAAAGCCGTAGCTATCTCATTTAGTGCGCACGACGTTTATCTGAAATAACAGTCGGTGGTGTGGGACTGGCACACACAGTGGGGATAAAGTGTTTGGAGTGGATTGGAGAGTTCCTACACCCGCCGGCTATTACGATCATGGACGTCATCAGGCAGGCTCAAATACAAAAGATTGGAAAGCCAAATAATTTAAGAGTCTTTCGGAGTACGTAAACTAAAAAGCCTAAACACATTAGCAAAAATCGGCTCGGGTGACCTATTCCTGGGGAAGAGAACATCAGTTTAAATAAACATTACTTTTTTGATGAACTGTAAATTTCAGTAGTAAAGATATATATTAAACCAACTACTGTATATATGTTCAGATCGGAATAATGTCAATATGGTGTGTTTAATGTCTTGTTGTGTAAATGTATTGTGCTGTCTGTTTTGTCTGTAAAAATGGGGAAATTACAACAATAACAATAAAATAAAATAAAATAAAATAAAACAAAATAAAATAAAATAAAATAAAATAAAATAAAATAAAATAAAATAAAATAAAATAAAATGAAAAACAAAACATACCACATTGCCCAAAATACAATAAATCGCAAAATGGATACCCCTAACACAAAAAAAACTAGATATGAACTTGTGTATACAGGGAATAAGTTTGGAATGCTTATAAAATTCAATTAGTTATAAAAACTAACCTTGTTTATAGAGGCTGAGAGCTCAAAATGTTTATGTAATTAAACTAGACATGAAACTTACCTTGTTTTTCATGGTAGTGAGGTTGAAAATTCCAATTTATTTTAATTTTTAAAACCAACTTTGTTAACAAAGGCAGTAAGGTTAACAAAATGTTATATATTTTCGCTAGCCATGACAATTAAAGGTTAACAAAATTTTATGAAATTCAATTAACCTTTAAAACTAACCTTGTGTAAAGAGCTAGTGAGGTTTACACATGCCTATGTTACTTATGTTGCCTATGTTACTTATGTTGCTTATGTTACTTATGTTGCTTATGTTGCCTATGTTGCTTATGTTGCTTATGTTACTTATGTTGCTTATGTTGCTTATGTTGCTTATGTTGCCTATGTTACTTATGTTGCTTATGTTACTTATGTTACTTATGTTGCTTATGTTGCCTATGTTGCTTATGTTGCTTATGTTACTTATGTTACTTATGTTACTTATGTTGCTTATGTTGCTTATGTTGCTTATGTTGCTTATGTTACTTATGTTGCTTATGTTACTTATGTTGCTTATGTTGCTTATGTTACTTATGTTGCTTATGTTGCTTATGTTACTTATGTTGCTTATGTTACTTATGTTGCTTATGTTGCTTATGTTGCCTATGTTACTTATGTTGCTTATGTTGCTTATGTTACTTATGTTGCTTATGTTGCTTATGTTGCTTATGTTGCCTATGTTACTTATGTTGCTTATGTTACTTATGTTACTTATGTTGCTTATGTTGCCTATGTTGCTTATGTTGCTTATGTTACTTATGTTGCTTATGTTGCTTATGTTACTTATGTTGCTTATGTTACTTATGTTGCTTATGTTACTTATGTTGCTTATGTTGCTTATGTTACTTATGTTGCTTATGTTACTTATGTTACTTATGTTGCTTATGTTGCCTATGTTACTTATGTTGCTTATGTTACTTATGTTGCTTATGTTGCCTATGTTGCTTATGTTGCTTATGTTACTTATGTTGCTTATGTTGCTTATGTTGCTTATGTTGCCTATGTTACTTATGTTGCTTATGTTACTTATGTTACTTATGTTGCTTATGTTGCCTATGTTGCTTATGTTGCTTATGTTACTTATGTTGCTTATGTTGCTTATGTTACTTATGTTGCTTATGTTGCTTATGTTGCTTATGTTGCTTATGTTACTTATGTTGCTTATGTTACTTATGTTGCTTATGTTGCCTATGTTACTTATGTTGCTTATGTTGCTTATGTTACTTATGTTGCCTATGTTACTTATGTTACTTATGTTGCTTATGTTACCTATGTTGCTTATGTTACTTATGTTGCTTATGTTGCTTATGTTACTTATGTTGCTTATGTTGCCTATGTTGCTTATGTTGCTTATGTTACTTATGTTGCTTTTGTTGCCTATGTTACTTATGTTGCGTATGTTACTTATGTTGCTCATGTTGCCTATGTTGCTTATGTTGCTTATGTTACTTATGTTGCTTATGTTGCTTATGTTGCTTATGTTGCCTATGTTACTTATGTTGCTTATGTTACTTATGTTACTTATGTTGCTTATGTTGCCTATGTTGCTTATGTTGCTTATGTTACTTATGTTGCTTATCTTGCTTATCTTGCTTATGTTGCTTATGTTACTTATGTTGCTTATGCTACTTATGTTGCTTATGTTGCTTATGTTACTTATGTTGCTTATGTTGCTTATGTTACTTATGTTGCTTATGTTACTTATGTTACTTATGTTGCTTATGTTGCCTATGTTACTTATGTTGCTTATGTTGCTTATGTTACTTATGTTGCTTATGTTGCTTATGTTGCTTATGTTGCCTATGTTACTTATGTTGCTTATGTTACTTATGTTACTTATGTTGCTTATGTTGCCTATGTTGCTTATGTTGCTTATGTTACTTATGTTGCTTATGTTGCTTATGTTGCTTATGTTGCCTATGTTGCTTATGTTGCTTATGTTACTTATGTTGCTTATGTTGCCTATGTTGCTTATGTTGCTTATGTTACTTATGTTGCTTATGTTGCTTATGTTGCTTATGTTGCCTATGTTACTTATGTTGTTTATGTTACTTATGTTACTTATGTTGCTTATGTTGCCTATGTTGCTTATGTTGCTTATGTTACCTATGTTGCTTATGTTGCTTATGTTACTTATGTTGCTTATGTTGCTTATGTTGCTTATGTTGCTTATGTTACTTATGTTGCTTATGTTACTTATGTTGCTTATGTTGCTTATGTTACTTATGTTGCTTATGTTGCTTATGTTACTTATGTTGCTTATGTTACTTATGTTACTTATGTTGCTTATGTTGCCTATGTTGCTTATGTTGCTTATGTTACTTATGTTGTTTATGTTGCTTATGTTACTTATGTTGCTTATGTTACTTATGTTGCTTATGTTGCTTATGTTACTTATGTTGCTTATGTTGCTTATGCTGCTTATGTTGCCTATGTTGCTTATGTTACTTATGTTACTTATGTTGCTTATGTTGCCTATGTTGCTTATGTTGCTTATGTTACTTATGTTGCTTATGTTGCTTATGTTGCTTATGTTGCCTATGTTGCTTATGTTGCTTATGTTACTTATGTTGCTTATGTTGCTTATGTTGCCTATGTTGCTTATGTTACTTATGTTGCCTATGTTATATATGTTGCCTATGTTGCTTATGTTGCTTATGTTGCTTATGTTACTTACATTACTTGTTACTTATGTTGCTTATGTTGCTTATGTTGCTTATGTTACTTATGTTCTTTATGTTACTTATGTTACTTATGTTGCTTATGTTGCTTATGTTACTTATGTTATTTATGTTACTTATGTTGCTTATGTTGCTTATGTTGCTTATGTTGCCTATGTTGCTTATGTTACTTATGTTGCCTATGTTATATATGTTGCCTATGTTGCTTATGTTGCTTATGTTGCTTATGTTACTTATATTACTTGTTACTTATGTTGCTTATGTTGCTTATGTTACTTATGTTATTTATGTTACTTATGTTACTTATGTTGCTTATGTTGCTTATGTTACTTATGTTGCTTATATTACTTGTTACTTATGTTGCTTATGTTACTTATGTTGCTTATGTTACTTATGTTACTTATGTTACTAATGTTGCTTATGTTGCTTATGTTGCTTATGTTACTTATGTTACTTATGTTACTTATGTTACTTATGTTACTTATGTTGCTTATGTTGCTTATGTTGCTTATGTTGCTTATATTACTTGTTACTTATGTTGCTTATGTTACTTATGTTGCTTATGTTACTTATGTTACTTATGTTACTAATGTTGCTTATGTTGCTTATGTTACTAATGTTACTTATGTTGCTTATGTTACTTATGTTACTTATGTTGCTTATGTTGCTTATGTTGCTTATGTTGTTTATGTTACTTATGTTGTTTATGTTACTTATGTTGTTTATGTTACTTATGTTGCTTATGTTACTTATGTTACTTATGTTGCTTATGTTGCTTATGTTACTTATGTTACTTATGTTACATATGTTGCTTATGTTGCTTATGTTGCTTATGTTACTTATGTTACTTATGTTACTTATGTTGCTTATGTTACTTATGTTACTTATGTTACTTATGTTGCTTATGTTGCTTATGTTACTTATGTTGCTTATGTTGCTTATGTTACTTATGTTGCTTATGTTGCTTATGTTACTTATGTTGCTTATGTTGCTTATGTTGCTTATGTTACTTATGTTGCTTATGTTGCTTATGTTGCTTATGTTACTTATGTTACATATGTTGCTTATGTTGCTTATGTTGCTTATGTTGCTTATGTTACTTATGGTATGTTGCTTATGTTACTTATGTTGCTTATGTTACTTATGTTACTGATGTTACTTATGTTACATATGTTGCTTATGTTGCTTATGTTGCTTATTTAGCATCAAAAACTAATAAAAACGTAGATATCAAATTTAGTGGGCACGACAAGTTTCTGGAATAACCTTCATTGGGTAAGCTCAAAATCGAAAGATTGGAAAGTCTAATAATTTAAAGATGTGGGAGCAGTAAAGCCAAAGGGCCTAATAGACAGTACAGCCAAACTCTGTTACGGTCACCTATGTCTGAGGGAAGAGCTAATAGACAGTACAGCCAAACTCAGTTAAGGTCACCTATGTCTGAGGAAAGAGCTAATAAACAGAATAGACAAACTCAGTTAAGGTCATCTATGTCTGAGGGAAGAGCTAATAGACAGTACAGCCAAACTCAGTTAAGGTCACCTATGTCTGAGGAAAGAGATATTAAACAGAATAGACAAACTCAGTTAAGGTCACCTATGTCTGAGGAAAGAGATATTAAACAGAATAGACAAACTCAGTTAAGGTCACCTATGTCTGAGGGAAGAGCTAATAGACAGTATAGACAAACTCAGTTAAGGTCATCTATGTCTGAGGGAAGAGCTAATAGACAGTATAGACAAACTCAGTTAAGGTCATCTATGTCTGAGGGAAGAGCTAATAGACAGTATAGACAAACTCAGTTAAGGTCATCTATGTCTGAGGGAAGAGCTAATAGACAGTATAGACAAACTCAGTTAAGGTCACCTATGTCTGAGGGAAGAGCTAATAGACAGAATAGACAAACTCTGTTAAGGTCACCTATGTCTGAGGGAAGAGCTAATAGACAGAATAGACAAACTCAGTTAAGGTCACCTATGTCTGAGGGAAGAGCTAATAGACAGTATAGACAAACTCTGTTAAGGTCACCTATGTCTGAGGGAAGAGCTAATAGACAGAATAGACAAACTCTGTTAAGGTCACCTATGTCTGAGGGAAGAGCTAATAGACAGAATAGACAAACTCTGTTAAGGTCACCTATGTCTGAGGGAAGAGCTAATAAACAGTATAGACAAACTCAGTTAAGGTCACCTATGTCTGAGAGAAGAGCTAATAGACAGTATAGCCAAACTCTGTTAAGGTCACCTATGTCTGAGGGAAGAGAACCTTAGTTTTACTTACCTTGTGTTTTGAGATAGTGAGGTTGATAAGTTCCATATTTGAATCTATTCACTATAGAGGTGAACAAAGGCAGCAAGATTACCAAAATGCTATATAATTTACCTTGCCAAGCAAACTAATCGTGTAAATAGAGTTAGTGGGGGTTACAAATTCTTATGTAATTCAGCAGGATATGAAAACTAACCTTGTGTGTAGAGGTAGTGAGGTTGATACGTTCCAAATTTTAATCTATTCACTATAGAGGTCTTTCCAACTGTGTCATTCCCAATCAATGTTATAACAAATTCCGGAAGTGACATCACTGTCTTTTATATAATTATTTACAGTGGTGTGTTAAATTTTAAGCTGAACATTATACACCAATGAAATCTTAATTGAAATAAAATTTCATCATTTTTTTATGAAAATATACAGGATATAAGATAAATGCCTCAGAATAAATCCGATTATTCAGAATAAATTAGTTTTCACTGAACGATCACAATATCCACGAATGATGACCAATGTATACTAGTCCACACTCATTTGTGGACGGTTATCATACGTTTTATGTAAGCAAAAATATTACTTTATATAAGGAAAATCCATTGAAGTACCACTTTCGTTTTTCAAAAATCTAAAAATGTCATAAAGTCCCTTTTTTCACTAATAATAGTAAACAAGCAATCCTATACAAAATATTTCTATTATATCAATAACTGGCCATGGTTGATAACAGGAAACGTCAGTATCATATGACTCAGATACGGGTGAGCGATACTGCATTGGTTCACTTATAACCTTTAAATAGACACACAGGTATTTTATGTAAATATTACAAAAATAAAGTTATGTGCATATGGTTCTAAATTTATTTTTCGCTTTGTCATTGAAAATTATCAATATTCAATATTCAAATATGGCCTTGATGAAATGTTAATTTCCATAATTATCAAATGGAGAAGGAGTTATTCCTTACTCAGTTACTATAGTAACGTAAAATAATAATAATAATAATAATAATAGCAGACAAAATAATAACAGGGTTATGGTTATGGTGTTTAACACCACTTTCAACAACATTTTAACTATATCGTGGCGGTCAGTTTTATTGGTGCAGGAAACCGGAGTACCGGAAGAAAGCCACCGATCTGTCGCAAGTCATTGACAAATTGGATCACGCCTGAGTTTGATTCGAACTCACAACGTTATTGATGATAGATACTGTGTGCATAGGTAGTTATACATCCAACTACCATACAATCACGACCACGACGGCCCTTCAAAATAATAATAACGAAACCAGTTTTAAAATGAAAAATAGAAAAAAATACCACAATGTTGCAACAAAAATGAAACAGAAAAATCGTTGATAGAGACAAACTCGATACCCCTAACACACAGATGAATGATTTCTCACATTCCTGGATTGGTACAGGCACTTCAATGAAAAGTGGCAGTATTAATCTGGTCTATGGGAGCAAAATGATGCTAATGATAATAATTACTGGCTGGGTGCATGCGATTTGATAAAAAGTGACAGTGTTAAGCTAGTCTATGGGCTCAAAATGATTATAATAATAATAATAATAATAATTTAAAAAAACACATAAATATTAAACCGAGATTAATAGTGTGGGAAAGTACGAATAATTGTAATATTTAATAATTTATCAAATTTTCTCTTCACACCAATATCTTTCATACATTTAAAGTATTACAAAAATGTATATATATATACTACTTGTGTAAATAAAACGAATGCGAAGGACGAACTTGTTTAAATAAGTTCATGAGTCAGACACGTGGTTTATATGTTTTCTAACAGAAATGGAATGATTTACATGTATAGTTATGGTACAGTTGTACCATTGGTATATGCCCACCTAATTACATTCTGATTCAACAATTATAATGGCTGATTAATTGACAAACAATGATCTACATATCACGACACAACACGAAGGCTTCGAAAAACCGGATGTGAAGTCAGATACTCCGAAATGTCTTTTAGTTTTATTTATTTTGACCTTTGCATTGGCTGTCTTTCTTCGATTTACGGCTTCAGATTACCCTTTGGATATCTTCAAATTCTTCTGTTAAACGTAAGAAGAAAACTAGGATATGAAACATTCATATCAGTACACGTGTACTTGTTCTAACGTCGTGTCCACTTGATCATTACAAGGTCAGAGACAGTCATCCCTAATCTATGAATGTTGCTGATTTCATATTAATAAACTGATATCATTTGTGATTAGTGAGGGTCGAGAGGGGGTATCATGTAAAACAAAACGATTTACGGTAAAGTTAAAACGATTTACAGTAAATTTTGCTCAAAATAACGACAATAATACAATTGTCTTTCAATTTGTCGAGTCACAACTAGAAGGTCAGGTTCATTTAATGCTAACAGAAGATCAAAAAAGCGCATTTGACGCTATACAGTAAATGGCATCCACACCCTCATTTATGGTATGTGATAAATGTGACGTACTGGTATATTTATATAAGCACAACATACCTAGCAATCAATGAAGAGGTGTATTGGGTAAACAAGAGAATTTTAGAGTTTTTTACCAGACGAAAACTGAGTAGGAAGGGATAAAAAACGATGAATACTGAAACATGAAAACATAACACAGACATTGATTTAATCATTATTAAAGGGATATTAAAGCTCGTTTTAACATTTATTTTTTCAACTCGTGACGAAGGTTGTTTCTTTTCAATTTAATTGTAAAAACAATCCAAAATTACTTTGCACGGCCATATAATCCCTAATATCGTTAAAATATCACTTAAAAGGGTCGAAATGAATTTTTGTCCAGGAAGCAAAAATTCAATTCAATGCAAAGACCGCAAGATATGACAGAATTATCATTCCCTCGCTCTCAAATACTTTCAATTTATTTGGCTGGCTTGACAATCTTTTGACTATAAACGTATACTTTTATAGCCAAGTACTAGACCGAATAATCTGTCTCTTGTGTGTCTATATTTGTCATTATATATTTCCTTTTTATTATTTGGACATTTTTTTTATTTTTTTTTTTATTTTTTTTGGACACACTGATGTCCAAATAATAAAAAGGAAATATATAATGATAAATATAGACACACAAGAGACAGATTATTCGGTCTAAGCCAAGTACCTGATAAAGGCTATTCCAGAAACGAATCGTGTGCACTAAATTCGATATCTACGTTTTTATTAACATAAGGTAAAACAATAAAAGTCAAGAAAAAAAAGAACCAAAGCTGGGACAACATATATACTCCAAGAATCCGGAAATGATACTAGGTGCGCGAGAAGGATTAGTATATACTGCCTAACCCATGGCATCCGTCATGAACTTGTTAATTTTTCGTATACTACTTTCTAATGATTTAGTTAATAAACGTAAGGTTAAATGTTATTGACATCTGACGTAGATTCGATCCTCTCCACCCACTTTATGTTCTTTGATCTTCAGATACTCACCAAACCTCGGGGTTTTATCATGTCATTTTGTAATAACTATTCGATAGTCCCAAATATGACCTTTGGTCGATATGGGGGCCGTCGCGGTCGTTCCTACCATCACAAAAGCTGCAAATTCGAACCCCGTTCATGGTGATAGTCGTTAATACTCGATACAACATTATGTAATAAAGGTTGTCAGTGATTTGTGACAAGTCGGTGGTTTTCTCCGGGTACTACAGTTTTCTCCACCAATAAACCGACCACCACGATATAGCTGAAATATTAATGAAAGTGGCGTTAAAATACCATAAACCATAGGTGGTTAGTTATAGCAAAGTACGACGAAGATACCAAAGGGACAATCAGAATCCGTAAATCGAAGAAGAACAGACAACACAATAGCCAAAAGAAAAAGGACAAAAGGACAAACAACGATCTACAAAAAATACACATAAAACTAAAGACCGAGTAACACGAATCCCACTGAAAACCGGGGGTGAACTTGGGTGCTCCGGAAGGGTAGGTAGTTCCTGCTCCACTAGTGACACCAGTCGTGCTAATCTAGTTACAAATCCGGTGATAAGTCATGAATGAGGAAAGGACCGGGAAGTGCTTACGACAAGTGGAACATATATGTGGTCATTTGTGAAACAAATATTCCATAACGGTCAACAAAGTCTTGAATTTGATTTCGACTGTCTTTTCGATTGTGTGTATTCCTTTCTCCTTTAGGAGGTTCAGACTTGTCTTCCTAGAGGAATGGTTCGTGTAGTTGTTCTCCTTTAGGGAGTTGAGACTTGTCTTCCTAGAGGAATGGTTCGTGTAGTTGTGATCAGATATATTGTCCACAATCATTGTGTTTTTTATGACAAGTAAAAATAATGATAAAACACTAATTTGGAAGGCTTGATGGTTGACTTTGAAGGTCGTGTTATATTCGTAAACATAATACTCGGAAATGATTTCGGGCTAATATTTGTTCCTGCGGATTCGAACATAGTTCGGGTCAATCTATAAGTATAAAAGTGCAATTTGGTGTTTCTCAGCTAAGCATGCAACATCAAGGAGTATGAGCTAACACTGGTTGGCTCGAAACCAGGTTGTGTCATTCTTCGATTTACGGAATTTGGTTACCTCCCTTTGGTATCTTCAAGCTTTTCTTAGTTTTCTGTGTAGTACTTTGTAGATCATTGTTTGTACTTTTTCTGTCCTCCATTGTATTGTCTGTCCTCCCTTAACTTCCATTTGTCCAGTTTTATTATTGTTATCAGACCTATATTTTATGATGTTTTTAGTCATTTTTCACTTGAGATGATTTATCTATTTATCTATTATCTATTTTTGCTGATACTCTCACGAAACGTTTATTTATTTTTATATTAGAAAGCACGATAGCACGAGATCACATAATACATGTATATTATTGCCGGTGGTAGGTTGATCAACATCCTTCTTTTACGTATGGGGGCGGTGCAGTCTGCAAACAGGTCTAGCACATTGTCCACGGTCAGACGTGGGAAATCTAAAACAAATTCCATTACGGGTCATATGCGAATGACCTTAAGTCATGAATATTCAATGATTATGGTCTTTTTCGGTTTTATTTTTCAATTCTAAATTGTAGCACTTTCATAGTTTCCTAATCGCAATTTTCATTGGACTGCAACATAGGGTCACTCGCCTGTGACAAGTAATGACGTATCTTCAGATCTCCCACGACGTCACATATCAGTACAAGGGACCAAGTAAAACATGTGATTTTATAATCAGATTGACTACTGGTCAGATAATTTCTACTAATAGCCGTAGACGGTCATAGTACCCCACATCACTGTACAAACACCTCTAATTCAATGTCAAATTGTAGTACTAGAACTATAAATAGATCGACGATAAATAAATTACTACTGAAAGTTAAGTTATCTATATGTTGATATACATTGTAATTACCACAACGGGTGGTTTATAAGAAACAGGAACTGCTTACCCTTCCCGAGTACCTGGGTTCACCCCTGATTTTATCTTTAAAACAATTTGGGGGTGGAGGGGTCCCTATTGTTCATATTGTTAGTTTTACACGTATTGTGTGGGTTTTGTTTTTTGTTTTTGTGCTTTTTGAGGTTTTTTGTTTTTGTTTTGTTTTGTTTTGTTTGTTTGGTTTTTTTCTTCGTTTTGTATCTTACTCCCAAACGTTGCTTGTGTCTCTGGATGTTCCTTTACTAACCCTTTTCCTTAACTTTTATTAATGCATGAATCTCTGATTGATTGATGGATGGATGGATGGATGGATGGATATCAACATACTAACAATTACTCTACGACGGTAGAATCTGACTGTTTAGATGGAGCAGGAACTGCTCATCCTTCCGGAGCACCTGAGTTCACCCCCGTTTTTAGTGGGGTTCGTGTTACTCGATCTTTAGTTTTATATGTATATTTTGTCGATCGTTGTTTGTCCTTTTGTACTTTTTCTTTTGGTCATTGTGTTGTTTGTTCTTCTGCGATATACGTTTGATTGCCCCTTTGGTATCTTCAAACTCTTCTTACACGTAGGACATAGATATCATAATAAAATGAAAAACAATGTCAATGAATGCCTCAATGTACATAATATATAATGTTCATCCTCAATCAAATATACACATGGACAGTACTATTCCAGTGTCAATGAATGCCTCAATGTAAATAATATATAAAGTTCATGTTCTATGAAATATAGAACCGGTCGACAAATGTAATGTTCCATGTTTGTCCGGAAATGTATCCGTTTTTGCATTCCGGAATTACAATCTTGACCGGAAGTTAAAAACGCAAATATGAAGTTTCAATCGGTAAACCTATGGTGAGTCCGCTTCGCTTCCTCAATACCTCGGTTGTAATACGGTATTTGATATGCGTCTACGCGTCACATTTCTTCGCCGGAAGACCGTATCACTTCAATCAAGCATTGCGCACCGCGAATAAGTTCTAAAATGGCGACAATAGATGAGTGTATAGAGTTTGCTTTGAAAAATATTGGTCTTTGATGAAGATACAGAATCAGCCGACATTGCGACGAATGAAAATATATTATTATTGGACGAATATTCGAAAGTGAAATTATTTTAATACCTCCTTCATTGAAGATTTCCGAAAGTAGTTCCAATGGGAGCTATCGTAATACGGACGAGATTTGATGAAGGTACGGAATCAGCCGAAGCTGCGACGAGTGTATGAAGTTTATGAAAACACTAACCCGAATAATCCAGTCGTTATATTACGCTCCCGCTGGTCGCTACATTAACCTCATCCAGCAATAGTGCCGATAGAGGGCGCAGTATTATTCAAGTTATGAAAACACAAGATAAAATCACACAAATAAGTGTTTATTGCATCCAACATTATTGTAAACAGAGTTTCGGTATAATAAAACAATTATTGCCTGCACTTGCGGTGAACAATTATGATGTTCACCTTAAGTGCAGGCAATAATTGTATAATGTTCATGCTCTATAAAATCAGATTTTTCATGCAACACAAATATTTCAAATATTTATAAACATTGTTTTCGAATTAATATATTATGCTGACAATTGCAGCTAGTGTTTCCCTTATAAATATTTCTATGCTTTTGTGTTCATTTCTTCGTGTTTCATAGTATGCATATTCATATGAACAAGTTCCCATTTGTTCATCCATGGTCCCGGAACAGTTAGATCAAATTCGTTTTCTTTAATACTTTCGTTCTAAAAAAAACCCAGACAAGAGTGATAGATATAATTATGTATGTGTATGGTAGTCAGGCCCACTGAGAGGGGGGGGGGGGGGGGGTCAGCCGGGCGACGCCCCGGGGCCCATGAGTTATAATTAAGGGTTCAGACAAATAAACAAGTAGAAAGCTGTTTTCTAAATCACAATTCATCAATTCATTTTTGTTGTACTGATTCCTTGCTTATGACACACCGTGGTGGACTTAGTTTGAGTATCATTATTTGGAGAATTGGAGGATGGGGGCCAAGTTTCCTTTTGCCCTGGGGCCCAACAATTCTCTTGGCGGCCCTGATGGTAGTCAGCTGTTGTCAGTTTCTCTGGATTGTTCGTTTTTGATTGATCATTTCGGTTTTCTCTAACGTTTATTTCCAAAATCAAATATCAAAATGGTAGAAAGAGGGAACATCGATACTCCTAACCAATGCCGGATTTAGGACAAATGAGGCCTTGTGGTAGTTAAGTTATGGGGCCCCTTGTTTGGGCCCTGAAGGATGCAGACCCGGTAGGCCTACACATGCAGTCAGGCATACACGCTCAGGAAATTTAGGAATAGTTAAAACATTACGTTGCACCACATAAGCAAAAATCCATCGTAATTTTTTTTCTTGGCAGGAAGATGGCCCCCCTGGTCAACGTGGCCCTCTGCTTAAGCACACCTACACACAATGGTAAATCCAGCACTGCTCCTAACACACAAATGCATGACTTGTCTGGCTTGGTACAGGCACTTTAATAACAAAATATGTATGTGTATGGTGCAATAGCTATTGTCAGAGTCTCTGGATTGTTCATTTTAGATTGCATCTTCGGTATTCTCTAACGTGTACAACCCGTGCCGATTTTGACTCTCGGTCTCTGATTTGAGGTTCTTGTTTCTCAATCGCAAGTTTTCTGTGTAATATTTTGTAGATCTTTTATTTTTCCATTTGTCCTTTTTCTTTTGGCCATAGGACCCGGGTGGATCAATGGGTTAGGTCGTTGGATTACCTAGCAACTCATACAAGCATATCACCAATACGGCGTGGGTTCGCGCCCGGTTTTGTAAATTACAAAAAGGGCGCACTCGATTCGGAGCTACAAGTGATAAAGTTTACCAGTTGCTTGCTCATGGTCAGTGGTTCTCTCCGGTTACTCCGGCTTCTTCCATCAATAAAACTAGTCGCCATGATATAGCTGAAATATTGCTGAAAGTGGCATTAAACACCAAATATGAAAACAAAATATTTTGGCCATTTTATTGCCTGTCCTTTTTCGATTTACAGCTGACGATTACACCTTTGGTATCTTCCAATTAAAACGTAGATATCAAATATAGTGCACACGACACGTTTCTGTAATACATTTCATCATGTATATCAACATATAACCACTCTTCTGTTACATTCAGTTATAGGAATGATTGCTATAATTTATACATTTCTTACTACGATAAACCTTTTTCAGTTGCCATTAAGGTGTGACTAGTTGAGATAACACTTATATAGACATTTATTATATTTTATTTAATATATAATTTTATATGTAATAATTATATGTAATTTAAGCGATTTGAAATATGGGTGCTTATCGCCAATTCCCAGAAAATGTTAGCTATGTCATGGCAGTCAGTTTTACTGGTAGAAGAAATCAGAGAACCCGAAGAAAACCCGCATGATCCACCATTCAAATATCTCTTTCAACTTGTCATTGGACTCATGAAATAGAATCTAGTTCTCTGATGACAATCCATTTTTCCCTTTAAATATTTCCCAAAATTTATATCTTAATGGACACACTTCGTCATATTAAATACAAATACGATCTAGAATTTTTAATTAATGCATGTACTGCTATACTAACAACGGAATTTACCGATCTATATAAAAAT
Source organism: Bathymodiolus septemdierum (assembly GCA_963383655.1). Taxonomy (NCBI): domain Eukaryota; kingdom Metazoa; phylum Mollusca; class Bivalvia; order Mytilida; family Modiolidae; genus Bathymodiolus; species Bathymodiolus septemdierum. The sequence goes on from OY726527.1 coordinate 47,631,017, forward strand.
GTTCCCAGATCTATCTTAAAATACCAGCTGTCGTCAACTTTGAACACAATTTTGGTGGAATTGAATTTGGCCGTTTCAGTTTTACCGCTAAAATGAGCGAAAATAAGCACCGCGCTAAGATAAGCTGTTATACGGTACAATGTAGTTCAATAAGGTCGAGGTAATAAGAATTATCTTGTAAATAACTCACAATTTTAACTGTAGCCTTTTTCTGTTCCTCATGTCTATCTACATTGTTGAATGATTCCCAGTTAATGTCAAGATTAGAATCTTTAGATGACCGCATCAGAACACCTTCTTTTAAATTATAGAATCCTATCGGGTCACTGGGTTTCTGCCATCTAAGGTCTAAACTCCAACGTATGTCTGTTGACACATTGGAAAGACTACCAGAGTAAAAATAAAAGCAAATAGAATAACATCAGTTTTGAAGGTCGAGACAGACATTATCACTAATATTGAAGCAATCCCAATGCATTGAGAAGACTACCAGAGTAGAAATAAAGATAAATTATTGACAAATAATATATAATTATATAGAATAACGTCAGTTTTGAAAGTCAAGACAGACATTATCACTAACATTGAAGCGATCCCGACAGAGTGAGGTGAGGTGAGTTACTAGTGATAATGTATTTAGAAACATTCAAAACTGACAACATAATATGCTTGACGTCACACTGACCAATCATTTTCGTATCAGAGTCAGTTAGTTGATACAGAAAATATCTCTAGATGAGACCAAAAAGAAAATATACAAATTACCGATATTTAGCCATTGATTTATTTTAAGAAAAATGCAAAAACCAAAAACAAAAACAAAACATATTACACCATCTGAATAGTTCCATGATTCAAACGAAAAATCACAGGAACAGAGTCAAAATCAATACAACTAAGGGACCGACCATTTGACTTGAAGGAGTGGGGGTATGGTTTTTTGTTTCGTTCAGAATTTTTTTTTCGGACGACACAAGTCAGAATATTTTTTTTGTCGTTAGGTTATATGACAAAAACTGAATCAGATTATTTTTTTTTTCCCTCCACCAAAATCAGAATATTCTTTTCAGCAACATTGGGAATCATAATATATTCTTAGAAAAAAACCATAACCCTCCTCCCCCCCTTCAAGTTAAATGGTCGTTCCCTAACACACATATACATGATCGATAACTAGCCTGGCTTAGACAGTCATTTCAATAAAACATGGAGTGGTAAGCTAGTTTGTTGGGCCAAAATCTCCCTTCTAATTGAAACGATGAGGTCATGTCAGTGTTTTTCCTTTTGTCAATAAAATTCTGAACCTTACATACCACTATAAAACAGTGTTGTTGATCAAACTATATAGTAATCTAACTTAATATCATATTAAAAATATTCTTAAAAAAATAGTAATTTAATCCTCTTTTAACATATAGGTAGCAACCTTCAGAATGTCCAATTATGATAAGTTAACAATAATTATAAATATAGATTCTCCCTCTATTACCAATACGATATTTCTCCACTGAATAGATCTTAAATTTGAAAATGCAACTATCGAGAGTGGAGAAATCTGGTATTCCATTGGTAGCCGGTATGATCAAAAACGTCAAAAATATATTTAGGTAGTTAATTTCTGTTTTCAATTATTTTCGAAAGAAATTTGGTGGGAATTCCCACTTCGGTAATTAAAAATACATGAACTACGAAAAATTAAACACGTTAATAATAGGAGAAAATAGCGTCAAATAGTTTTGGTCAACAACGTGTCTCCTAAATATCAGGCTTAAAGCAAAAGGAACATCGGCGAGGCTTCCTGTCATTCTATGATGTCTTATTGAAATTGTAATATTTAAATCAAACAAACTTATGTAACACATTGGTGTTGTTCTGTCGCTATATCTATATCTATATCTATATATATATCTATAATAAAACTCTGATATTGAGATATAAATATCGGTTGACCTTCGTCAATGAAATATATGTGAATGATTTTACCGGATTGACAATATGAATATACGAATATCAATCATGGCGAGTGTCTTGTACGAAACAAGTAATCACCCTTACAGCACACTTGGGATGACCCCCCATTGTTGCCTGTTTCTTTGAATTGTCTATTTTCATATGCCCCTTGTCTTATGTTTTCGCTAATGCATGTTGCCTGTATCTTTGGATTGTGTATATCTAATTGACCCTTGACTTGTGTTTTCGCTAATGCATGTTGCCTGTTTCTTTGGATTGTCTATATTTAATTGCCCCTTGTCTTGTGTTTTCGCTAATGCATGTTGTCTGTTTCTTTGGATTGTCTATATTTAATTGCCCCTTGTCTTGTGTTTTCGCTAATGCATGTTGCCTGTTTCTTTGGATTGTCTATATTTAATTGCCCCTTGTCTTGTGTTTTCGCTAATGCATGTTGCCTGTTTCTTTGGATTGTCTATATTTAATTGCCCCTTGTCTTGTGTTTTCGCTAATGCATGTTGTCTGTTTCTTTGGATTGTCTATATTTAATTGCCCCTTGTCTTGTGTTTTCGCTAATGCACGTTGCCTGTTTCTTTGGATTGTCTATATTTAATTGCCCCTTGCCTTGTGTTTTCGCTAATGCATGTTGCCTGTTTCTTTGGATTATCTATATTTAATTGCCCCTTGTCTTGTGTTTTCGCTAATGCATGTTGTCTGTTTCTTTGGATTGTCTATATTTAATTGCCCCTTGTCTTGTGTTTTCGCTAATGCATGTTGCCTGTTTCTTTGGATTGTCTATATTTAATTGCCCCTTGTCTTGTGTTTTCGCTAATGCATGTTGTCTGTTTCTTTGGATTGTCTATATTTAATTGCCCCTTGTCTTGTGTTTTCGCTAATGCATGTTGCCTGTTTCTTTGGATTGTCTATATTTAATTGCCCCTTGTCTTGTGTTTTCGCTAATGCATGTTGTCTGTTTCTTTGGATTGTCTATATTTAATTGCCCCTTGTCTTGTGTTTTCGTTAATGCATGTTGCCTGTTTCTTTGGATTGTCTATATTTAATTGCCCCTTGTCTTGTGTTTTCGCTAATGCATGTTGTCTGTTTCTTTGGATTGTCTATATTTAATTGCCCCTTGTCTTGTGTTTTCGCTAATGCATGTTGCCTGTTTCTTTGGATTGTCTATATTTAATTGCCCCTTGTCTTGTGTTTTCGCTAATGCATGTTGCCTGTTTCTTTGGATTGTCTATATTTAATTGCTCCTTGTCTTGTGTTTTCGCTAATGCATGTTGTCTGTTTCTTTGGATTGTCTATATTTAATTGCCCCTTGTCTTGTGTTTTCGCTAATGCATGTTGCCTGTTTCTTTGGATTGTCTATATTTAATTGCCCCTTGTCTTGTGTTTTCGCTAATGCATGTTGCCTGTTTCTTTGGATTGTCTATATTTAATTGCCCCTTGTCTTGTGTTTTCGCTAATGCATGTTGTCTGTTTCTTTGGATTGTCTATATTTAATTGCCCCTTGTCTTGTGTTTTCGCTAATGCACGTTGCCTGTTTCTTTGGATTGTCTATATTTAATTGCCCCTTGCCTTGTGTTTTCGCTAATGCATGTTGCCTGTTTCTTTGGATTGTCTATATTTAATTGCCCCTTGTCTTGTGTTTTCGCTAATGCATGTTGTCTGTTTCTTTTGATTGTCTATATTTAATTGCCCCTTGTCTTGTGTTTTCGCTAATGCATGTTGTCTGTTTCTTTGGATTGTCTATATTTAATTGCCCCTTGTCTTGTGTTTTCGCTAATGCATGTTGCCTGTTTCTTTGGATTGTCTATATTTAATTGCCCCTTGTCTTGTGTTTTCGCTAATGCATGTTGCCTGTTTCTTTGGATTGTCTATATTTAATTGCCCCTTGTCTTGTGTTTTCGCTAATGCATGTTGTCTGTTTCTTTGGATTGTCTATATTTAATTGCCCCTTGTCTTGTGTTTTCGCTAATGCACGTTGCCTGTTTCTTTGGATTGTCTATATTTAATTGCCCCTTGCCTTGTGTTTTCGCTAATGCATGTTGCCTGTTTCTTTGGATTGTCTATATTTAATTGCCCCTTGTCTTGTGTTTTCGCTAATGCATGTTGTCTGTTTCTTTGGATTGTCTATATTTAATTGCCCCTTGTCTTGTGTTTTCGCTAATGCATGTTGCCTGTTTCTTTGGATTGTCTATATTTAATTGCCCCTTGTCTTGTGTTTTCGCTAATGCATGTTGTCTGTTTCTTTGGATTGTCTATATTTAATTGCCCCTTGTCTTGTGTTTTCGCTAATGCATGTTGCCTGTTTCTTTGGATTGTCTATATTTAATTGCCCCTTGTCTTGTGTTTTCGCTAATGCATGTTGCCTGTTTCTTTGGATTGTCTATATTTAATTGCCCCTTGTCTTGTGTTTTCGCTAATGCATGTTGTCTGTTTCTTTGGATTGTCTATATTTAATTGCCCCTTGTCTTGTGTTTTCGCTAATGCACGTTGCCTGTTTCTTTGGATTGTCTATATTTAATTGCCCCTTGCCTTGTGTTTTCGCTAATGCATGTTGCCTGTTTCTTTGGATTGTCTATATTTAATTGCCCCTTGTCTTGTGTTTTCGCTAATGCATGTTGTCTGTTTCTTTTGATTGTCTATATTTAATTGCCCCTTGTCTTGTGTTTTCGCTAATGCATGTTGTCTGTTTCTTTGGATTGTCTATATTTAATTGCCCCTTGTCTTGTGTTTTCGCTAATGCATGTTGCCTGTTTCTTTGGATTGTCTATATTTAATTGCCCCTTGTCTTGTGTTTTCGCTAATGCATGTTGCCTGTTTCTTTGGATTGTCTATATTTAATTGCCCCTTGTCTTGTGTTTTCGCTAATGCATGTTGTCTGTTTCTTTGGATTGTCTATATTTAATTGCCCCTTGTCTTGTGTTTTCGCTAATGCACGTTGCCTGTTTCTTTGGATTGTCTATATTTAATTGCCCCTTGCCTTGTGTTTTCGCTAATGCATGTTGCCTGTTTCTTTGGATTGTCTATATTTAATTGCCCCTTGTCTTGTGTTTTCGCTAATGCATGTTGTCTGTTTCTTTGGATTGTCTATATTTAATTGCCCCTTGTCTTGTGTTTTCGCTAATGCATGTTGCCTGTTTCTTTGGATTGTCTTTATTTAATTGCCCCTTGTCTTGTGTTTTCGCTAATGCATGTTGTCTGTTTCTTTGGATTGTCTATATTTAATTGCCCCTTGTCTTGTGTTTTCGCTAATGCATGTTGCCTGTTTCTTTGGATTGTCTATATTTAATTGCCCCTTGTCTTGTGTTTTCGCTAATGCATGTTGCCTGTTTCTTTGGATTGTCTATATTTAATTGCCCCTTGTCTTGTGTTTTCGCTAATGCATGTTGCCTGTTTCTTTGGATTGTCTATATTTAATTGCCCCTTGTCTTGTGTTTTCGCTAATGCATGTTGTCTGTTTCTTTGGATTGTCTATATTTAATTGCCCCTTGTCTTGTGTTTTCGCTAATGCATGTTGCCTGTTTCTTTGGATTGTCTATATTTAATTGCCCCTTGTCTTGTGTTTTCGCTAATGCATGTTGTCTGTTTCTTTGGATTGTCTATATTTAATTGCCCCTTGTCTTGTGTTTTCGCTAATGCATGTTGCCTGTTTCTTTGGATTGTCTATATTTAATTGCCCCTTGTCTTGTGTTTTCGCTAATGCATGCTGCCTGTTTCTTTGGATTGTCTATATTTAATTGTCCCTTGTCTTGTGTTTTCGCTAATGCATGTTGTCTGTTTCTTTGGATTGTCTATATTTAATTGCCCCTTGTCTTGTGTTTTCGCTAATGCACGTTGCCTGTTTCTTTGGATTGTCTATATTTAATTGCCCCTTGTCTTGTGTTTTCGCTAATGCATGTTGCCTGTTTCTTTGGATTGTCTATATTTAATTGCCCCTTGTCTTGTGTTTTCGCTAATGCATGTTGTCTGTTTCTTTGGATTGTCTATATTTAATTGCCCCTTGTCTTGTGTTTTCGCTAATGCATGTTGCCTGTTTCTTTGGATTGTCTATATTTAATTGCCCCTTGTCTTGTGTTTTCGCTAATGCATGTTGTCTGTTTCTTTGGATTGTCTATATTTAATTGCCCCTTGTCTTGTGTTTTCGCTAATGCATGTTGCCTGTTTCTTTGGATTGTCTATATTTAATTGCCCCTTGTCTTGTGTTTTCGCTAATGCATGTTGTCTGTTTCTTTGGATTGTCTATATTTAATTGCCCCTTGTCTTGTGTTTTCGCTAATGCATGTTGCCTGTTTCTTTGGATTGTCTATATTTAATTGCCCCTTGTCTTGTGTTTTCGCTAATGCATGTTGTCTGTTTCTTTGGATTGTCTATATTTAATTGCCCCTTGTCTTGTGTTTTCGCTAATGCATGTTGTCTGTTTCTTTGGATTGTCTATATTTAATTGCCCCTTGTCTTGTGTTTTCGCTAATGCATGTTGCCTGTTTCTTTGGATTGTCTATATTTAATTGCCCCTTGTCTTGTGTTTTCGCTAATGCATGTTGCCTGTTTCTTTGGATTGTCTATATTTAATTGCCCCTTGTCTTGTGTTTTCGCTAATGCATGTTGCCTGTTTCTTTGGATTGTCTATATTTAATTGCCCCTTGTCTTGTGTTTTCGCTAATGCATGTTGCCTGTTTCTTTGGATTGTCTATATTTAATTGCCCCTTGCCTTGTGTTTTCGCTAATGCATGTTGCCTGTTTCTTTGGATTGTCTATATTTAATTGCCCCTTGTCTTGTGTTTTCGCTAATGCATGTTGTCTGTTTCTTTGGATTGTCTATATTTAATTGCCCCTTGTCTTGTGTTTTCGCTAATGCACGTTGCCTGTTTCTTTGGATTGTCTATATTTAATTGCCCCTTGCCTTGTGTTTTCGCTAATGCATGTTGCCTGTTTCTTTGGATTGTCTATATTTAATTGCCCCTTGTCTTGTGTTTTCGCTAATGCATGTTGTCTGTTTCTTTGGATTGTCTATATTTAATTGCCCCTTGTCTTGTGTTTTCGCTAATGCATGTTGCCTGTTTCTTTGGATTGTCTATATTTAATTGCCCCTTGTCTTGTGTTTTCGCTAATGCATGTTGTCTGTTTCTTTGGATTGTCTATATTTAATTGCCCCTTGTCTTGTGTTTTCGCTAATGCATGTTGCCTGTTTCTTTGGATTGTCTATATTTAATTGCCCCTTGTCTTGTGTTTTCGCTAATGCATGTTGTCTGTTTCTTTGGATTGTCTATATTTAATTGCCCCTTGTCTTGTGTTTTCGCTAATGCATGTTGCCTGTTTCTTTGGATTGTCTATATTTAATTGCCCCTTGTCTTGTGTTTTCGCTAATGCATGTTGTCTGTTTCTTTGGATTGTCTATATTTAATTGCCCCTTGTCTTGTGTTTTCGCTAATGCATGTTGTCTGTTTCTTTGGATTGTCTATATTTAATTGCCCCTTGTCTTGTGTTTTCGCTAATGCATGTTGCCTGTTTCTTTGGATTGTCTATATTTAATTGCCCCTTGTCTTGTGTTTTCGCTAATGCATGTTGCCTGTTTCTTTGGATTGTCTATATTTAATTGCCCCTTGTCTTGTGTTTTCGCTAATGCATGTTGCCTGTTTCTTTGGATTGTCTATATTTAATTGCCCCTTATCTTGTGTTTTCGCTAATGCATGTTGCCTGTTTCTTTGGATTGTCTATATTTAATTGCCCCTTGCCTTGTGTTTTCGCTAATGCATGTTGCCTGTTTCTTTGGATTGTCTATATTTAATTGCCCCTTGTCTTGTGTTTTCGCTAATGCATGTTGTCTGTTTCTTTGGATTGTCTATATTTAATTGCCCCTTGTCTTGTGTTTTCGCTAATGCATGTTGTCTGTTTCTTTGGATTGTCTATATTTAATTGCCCCTTGTCTTGTGTTTTCGCTAATGCATGTTGCCTGTTTCTTTGGATTGTCTATATTTAATTGCCCCTTGTCTTGTGTTTTCGCTAATGCATGTTGCCTGTTTCTTTGGATTGTCTATATTTAATTGCCCCTTGTCTTGTGTTTTCGCTAATGCATGTTGCCTGTTTCTTTGGATTGTCTATATTTAATTGCCCCTTGTCTTGTGTTTTCGCTAATGCATGTTGCCTGTTTCTTTGGATTGTCTATATTTAATTGCCCCTTGTCTTGTGTTTCCGCTAATGCATGTTGCCTGTTTCTTTGGATTGTCTATATTTAGTTGCCCCTTGTCTTGTGTTTTCGCTAATGCATGTTGTCTGTTTCTTTGGATTGTCTATATTTAATTGCCCCTTGTCTTGTGTTTTCGCTAATGCATGTTGCCTGTTTCTTTGGATTGTCTATATTTAATTGCCCCTTGTCTTGTGTTTTCGCTAATGCATGTTGTCTGTTTCTTTGGATTGTCTATATTTAATTGCCCCTTGCCTTGTGTTTTCGCTAATGCATGTTGCCTGTTTCTTTGGATTGTCTATATTTAATTGCCCCTTGTCTTGTGTTTTCGCTAATGCATGTTGTCTGTTTCTTTGGATTGTCTATATTTAATTGCCCCTTGCCTTGTGTTTTCGCTAATGCATGTTGTCTGTTTCTTTGGATTGTCGATATTTAATTGCCCCTTGTCTTGTGTTTTCGCTAATGCATGTTGCCTGTTTCTTTGGATTGTCTATATTTAATTGCCCCTTGTCTTGTGTTTTCGCTAATGCATGTTGCCTATTTCTTTGGATTGTCTATATTTAATTGCCCCTTGTCTTGTGTTTTCGCTAATGCATGTTGTCTGTTTCTTTGGATTGTCTATATTTAATTGCCCCTTGTCTTGTGTTTTCGCTAATGCATGTTGCCTGTTTCTTTGGATTGTCTATATTTAATTGCCCCTTGGCTTGTGTTTTCGCTAATGCATGTTGTCTTTTTCTTTGGATTGTCTATATTTAATTGCCCCTTGTCTTGTGTTTTCGCTAATGCATGTTGTCTGTTTCTTTGGATTGTCTATATTTAATTGTCCCTTGTCTTGTGTTTTCGCTAATGCATGTTGTCTGTTTCTTTGGATTGTCTATATTTAATTGCCCCTTGTCTTGTGTTTTCGCTAATGCATGTTGTCTGTTTCTTTGGATTGTCTATATTTAATTGCCCCTTGTCTTGTGTTTTCGCTAATGCATGTTGCCTGTTTCTTTGGATTGTCTATATTTAATTGCCCCTTGTCTTGTGTTTTCTCTAACGTTTCTTAGTTGACTTTCATTACCTTCTGTGTGGAACTAAATTGTTAAATAGTACCATACCACCATATGGTACCGGACAGATCTTCAAATCTTTATTCATGTCGATTTCTGCAATAGACATTTAAAAGAACAATCAATAATTAAATAAAAAGAAAAATACCACATCGTTGGAACAATACCAAATCTCAATAGAAATTCGTTGAAAGAGGCAAAATCGATACCCCTAACACACAAATACATGATTGCTCACTTTCCTGATATGGTACAGGCACATCAATTGATAGTGGCGGGGCTAAACTAGTTTTATGAGCCCAAAACCTTTCCTGTTAGTGAAATGATTCGGTAAAGCAAGATCTAATTTAGCACATACGAGGATTTTCAGGAATAGTTTTCATCGAGAATGCTCAAAGTCAAAAGATAATAATTTCCAAATCTTTGCGAGGAATGAAACCAAATGTCTGTCCTCAACAGGATAGTGAGAATCTGGTAAGTCACCTATGCCTTAGATATAAGAACCTTAGCTTTAATAATTACATTATTTATGAACTGAAATTTGAACAACAAATAAATCTAATAAGCCATGGGAGGATGTTATCCTCAGGGACTAATAGACCAGCAGAGGTATCAATCCAGTGGTAGTAATAAAAACGTAGATGACATAATGTATTACTTACTCATCTTTTTAGTTTTTTGTGTTGTACTATTATATGTCGTTATGTTCTGAGTTCCGTGTTGTGATGTCCGTTACGATTTCCGCATAATAACGATGTTTGGTTCGTCTTTATCTCCAGTTGTTTGTAGGAGGACTCATGTCTTATTTACGTTATTTGTGTTTGTTTGCGTATACTGGTGTCCAACACATATTGTGCTGTGTTTGTGTGTTGTTTTTCTTCATCTTGTGTACCATATGCTGCCAGTTTCTCCGGATTGTCATTTTTTTATTACCCCTTCGGTATTCTCTAACGTTTACTTACCGAGTTTATTTGCCATTTCTTCCTCCTCCAGCATCACATACCACGTTCCTCCCCAGCAACACTGATGGTTTCCCACTCGACCAGTCTTGTGCCCCCTTGATGCAATCTAAACATAAGGTTGGTTTATGGTGTTTAACGCCACTTTCAACATTATTTCAGTTATATCGTAGCGGGCAGTTTTAATGGTGGAGGAAACCGGAGTACCCGGAGAAAACCACCTACCTGTAGCAAGTCATTGACAACCTTTATCACATAATGTTGTAACGAGTACACCTCGTCATGAACGGGATTCGATCTAAACATAAACAAATCACATCAAGACATTAATTTCTATAGTTAGTTGACTGCATCGGTAATGGTTTCTGTGCTGGCTTTGAGTGCTGTAGATCGAGTGTTCGAACCCCGGGTTGGATTAACTAAAGAATACAAAATTTGTATTTGTTGTTTTTCCTCTATGCACAAAGCATTCAGGAGTAAGAGCAAATGTATACCGGTGGACTCGTAATCAATACAATGTGTCGGATGGGAGCAACATGTCTACCGTGGAAGAATTTGTCAGTGAACCAGCACTCTTAAAATCCAACTAATCAAGTTTGTCTAGAGTAAAGCAGACCTCATGATCTCATCCTAAGTAGCATGTTCTCGCCATGGTATGCCTAAACAGAGAAATGCTCAGTTGGCACTCAATCACTCTATACTAAGTCACATTAAGACAATAAAAATCATACAAACTGAAAAACAATGTGTATTCTCCTTAGTATCATACAGTAGCATTAATAAACGGATTAATAAGAAAAGCTTGAAGTACAAAAGAGGTAAAAAAAAAAATCAGAAGTTCCGGTGAAGGAGGACAGACAATACATCGGGCAAAAGATAGAAAGACGAAATAATGGTCCACAACGTACAAACTAGTAAACTGAAGATGGAGCAACACAAATCCCCACTAAAACCGGGATGAGAATAGGTCATCCGGAATGATAGCCAGTTTCTTTCCCCACTATCGGTACCCGTTGTGTTATTCACGCTAATAATCCGGTTTTAATCCAGCTTTGATCAGTCATGAACGAGGGAATGACAGGTTTTGATTATGATAAGCTGATATACAGTCAAACCTGCCCATGCGGTCACCTCTATTAAGCAGTCACCTGTATTAAAGGTCATTATTTTCTAGTCCTGTCATTGAAAATTTCATATGAATTGAACCTCTTTTAAGAGTTCACCTGTCATATACAGCCACTTTTTCTTTGTACCAAATGTGACCTCTTAATACAGGTTTGACTGTATATATATGTCGGCGATTATCTGTGGCAAGGGTATCCCACAACGATGGCTACCGTAAAACTTTCGAAGTTCAAAGTTCACTACCAGGAGGTTGTGTAGCTTCCTTATTAGTAGAGACTCTCTATCAGGAAATCCCGATAGCAAGCACAAACTTGGATTAGGGTTAGGATTATGGTGTTTAACGTCACTTTCAACAATATTTCAGCTATATCGTGGCGATTAGTTTTATGGGTGGAGGAAACCATGATATTGTATCGAGAACAAGCTTTGGAATATCATATCAACTGAGATATATATATATATAAATACGTCTGAAAATTAAACCAGTGTTAGAATTAGATTTTAGAGCTGTCAAATTTTTGTTCTTCCCTCGACGGGATTTGAACCCACACCATTGATACACTGCAGCACCATTCGCTTAGTCTTACGTCCAGCGCCCTAGACCACTCGACCACATCCACTCCCTGTATATATATATATATGCAAGAGCTGCTAGAATGTTGCTATATATAAATGGAAACGTCACAGTGGGAAGATTGACGTCATCTCTTTTGTCGTAAAGTTTCGTTCTCAACTGTCCTGCAATTTGTAGATCAAGGTATAAAACAAATTCAGCTGTATCTGTGGGAACTTTCATTTAATATAACAATGGGGTAGATGCAATCGACAACTTTAATTATTTAGTGAAAAGAGATAATTGATATTGGAGTATGTTAGATCAAATGATCTGATTAGCTTCTTTACTTTATTCTTAAGAAGTCTCTACATGAAGTGTGGCATTTATGTTCATTATTATAACTGATTCCCTTACCTGGGGTTCGTGTTAGTTTTTATGTGGCTTAAGTTCTGAGTTTCGTGTTATGATATCCATTACGATTTTCACGAAAAAACAATGTTCGGTTCGTCTTTATCTCCACTTGTTTGTACGATGGCTCATGTCTTATTAACGTTATTTGTGTATAATGGTGTCCAACACATATTATGTTGTGTTTTTGATTTTCTTCGTCTTGTGTACCCTATGTTCCCAGTTTCTCTAGATTCTCCATTTTTCAATGCCCCTTCGGTATTCTCTAACGTAATATAATACGTATACTGACCTGTAAGCAGCCATTCTTTTCGTTTGTATCTATTAAAGGAATCCATGCAGTTGGCTGTAGAACTTTATACGAGTCGTTATCTAAGTATCCAACATCTATTATTAAAAAACACGTAAATACATAGAGAATATCGGCAGCTTTGAATGTCGAGACAGACATTATCGCTAGTATCGGCTCGAGTCCGATAGGATGAGGGGTGATACCAGTGATAAAGTATGTCCATATCTTCAAAACTGACATTTTTGTTTTATCGGTATTAAACGTCTTAATCTGACGTCACGTTGACTGGTGTTTTCCAATATCAGAGTCAGTTTGTTGATACTGACGATATCACTCAATGAGATCAAAGGAAGAATGTTCTAACGATAATGGTATGTAAATTAGTGCGCACGACGCATATAAATTCCAATGAACTCGACCAATAGATATGAAAGAAAATGACAACCGTTTTGTTTTGTTGATATGTTATTCTATCTAAAAAGATATAATTGATTTGATTTGATTTTTGGTGTTTAACGCCACTTTCAGCAATATTTCAGCTATATCATGGCGACCAGTTTTAGTGGTGGAGGAAGCCGGAGTACCCGGAGAGAACCACCGACCCTGAGCAAGCAACTGGTAAACTTTATCACTTGCGGCTGCGAGTCGAGTACACCCTTTTTTGTAATTTACAAAGCTGGGCGCGAGCCCACGCCGTATTGGTGATAGGCTTGTATGAGCTGTTAGATCCAACAACCTAACTCATTGAGCCTCCCGGGCCCCTAAAAAGTTATAGATATAGATATAAATATGCAGGTCATTTTAAAGAGTACAGTTGTTGATATTTAACTCCACTTTCAACAATATTTCCGCGATATCGTGGAGGACATTTTTAATAGTGGAGAAATTAGGAGTACCAGGGGAAAACGACTGACCTGCCACCAAGTCACTGGCAACTACCACATCATGGGGACCAATCGAACCCGCAAACTTAGTGGTAATTGCTCCGATTGCATTGGCAGATGCTAACTCAACAACCATACGATCGCGGCAACGATGATAAAAGCAGTATACTTTAACCGAACTACCATGTGATCGCGGCCACGATGATTAACGCGGTATTCTTACAGATTATTTACCTTGATGCCATGGTACTACTGTAGCTTCATTTCGGGGTATTTTAGACCGAATATTCCACACTGGGTGACCAATTATGTCAGGACCAATTATCTGTTCTATTACATTTAATAATCGTTCATTTGACCAAAGGTCTTGAAATCCCTTAAACAATAAATAAAGAAAAGTGTCTCAATTTACATACATGTTCATGCTTCGGGGTTAAGGGTTGTGGTATTTAACGGCACTTTCAACAATATTTCAGTTATATCGTGGCGTTCAGTTTTATTGATGGGGAAAACCGGAGTACTTGGAGAAAAACACCGACCTGCCGCAAATTACTTACACACTTTATTATATAACGTTGTATCGAGTACATCTCGTCTGATCGGGCTATGAAACTAAATTGGAAAACAAAAAAAATACCACACTGTAGGAATAGTTCCAAAATCCCATAGGAAATTTTAGAGAGAAGCAAATCCACACCCCTAACATAAATACAAGACCGCTTACATTCCTGGCTTGGTACATGCACTTCAATTAAATGTGGCGAGAGCTAAACTAGTTCCATGGACACACATTTCCTCATCAATTGGCAGATTTACATTGTCATCTTCATACGATATGCCTAAGAGGAATTAATATAATCCTGAATTTCTATTATTCTGCTATTGTGATCAGATATTTTATAATGAGGTCACAGGTGTTTGATACATAAATAATGTGCAAACTACGCTTTGTTGTGTCTTTGCATTGATCTCTAACGCACGCAAATGTATCTTTATTTTGTTTTGTTACCCTTATTCTGTCTCAACCGAACTGCAAGTGCATGCTATTTAATTCATCAGTAACTTTTTTGTCACCTCGAAACTGATTGGCTCTACTGACTTTTAATACATTCTACTGGGCCAGAATATCATTTTACTCTCTTTTGATACCTTATTTGGATAGTAAACGGAAAACAAGGATTTATATTAATTTTGTTTTGTTTTTGTGACTAATCTGAAAATATGTAAACCTATAACATGAGCGCTATGACGTAATGGTTTCTATTTATAGCTACCGTAATTAATTACCTTGGGCATATAACCTTGTTTAAGGATAAGTATAGTTGATCCGGGGAATTCTACTTCCATTTTTATTAATCTTTCATTTATACCAAATTCTGTGTACAAATCTAAAATGGCAAATTGATATTCTTATATATTCTGTCACTTATAAGGCACCCGCCATGGTGCTCATAGAGCCTATCCGGAACTCCTCGCGCCTTTCCCCAAGTGAAAAAACAAGCTCGGATATGAATGTATTGATATGCGTTAAAATGCTGGTTATTCAGCCAGGGTTGTGAAGAGGAAGAGAAAATAATCCTTTCCCCAAAAAAATAAAAAGTATTTTATAAGATAATTTCATATCAAATTTTATCTATAGTATTGCCAAGTAAGCATTAAAAATATAAAATCGATGAATAAAATACATGGGTTCAACCCCCCCCCCCCTCCGTATTTTTTGCGCTTGGTTCGTGTTTCTAATCTTTTTTGTTGTCTTTATAATGTTATGGTACTATGGTAGAATAATACAAGAGTTTCGATCCCTCCAGCTATACCACTATTACATTGTATCTAGTGTAATACCACGCCGTTTCTCATCGTATCAGTTGTTTGTAGGAGAACTCATGTCTTATTTACTTTATTTTTGTTTGTTTGCGAAGAGTGGGGTTCAACGCATATTGTGTTGTGATTTTTTGTTTTTGTTTTGTCTTGTTTTCGTCTTGTGTCTTGTGTAAACAATGTTGCCAGTTTATCTGGATTGTCCATTCTTGATTGTCCCTTCGGTGTTCTCTAACGTTTATTTGTCCTGTGTCTTGTATACACAATGTTGCCAGTTTATCTGGATTGTCCATTCTTGATTGTCCCTTCGGTTCTCTCTAACGTTTATTTGTCCTGTGTCTTGTGTACACAATGTTGCCAGTTTATCTGGATTGTCCATTCTTGATTGTCCCTTCGGTTTTCTCTAACGTTTATTGGTCGTGTGTCTTGTGTACACAATGTTGCCAGTTTATCTGGATTGTCCATTCTTGATTGTCCCTTCGGTTTTCTCTAACGTTTATTGGTCGTGTGTCTTGTGTACACAATGTTGCCAGTTTATCTGGATTGGCCATTCTTGATTGTCCCTTCGGTTTTCTCTAACGTTTATTTGTCGTGTCTCTTGTGTACACAATGTTGCCAGTTTATCTGGATTGTCCATTCTTGATTGTCCCTTCGGTTTTTCTAACGTTTATTTAGCAACACAATATCAATATGTTCACTGTAATTAACATTTGCATAACTTACCACTAATCTTATTAGCTTGGTATAACTTCTGTGCCACATTTTCAACAAGCTGTTCTATGTCACGCTTACATGGCTCCAGTTCTTCCGGTTTGAAAAAGTGTTCTACCACTACAAAACCCTTTGGAGGGAAAAAATATTTAATTATACATTTTGCACATTCCAGATTTGATTCTAAATTATGTATTTTTCACATATTTTATAGAAGTTACTTCTCTTGCGACGGGAAGATGGTGCTATGTTTAGCAAGAGCGATGGAAAAGACGACGATGTTTGGACCTAGGAAAAAAAATCAGAGGATAACATTGTATGGCAAATTCATGTTGATACAACATTAAAATTTTGAACAGTGTATGGGAAAGCGTGTTATTTTCACTAACCTTTGCATGAAAGGGGATACCTTTGCTCGCTTTAAAGGGAAACACTCTTGTAAAGCGTATGATTTTGGAATTAAAGTCGGAAATGTGCAATTGAACTATTTTTGTTCTTTTAAATCTACACAAATGAGTGAATATTATTTTTCATGAAAGAAACTTTGATAAATATCATGTATTCACAATTGTTTTAAATGAATTTGGAAACTGTTCTAATGTTGTTGCATTTTTTGTAAAGTAAACAGCTTCCTCTGTCTCATTTTTAGACATTTAGCTCAAATTTTACCCCAGACTGTATGACAATAGAGACTACTTTAATTTTGCCACTAGTGGAGCATGAACTTCCTACCCTTCCGGAGCATCTGAGTTCATTCTCGGTTTTTATTGATGTTCGTGTTACTCGGTCTTTAGTTTGACAATAGAGACTACTTTAATTTTGCCACTAGTGGAGCATGAACTTCCTACCCTTCCGGAGCATCTGAGTTCATTCTCGGTTTTTATTGATGTTCGTGTTACTCGGTCTTTAGTTTGACAATAGAGACTACTTTGATTTTGCCACTAGTGGAGCATAAACTTCTTACCCTTCCGGAGCATCTGAGTTCATTCTCGGTTTTTATTGATGTTCGTGTTACTCGGTCTTTAGTTTGACAATAGAGACTACTTTAATTTTGCCACTAGTGGAGCATGAACTTCCTACCCTTCCGGAGCACCTGAGTTCACCCTCGGTTTTTATTGATGTTCGTGTTACTCGGTCTTTAGTTTTGTGAGTAGTGTTTAGTGGATCGTTCTTTGTCATTTTGTCCTATTACTTTTGTCATTGCGTTGTCTGTCCTTCGATATGCGAATTCTGATTACCTCCCTTTGGTATCTAACGCTTCTTCCCACACCTTGGTAGTAACATATCAACTGATCCCGCATATGGATGTATATATGTATTTCACAATTCATACGCTACGCTCGAGCTTTCAGTTTGAGTTCCGATTTTCTGCCCAATGTTGCCAGTGTCCCTGGATTGTCCATTCTTGCTTGCAGCTTCGGTTTTCGCTCACGTCTATAGTGCATGTATGCTACCAGACAAAAGAGGGGTACATGTACTTTTCTAAAAAGTGTTTGTAGATGCTAAATGAATAATGATCAGGTGTAAATGGCTTAAGGACAGACAATGTCAGAAAATAAATGAAGAAAACATCAATCATGTCACATCACCTGGTATAGATATCGTGTTGTACGCTGGTATACGTAAATAAATAACTTTAGCATTGAATAAACATAAACCCCCTAAAAATAAATGGGAACCATGCCGAATAGAAAATCGCTTTACGCGGAAATTGCAGCATATACAATGTACATTACAACATGGAACTAAAAACACCTAAAGTCATGCAACGTGGTATAGGGACTACACGAATCTCACATAATCCGGAGACGAACTCGAGTGCTCCTATAGGATAAGTAGTACCTGCTCCATCCGCTTCCCTCGGTCGTCGTCATACACTAAGTAAGCGTCTGGGAATAAATCATGATATACAGGGGAAGAAAGGACAACACAAATGGGGAGGTACAATACTGAAAAAAAAGAAAACAAATTACAACTCTGTCGGAAAAATTCCAAAATCAAATATAAAAATCGTAGAAAGAGGCAAAATCGACACCTTTAAAAACCAGAAACATCCGGTCAGCCTGATCGGGAAGACATGCGCATTAAAATGTTATTATTTATAGTAAAGTGGGCTGGGAGTTACTGATAAACAACAGCTGATAATGGTAAACATAAGCACAATGACATAGATGAGGACTCTTACGTGAATATATAAACACAACATCAAACACATAAAATTAGATTTCTAAAATGTTACGTCTTTAACACCTATACATCACCACTTCCTGTCTTACACACTTCCATTAAAAGTGTCGGGTTTAAGCTAGATTTATTCGCCCCCCCCCCCCCCCCCCCCTCACCGCCCCACCTCCTTTTAGTGGAAACGGAACACATTCGTGATGATCTATGACACAGGTATTCCGTAACGGTTAATCAACACATGGTGACGACCGTCACACTAAAACGTTCGTAGTGATAACTTCTACATATCCACTAGTAACCCTTGGTAACAGAAGCTCTTATCAAAATACGGGAAATCATAAAAGGAACCACAACCTCACATCAACTTACAACGGCATAGGAGAAGACCGGAAAATAGTGGGTAAGTTTACGACTGTACCGAACAATTTGACCAGACTAGCTTAAAAAAACTCATTTCGATTATAAAGCATACCCTTATACCCCTTATTTAATAGGAAAACCCTTCCATGCGCGAAATAATCCAGCTTTATTTTACATTTTTGCAACAAAAAAGGGAGGGTGTTTCGAATATATTTTATGCAAGAAAGTGGACTGGTGCAATATTTGTAGAAACCTAAATAATATGCCTTTACACCGAACAAGCACCACAGCCTAGCGTTTTATAGAAAAGGGAAATTGCTTAATTAACATACAGTTCCGTTCAAATACCATGACGTTACTGATCCGTACATAAATAATAAAAATAAAAAACATAAAATACTACACTGTCGGAACAATTCCTAAATCCAATAGAGAAGGCAAAATGAATACCCCTAACATATTCCTGCTTGTTACAGGCACTTCAATAATTAATCACCTGTTCGAAAAATTGTCGTATCATGGATTCTGGTAATTGTCCAGGTTTCTTCGTTGTGGATTGCACAGGCATTGCTTTACAATTGAACAATTCAGGATGAGCTTCATTCGTACTTCCCGCATAAATTATATTTTTGTCCGACATTTTTTTACGGTTTTCACTGGTTATAATGTGATATCACACAACAATGATAACAGAATATATAGCTGAACCGTTATACAAATGTATATGACCTATATAAATATGATCCCTTACACTTATTAATAGATTATACAATATTTTGTTTATTTAATTGTATAATAGAGTTATATAGGTGAAGGTCGTTAATGGGTTAAAGGTGCAGATTGTTTAAAGTCGGAGATACTTGACCATTTACATATAGATTCTCCTTCAGTTGCCCGTGGGTTTGGCGCTTTAAAATCTGATTCAACCCACCATTTCTTTAGAAATGCCTGTACCAAGTCAGGGTCATTACGGTTTTCACAGTTTTCCGGTTGTTGACTGATTTTGTCTGTTTATATACTTATGAGTTTTGACTTTCCCTTTGTAAGATTGCTCGGAGTTCGGTAATTTTGTTATTACCCTTATTTACGATATTTCTCCACTCAAGAGACAAATTAAATTTCAGAATAAATCTCTCGTTTTTTTTCTTCATTTTGTAAAAGCAATATTACAAAGATAAAAGATACATACAAATAGAAGGGAAAAGAAAAAGAGGAACACCAAAAACAACATGGGGTGCACCATCGAAAATGAAATATAGGAAAGGAGATGTACCTGGGGCACAATAGAAAGAAAAGCCAACAACAGAGAAGAGTAGAGGAAACTTGTCCTTGCCCTATATGTGCCATGAGGCATAGCAAGGACTAAGTAAGTAAGTATACAAATAATATTGTTAGTTGTAATAATTTAAATGCACATCTTGATGACAATCGAAATTGTATCTCAGATTATTCTGAAGTCAAAAATGCCATCCCGAAGTCAAAAAGAATTGCATCATGTGTCTGAAAAACGAACAAAACGAATTTCAAGAAAAATAAAGTTGATATTAAAATCTCTGAGGATCTACATTTTCTTATTTAAAGAAACAGTATCGTTACTTCTAAAAATATTGAACTTTTAGATCTATTCAGATTAATGGTAACTTTTTACTTCATGTCTTAAAATAAACGCCAGAGAAAATCGAATGGGCAATCAAGCAGAGACATATATGTAACATTCGCACAAAAGACAGAATGAAGACAACAAAACACAAGATGAGCAACACGGATCCCACCAGAAAACTGGGGTGAACCCGTGAACCCATGAACCCATGAACCCGTGGAGTGTAAGTAGTTCTTGTTTCTTATAACACAGTCATTTGAAGTTTCCAAAATTTGGGGGAAAATATAATAAAAACTTCGAATTTTTTTGTCATCTATAATAAATAAGGGAAGTTATGAAATGCATTTGTTGCGCCAAAATGTAAACAATGATTAACTGACGACTGCCGGTGCCAAGGGGTGTGTTTTAACTGCCTTTGTCGACTCATGGCATGTTTATTTACTCATCGGTAATGTTTTAACCTACAAGCATCATCTATCTGCGACGATTCGACAACTTTTTCATCAATTTCGTGCCTACTTTCTATGAAACGGATTCCATGGTGGTAATTTCCCGCAGTGAATCAGGTAATAATTTCAATAAATATCAAACTACATCTTTCAATATTGAACTTTGGTAAATACGCATAAATAAAAGTAACAAAACTACTGAAACAATATAAAGATGTTAACTGTTATCGTTTAAATGTGTGCTACTCCGAGGAACAAGTGATCAGTATGCTGGAATGCCTCATCGATAACATATTTGTCTCCTTTGGAGGGGCCCTGTTTCAGCAGGTCGTCGGCATACCAATGGGTACGAATTGTGCCCCTCTTCTAGCCGATTTATTTCTATACTCATATGAGTCGGCGTTTCTTCAAAATCTTGTAAAAGATAAGAAGATTCATGAAGCTAGAGCCTTTAATTTCACATACAGGTATATTGATGATGTTTTATCTATCAATAATCCTAGATTTGCAGAATTTCTTCCATTGATATATCCTCCAGAGCAAGAAATTAAAGAGACCACAGACACAGCTTCGTCCGCATCATTTTTGGACTTATACCTCTAACTTGACGACAGTGGTCAACTCAGTACTAAAATTTATGATAAACGGGATGACTTCAATTTTAAAATCATAAATTTTCCAAATATGTGCAGCAATATACCAGCTTCTTCTGTATATGGTGTTTACATCTCGCAATTGATTCGCTATGCAAGGGCCAGTAGCAATTATTTTGATTTCTTGAAACGTCATCTTTATCTGAGAAGATTCGCCTTATTCGATCTCTTAAAAAGTTTATATTCCGACACCAAGATCTTGTCGAAATATATTCCGTTTCTGCAGAGACGATAATAAGCGATGGATTTTCATAAAGTAAATATGGGCAATGTATCAAGATAAGGATTAAGTAATCGTGGTTTAGACATGACGTCATTCAACATCTCATTTGAAATCAAATTGTGTAAGAAGATGACCGTTTAGTTAAACCGTTCTGCAGAGACGATAATAAACTGCGTTCACTACTATTATGCATATTTTGTCCCAGTATTGTTAAAAATGCTGTTATAGTGACAACGGAACCGTTTAACCGTAATGGAAGCGGGTGGTTTGGCGCCGAAAATCTGATTCAACCCACCATTTCTTTGGAAATACCTGTACCAAGTCAGGGCCATTACGGTTTTCCCAATTTTTCTGTTGTTAACTGATTTTGTCTGTTTGTTGACATATGAGTTTTGACTTTCCCTTTGGAAGATTGTTCGGTGTTCAGTAATTTTGTTATTACCCTTATTTACTACAACCATGCCCAGTGTCACTGCTGGTGGAATTGTTTTTCCCCCGAGGCCATTGCAACTTGGTAGCTTTACTTAAGCATTGATGAATAACGAAATTAAGGACAACATACCGGGTAGGACGTCACCCTGGTTACCAAGGTCCTCATTTGCTACTACACGGAACAAGGTAGGAAATGATATATGCGTTCTACGGAAAATCCTACGGGATACCCCCGATTTGTCTTACGTTCGGCCAGAGGGAAATTATTATTTCAAAACTTCAGATTCGTAGCAAATTTTTAAATCTTGTTCAATTAACATTTCGAACTGTCTTAGGTTTCCAGGTACTTGTGACTCTTCTCCATGCATTACTACTTGCAAACGAAAAACTGGCAAACATAATACTTGTAAAACATGCAACATGTTAATAACTTCTCCTGAATTTACAAGTAATTTAACTGGAAACACTTACTACACCAAATCGTTTGACCCGCTGGACTGTTCTACTGAAAATGTCATTTACGGCATAGAATGTACACTCTGTGGACTTTTGTATGTTGGTGAAACTCGTCAAACATTGCGAAGTAGAATGAACAAACATCGATGTGCTGCAAATGATCCACAATACAGGATTTTGTATAATCATTTCAATCAACCAGGTCATGACCGATGTTTGACGATGACAATTCGATTCATCGAGAAGATTTATCACCATACAAACAGTCCAAAACTTAGTACACCTTACCGTACCGATAGAGTTGTTTTGGATTAAGGAGTTATGTACTGCAATGCCTTACGGCTGCAATGATAACATCAAAGGAGTGGGAAATTTGTCAAGTCCTGGATGCAGCGAAATCAACGTGATGATCCTTTTTAATGCTAATCCAAGAGCTAAACGTAGCCATGGTCATAAAAGAATTCAACATCCGAATGTTAAAAAGTCCTCTAAACCAAGACCGCTACAAGATACTTTTAATGGTTTACTTTCTAATATACAGAAACCTCTTGGAATTCATCACATTCGTACAATCTTATTTTCACTACCTTTAAGCTACCTCAAAGATCTTGGGGATTTTGGACTTGACAAAGGAGGCGTAGATCCTTTTTCTCCTAAGTACAGATTGTCTAGTATCATATGTGACGTGACGTCTTTTCGTCTTTTCAAACCAGATCGATCTAAACCTCTTCATGATAACAACAGAAAATTCCTTCATATTCCGCTTGCTAACAAAGGAATCGATGCTATTAACATTAGCAACATTCTTAATAGAAAAGAGGTCGTAAAAGAAATTCCACCATATTTCAAAAAATTAATCTGTGTCTAGCAAGAAATGCTTTGACATATCTGGAAAACCCAGAACTGGAGCTGTAATCAAAGTGATTTTCAGCTTTTGGAATGCAGTTTCACATTCTTCTGTCCAGTTGAATGGACAATTTTTCTCAGTTAGTTTATGCATTGGTCTAGCTATCGCCGCAAAATCTTTTATAAAGCGACGATAATATGAGCAGTTGCCAATGAAACTTCGTACATCAGTAATTGTCTTCGGACTTGGCCATGCTTTAAGACTTTCAATTTTTGTTGGGTCTGCAGAAATACCTTCTGTAGACAATATGTGTCCAAGAAATGAAACTTGTCTTTGAAATAGAAAACACTTTTTGGGCGAAATCTTCAACCCTTGTTCTGCAATTCTGTCAAGAACTTGACTTAGTCTAGCTAAATGGGACTCAATAGAGTCAGCAAAAACTATGATATCATCTATATAAATAAGACAGGTTTGCCAGTTTAATCCTGCCAAAATGTATTCCATCAGACGCTGAAAGGTTGCAACACCATTGCATAATCCCATAGCCATTACATTAAGCTGGAATAAACCTTTAGTACTAGTAAAAACAGTCTTTTCTTTGTCAGTTTCTTCCATTTGAACTTGAAAATATCCACTTGATAAATCAAGTACACTGAACCATTTAAACCCTCTTAACGCATCTAATGAGTCGTCAATGCGGGGTAAAGGATATGAATCCTTGATCGTCACATTATTTAATGCACGATAATCTATACATAGCCGGGTAGAGCCATCTTTCTTCGCCACAGGTACTATGGGCGAGGACCATGGACTTTTGGGTGCCTCAATAATTCCGCAGTCAAAAAGACGTTGGATCTCCCTGTCAACATCATCTCGTTTTGTCAAAGGTAAGCGTCTTGGTTGTAGCTTAATTGGGTTAACATCACCCGTATTAATCTTGTGTTTAATAACATTGGCTCTTCCAAGATCATCTTTTGTCTTCGAAAATGTATTTATGCGTCTTTTTAAAAGACTATCTAATAAACATTTTTGATCGTCATTTAAGAGTACACCACTCTCATCTTTAAGTTCTTTTAAGTTTACTGGCAGTTCATCAATGTTTTCACAAGAGTTCACCTTCATTACCCTATCTCCCCTTATTAACAGATTTATCTTGGCTTAATTCAACCGATTCACACCATGCTATACATGTGAATTGCTTCATAATTTGTTCATGGTTAGTAATATTGGCTAGTCTTATAGGAACATATCCACGACCTGGATCTACCAAAGATTTGGCAACCAAAATATTTTCAAGATGCTTTGATTGTAAAGGTTGTACCCAAGCATTCCTTATACTACTAGAATCACCTTCAATTTTGCCAGTAGTAATGACTTCAGTTTTGGGTGGAATCGTAACTTTCTCTGCAAGTGATATTTTAAATAAGGAACTCATCTGACTTTCCTTAATACATTTTATCTGGTTTTCATCCAAGATAAGTACTTCCTCTCCCATCTCAAGAGTACACTTGTGGCTATGTAGAAAATCATAGCCAATTACTGCTGGTACATCAATGTCAGCAACAGTAAACTTTTGTACTGTTGTAAAGTTCCCAACATGTATAGGTAAATCAATATACGCCATTGTATTGACCACACCTCCATCTGCTAAACACAGTTTTGTGCTAGTCTTCTTTATTTCAGGTCTCATGTTTGGAGGAAGCAGGTTATACTTCCTTGGTTGCAATATACAAATGGTTGACCCTGTGTCAACTAAACAATTAACTTCAATATTAAAAATAAAACATTTTAAAAACAAACTGTCTTGCTTATTCGACATCATTATATTTATGAACCTTATGTCATTACAGATAGTTGCTGGGGAGCAGTCCTCGTCTCCAGAATTCAAAAGTTTCCCTCATTTTGGAATCCAACTTGTTTATCAGATTGTGCCTCATGAGTACTTTTAGTACTTTTATAATACTGAATTGCATTATTTTTAACACAATTGTTTCTTTTATCCCTAGCAAATTTTCTACAGGCCTTTTTAATGTGTCCATTTATGCCACAATAAAAACAAGCATAATTCTTCTTTACAGTCTGACTCTGAACGTGAATCAAATTTTCTAATTGTTGACTCATTTTAGCAATTCGTTCAATCAAATCAGTCTTACCCGTGTCATCGGTTTCACACACCATACGTAAGTCTTGCTTTGGATTGTTTAACCTCTTTTGGTCAACAGTGAAAGCTTCATATTCTAAGCCAAAGCGTACGCAATCGTCAATTGTCTTAGGTTCACGTTGAAATATGGATAATTGAATTTTTGAGTCATTGACTGCACGGACAAAATAGTCCTTGGCAAGTTGGTCACGTATCTCAACAGGTGCCGTTTGATATGGTAGCCTAGTTACACGCTTAATTTCCTGTGCCCATTCCGGTAAAGCTTGGTCAGGCTTCCTATAGAATGAGTTCATTTGAACTTTATACATATTAACTTGGTTTACTGGTTCAAAACGTGATGTCAACGCTGACACTAGATAATCGTAATCAAGACCTTTTACTGGTTCAATGTCTGTCACAATCCCTTGTGCAATTCCCCGTAAGCTTGTTGCAAGTTCATATGCTTTCATGTCATTATCCCATCTATTTACGGAAGAAATCATTTCAAACTGAACAAGAAAATCTTGCCAGCTACCATTACCGTCAAATGTCGGCGGCTTCTTTTGAATAAATTGACCAGTTCTGGTTGAGATACGAGTATTAATTAAATTAGCGTCTGCTAATACAGCTGAGTGGGAGTTTTCTGTTCTATGAAACCCATTCCCCACATTTGTGTCCTTTCTTTCTGGAAAAGCCATGGTGTCTACACACCTGTTTCTGTTCGCCAGGACAGATGATCTGTACCCCTCAGTATTAACACTGTGAGGTACCTGCCATGGAGAGTTAGTGCTGGGCCCGTGGCACTGGTCCGTTTGACCCCGGAGATCTTCCTGTTGCCGTCTCCTGTCGTCTAGGAGACCAGGGATAACCTTATTTACAATACCATCTCCTCCTCCACAGGTTACAAGTTGACTTTCGTCGCAAGATTGACTCTCCAATAAACCCAATATCCTCTTTTCTGCCTCCCTGTGTTCAGCTAGTTAGTCTCTCTGTATCTATCTCAGCTCTCGAGTCTCTCATTGGTGTTCTAAATCTACCAATGTCCAAACACCCTTTAACCCGCATCTGGACTTCACCAGATGGTGTCGCATCAATAAGATCATCAATATCATCTATGTTATCCTCCCTGTCCATTGTTGATGCGGGGAGTCGTGATCTGTCTGCTGGTGTAGATGGTCTCTCCATCTCATCACTTGTGTCATCAATACTCAAAAGACTGAGTTGTTTGGGTCGAGCACCAATATCCATCTTGTCTTCAGTTAGTGTGAGTCACTTCAGTATTATTTTTATCCCAGTTTCAAAATTTGGGATCCCCACACTGGCCACCAATGTAACCTTTTTCTCTGGTTACCCCTGAAGTGACTTTTGTACAATGTTAACAATGACGCTTGAAACAGCACCTCCAACTCAGACCTCAGACTATAAAATGGTTCAATTGGAACACTCGACTAAACTGTGTCACACAAGACACACAAGCACTCTTTTTCTTAGGGAAGAGTGTTAGCCTTCGGGTCCTATGCTCCTCCAGATAGACTCAGCATCGTAGTGTTAAGTCAATCGAGACGATATAATTCAAGGTTATGAGATTAATAAGGCAGCATTGATCAATTCATATAAAGTGAATTATTTAATTGATAAATATTCAGTAATGCAAATATTATCAAGCAATATTGACAATAAAATTAGATAACAATTTAGTAAGTTTCTGTCACCAAAAGTAGTCAATAAATACATGTTTGGTGAAGGGAATTGTATTTGTGTTTTCATGACGTTCACGCACATGCATATTTCCAATGTGTTAAAGGCATTTGACAAATTGTATGTAAATGCAAAGATAACTCACAAGTAACTTATGTGCTCCAAAAGGGTTAGCAGTTCCTGTTCTTACTTGACATTTGATTAAGATTAACGGGCAAGTCAATTAAGGAGGGAAACAAGGGAAAATATATGGCAATTAACAGAAATGTTGGATTAAAAAACAAACAATATTTACATCGGAACGAGTTTACTTTTTTTTTTTTGCAATGAACAACATTACATACTAACATTCAAATTATTTAATAGAATCAAGCTTTTGAGTGACATTGATTAAAATTTACAGAAAGGATCAGAATTAGGGGTAAATTTGTACATCATGATTTTAGTCGAAATGGAGATCGGTTCTGATAGAGCACATTGCGAATGCATGAGGAGATTTGCTAGTTTTGTTAATTGTTTTCTGCAAAATTGATAAATTGACACTTTTAAACACAAAACCGATAAACACTCTAATCAAAATAAACTATTCTCTGTCCACTTTCATGAGATGCCAGGATTCAAGGGAAAGAGGAAAAGGGGACTGACATTGACTCTTTACAAAAAACCATTTCGATATAGATTGTTTGTGCCTACACATTATACAATTGCTAACTACAACCCTGAAGCGTTCCCCATGCCCTCTCCCCCTCCGAGAATGAGATGCTAACATCCATACTATTATAATGAATAGAAACACTGTTTGTATAATTTTTCATTTATTTTGATAAAAATTAAACTTTGTCGGTGATGATATGGCCTGTGAAGAAGCTCCAATCGCCATGAATTTTTGCGGTGACTCTATAACCAACAATTTTAACAACATCTCCCTTTTTTAAAAAAATTGCAGCATTCATAGATCCCGCTACTGAACCGGAAGAAGAATTGGTAGCATGTCCTCTCGATATTATTCTACTATTCTTTAGCATAGAAAGATGTAAATCGCTACTATATCTCTTCAAAAATGACGTTGTGAAGAAGTACGCGCCATCATATGGTGCCGTAAAGTGTCCGGTGTGAGGGTTGTATGCATTGCCAATATTGGTTATCGCGTCATCAAATATCACCGTCTGCCCATGCTTTAATACTACATCATTTGACAGTCTAGCGTGGAATGCAATTGCCTGTTTCTTTAAATGATCAGCCACGCCTGCAAGAAAATATCAGTGAAACATAATTATCTAAACTGAACCCAGATTAATCTAAAGTACTGTGTGATCCGAACTTCAAATTCAGTTAATGTAATTGATTAGTTGGTTTATGGTGTTTAACGCCACTTTCAACACTATTTCAGTTATATCGTGGTGGTTAGTTTTATTGGTGGAGAAAACCACCGCCTGTCGCAAGTCACGTGACAAACTATCACATAATGTTGTATCGAGTACACCTCGTCATGAACGGGGTTCGAACTCACAACTTAATAGTGGTGGCAGGCACTGACTGCACAGGTAGTCATAAATCAAACTACCATACGATCACGACTACGACGGCCCCTGAATACAATTGAAATGTTCGTATATTCAACCTGTCTATTACCGGTATATACGTATTCCTGTCGATTCCGAGCCAATCGTCGATTAACGAAGCCTTCCAGCAGCACCCGCATATGGATTATATCTCTCTATTGATACGATATTCCATAGCTTGTGGTTCCCTTCATGATTTCCTTGATAAATCACATTGCCCTCAACAAGAAAACCATATCTGTGGTGTAATATGGTTAGCGTGCTCGCGTCGAGTGTTCGTGTCCCGATCTGGTCAAATCAAAGACTGTAAAATTGGTATTTGTTGCTTTTTCACTAAGCATGCAGCATTAAGGAGAAAGAGCAGAGTCTGGTTGGCTTGGAATTAGAATAATGTGTCCGAGTGAAGCAACAAGTCTACCCTCTGACTGTTGTTTCAGTGAACTAGTTCTATAAATGTTGGGCTTGTTCAAAGCAGATATCATCATCATTCCATCAATACAAAAAAATTGTTCTCGCCATGATATAGATGAAAATTGTGTCACTTGGCGTTAAACAAGATAACAATCACTCACTCACTCCTAATAAGGAAGCTACTGAACCCAGGGTTACCAGTGGCTACGTTGAAGTGAACACATCGAAAAGTGTTACCGTCCCCATCAAATTGCTTAATAACTATGGGAAATTTGTGCTGCAGATGACCAGGGATATGTTCCGTTTGTCGTAGTCACATGACTTATCACATGATAACCAGACGGGTGCTACTAGTGAAGCAGGAATTACTTACCTTTCCAGATCACATGTGTTACCATTGATTATAGTGGGGTTCTAGGTGCTCAATCTTTAGTTATCTATGTCCTGTCATGTAGACCACTGTCTGTCTTTTTCTTTTGGTCATTATATTGTCATTATAAAGTCAATGATATCACGAATGAGTAAAGAACCGGGAAGTGCTTACGACAAGTGGAACATTTCTGTGGTCATTTGTGACACATAAATTCCGTAACGGTTAAACATAACCAAGTCATTGTTTGGTTTGGTTTTATGGTGCTTAACGCCAACAATATTTCAGTTATATCAGTTATGTCGTGGCTGTCAGTTTTATTGGTGGAAGAAACCGCAGTACCCGGAGAAAACCATCGACCTGTCGCAAATCACATAATGCTGTATCGAGTACACCTCGCCTGGGTGGGATTCGATCGCACAACGTTAGTGGTGATAGACACTGATTACACAGGTAGTTTAAATCAAACTACCATACGATCACGGCCACGACGACCCCCCAAGTCATGGTGGCGACCTTAAAACTCGAGACTTCAACTTAACCATTAGGAACCCTTGGTTCAGTAGCTTCCTTGTTTGCACCAACCCGCTATCAAGGAAATCCTGATCGGAACCATTTCTTCACACTTCTAATTTTAAATAGCGATCTTACTTTCTTGTTGTTTCTTCAGAATATCTATATCGTTTTGTCTTAGGTCTCCATTCTTCTTAAGATCCGCCAGTTCATCTCGAATTGGACTCTTATCAAATTCATGAAATTGGACTTTTAGCTTGTCAACTTTCGACCCCAATGAAGATAAGTAGTCTAAAATGAAGCCGAGAACAACATTGTCTTTTCCATTTAGCATTCGTTTCTGTCTTTCAGCCGACACTACAAATCCGCAGAGACATAAAAATATTAGAACCTTCATTTCTAGTTTTCCCAGTATGTAATGGTATACATTTTCATTGTCACGCAACCTCTGTATAGATCAAATACGAATAATTTTAACGGGTTATATAATAATTTAACGAGTAGGGTGCGTGACAATGAAAATATTCAATACAATACTGATTTTTTCTTGTTTCATAACGGTTGTCATATAGTAGAACTCTCTTAAATTACATCTGATAATAAAGGACGAAGTCCTTCTAACGGTAAGCTGTCCGATTTTTCCTTCTATATTGATAGCTAAAAATCTGCTCACCGGAAGTTTAAAAAATAGATCAATTGATAATTTAGAAACGCAAAAGAAATCTATTTCAATGAAAATTTCCCAATTCTTTGATTATTTACTCTATGCAAAATCGAAATAAACTTTTAATAAAATCTAATAAAAAAATCTCTTTCTACGAAACTCCCGATGGAATAGACTGACTCAATCTAGCCGAGGTACGAGCCAAGGGACAGAACGCGTCAGTTTACCGATGGAAGAGCGGCGTAGGTAAAATGAACGCCATAACAAATCGGCTACACAATTCATTCAACATAAAATATAATAGCCTCACCGGACGCAATTACGAACGAAATAAAAAGTATGTCCCCTAATTGTTCCTTCAAAACATGAATTAAAAAATGCTTTTATAAATAGATACCCCGCTAAATTACACGTGTTTTGGGAGAAAATTATTCATGCGCAGTTGTTGAATGTTGCAGACGACAGGTTTTCATATTTGTAAACAGAAAACCATCGACAATTGCACTTGGAATCTATCGCTAAAATTCATTGAGGTTCGCATATTTTGTTATCTTATGTCTGTAATTGGAAAGAATATGATCTCCTGGTTCTATGCATATGTAGAACACATTGAAATTAAAACAAAAACAGTCAATATAATACATTTTCCTTACCTTGATCTATCCCAAAATGTCAAAATCCGTGATGTACCTTATTCATTGAAGAGTCCAAGGAATTCCGAATGCAAACTGGCACACATTTATGGTATGAATAAAGGAAAGGTTTTTATGTCATGTGTATTATATACAAATAGATATGTGAACGTAAATGAATGAATGCTCTTTCAATTTTAACAGTTGTCATTAAATAATTTACACTAGAAAGGTTATTATGATGTCGTTCGAAATTGTGTCAGGATCTAGGTCACAGAGTGACTAGAACGGGGTCATGAAAATCTGTTCTAAGTTAAAACCCGTAACAATGCATTGAATAATATATGGGCTATGATTCAAGAGGAATATTGGTGTTTAATCTGAAATATGAACATGCAATCAGCTTCATCAATTTGGTCAAATTTATTTATCAAATGCCACGGTCAATATCATCGAAATTCTTCGTAATTGCGTCCGGTAAGGCTAACGTGTACGGATCATCGTATTATTGAAATTTTAGGACTTCGTCCTTCAAACAGGTTGCCTGTCTCATATTATTTATCAGTGACGTATATTTTACCGGAAGTGAGGTTTCTTCCTAATTAGGGAACAAATATTCATTTAATTTTTTTATTATTGCTGTCTCCACTGCATAGAAAAACATATTTATCCTCAAAGATAGGGAAAAAAACGAATCAGGACCTGTTGTTTTCAACAAAAAAGTTTGTTAGTATTGAGAAAAAGTACCGATTTTGCATGCAAGTATAAGAAATAATTATGCTTGATTTTTGTTTCGCGTGAAAAAAAAAATTCTGGTTCAGGGAAATCATACATAAAAGCTAAATGGTGGATTACCGCTAAATCCTAAAGGCAGGAAAAAATGGGACATCCTGCATGCCTGCCTATTACTTCTTTGTTAAATCTGGGAGACTATACGTAATAAAAAGAGCTTGGATATACCAAAAGGGTAATCAGACCAAAAGAAAAAGGACAAAGGGACAAACAACGATCTACAAAACACTACACAGAAAACTAAAGTTAGAGCAACACGAACCCCACTAAAAATAAAGTGCCTCGGACGGGTAAGTAGTTGGTAGCACACGCGTGTGCACCAGTCGTGTCACTCTAGTTACGGAGCCGGTAATCGGTCACGAATGAGGAAAGAACCGGGACCGACAAAGTACAACTTCGATAATATTCAGAACCACTGATGGATGAACTTTATTGGAGGAAGAAGAAGAAGAAGAAGAAGAAGACAGTGGAAAACAGTATATTACTCCCACCTTTAGTCATTCTTTATAACCATATCTACATCCTCTATATCTAAATCCCAGGAGGGGCCGTCGTGATCGTATGGTAGTTGGATTTACAACTACCTGTGTAATCGGTGCCTATCACCACTTTTAAAGTTGTGAGTTCGAAACCCGTTCATGGCGAGGTGTACTCGATACAACATTATGTGATAAAGTTTGTCAGTGACTTGCGACAGATCAATGGTTTTCGCCGGGTACTCAGGTTTCCTCCACCAATAAAACTGACCGCCACGATATAACTGAAATATTGTTGAAAGTGGTGTTAAACACCATATCCCTTAACCTAAATCCCAGGAGCTGACAGTCCTATTCTCCATGCCGAAGTGACATCACACTATGTAATTGACCAAGCAATGATTATCTTTTCAGATATGAAGAAAATATTAAGAGGTGAAGCCAAGCAAACTCGTCAAGATTTTACCATAGGGACTTGTTTTTATGTCATATAAAAAACTTCGAAATTTTTTTTTATGGATTTTACATAGACTCCAATGTATATTAATGTATTCCATATCTCCCATCAGAAGTGATAAATATTGTAAATAAAATCGCCTCTGGTCCTTGTAAATCAGATATCTAGTTTGATGTTCATGTAAAAAAAATAAAATTTTAATTTTCCATTGAAATCGAGGTAAAATCCAGAGGATTTCTGCTGCCTTCACCCGCAATCAATTATTAAATGCCCAGATGTTCGTATAAGATAATACCCTTAAATAACATACACCGATAAAAAATGTGTGCCTTAATGCTAGTATATAATCCTGTACCGTGACTGCATCGTTGGTAACCCACAGCTGATCACGCTCCTATTTACTCTCCACCAAGGCCTACGAGAGGGGGTTCAGCGGTACATCGGTCCAGACCCCGGAGAGAAAAGAAGGGGCCCGTGAATCTCTGATAACCTTTGCCATAGATGTTTTATTTTGATTTTTTTTTTTATCTTTTTTGTATTTTTAGCTCAATTTTGAGAGAAATCTTAGTCTGTCCCTGGGGTCCCAAAGCAGTCTTGTTCCGTCTTGCAAATTTTCTCTGCTCTAAACTCATGACCAGATCAATTACTCTCCACCAATGAAGAGTGGAGAGTAATTGAAATGTGATCAACTGTCGGTTACCGATGATCAACGGGCTGAAATCCTTTCCTTTCTTGTCCAAAATTTTACAATTGTAGATACCAAAACGTCTCGTATTTGATTCTGCTTCTGGTCAGGTAACTACACTGGTGATGTGATGGTTGGAACACTATTGCTTGCCTATAGCTAGAGTATGCTAGATCGCGAATTCGTGCATCGATCGGATTAAAACAAAGACTATAGAATTGGTATTAATTGCTTCTCTGCTATAAGCATAAACAGTATTACAGAGTAAGGGCAGACTCATGTTGCTTCGGAATCAGGATAATGTGTCAGAGTGGAAAGACATATTTACCTGCAGATTGTTGTTTCAGTGAGCTAGCACTATTAAAATCCAACTTAGCATATTGGTCTAGTACAAAGAAGACATCCTCATATATAACAAGTGTTAATATCAAGAAACAGACTGCTCCAAACATTGATGCAGGCCGTCATGGTCTTCATTGTATGGTAGTTGCAATTGGATTTCCTTTGCATTCAGTGCCTATCACCACTAATGTTGTGAGTTCGAACCCCGTTCATGGCGTGGTGTACTCGATACAACGTTAAGTGATAATGTTTGTCATCGACTTGCAACAGGTCGGTGGTTTTCTCCAGGTACTCTGGTTTCCTTCACCAATAAAACTGACCGCCACCATATCACTGAAATATTGTTGAAAGTGGCATTAAACACCATAACCCTAACACAAACGTTGTTTGGAAGACATTAAATATTTTATTCATTTCCTCATAGTATCAGGATAAACAATTTTGGGTTTTCACTTTGTAGATGACCATCCAATGAACATTCCTACCAAGTTTGCTTACTGTTCGCAATCTGGTTATATATATATGTCGATGTGCTGTAATATGCCTAAATGTCTTATTTGTATGCTTTATGTCTGGCTTCTATATCTAGAAAGTGCTCTTGCCACGTGTGTTCTGACCTTTGACTGATTATATTAACATTTGCATGCATGTTTGTTTTCACCATGTATTTTTTATGTGTGTCTTAACTTTGTTTTTTGTTTGTTATTAATGTCAGTTTTAAAAGCTCACAAGACCGTGTGTTATTATGTAATATTTATTCATGTATGGACTATAAATAAAGCTGTGAACTTGAACTTGGTTTCCGAGATGAAGATTAAAATGTAAAAGCTTGTGTGATGCGAACTATGACCATGACGATGGATGCAAAAACGTGATGACAAATACCTCACATTACCACTAGGGGTCACAGCAAGAAATTATATAAAAAGAACTGTAGAACAAATGTTAGGAAATATAGCTTCTCGCAAAGAGTTGTGGATGAGTGGAACAAAATACCAAAGAAAGTAATAGACTCGCAGACAATCAACACTTTCAAGAGCCAATTGAACAATCATTGGAAAAATCTGGATATAAAATTTTCACCAGATATCTACCAACCAGGAGATGAAAACAAATTATTAAGAAGGGTCCAAGGGGCTGAATAGCCCATATTCCAGACCTCGGAAACAGAGAGAAAAACTGAGAGAAATTACCCTTTTGGGTCAGGCAAGCTAAAAAATAGGTGGGGGAGGGGGAAACATATAGAACAAGAGGTATAGCCATTAATTCATTGATTCATAAATAATAGAGGTATATAGTACAAAAATAAAATGGAAGACACATAATGCTTAGCATTGGAACAAAACTTACAACTTAACAAATTCTTGCTGCTACAAAAATATACACTCATAAACAAAAAATATACTCCAATAAACAAATAATATACACCAATAAGCAAATAATATACATGTACACTCATAAACAAAAAATATACACCAATAAATATAATATATACTTATCAACAACAAAATTAGCCAGAAAATATACAATATGAACAAAATATAATCTAGAAATGCAAAATTAAAAAGTAGTTTACTTAATTCCTTGTTTTGAGTTTTTTTTATTTGGGGTGGGGGTGGTTTTTTTTTTATATCAAATCTTATACAGTATTAAGATAAGTTTGTGCAGCCATTAAGTAATGTTGATATTCTGCCAAATTTTTTTCTTCCTTCTTACATCCATCTTGGAATTATCTCGTAAACAGAATTGTTACCATGGATACCTGTAATGTAAATAAGGTATGGTTCTTTGCTTAAAGACAGGTGATATTAATTGGTTTTGGCTTGGTTGGTTTATGGTGTTTAACGCCACTTTCAACAATATTTCAGAGAAAACCACTGACCCGTTGCAAGTCACTGACAAACTTTATCACATAATGTTGTATCGAGTACACCTCGCCATGAACGGGGTTCAAACTCACAACTTTAATGGTGATAGGCTCTGATTGCACAGGTAGATGTATATCCAGCTACCATACGATCACGACCACGACGGCCCCGGTGATATTGATGATATGACATATCTCGACCAATCTAAATAGATAATATATGTAGATTGTTTTCAAATATAAAATTTAGTCATACAAAATTTAGAAAGAGGAAGAAAAGCAAGCCTCTGGTGAGCTTTTCTTTTCTCGTTTTGAGGCAAGTACAAATACATTTTAAATTTCCCCAACAATGCAAGTATAATGTGTTAATACTACAATGACAAGAAAACCATACCATACAAGCTTCAGTTCAACTTGACAAAAGGTAAGATCTGAAGAAAACCACTCGTAGTCATTGGCTGTCAGCAATTCTCATTAAATAAATAAAGATTTAAATCAAAATGTTAGAATGTATCAGATGTTAAACATAGAATATCAGCAGCTATGAAGGTTGAGACAGACATTATTGCTAATATAACAGCGAGTCTGATAGGACAAACTGCAATACTACCAAAACTGTATGTTTACACCTTCAAAACTATGCTGTTATTTTTATCAGTAATGTCATAATGCGTTTGATGTTGCACTGACCGATATTTTCCAGTATCAGAGTCATTAAGTTGATACCAACATTATCACTCTGTAAAATCCCAATTTACCGATAAAGAAACATTCTTCTATGACATGTACCCTTCCTTTGTGTATGGCTATTGATTCACGTTCAATTAAGGAATATTTTCAATTTTTGAACAGGTTATACGATATAACCTGGTTTGGGTCAGTTTACGCTTAATAAACGGTGAAGCGGTTTATGAAAATCGTAAACTGTTCCAAACCAGGTTATACAAGCATAACCTGTTCAAAAATTGAAAATATTCCTTATAATATAATTTTTACAACAAAATTTAATGATACCTCGATTTTAATTACAATTAATTCATGCGACTATTTGAATATATTGTTGGTGCATGAATATGTTGATGACGTCACAATACCAACCCAGGTTATCAAGTATAACAAAAAAAATTCCAGGAGGATCAACCAATCAGATTGCAATATTCACATCAAATTAAATTATTTTGTATTATAACGATACAATAAATTTATCAAAAAGATCAAAACAAAATACATGTACATACTTTTATTTTAATGCATAGATGAATAACATAGGATAAAGTTTACTTAGGCCAAAATAAAGTTTCTTTCCCACCCTAACAACTTTTATTGCATTTTCTAGAAGGTTTATAGTTTAATTTTCAAAAAAGGTCTATTCTTGAAAAGGTTTATTTTTATTATTATTATTATTTTTTTTTTTTATAATTTCTTGATTTCCAGATGTGATTTTAGTTACTAGACTTCTGTGCAGAAATCCACACTTATCATATCTATTTTACAATCATCCGTTTTCAGCACGTAAGCACTTGCCAAAAAACAATTCTTGCCTGCCTGGCCTACTCTAAATGCAAGGGTAGAGGTGTAAGGGTGCAAGTGTGGCCTTAAATATAAAGCATTCACCTGTACTACAAAAATTGCAACATAAACAAAATTAATTATCTATTGTACTTGGACATTAAATTAATAAAATTAGAATAAAACGATTCACACGTATTTCTGTCAGACAAGGGAAATAATCTCAGTCAGACAAGGGAAATAACCTCAGTCAGACAGGGGAAATAACCTCAGTCAGACAAGGGAAATAACCTCAGTCAGACAGGGGAAATAACCACACTATTTTTACTACCCATGAAAATCTATCACAAAATAAAAGTTGGTTTAAATTATCATACTTCTGTAAATGAACAATTCAAACAGGGTATAGTTTTATCTTGTAACATCATGTTTAGCACATACAAATGTATATCATAAAGCACTTTTAAGAGTCAGACAGAAATCTGATTCTCACATATGTTTTGAATATAATCTGCTTCTGATCGTGCTGGTACGGGGGTATAATTATATTGAATATGTCTTGATTTTTGCATGCAAATTTCATTGTTAAGTTTATACAGGATTCCGGTTTATTCATGGTTTGGTTTATACAGGCTTCCGGTTTATTTAAGGTCAAATTTATATAAAATTCTGGTTTATTCAAGGTTTGATTTAAGACAGGATTCACTATTTCTATTTAATTAAAATGCATCTTCTCACAATATGTAAATAATACAAAACCAGATTCAATTTTTACAGATATTAATAATCTAAAAGACAGTAAATGATATTTCAAGTTTGGTATGGCACCCCTTTATAGCACAGTGGTTTTGTATCACCACATTTAGCAATGGTCTCTGCCACACATAGAAAAATAGACTCCTCCCCTTTTCTGCGGGACTAAAAATTGATGTTATTTGACTGGACTTCTTTGTCGTCTACAAAATGCATTGACCCATGGGTTCTTGAATTTGTGGCTTTAAACATTACAGGCAACAATCAATGGGAAAATTGTATTTCGTTGGATTTTTATTTTCGTGGACCATGAAATCAGTGAAAACTAGAACCCCATGATAATAATAATTCCACAGTATGAAGGTGTGGCTTATCCGATATGACAGATATCTCTCATAGCGTCAATCAATGGTGTTGCAGATGTGATAGTGAAGGACGAAGGATACCCATAACCCCTTGCATAGAGACTGGTGTGAAAACAATCTGATTGAAATTTGATCTCAGCACTTGCTTCCTATTTTCTATCGCCTGTTTACTAGTCGCAGCATGAAAACGGCAACTAAAACACAACCGATAGAAAATAGGGAGCAGGTGTTGAGATCAAATTTTAATTAGATTGGTGTAAAAACAACCTCTACCAAATCATAAACAGGAAATGAGCTAAAGGGGAGACTATTCTGAATCAAGACACACAAGATTAAAACTACACATTATAATAAAATATTTACACATCAAAATAATATTTTCTGTTATAATATATATTGCACATATGGAAAATCTGTCATAATACAAATTAATTAGATACGTCATTTATTTACGATTAACTACACCGGTGTTTACGTACTCAATTGGTAAAATAATTTCAAAAATAAATAAATATATAATTATTAAAATTATTATGTAGAGGATCGATCATGTTTGGAAGTTAGCATTAATAAGATGAATGAAATAAAATATTGGAATTTTTTTAATGCCAAAAAATAATGGGATCTTAAAAATGCCAGAAAATAATGGGATCTTAAAAATCTCAATAAATAATAGGTTCTTAAAAATGTCAAAATAATAATGAGTTTTTAAAATGCCCCCAAATTAATGGGATCTTGAAAATGCCCCACAATAATGGGTTCTTAAAAATGCCAGAAAGTAATGGGATCTTAAAATTTCCCAAAAATAATGGGATCTTAAGATTGCTCCCAAAATAAGGAGATCTTAAAAATGCCAGAAAATAAGGGGATCTTAAAATTGCCAGAAAATAAGGGGATCTTAAAATTGCCAGAAAATAATGGGAGTTTGTAATACCCAAAAATAATGGGATCTAGAAATTCCAAAAAATAATGGGTTATTAAAATGCCAATAAAATAATAGGATCTTAAAAATGCTAATAAAAACTTATAAAAATACATTGTCAGTGTAATGAAGAATACATTGTGTACAATAACTTTCCTTTTTCTTTAGAGAAATCAAATAATCATATTAAAAATTAATCATTTGTTTACGTATTGGATTGCACAAAATTTAAATGTCAATTAAAACTTCTTTGATGGTTAAATTTAGTTGAAATAAGCATAAATTTATTATAATATTCAAATTACATATAAAATCAAATCTCAGTTCCGAGTTGTTCAAAAATGAAGCAAAAATTAATAGTTGCCAAGGAGACCAAATCATTTATATATTAAAACAATGAAAAACAACAAATTCCCCAGAAGTGCAACTATTTTCCTTCTATTCAAACAACATAAGATATTGGTGGAATTGTAGATACATTGTATCAATGTTTAAACTTTCTTTTCATTATAAGAACCATTTGTATATTTTAGCTTGATTTTTTTTTATATCATAGCGACATGTATGTATTTGAAGATTAAAAATCCATTTGGGTTATCTCCCCTATTTCATATTCAAACTGAAATGAAAAGAGAAACCAAGTGGTTGATTTTCTGGGGTGTACACAGACAAGTTAAAAAAAAATAAAAATAAATTGAATACAATTGTATATTTTAAGATTAAAATTAGGGTGTTTAACACCACTTTAAACTATATTTCAGCTACACCATGGTGGTCAATTTTGTTGGTGGAGGGGAAAATAAAGTACAAGGACAATATCAACTTTTTGTAATAAAGTCACCAACAAATTTGATCATATAAGGTTGTGTGATGGAGAAACTAGTAGGTCTTCTCTAACCATTGATTACATACGATACACCACACTCCCCCCTCCTCTTTAGAAAAGGACCAGATTACATATGATACACCCCACCCCTCCTCCTCTTTAGAAAAGGACCAGATTACATATGATACACACCACCCCTCCTCCTCTTTAGAAAAGGATCAGATTACATATGATCCATTCCCCCTCCTCTTTAGAAAACGATCAGATTACATATGATCCATTCCCCCTCCTCTGTAGAAAGCGATCAGATTACATATGATCCATTCCCCCTCCTCTTTAGAAAAGGACCAGATTACATATGATCCATTCCCCCTCCTCTTTAGAAAAGGACCAGATTACATATGATCCATTCCCCCTCCTCTGTAGAAAACGATCAGATTACATATGATCCATTCCCCCTCCTCTGTAGAAAACGATCAGATTACATATGATCCATTCCCCCTCCTCTTTAGAAAAGGACCAGATTACATATGATCCATTCCCCCTCCTCTTTAGAAAACGACCAGATTACATATGATCCATTCCCCCTCCTCTGTAGAAAACGATCAGATTACATATGATCCATTCCCCCTCCTCTTTAGAAAAGGACCAGATTACATATGATCCATTCCCCCTCCTCTTTAGAAAAGGACCAGATTACATATGATCCATTCCCCCTCCTCTTTAGAAAAGGACCAGATTACATATGATCCATTCCCCCTCCTCTGTAGAAAACGATCAGATTACATATGATCCATTCCCCCTCCTCTTTAGAAAAGGACCAGATTACATATGATCCATTCCCCCTCCTCTGTAGAAAACGATCAGATTACATATGATCCATTCCCCCTCCTCTGTAGAAAACGATCAGATTACATATGATCCATTCCCCCTCCTCTTTAGAAAAGGACCAGATTACATATGATCCATTCCCCCTCCTCTTTAGAAAAGAACCGTGAGCAGATTATTTGGATACTGAAATCCCTTGTTTTCGAGAAATTTGCATCCTACTTAAGAAATTATATTTAATTTCCTCCCAAAACCAAAAAAACAACAAAAAACTCAGCTAAAACACATTTTTACAAAATTTGAGAAGCGAGGATAAGCACACAGTAGCGATTTTCCTTTAATAGTCACTCTATAGTCACTCGGACAAATGATTCCGAACACATTCAGACAACATGTAAGCAGTAGACTTAAGTAAAAATTTCATTTGATAAAAATGTTTTAGAGAATATAATTCTTTCAATCCAATAATCCTTTCCTTTGCTATGAATTGAACCAGGTTTGCACGTTCCTGTTCCAGCCATATTGAAAGTCTTGGCTCTATGTTGCTTTCCCTTTGCACGTCACCCTTAAATTGACTGTCTTTTGGTCCCCATAATAAAAATTCTATGTAGCACCGTACTTGAGCTAGCGACTCTATTTTCCTCGTCTGTAGCATTCTACCGATTTTAAAAATGCCCATGTGGAACTTCCCTCCATTTGAATTAGCGCGATGATTTAAATTTTCTGCCAAATACTTTTCCATGTAACCACATATAGATTCCACTTGCGAACTGTCATGTGATTTTTGATGTGGCAAGAATGCAATTGTGTTCCCATGGCAACGACTTCCAGGAGCAAGAATAAATACATCTCTAAAATTAGCCTCTCCTAATGAAAACCCATGTTCTAAGCAGTGAGAAATAGCACTAAGTATTTGCAATACATAAAAGAGTAAAATCTCTAGATGTTCTTCGGAGGGCGTCCTTGATTCGTAGATTTTTTCAAGAGACGCCAAGTGGTTATTCATATTATCCGTAATATCGAATTGTCCTGTAGCAATAAAACACTTTGCCGAGTCAAGTTGTTTGTTGGCATACTGTAAAAGCTGGTTGGTTTTTATAAAGTCTTCTGTTAAGTAGGAGTGAGGCACCATGTCTGAGAACACTACACTGGGGTGTAACAAGCTCGGATGTTCCACAGCGCTAATATCAGGACGTGAATGGAGAAGCTGAAAATATAGATAGATATATAGAAAAGCTTAAATCTAAAAGCTTAGTTGTAATAAGATATCACGTACTGGTTATATGAATTAAACAAGGAATTCATGAATTTTAAAAAGATCTGAAAATACCAAACTAACAAAAGTATGAACACTTTATACTCGTTAAGCATATATATATTAAAACTGAAACATTTGGAAATTTCCTGATGCAGTATCTGTGGAAAATGAAAGACACAATGACTATTACCAATGCTACTGGTATCATTAAGTCAAATGCTTCAACAAGTTTTCATAAACCAATGATCATTTTTAAAAAAAGAGTTGTCTCCCTTTGCATGCAACCTGATCATAAATTGCTTAACGACTGGTTTCAATATCATTTAAGCTTAACATCAAGCATATATTTCATTAACTATTCAATTTCATGTAGCATTTGTGATGGGATAGAATTTCTGCTATAGCATTTGCACTGACTGGAACAATATTACATTATAGAATATTTGTTCCTCAAGGTACATTTAGAAATATAATGGAGTTTTCAATAATAAATTTTTACAACATTCACAAGAACTTATTATATATTAATGGTTTTGGTGCTTAATGTCACTTTCAACAATATTTCAGCTATAGTGTGATAGTCAGTTTCATTGAAAGGATGAGCATGAGGAAAGTTAACCACCAACTTCAGTCATAACTTTAGTTGTAGTTTTGATAGTAAGAAAATTTTAAATTGTTTTGTGAACAGCATTAAATATTAAAATTGTTCTGTGAACAGCATTAAATATTAAAATTGTTTTGTAAACAGCATTAAATATTCTTTGTATTTACTGTTAATTTCATGAGTTGTTTAAAATTTTCATCTGGGTTGCTAAATTAAGTCCCACACAAATTCTATAACTTAAGATGTATCAAGTACATCTATCCAATAAGTATAAAGGGCACCAATTCCTACATGAGCTAAAAATAAGCTACTGATGTATGAAGCAGTGGGAATAAATACATAAATTTCATAAAGACACAGAAAGGGGTCAGGGGAGATAATCATATAATGTCATAAACTTTAATGTTCCATTTATGTTTTTTATGACAATGCCATTATTTAGTGAGAAAGGATATGAATGTATAGAATTTGAATTTGAATTTTGTGTTTAACGCCACTTTCAGCAATATTTCAGCTACATCATGGCGACCAGTTTTAGTGGTGGAGGAAGCCGGAGAGAACCACCGACCCTGGGCAAGCAACTGGTAAACTTTATCACTTGCGGCTGCGAGTCGAGTGCACCCTTTTTTGTAATTTACAAAGCTGGGCGCGAACCCACGCTATATTGGTGCTAGGCTTGTATGAGTTGTTAGATCCAACGACCTAACTCATTGAGCCACTCGGGCCCCTTTGAATGTATAGATGTAAAGGATCCCATTAACAGGTTTAACCCTGCCATATTTTTATGCCTGTCCCTAGCCAGGACCTGTATTTCCAACGTCATATGTTGTGGTCTTCTATATTTGTGTTCATTGGTTTGAGACAAGAAGACGGTTGTTTGTTTTTTTTCCCATGTACTGTTTGAATTGTTGATCATCACTGCTTAAAAAACATGTAGATATCTAATTAAGTTCCCATGATCTGTTTCTGGAATAATCTTTATCAGGTATGCTCATACTCAAACGATTAGAAAGCCAAATACCGGGTATTTCAAGTCTTTGGGAGCAAGAAACCCAAGAGGCCTACACAGCATAGCCAAAATCGGCTAAGGTCACAGCATAGCCAAGATCGGCTAAGATCACAGCATAGCTAAAATCGGCCAAGATCACAGCATAGCCAAAATCGGCCAAGATCACAGCATAGCTAAAATTGGCTAAGATCACAGCATAGCCAAAATCGGCTAAGATCACAGCATAGCCAAAATCGGCCAAGATCACAGCATAGCT
Organism: Bathymodiolus septemdierum; assembly: GCA_963383655.1. Classification (NCBI taxonomy): domain Eukaryota; kingdom Metazoa; phylum Mollusca; class Bivalvia; order Mytilida; family Modiolidae; genus Bathymodiolus; species Bathymodiolus septemdierum. The sequence continues at coordinate 47,675,105 of OY726527.1, forward strand.
AAAATCGGCTAAGATCACAGCGTAGCCAAAATCGGCTAAGATCACAGCATAGCAGTGCCTGAAATGGACGGTCGCCCAGTCGCCAAATGCGACTAATATCTTATTCGGGGACCAAAAGCTGCTCCAAATTAGGTAGTCACTGGCCCAACAAAAAACGCTTGGGCGATTGCCTAAAAGTCCGTTAAAAATAGTTGTTTTACCGAAACCGGACATAAAACTGTAACTTCAACGGTAGATAACTCTTCTGTTCTAGTCGAAAATGGTTTGTTACGAGCACAGCGATTGGTCCAAATACATTTTTGTAGCCAATGAATACACAGCTAATGTAATTTACTGTTCTCCCCAATTATGTATTTTTATCGAGCCAATCAATACACGTTTTCATGTAATACACAAGTATTTACTATATATTAGAAAAGAAACGTGTTTTTTTGTTTCTTTATGATTTAATTATTAAAATTGTTAAAAATCACGGACGAAGTGGAAAGTTGTGAACAATAAAGAGAATTCTGTCAACTTATAATGTTTGCAATCTGGTATCTTCCACGGTTCGGAAATTTATTCATTCAATCTGCTGCAAAATGTACATGTACGAATTTCATTTTACAGAAATCGGAAATCTTTTTGTGTCAATCCTTAGGTAATCATTGAAAAACGTTTCCCCAACAACGGAGAGAAAATCGTTGACAGTAATGTCAAACTACGGAAACGATCTGGCTTGTCACTTATTTCAAACTTTTCATAGTTCATGTACACGGCTACATTTTAATGACAATTGGGAGTGGTTTACTTTTTTGGAACCAGAACTTTTGTTTACAAATTAAAAAATAACAGGAAAAGTTAACAGTTGTTTATATAACAGAAAATGACAGCACCGTTTGTTATTTCAACAAAGTGAGATACTTGTTTGGAATGAATAACCAACTGACATTACCCTGAACTGAGAGGTTATTTTATTTTAAAATCACTTCAAAGTGGATTGAAACAAGTGATGTCACTCTGGGGAGTGCAAGAGCGGTCCTTGTAGTGGCATTAGTCTACTCTTTTCCGGATGTCTTTAATGTGATCATGGCATTGATTTCCCCTTACACAAACCAGCCTTTATTGTCCCCTTCTGATGGACTAGCTTCGTTTCTTAAGACCACCCTAGCCAATGGCGTCAAGGTTGTCAAAAAGGTTATAACAAGTAAATTCAGGTTTCATTTGATAGCAATATATACATTGGGGTGTTTTCGCAATTTCAGCTGCACACCTGTACCTGAAAGAATGAATTTTAATGTTAATATTGATAAAAAACAATTAATCTGAAAACTGTTTATATATTGATATCTGATGTCTTTTTTTCATAAAAAAAAATGTCACAAAATGTTTGGGCCACCATTATGCCATTTGGACCAGTGACTGATTTTTTACTGGCCCAAAAAAATTGTTTAGGGTCAGCCTTAGGCTGGCCCTCATTTCAGGCACTGCATATACAAAATCGGTTAAGATTACTTGCGTCTTTCTTTCCATAAACTACATGCTTTTTTCAATAATCTTTATCAGGTATGCTCCTAGTCAAAAGATTGGAAAGCCAAATATTTAAAGTTTTTAGGAGAAACAGAACGAGACAACCCGCACCAAATAGTCAAAATATGCTTTAAGGTCACCTAAGGTTTCCTTTTTCAATACAACATTATGCTATAAAGTTTGTCAGTGACTTGCAACAGCTTAGTGGTTTTCTTCGAGTACTCCCGTTTCCTCCACCAATAAAATTTACCGCCATGATATAACAAAAAAATTGTTGAAAGTGGCATTTAACACCATAAACCAATGAAACTAAATAATTTTTAGCAGGTACGCCCAAAGTGAAAAGCCAAATATTTAAAGTCTTTAGAATCAAGAGAAAGAAACAGCCTGCACAAAAAAGCCAAAATAAGCTACGGTCACCTGTGCGTTTCTTTTCTTAAGCTATAACTACTTACTTACCATTAATTGACAACTGCACTGATTTGACCTTAGTTTTGCATTGTAAACAATACATCTTTCTGATTTATGTACTGGTTTCCCATAAATGTCAAAATCTCTCCATTTTAAAGGACCAGCAGAACCACTAACACTAAAATTCACACTATCCTTCTTAAATTCTTTTTCGTAATGTGCATAAATTTCCCTCAGCGTTTGTAAATTAGCAGACGTTAGGAGATTTACAGTTTCACGGAGTTGCGATTCATTTAACGACATCCCAATTGACGGGCGATTCATGGCGATGTATGGCTGTTCAAACACAGAACTGTCAATGGCTTTCGGTCTTCTTCTAGGTATAGGACGAGGACGGTTTAATGAACCTGATGCAGATGACGTATCTGATTCAGTGAATGACGAAGATGGTGAGACCGTTACATTTCTAGCGATGTAACTTTGTAATTCCGTTACATCCGTTTTCATCGACTCCTCGTCAAAATCATCATCGTCTATTTGATCTCTTTCATTTCCATTTATTTCTTCATAAATCGGTTGTGAAGCCAAAATAACATTTCTACTTTCTTTGACAGGAGAGTTCTCTTTAATACTATTTTTATTTACGTCCTTTTTCGCCTTTTTTGACGAATCAATGGAATTATTAGTCCGTACAGGTTCCAAGTACCCTTCTGATGACACTGGAATATCATCGACGGTTTTTTCCGACAAAGGATCATACATGTGAGTCTTGGTATTTACGGTATCACCTTTTCCAGGGGGTGGCGGTGGAGCCTCCTTTGGCACTATGGGTTCGTAAAGATTGTCTAATGATCCAAGGGGAGAGAAATCTGGCCATTCATCATATTTATCATTGGTCGACCCTGAAGAGGTGGAGCCACCTATAATATAAAAAATATTTAAAAAAATCACTTATTAAAATTCAAGATATGTTTACTTCTACAAAGAAATTCTAGTGAACAAGTGATTGTGCTTAATGCCACGAGAGCTATTTTTCAGCCATATCATGGCGAGAACAAGTTAAATTTCGATGAGATGATGATTTTGTTGTCTGCTTTGTACTAGACCAACACGCTTAGTTGGATTTTTATAGTGATAGCTCACTGAAAAAAAACAGTCCTAAGGTAGGCATGTTGCACCACTCTGTCACATTATCCTGCTTCCGAGCCTGAACCAGTCTATGCTCTTACTCCTTAATACTCTGTGCTTGTGGAGAAGAGCCAAAAACACAAATTTTATAGTCTTTGACCAGACCGAGGCTCGAATCCATGTTCTACTGCATTTGAGGCGAACTGATCATTACATAACCGATGCAGTGTCTTTAAGAGACTTATCATATTAGCATGAGAGACTACTGAATGATACAGAGAAACATTTTATTGTAAATCAGACGAGAATTTTTGACGAAAGGTTTCTTACTTTATCATTTTTATTTAAATTATATTTTGTGGCCGAGCATAATTTTTTAGAATTTTTTTTGGGGGATTATGGATCATATTAAGATTATTAAGATGATTTATTTGACAATAAAAAGTACTGCACAGTATTTGAAATAAACAGCTGTTATTGAGAGTTCAGAGAGGTTAGAGTTAGAATTATGGTGTTTAATGCCACTTTCAACAATATTTCAGTTATATTGTGGTGGCCAGTTTTATTGATGGAGGAACCGGAGTACATGGAGAAATCTGCAGACTTGCCGCAAGTCACTGACAAACTACTTTATCATATAATGTTGCATCAAGTACACCTTGCCATTAATGGAATTCAAACTCTTTAGTGGTGATAGGCACCGATTGCATATGTAGTTGCATATCCAGCTACCATACGATCACGACCATGACGACCTCATCACAAGAAGGAAATAGAGTTCAGAGGATAAAGTTGTACAGTAAAACCTGTCTCAACAAAACCCTGAAAACAAATGGAGATCTGTATAAACTGAACTTTAAATAAAGTCTGAATATACAAAATCTTTGTTAATTTAACCAGTAAAAACGGAACAAGTGTCTATTCTAAACACGAAAATCAGTTTATACAGGTTTCTGGTTTATTCAGAGTTCAGATATGGCACTAGTGGAGCCGGAACTTCCTACCCTTCTGGAGCACCTGATTTCACCCCCGGTTTTTAGTGGGATTCATGTTACTCAATCTTAAGTTTTATATGTATGTTTTGTAAATCGTTGTTTGTCCTTTTCCTTTTTGCCATTGTGCTATCTGTCCTTCAATTTACAGATTCTGATTACCTCTTTGGTATCTTCAAATTCTTCTTAAACAGGTTTCACGTTGTATATGACAAAAGATTAATTCGTACCTGAGACTAATGAATGATCCTCTCCTATAGTTATTGTATTTCTACGACTGACAGGAAAACTGTTACCACATGGATCTGTTATCATCTGAAATGTATCGGTTAAATTGATTTTTATATAATATTTAACATCCATAACGAAATGTTTCAATATTTAACATCCGTCACAAATATTTCTTATAGACATGTCCCTCCACGTTAACACAGACACATTATCCTGATTCTAGCCTTTGTTCTTACTCCTTAATGCTGCGTTCCTAGAGAAGAAGTAACAAATACCAAATGTACAGTACAGTCAGAGACATACCATGATAAATCACAACTTCAGTGTTAGCACTAAAAAAAGAGGTTGTTTAATTTTTTACTTAGAGGTAATACAAGACAAGGACCTGACTTTAACTGCACTTCTCCAAAAATAGCAATAACATCTTAGCACTAAAAATAAGGGTCACTCGGATTATCGGAATCAGGATAATGTGTCAGAGTGAGGTGAAATGACTATCCATGGACTGTTGTTTCAGTAAGCTAGCACTATAAAAATCCAACTAAATGTGTTGGTCTAGTATAAAGCGGACTCATCATCTCATTGAAATTAACTTGTTCTCGCCATGATATAGCTGAAAAAAATTGCTGAGTTGGCTTTAAACAACAATCACACAATCACTCACTCTAACACAGGTATTTGTTTGGCCTTAACATAACCAGAATGATCAATGGTATCTATTACCCATTTCCTGAAGCAATGTCATAAGACAAGTTGAGATTTAATTAGAAAGTTTCTTGTAGAAACCCGAAGCTAAAATAATCAGAAATAGGAGACTACAATTTCCATTTACCGAGATATTATTGATGAAAAATATCTGAAAAGAACACGAGAGATATATAATCTTTGGATATGAAATATCTTTGTAATACTTAATGTACTGTATGTATGTATCAAAAACTTGGCGATTTTCGCATTACTCTTTTTTTTTCAATTGGAACATTTCGCTTAAATATAATTTTTTAGGCACTAAGAAATCATTCTATTGTATTATTTGTTCCAAAAAGTATTGATATACAAAATTGTTTAACATATTTCTGTTGCACTTGGAAATTTGTCACATTTACAGTTAATAACATGAAGATATTGAAGATCAGGGTGGTGTTAAACGCTACTTTCAATAATATTTCAGCTATATCGTGGCAGTCAGTTTTCATACAAGCCTATCACCAATACGGCGTGGGTTCAAGTCCGGCTTTGTAAATTACAAAAAAAGGTGCACTCGACTCGCAGCCATAAGTGATAAAGTTTGACAGTTGTTTGCCCATGGTCGGTGGTTCTCTCCGTGTACTCCGGCTTCTTCCACCACTAAAAATGGTCGACATGATAAAGCTGAAATATTGCTGAAAGTGGCGAAACTGGAGTACCCAGAGAAAACCAACGACCTGGCGCAAGTCACTGACAAACTTAATCACATTATCTTGTATCAAGTACACCTCACCATGACTGAGATTTGAGCTCACAACTTTAGTGGTGATAGGCACTGATTGCACAGGTAGTTGTAAATCCAACTACCAAAGGATCATGCCCATGACGGCACCCTGCCTGATATGATGGGTGGCCTTTGGTGAGTAAGCCTTATAAGAGCGGGGACTACTACATGTACTGTATATCGTGCTAACCTTACTAACTAAGCTACTTACAACAGGTCCAGAGATATCTGATAGGTCTATCTTTCTGGGCTGTAAATCGCTACCTTGTGATGTATTTTCACTAATAGATTTAGTCCTTTTAACACTAGACTGAGGTCTAGCTGGTGCTTTAGATTTTCTATTCAGTTTCCCGAGGAAGCTTCGTCTAGTTTGAGCTTTATTTGGTAACTCTATTTTCTCAACCTGTTTCACTTCTTGTTGACTAGAATCAGAGTTCTCTCCCTTTACTTCAGGGATTGTCTCATTTACCACTGAACTGTCATCTTTAATAGAACACATGGATGCAGTCATAGGCGATGGCGGAGGCGGCCCCAATGAAGACTTACGGTCCTTTACTGACAGATTTTCGTCTTTAATGGAAGTTGTTGATGTTGTCATTGGAGATGGCGGTGGAGGTCCAAGAGAAGATTTACGATCTATTGTGTTTTTCGGTGATGCATTTTCTGATGAACTTCTAGAAATGGGTTTCGGTGAAATGCATTCTGCACCATTTTTACCTGCTGGCTTTTGTTCAGACATACTTCTTGCCAATGCGCCATCCATACTAGGTTTCGGGGAAACCGTTACTTTTGATTGTTCAATATTTTTACTAAGCCTCATTTCAAGCTCCTTTGTAAATAAAGAGTGTCTATTATCAGGTCCAGATACTGGTATAACAGCTGGTCTAGAGGGCGCTGTGCTCCGTTTTGGACTTTTTGCCCTTCGCCTTATCACAACCTCATCTGCATTATGCTTAGGACTACTTTCATCAACATTACTCAGACTACTTTCACTTGTCTTCCTACTCTGTCGTGGTGAATTTTTACCACTGTCGGTAGATGATAATTGAGGACTAACAGTCGGTTTGTTTGGATTTGGTGGTGGTTTAGGTCTTGTCTGTGGTCTAGGCGGGGGAGCTGCCTGTGGCTTCACAATAGGTTTTTTCTCCTTGACAATTTCCGGTATTTCCTTAATAGGCTGCTCCATTACTGTTTTTAAGTCTTTTTTATCAGAGTTAGGAGAATTTTTTCCATTTTTAACTAGTTTGTTTTCCTCGTCTTTCGATTCATTAAAAGATTCTGACATATACATTATAATACTGGTTCTTGGTCCACGTGGATTCGTTGGGACTGGTTTAGATTGGTGAGATTTCGTTTTTTCCGGTTTCTGGTCAAGGTTCGTATCTTTCTGTTCTGGACTAGTCTCCTTCTGTTCGGTACTATCTTTAGTCTGATTAGTACTACTTCCTGGTTTTGATTCATCACTTCCTGTGGATTGAGAACTTTCACCCGACGATGTTGATATACTAGATATTTCAGTGGTTTTAGACAAATTTGATTCACTATTGACTAGATTCTGATCAGAAGAATTATCCACAAAATCTCGTCCACGTTTCAAAATATTGCGAAAGAACCCAGATATGCCACGTTTTTGCTTATTTTCAACTTTTGTTTTTGACGGTTCTGCAGTTTCCTCGAACACATTTGTTGAACGTTTCGGTGACAACGGCCTTTCTTGTCCATGATCTATTATAGATTTACAAACCGTCACCATACCAAATTTTGGTTCTATCAAATTCTGATCAGCAGACAAACTCTTTTTCAACACAGAATCATTTGAATCCTTTTTGTCTAATTTTGATTGGCTAGTTTGAATTGGCAATGTTTTTGAGTGGTCATTCTGAAGTGGAGATGTTTTTGATTGGATTGCATGAATGGGTGGTGGTGGAGGTGAAGTGGGGGGTTTAGGTGCGGGTTTCTTCTTCTGTTTTTTAATGATATTGGCAAGAGTTACATTAAATTCTTTAGTAGATTTAATACTTCCTTTCAAAGCTTTAATATCCTCGGGACGCAACGTTGGAGGTCCACTACTATTTTTATCCCTTTTCAGAGTTATCGGTAAATCCGGAAATATTTCATGGTCCTCAATTCCACGGAATGAATCACTATCGCTATACTTGGCAAGTACATCATTGAGCATGTCCACTAGTTGCATACCAGCTTGAGACGAGTCTAAATCTAAATCGTCAAGAAATCCATCAAAATAATCTTCTTCTGGGTCAACTTCATTCTGGTCTTGAACTGTTTCATTTGAGGTTGTTTGCACATCTTCAAATTTGGAATATAAAACCTCATTAATGTCTAAAAGTTTATACGGCGAGGAAGATTCATGATCGCTATCATTTGCTTCACCATCTTTTCCCTCTCCCGATCTAATAGACGACACTGAATTTAATTTACTTCTCGTCATATCGGACGTTAAATCTTCATCATCAAACACATTGTCGATATAACTTTTCTTTGACGATTTTGATCTCAATGGGAATGTACCGTAACGTTTTGGAATTATTGCATCACAGTCTTTTAAGTCTTTAAATCTATCGGCCTTCCATAACGACAAAATTTTAACATCTTCAAATTCCCTGCTTGTATTTCTCCCTAAATCCTTAGGTTTTGAACTATCGTTATTTAGATTTTTTACTTCGGAATTCCAAATTGTATTTTCTAAGGCTAGTAAAACAAAAGATCGTTCATCTTCAGTAAAAGATAGCTCTTCTACGACTGAATCAGTGTCCGATGTATTTTCATTTTCGTCATCGGAATATAAATTAGCTAAACCTCCATCATATCCAATCACATCAGGCAAATTGTTTCCAAAATGAACAGATGTACCTTTTGAATGAGAATTATTTCCCTTTAAAGAACTCTTCAATAAAGTTTCAGAATTTTTCTTATTTTCACAACTTCCTTTATTAATACTATTCTTATCATTAACAGATTTTTCTTTTTCATTACTTCCAAATGTTTTGATAATCACAGATGTACGTTTTTTCGGTACGGGAGAATTTCCTTTCACTGCTGTTGCGGAGTGCTCTCCCCTTGAGCGCTGACAGTTTGAACACAGATCTTTCCTCCAAGCATTCTGGGTAAAATCCGAACATGCAGCGGACATTACGCTGTCAACTATCTGCACCATTTAGACATTGTAGTCCCTGAAAGTGAAAAGAAATATTTCAAAATGAATGGAAAGTTGTTTTTTTTTAAATTATGATATCAAAAGATCAAAATTCTCTGTTGACATAACAATAACACTACAACTAAGGTTATCTGAACAGAAATCATAGTGTCTACAGATGGACGATGACGAGTGACCTATATTATGGCAAGAACAAGTTAATTTTCTATGAGATCCACTTTGTACTAGACCAACACGCTTAGTTGGATTTTTTTAGCACTAGCTCACTGAAACAACAGTCCGCGGATAGACATGTCGCCACACTCAGACACATTATCCTGATTCCAAGCCAACCAGTCTTTGCTCTTTCTCCTTAATGCTAAATGAATTGTGGAGAAGCAACAAATACCAATTTTATAGTCTTTGGTTTGACCCGATCGGGGCTCGAACCCATGATCTACCGCACTCGAGGTGAGCATGTTAATCATGATGACAACAGACACATAAGATAATACGACCGCAAAATTAACACACACAAAAACGGAAGAAAGATACAAAAAATGTATGCGTAACTAGAGGCTCAGCCCACTGAGCCTGTGTCGCTCACCTTACATTCTGCTTTGAGGAAACTTAATACAGAACCTTCCATAGGTGCTTCCCACCAAGTTTCGGTTCAATTGGATAAGCAGTTAGAGAAGAAGATTTTTAGAAATCGACAAATCAGAAACAAGAATTGCCTGTGATGGCCATGTTTGTTAACGGATGGGAACTAAATGCGCAATCTTTATAGAGGACCTTCCAAGTTTCGATTCAATTGGCCAAGCGGTTTCAGAGGTGACAATTTTTTAGAAATCAACCAATCAGAAACAAGAATTGTCTGTGGCAGCCATGTTTGTTAACGGATGGGAACTAAATGCGCAATCTTTATAGAGGACCTTCCAAGGATGCTTCCTACCAAGTTTCGATTCAATTGGCCAAGCGGTTTCAGAGGAGACAATTTTTAAAAAAAAACAACCAATCAGAAACAAGAATTGCCTGTGGTGGCCATGTTTGTTAACGGATCTAAACTAAATGAGCATTCATTATAGAGAACCTTCCAAGGATGCTTCCTACCAAGTTTCAATTCATTTGGCCAAGTGGTTACAGAGGAGAAGATTCTTTAGAAATCAACCAATCAGAAACAAGAATTGCCTGTGGCTGCCATGTTTGTAAACGGATTAGAACGAAATGAGCAATCTTTATGGAGGACCTTCCAAGGATGCTTCCTACCAAGTTTCGATTCATTTGGCCAAGCGGTTTCAGAGGAGAAGATTTTTTAGAAATTAACTAATCAGAGACAAGTATTGACTATGGTGGCCATGTTTGTTAATGGATCGGGACAAAATGAGCAATCTTTAGAGAGGACCTTCCATAGATGCTTCCTACCAAGTTTCACTTCATTTGGCTGATGGGTTTCAGAGGAGAAGATGAAAATGTGAAAAGTTAACGGACGACAGACGACGGACGCCAAAAAATGAAGACATGTACTTTTTGTTCTTTGGTACTCTTTCCTATCATTAATAGTAGCTTTCGTGGTTAGTCAAATTTACGATCTGCCGCTGCAACCAGTGCAAATCACCACTTGAGTTGCGAGTTTGATTCACACACGTAGGACGTGAACTCTATATACAACTTTATGTGATCAAGTTTGTCGAGGTTTTTACTCTGTACTCTCCAATAAGCCCTGACAACCACATGAGTAAAATATTGTTGAAAGTGGTTTAAAACATCCATTAAATCTACTGCAACCCAACTTTTAAACCATCTCTTAACCAACCCAAATACCGTGAACCTTATGATCGTCAGGATTAGAAGCATGACAATCGTAAAATTTGAAGCGCATAGTCATGCAGAAAATTTCGGTTTTTTTAGCTTTTGATTCATATTATATTTCAATTTTCTTTTTAAATGTTCAATTAACTAAAAAAATTTAAAACACGATAAATTTTATATATATTTAAAATTTTCTTTTCATAATTTCAATGTCAAGTAATTTATAATTATTTTTGGGGTTTCTCGTCAATGGAAGAAGATAATATAAATTTAAATATCGCTCTTTAAAATTTAAATTCTCAAGGGAATAATAATAAAATCACCTCTCAAATACAATAAATCATATCTAGGAATGTCAGCAGTCATACACATGTACGTGCATTTGTTTCTGTGATTTTTCGAATCGATTGATTTTGGGACATTGGAGCTTTGTCTAAATTTGGGTTTATACAGAATTCCATTTTACTAAGGGTTCAGTTTAGACAGGTCAGGTTTTGGGTTTATACAGGATTCCATTTTATTAAGGGTTCAGTATAGACAGGTCAGGTTTCACTGTATACAGATAGTGAAAGAAATTATTTTAAAATAACTGTCAATGATTTTTGGAATTGAAGTGATATTTCACTTATTGGTATAGATTTTTCGGATAATATCAACATCTGTTTATCCAAAATAAATTCTACCTTGTATATTTGTCATGCATGTCAAAGCATGGAATAAAAGAAATTATGTCAGTGTTTGATAAATTCTGCAGCAGCCGCTGTTTAAACCATGTGTTTACCAGTAATTAACAAGCAAAAACCAGCAGGCTCTTTTTCATCTTTTTTGTCAAATAATCATTTTTACTATCAAATTGTAAAATCATGCATTCACCAGTAATTAACCAACAAAAACCAGCATCCTTTGTTTGATCATTATTAGTCAAATAATCAATCTTTTTTTTTTAATTGTAAAACCATGTGTTCATTACAATAACTCACCCACATCTAAATAATTTAGTTCATAACAAATTAACTAAAATAACATCATAACAATAATTCTAACTCCCAGACATTATAAGTCATACAAATCAATCAATTCCATCTTTTAAATTTTCTTTTGAGAAAAAAAGGGGGGCTCAAAAAGGGATATATATTTTTTGTTGTAATTAAAGTATTCTTAAACTATTCATAATACTTTAACCTACAGATTGATTGATAATTTATTTTCTGATAGTAATATGTATTTTTTACTCTCAAAATATTGCAATAACACAGAAAATTAGTGATAGAGCAGGTGGTTTCTGAATGTGTGTAACATTTTCAAGGGGACATAACTCTGTATAATATAATGTAAGGGCACATTTTTTAGTTTCTGTTTCTGGTACAAAATGTATGTGTAGAATCCAAAAAAAGGCTTTTATAAATTGTAAGAGAGAGAACGCCGGTTTTATGGGCTGTATTCCTGCAGGGCAGGCTTGAATGCCTCTACGGAATCTGCACACACGACTTTGTCTGGCAGTTGGTTCCTGGGTGGACAATTGTTCCCACGAAGAATGAATGCTTAGATTGCTCTGTATTACAGTCTGGGACCTTGAGGGCCTTTGAGTTCTTTATTAAGCGTCTTTCTATGATATTTGTCGTTTCACAGTCTTTATACACTTTGGCTTTAATGTTCCTCTTAGGTTTGGCTGTTGTGACGAAGTCAGCAGTTGGTAGTGCCGGTACCAACCCCTCAACCACCTTATACAGCAGGATCAGGCGGAGACTGTGTCGTCTTTCTTCTCGAGTCTCGAGTTCTAATTGTCGTTTCAGTCTTTATACACTTTGGCTTTAATGTTCCTCTTAGGTTTGGCTGTTGTGACCAAGTCAGCAGTTGGTAGTGCCGGTACCAACCCCTCAACCACCTTATACAGCAGGATCAGGCGGAGACTGTGTCGTCTTTCTTCTAGAGTCTCGAGTTCTAATTGTCGTTTCATGGTGGTGATTGATCCTGGCCCCCGGCTCCTATAGTCCTTTTTTATGAAGCATATTCCTTTGTTTTGGATTCTTTCTATTTTATCTATATCCCCTTTTAGGTATGGGTTCCAGATGGTTGCTCCATACTCCATAGTTGATCTTACGAGGGATATATAGGCTGTCTTTCTACATGTTTCTGGAACATTTCTTAGATTTCTCACATAACTCTGAATAATATAATTTTAGGGGTAGATAACTCTGAAAAATTTACACCTGTCTGATCTTCATTGGACAATGTGTGTTTAATACTACTTTAAACAAGAACAGTAATTCTGGTATACTATATAGATCTATGGTGCTTAATGCCACTTTCAACAATAATTCAGTTGTATCGTGGCAGTCAGTTTTATTGGTGGGAGAAAACTGGACTATTCGGCAAAAATCACAGATCTTTAGAGATCAAGAATTGCAAATAAAATTATCTTAATAAAGATGTAGATATCTGATATAGTGTTTCAGTGTGTACAGTATGTTTCTAAAATAATCTTCATCAGATACAATCAAAGTCAAAAGATTGAAAGCCAAATAATTTAAAAGGAGACCAAGAAATCCAAAATAACTCATAAAAACAAGATGAACTGTGAGCTAATGCTCACTTATGATACCCCCGTCACCCGCATATATGTTCAATGTGTATAAAAACCAACCAAGTCGACAAACAGGAAGTAGGAATGCGACAGGTCTAAAAATGCTTCCCACGATATGGGGTACCTATATGAAGCTTGTGACCAAATATCAGATTTCTGCCATCAATTGAAGAAGTTTACATACTATAACGAAGAAGAAGAATAGATGCTGAGAAAAATGCGACGAAAAATATCTTGGGACGGACGGAAGAACAGACAGATGGAAGGACAGACAGATGGAAGGACAGACAGAGGTAAAACAGTATACCCCCCTCTGCGGTGGAGCGGGGGTATAAATATGACTTACAAGTAATTAAATATTAATTACGAGGGGTATTTTATAGATAACATGGTGCATGCACCAGTAATAACAAACCTGAAATTATCCCTACGATTCATCAACAACTCCAGAGCTCAGGCAAGTACAAGAAATCGTTAAAAACCTTGGTACTATATTGTTAGAGCTAATAATTATGTATAAATTGACATCATTTCAAAAATTACATCATAAATCAATATCACTCCTTTTTATCATAAATAGACTAGTCCATGTTGGTAAACATTATGTAATGACATCACAAATAAAACCAATCAATAACCTTTAATAAGGGTAATCAGGACAGAAATAGACCAATCAATATTAAATTCCTGTTATTTAATCTCTAGACAATTATAGTGGATTATGGTGGATTATAATGTTTCTAACACTACACATGACATACATCTCCTAGCCAATACATCTAAAATGTCTGTAAAAAAAATTTAAACTCATACTATTTTATAACTCCCTTTTTTTTCTTAATTTTTTTCTTTTACATCAAAGTTCATGAAATTCATCAGTCCTGCAAAATTAATGGGTAGATTTTGCCAAGGACTGACACAAGATTGGTATTTTTCAATAGAAAATTAATAAGGACTGACATTTTTTTCACTAGGACCGCTAAACTCATATACAATTTCGTGAACCCTGTTACATCCTTCTCCAATTCTCATTTCTTCTACTTTAAACTAATAACTAAACTTTAATAAAAAAAAAAAATGCATAGAATTTCTTATAAAACAATATGATCTTGAATCAAAATACTATATCATTTTTTTTTATGGAAAAATCATATTTGTTTTTTCTCAATATTTCTTTTACATCTTTCAACAAGTTCAAATTCTTCTACTCTGGAATAATAAATTTCAACATTGCTTTGTTTCTGAAATATTGTTTTCAAGAAAGATAACATTTCAAAATAATTAGACTAAGAAGTTAAGAATAGTACTCTGTCACCATTTTTTTAAAAACATTTTTTAAATCAAAATGAACCATCGATTAATCAAATATTAATGATCATCAAAAAAAAAAAATTCATGACATTTATAGTACATGTTAAATGTTTGATTGTTTTAATACAATTCAAAAGAATTAAATTAAATTAAAATTTATTCAGGTTTAAAATTATACTGGGTACTTTCTTTTCATACTCACGTAAACATTTTTATAGTATTAATAACGATAAAAATAATTTAAAAAAAAATAATGAAAAATTAATTTTATGAGGGTGACACTGCAAGTACAAACTAATCTTCTCAGGGGCCCTCAATTACGAAAACAATCTTATAAGTAAATATAGTGACACAGGTTAGTTGGTTTGGTCTATGTAGTTTAACTCCACTTTCGTTGCGAGTTCGAATCCCGCTAATGTCGAGGTGTATTTAATACAACATACATACATGTAATGTAATAAAGTTTGTCAATGACCTGCAACAGGTCAGTGCTTTCCTCCACCGATAATACTGATGCCAAGATATTACTGAAATATTGTTGAAAGTGGCGTTAAACACCATAACCCATAACCCTTGAACTGATCTTTAATTGTTTGTTTTTAAGTCTCGTCTATTCCTTCAAATTTTATTGAAATTTTTAACTTTAAGTCACATGATTTTAAACAGCTGTTTCTTGTTCTAGTTATTGCAGGTATAATTACAAAAAAAAAAGCTTATGCCATTGAGAAAAATTTTCTAATAGTGCACACTAATAAGCCTGATTGAAAAAAGCAAAAAGTCAGTTAATTATACAATTATTATGCATGACGAATATCTTTTGTTGCCATACATTTGTGAACTGAATTACCTGGTTGAAAGTTGTCGGATCTTTTGCAGAATGGATATGAATTGAAATAAATGTGCATGTATATGCACATGTATATCATTAAAACCTGTTCATGCGGTCACCTCTATTAAGTAGTCACCTGTTCTTAAAAGGTCACTTTTTTCATATGAATTGAACATCTTTTAAGAGGTCACCAGTCTGCAAAGACCACATTTTCTTCGTCTCAAAGATGACCTCTTAATACAGGTTTGATTATATCATTAAAACCGTTTAAAATGATAAACCATTTATATACATCTTTTAAAATTCAAAATATGATTGTGGCGATTGTCACTGTAGCATTTCCTCAACAAAAGCTTGTTATCTTAGTTCTGATTTTGTGCTAAATATTCTATTGAACTTTTTAAAGAGGTGTACTATAAAACTATACCAACTGGTATCAAATTAAACAATTAGCACAAAGGTGGTACCAGATGTAATCTGCTGTATTTTTTTGATCTCTTAAAGAGATGGGAGGGGGAAGCACAAAATTAATGAATGGCTAAAAAAAATCTTCATAAATGTTTTAAATTTTTCAAACACAGGATGCACAAATGATAAAACTAAGATCTATTTTCGCTCGAATGAGAAGGGGGGAGGGGGAATAATCTATGAAAAAAGGAGGAATTTGTTACGAACTGCTTTGTGTCAGTGGAAATTCCAGTTATCTAATTTAATGAACTTGTTTAAATAAATTTCTCTTCGAGGCATTAACATAAGATTTAGATTGTCACCCTTGATCAATATTAGTCCTTATAATTTTGTTTTAAAATCTGATAAAAGAGAGGTGGGTCCAAACCATTAAAACCACCTCTTAAATTAAAAATTTGTCATCTATTTCAAACCTATTTGTGCCAATGACTCAATTCTATCCATCTTAAAATCATTTAAATAATAAAAAAAAAAAAAATCATTACATCCACATAAATATCGCCTTTCTAAATTTTTAACAAACCTTCTATGTTGAATCTTGTATTCCAAATATTACGATTTAAACACAAGAAACAGTATTCAAATTCACAGAAATATAAAATACTATTATGATTAAGAAATCAATCTATCTCACCAGAAGCTTAACAAATGTCATTCAGATGCTGATGCTGAAAGAGTTCTCATGATCCAGAATCACTTATTACAGTAGGGCATATTATTGATTCAATATGGCTGCCGCTAGTTAACAATATTCAATAGATTGATTTTCCTCAATGGAAAAAGATATGAGAAAAAACAAATTATCAGTTATTAGCTAAGAATCCATATTGAAATTTTCCTTCTCAGAAAACTAGAAATTATTTCTATTGGATATTGATGTAGGGGGGGGGGGGGGGGGGGGTGATGGTGTTTAACAGCACTTGCAACAATATTTCAGCTATATCGTGGCAGCTATTAAAAAGCATTAAATAAAATAAACAAGATATGATTATAATCTAACGATTATGAAGTCTCAAGTCTCCCAAACCGGCCACTGACAACAGGTTTAAAAAATAAATAAAAAGCTACCTTTGAAATCGAACAATGTTGAATTTGTGCGGTATTGTGGTGGCCATTTTGAAAATGGTGACCGGTAGAAATTTTTCGATGTCGGGAATCAATTCAGGACATCATAATCTACCTACATATGAAATGTCATTGAAATCGGACAATGTTGAATTTGTGCGGTATTGTGGCAGCCATTTTGAAAATGGCGACCGGTAGAAATTGTTCAATGTCGGGAATCAATTAGGGACATCATTATCTACCCACATATCAAATTTTGATGATATCGGACAATGTTGAATTTTTGTGGCCATTTTGAAAATGGCGACTGCTAGAAATCTTTTAATGTCAGAAATAAATTCAGGAAATCATAATCTACCCACATATCATATGAAATGTCGTTGAAATCGGACAATGTTGAATTTGTGTGATATTGTGGTGGCCATTTTGAAAATGGCGACCGCTAGAACTTTTTCAATGTCGGGAATCTATTCGGCACGTCATAATCTACCCACATATGAAATGTCGTTGGAATCAGACAATGTTGAATTTGTGCGGTATTGTGGCGGCCATTTTTCTCCTCTAATGGTGACCTACTGTCACTATGTCAAATTTTATGTCTCTATCATTATCCATTTAGAAGTTATCAACATTAATGTACAAAATTTCAACTTTCCCATTGAATTCTATAGTAACCCCCCACCCCCTTTGAACCCCTCAAAATATGACTTTGACCCCCTTTACCACAAAGCTGAAAACTTTAGGACCAACTAGAAACATATATCTATAACTCCACCAAGTTTCATGAAATTCTGTCCAGTAGTTCCTGAAATCTGCCGTGAACAAGTTCATGTGCCACGGAAAGAAAGAAAGGAGGAGGAGAATAATAATAATAATAATAATAAGAAACGGAGCAAAAACAATAAATCTCCAAACGTTGTTTGGGAGACTTAATGATAAAGAACACCTTGATTTTTAAATGTGATTCTCAAATTTTGACATAGAGCTAAAAGTGTGTTTTAAGGGATACAAAAAAATACATAAGAAGGTGAGGGTCGGTATCCTGTTAACCGATTTAACACCACCACATTTTATGCCTGTTCCAAGCCAAGACCTAGATTTCCATACGTCATGGTCTTTATGGTGTTCAATGATGCGAGAAGTAGTTGTTTGTTTTGTTGATATTGGTGGAATTATTGACCATCACTGTTTACACTTGAAAGTGAGAGGTAGTTGTTGATATTGGTGGAATTCTTGACCATCACTGTTTAAACTTTAAAGTGAGAGGTAGTTGTTGATATTGGTGGAATTCTTGACCATCACTGTTTAAACTTGAAAGTGAGAGGTAGTTGTTGATATTGGTGGAATTCTTGACCATCACTGTTTAAACTTGAAAGTGAGAGGTAGTTGTTGATATTGGTGGAATTCTTGACCATCACTGTTTAAACTTGAAAGTGAGAGGTAGTTGTTGATATTGGTGGAATTCTTGACCATCACTGTTTAAACTTGAAAGTGAGAGGTAGTTGTTGATATTGGTGGAATTATTGACCATCACTGTTTAAACTTGAAAGTGAGAGGTAGTTGTTGATATTGGTGGAATTCTTGACCATCACTGTTTAAACTTGAAAGTGAGAGGTAGTTGTTGATATTGGTGGAATTCTTGACCATCACTGTTTAAACTTGAAAGTGAGAGGTAGTTGTTGATATTGGTGGAATTCTTGACCATCACTGTTTAAACTTGAAAGTGAGAGGTAGTTGTTTATATTGGTGGAATTCTTGACCATCACTGTTTAAACTTGAAAGTGAGAGGTAGTTGTTGATATTGGTGGAATTCTTGACCATCACTGTTTAAACTTGAAAGTGAGAGGTAGTTGTTGATATTGGTGGAATTCTTGACCATCACTGTTTAAACTTGAAAGTGAGAGGTAGTTGTTGATATTGGTGGAATTCTTGACCATCACTGTTTAAACTTGAAAGTGAGAGGTAGTTGTTGATATTGGTGGAATTCTTGACCATCACTGTTTAAACTTGAAAGTGAGAGGTAGTTGTTGATATTGGTGGAATTCTTGACCATCACTGTTTAAACTTGAAAGTGAGAGGTAGTTGTTGATATTGGTGGAATTATTGACCATCACTGTTTAAACTTGAAAGTGAGAGGTAGTTGTTGATATTGGTGGAATTCTTGACCATCACTGTTTAAACTTGAAAGTGAGAGGTAGTTGTTGATATTGGTGGAATTCTTGACCATCACTGTTTAAACTTGAAAGTGAGAGGTAGTTGTTGATATTGGTGGAATTCTTGACCATCACTGTTTAAACTTGAAAGTGAGAGGTAGTTGTTGATATTGGTGGAATTATTGACCATCACTGTTTAAACTTGAAAGTGAGAGGTAGTTGTTGATATTGGTGGAATTCTTGACCATCACTGTTTAAACTTGAAAGTGAGAGGTAGTTGTTGATATTGGTGGAATTCGTGACCATCACTGTTTAAACTTGAAAGTGAGAGGTAGTTGTTGATATTGGTGGAATTCTTGACCATCACTGTTTAAACTTGAAAGTGAGAGGTAGTTGTTGATATTGGTGGAATTATTGACCATCACTGTTTAAACTTTCTGTTTATAATATGTATATAGGTAAAGAACATACTGTACTAAAGTACAAGAGTAATACAGAGATAAATTGGTCTTGCCTTCTGCTTCTATGGCAATCTTGAAGAGATTTGGCTCTTGGAGCTAGTTTTTACCTTTTTCATACAAGACAAACAAAATTGCTCGGAAGACCAAATCTCAACAAGATTAATGCTACAATCAAACCACTTAATGTAGGAGTTGAAACAATCAATGATTATACTTTAAACTGTAGCCGAATGTTTGAGTTATCTGTGAAGGGTTAGGGTTATGGTGTTTAACGTCACTTTCAACAATATTTCAGTTATATCGTGGCGGTCAGTTTTATTGGTGGAGGAAACAAGAGTACCTGGAGAAAACCACTGACCTGCCACAAGTCACTGACAAACTTTATCACATAACATTGCATCGAATACACATCACCATTAGCAGGATTCAAATTCACATACTACCATATGATCATTCCACAAAGTCCCCTTGTTGTATAGGAGTTGAAACAATCAATAATTGTACTTTACTGTAGCTAAGCCTTTGTGTCATCTGTGAAGGGTTAGGGTTATGGTGTTTAACACCACTTTCAACAATATTTCAATTATATCGTGGCGGTCAGTTTTATTGGTGGAGGAAACCGGAGTACCTGCAGAAAACCACTGACCTGTCGCAAGTCACTGACAAACTTTATCACATAATGTTGTATCGAGTACACCTTGTCATGAACAGGGTTCGAACTGACGTTAGTGGGTATAGGTACTGATTGCACAGGTAGTTGTAAATCCAATTACCATGCAATCACGACCACAACCGCCCCTTGTTGTGTAGGAGTTGAAATGATCAAAGATTGTACTTTACTGTAGCCAAGCCTTTGTGTAATCTGTGATAATACAAGATAAAAACTACAACAAAGAGATGAATCTTTTTGAAATCAAATTATACAAGGTAACAATTTATGGTGGTTTAGAGATAAATAAAGGTTCAATGATCTAATGAAGTCTATAGGATTAAATTAGAAAATGAAATGATGAAGTGAGTGTAATCAAAGGACAGATTGTCATTCCTTTGTAGGGGGCCGTCGTGGTCGTGATCATTTGGTACCTGTGCAATCAGTGCCTATCACCACTAACGTTGTGAGTTTGAACCCCATTCATGGCTAGATGTACTCAATACTAAATTATGTGATAAAGTTTGTCAGTGACTTGCAACAGGTCTGTGGTTTTTGGCGCTTTAAAATCTGATTCAACCCACCATTTCTTTAGAAATGCCTGTACCAAGTCAGGGTCATTACGGTTTTCACAGTTTTCCGGTTGTTGACTGATTTTGTCTGTTTATATACTTATGAGTTTTGACTTTCCCTTTGTTAGATTGTTCGGAGTTTGGTAATTTTGTTATTACCCTTATTTTCAATAAAACTGATCGCCATGATAATACTGAAATATTGTTGAAAGTGGAGGTAATCACTATAAAGTGGAGGTAAGCACTATAAAGTGGAGGTAAGCACTATAAACCAATCATTCCCTCACACATGTATTCAAATTGTGGTATAAACATTCTCACAGTTGATCTTCACAAAGTTGAAATCGAACTAACAAATTATTTTACTTTAAATGACAGTTAGTTCCCCTTTCTTATAAGGCGACTTCTTCTACAATGAAAAATAGTTTTCTTATAAGAGAGGTGGTGGTTTTAAAAGCTCAGAAGAGTTTGTGTTACTCATTTATTCAAGTACCAACTATAAATAAATCTTTTAATTGAATTGAATTGAATTGAATTGAACTGAATAGCTTAGTAGGACTTTACTACATGTATCTCAGAGAAATCTGGCCTGATAAGAGGGGTGGCAATTGATGGGAATGACCTTATAAAAAAAAGGGGGTTGGCTACTTGTAACATCAATTCAAAACCCATAATTTAACAGGTATTCCTATAAACATGTATAAAATACGAAATGACTGTTAGCAACTTTTAATAAAATACCACAAGATGTTTTTAAAGTAAAAACGGGCTGTCGTGGTCGCTGTGAGTTTCGAACCTCGTTCATGGCGAGGTGTTCTCGATACAACATTATGTGATAAAATCTGTCAGTGATTTGCAACAGGTTGGTGGTATTCTCCAGGTACTCCGGTTTCCTCCACCAATAAAACTGGCCGCCACGATATAACTGAATTATTGTTGAAAGTGGCATTAAACACCATAAATCAACTAAACCAACCATCTTAAAGTAAAACTTAATTAATCTGTCAAATTTTAACAAAAACAAAAAAGACATTTTTAATCCATACCCTTGAAAACACATTCAGACTTACATACTTACTTAGCAAAGATAGAAAGATCCCTTAAACGATACAGACTCTATTGAAACTATGCTATTCTGTTATCCTGTTTATACAGTATGGTTTTCTACAGACAAAATAAAACTTATCGGAATTATTCGCTGTCATTCAAACTTGAAAACGATGGTATTGATTACATGTCAAGCGAATCATGTATCTATAAATATTTCATGTTTCTATTACCTCCCATTAGTACGAGCTATAGTTAACACAAAAAATGTGCCGTTTTTTAACTTTACAAGTCTTTAATATCAATAATTCATTATATCAATGTAGGGACACTTCATCTATAGATAATTAGCCTGCTCTAAAACATGGACTGGTAATACATGTATTGATAAAGCTAACCGAGATAATGAATCTGTAATAATAAACTGGACCCCCCCCCCTTCCAATCTCCCCATTAATTTCATGAGGAAACCCCCTCCCAATCCATCACTGAATAATGCTAGCTTATATTAGTCTCTGATGTATGCCAGGGTTTGATTGGATAATTGTATACTTAGCCCGACTTAGATAATAAAATACTACTAAATTGTCCCCCCTCCCCACCACCAAGTGAAGTCATCCCTCTTTGAATTAGACCAGTTTTACATTGAAGAAGGGGTGGCTGTATAAGACCAGTTTTACATTGAAGAAGGGGTGGCTGTATAAGACCAGTTTTACATTGAAGAAGAGGTGGCTGTATAAGACCAGTTTTACATTGAAGAAGGGGTGGCTGTATAAGACCAGTTTTACATTGAAGAAGGGGTGGCTGTATAAGACCAGTTTTACATTGAAGAAGGGGCGGCTGTATAAGACCAGTTTTACATTGAAGAAGGGGTGGCTGTATAAGACCAGTTTTACATTGAAGAAGGGGTGGCTGTATAAGAAGGTAACTCCTGTTTATAAAGAATAAAAAAACGTCTTTAACTCAGTCAAACTAGGTAAGGGGGTGATAGGGTTATGGTGTTTAACACCACTTTCAACAATATTTCAGTTATATCGTGGCGGTAAGTTTTATTGGTGGAGGAAACCAGAGTGCTCAGAAAAAACCACTGACAAACTTTATCACATAATGTTGTATCAAGTTTATTTCATGGAAATAATTTAAATAAGCAAGAAATCTTGTATACATCTTATAGTTTAAACAATGGCTGATTCCTATCTTGAGTTTTGTCATTTTACCTCAGCTTTTAATTTATTAAAACTAAGGTTAAGCTCTCTCACTCAGACATAGGAACCCTAACTCTCTCACTCAGACATAGGGACCCTAACTCTCTCACTCAGACATAGGGGCCCTAACTCTCTCACTCAGACACAGAGACCCTAACTCTCTCACTCAGACATAGGGACCCTAACTCTCTCACTCAGACATAGGGGCCCTAACTCTCTCACTCAGACATAGGGACCCTAAATCTCTCACTCAGGCATAGGGACCCTAACTCTCTCACTCAGACATAGGGGCCCTAACTTTCTCACTCAGACACAGGGACCCTAACTCTCTCACTCAGACATAGGGACCCTAACTCTCTCACTCAGATATAGGGACCCTAACTCTCTCACTCAGACATAGGGACCCTAACTCTCTCACTCAGACATAGGGACCCTAACTCTCTCACTCAGTTATAGGGACCCTAACTCTCTCACTCAGACATAGGGACCCTAACTCTCTCACTCAGATATAGGGACCCTAACTCTCTCACTCAGACATAGGGACCCTAACTCTCTCACTCAGACATAGGGACCCTAACTCTCTCACTCAGACATAGGGACCCTAACTCTCTCACTCAGACATAGGGACCCTAACTCTCTCACTCAGACACAGGGACCCTAACTCTCTCACTCAGACATAGGGACCCTAACTCTCTCACTCAGACACAGGGACCCTAAATCTCTCACTCAGACATAGGGGCCCTAACTCTCTCACTCAGACATAGGGACCCTAACTCTCTCACTCAGACATAGGGACCCTAACTCTCTCACTCAGACATAGGGACCCTAACTCTCTCACTCAGACATAGGGACCCTAACTCTCTCACTCAGACATAGGGACCCTAACTCTCTCACTCAGACATAGGGACCCTAACTCTCTCACTCAGACATAGGGGCCCTAACTCTCTCACTCAGACATAGGGACCCTAACTCTCTCACTCAGACATAGGGACCCTAACTCTCTCACTCAGACATAGGGGCCCTAACTCTCTCACTCAGACACAGGGACCCTAACTCTCTCACTCAGACATAGGGACCCTAACTCTCTCACTCAGACATAGGGACCCTAACTCTCTCACTCAGACATAGGGACCCTAACTCTCTCACTCAGACATAGGGACCCTAACTCTCTCACTCAGACATAGGGACCCTAACTCTCTCACTCAGACACAGGGACCCTAACTCTCTCACTCAGACACAGGGACCCTAACTCTCTCACTCAGACATAGGGACCCTATCTCTCTCACTCAGACACAGGGGCCCTAACTCTCTCACTCAGACATAAGGACCCTAACTCTCTCACTCAGACATAGGGGCCCTAACTCTCTCACTCAGACATAGAGACCCTAACTCTCTCACTCAGGCATAGGGACCCTAACTCTCTCACTCAGACATAGGGACCCTAACTCTCTCACTCAGACATAGGGACCCTAACTCTCTCACTCAGACATAGGGACCCTAACTCTCTCACTCAGACATAGGGACCCTAACTCTCTCACTCAGACATAGGGACCCTAACTCTCTCACTCAGACATAGGGACCCTAACTCTCTCACTCAGACATAGGGACCCTAACTCTCTCACTCAGACATAGGGACCCTAACTCTCTCACTCAGACATAGGGACCCTAACTCTCTCACTCAGACACATGGGCCCTAACTTTCTCACTCAGACACAGGGACCCTAACTTTCTCACTCAGACATAGGGGCCCTAACTTTCTCACTCAGACATAGGGACCCTAACTCTCTCACTCAGACACAGGGACCCTAACTTTCTCACTCAGACATAGGGACCCTAACTCTCTCACTCAGCCATAGGGACCCTAACTCTCTCACTCAGACATAGGGACCCTAACTCTCTCACTCAGACATAGGGACCCTAACTCTCTCACTCAGACACAGGGGCCCTAACTTTCTCACTCAGACATAGGGGCCCTAACTCTCTCACTCAGACACAGGGACCCTAACTCTCTCACTCAGACATAGGGACCCTAACTCTCTCACTCAGACATAGGGACCCTAACTCTCTCACTCAGACATAGGGACCCTAACTCTCTCACTCAGACATAGGGACCCTAACTCTCTCACTCAGACATAGGGACCCTAACTCTCTCACTCAGACATAGGGACCCTAACTCTCTCACTCAGACATAGGGACCCTAACTCTCTCACTCGGACATAGGGGCCCTAACTCTCTCACTCAGACATAGGGGCCCTAACTCTCTCACTCAGACATAGGGACCCTAACTCTCTCACTCGGACATAGGGACCCTAACTCTCTCACTCAGACATAGGGGCCCTAACTTTCTCACTCAGACACAGGGACCCTAACTCTCTCACTCAGGCATAGGGACCCTAACTCTCTCACTCAGACATAGGGACCCTAACTCTCTCACTCAGACATAGGGACCCTAACTCTCTCACTCAGACATAGGGACCCTAACTCTCTCACTCAAGACACAGGGGCCCTAACTTTCTCAGTCAGACATAGGGTCTTCCCTAACCCATTTTGGTTGTTCTGTTGAGGCCCTTTGATTTAATTGCTTCAAAGACAATTTAAACTATATGACCTTCCAGAATCTTTTGACCTTGAGTGTACCTGATAAAGTTAGTCCAAAAAACGTGTCGTGCGCACTATATTAGATATCTATGTTATTATCACTGGGTTGATACCTCTGCTCAGTGCTGGTGGACTATTAGTCCACAAGGGTATCGTCCACCCAGTGAAAACCACCGACCTGCCGCAAGTCTCTAAAACTTTATCAAATAATGTTGTATCAAGTACACCTCATCATTAGCAGGATTCTAACGCACAGTTTTAGTGGTGACAGGCACCGATTGCACAGGTAGTTGTAAATTCAACTACCATATGTTCACAACCATGACTAGACCACACTTGCCCTAATAACAATTTTTTCCAACAAAATTTAAATACTTATTACTTACGACTGTCATTACTACTAACTCAACATAATAATCCAAATATATGTTTAAAAGGTGTGTCATAAACAAAATAATCACATTTTCAATGCTACTATCACTCAAACAACACATAGTTTTAAAGATAAACTACGAAATCAATTAGAATGTCAAATAATATAGATATAGAATATACTAACATAGACATAAAAGAAGTTTGTATTTAACTAAATCTATAAACAAACAAATCAGTTTTATGTTTTTATCTTGTTTTTAACAGTATAATAGTTTTGTATTGACCAATAATCAAACCAAGGGGGGTAAAATATAATATTGATTGATTTGTATTATGATTAAATAAAATTACCCAGCTGAGATTTATCATGTAATGACCGAATTTTTTAAGTATGAAGTTGTTGATACATTTTATGATCAATTCTTAAGAGAAAGGACAACAAATTTTTGTTATTATTGTAAATATTTAAATCTTGTAAAAAAATAGATGATTTTTTTTTACAGCAAATAGAAAATGCACAAGTTGTTACAACAGTAAAATATATTTGATTTTCACTAAACTTTACATGAAAGGCGGCCATTTTGCCCACTTTAAAGGGAAATGACTCTTGTAAAATGTATATTTTTAGAATCAAAGTCGGAAATGTGCAAATAGGGTTAGGGTTAGGGTCATGGTGATTAACACCACTTTCAACAATATTTCAGTTATATCATGGCAGTCCGTTTAAATTATGGAGGAAACCTGAGTACCCAGAGAAAATCACAGCAAGTCACTGACAAATTAAACTTTATCACATAATGTTGTATCAAGAACACCTCACCTGAGCGGGATTCGAACTCACAACGTTAGTGGTGGTAGACACTCATTGCATAGGTAGTTGTAAAGCAAACAACCATACGATCACAAGCACCTGGGCCCCTCGGAAATATGCCAATGGTCTATTAGTCATATGATCAAAACTTACCTATAGAAAATAAATGTACCTTCATCTGTCACTGTCAAGTTCACACCTGGAAAACAAATACAGGAAGTTGATTAGAGGTAAAATTCATAGAGGGTTCTTATGTCCTCTAAATGTACTGACTACTGGTAATAAGTTCAGAATGACAAAGTTGTTGATAAATAAAATGTTTTACTGACTACAAGCTATAATTAAAATCCATCTGTGATGTAAATCTATTGTCTAAACTCTCCATTATTTTTAAGGAATGGAGAGTTATGAACAACGTGGACAGGGTCAGAGTTATTGTTCTCTTTGTACTTTAGATATTATACACAGACTTTTTTTTTTGCTACAAGATTAATAATTAATAAAATCAATAAAGTACAATGGGTGGATTTTAAGTTGGAGAATGTCCTCGTATCTCTCCATTCCTTAAAAACAATGGGCCTCGGCTCCATTATTTTTAAGGAATGGAGAGTTACTCAGACATTCTCCTATACATAATGGTCACACTTCCATGGAGGGAGAATACATGGGAGAATATCAGTCGTGGGTTGTAGAATGTTTTTGAAGACCTTTTTAAAACACTCAGTTTAAAATGGTTTACTTTGAGGATCAATCCTAGCACAATCCTCAGGATGAGCATAATGAAAGGCGATTGTTCATTTTGTCAATTTTGGTGGATCTGTTGACCATTACTGTTTAAACTTTCTTTTTATAATTATTTGTAATTTTGTTTTTGATTTGATTGATTTTGATATTTGGTGTATAATGTCACTTTCAGCAATATTTCAGCTATGTCATGGCGACCAGTTTTAGTGGTGGAAGAAGCCGCAGTACCCGGAGAGAACCACCGACCATGGGCAAGCAACTGGTAAACTTTATCACTTGCGGCTGTGAGTCAAGTGCACCCTTTTTTGAAATTTACAAAGCCGGGTACAAACCCACACCGTATTGTGATAGGGTTGTTTGAGCTGTTAGGTAATCCAACTCCCTACCTCATTGAGCCACCCGGGGAAAATATTTGTGTATGGTTCTTATAAAGGCAATATTCTATTAATGAAAACTGTTATTTCAAGATTTTTTGAGTTTTTTGACAAAAATATCTTACATTTTGATGATAAAACAAATTTCACTCTTACTTACCTGGAAAAAATGATTTATTTCAGTAAAATCTCCATGATATAGACAAAATGAAGTCTAAACATCTTCTAATAATATTTACTTAACGAAATAGATTACAGGTGATTACTGCTGTCAATCAAATGAGGAACACCTGTTTATTACAGGTAATAAGAAACTCAGGTGTACAAAATATGCCAGTTCAATCAAGTACCAATACACAATTCTAACATACAAATATCAATTATTTAGACATTACAAAAATATAATCAGTTTCTAATTAACTTCTGGAGCTGCCGTGGTCATCATAGTCGTGATCGTATGGTAGTTATATTTATTACTACCAATGCAATCAGTGCCTATCACCACTAACGTTGTGAGTTCGAATCCAGCTCACGGCGAGGTGTACTCAATATAACATTATGTGACAAAAGTTTGTCTGTGACTTGCGGCAGGTCTGTGGTTTTGTCCTGGTACTCCAGTCTCTTCCACCAATAAAATTGACCGCCATGATATATCTGAATTATTGTTGAAAGTGGCGTTAAACACCATAACCCCTAACCCTTCATTCACTTCTAGATGAAACAAAAATCAAAGAATAATTTATTTTGGTAAAAAAAAAATCATTGAAAGAAAAAAAATATATAGACTGAATTCTAAATGGGTAAGACAAGAATATAAAACTTCAACATTGGAGGGTTGGTGGCTTATGGTGTTTAACGCCACTTTCAACGATATTTCAGTTATATCGTCCAATTTGGAAGGAAAAAGATCAATAAACAGGAAGATTTTGATATAATGAATTTTGAATTAAATGTTCTTTTTTTTAGGGGGGATATGGATGTAAATGAACATAAAGAGATTATCCAACATTACAGTGACATTGACACAAATTTAAATAAAGGAACAACGCTTTTATTACTGTTTGTCATTTCACATTCACAATAAGGTCTTTAACAAACCTAACTTGTACCTTAAAATGAGTGTGAAACGGCCCTTTGAGCCTGCAGTTGAGCGGTATTCTTTATTACTTACAAAATATAATTAGTTTCTAATAAAAAAAAACAGCAAAAGAAATATATATAATGAGTCCCAAATGCATAGGACAAGTATATAAAACTTCAAATTTGGACAATTTTTTCTAATATACTTGAGGATTTGATAGAACGAATTTTGAAATAATTTTTTTTTTTAATTTGTGAAATTTTCTTGACTTCTCAAAATCGTCACTGAATATTTAATCAGAATATCTTTCAAAAATTTCTTTTAATTTACCTTTTTGTGGAAAAATTAACATTTTCTGTGAATTTTGAAATAAAATATAATTTTTTTTGTAATTTGTAAAATTTTCGCAACTTCTCAAAATCATCACAATATATCTATTTTTATAATTTACCTTTTTTGTGAAAAAATTAACTTTTTCTTGTCATGTCCAAATACAATTCCTACAACACCAACAAAAAACATGCATTAAATTAAGCCTTATTCTGAAAAAGTTTGAAAGCAGTCTAAATATTATATCATCTTCAAATGCTCTTTGTTTAGATACCCTGTATCTGGTGATCCCCTTTATTTAAAACGGAAACGGAACCACAGGATAATTATATAACGGATGTCATACCTTTGTGTTAAACTTAAATTAAACAACTTTTTCAAGGTACACCTGTCAAGAAAGATTTAAATTTCTTCAAAGTTTATTCAAATATTGACGAGAGACGAAAATAAAATTAATAAATGATGATCCTGTTATTTGGTGTCTAAGGTACGTAACATTGTAAAACTGTGTAAAGGGCAACGATATTTATTTAGGACCAAGGTATTTACGATAACATTAACATGTGTCAGGAAAATAATTTTACGTACCATTAATTATAACATAAGAAAATGTTAAATGTGGCAATATTAAATCTATATGGATGAATGTTAAGATCTTTCCCATTGATTTAATTTTTGTTCACTTACACCTCTATCCTCTATTCTCAGTCAGTAACTTTAAAATTGCTGATAACTTTAATTTAATTACAACGTGATAATTTGCAATTTTTTTTTTCTCTGTTTCAAAGTCAGTTTTCACCATCCACATGTGCGAGTTTCGTACACAGAACAAGCTAAATATGTTATTTCTTAACTAATGTAAAGAAGATTTATTAAACAAAGTTTTTGAAATAAAACCACAACTTCTGCTACAATGTACACTTTGATCTTATATCTGTACTATGCTTTTCCTTCAATATAATTTTATTGAACAAAATGTTTCAATCAAACAATTCAGGGGCGGATCCAGGATTTCAAGTTAGGGGTGTGTGCACATAAAAAAATTGGGCCAAGCGGAGAGAGGCGCGAAAATTTTTGGGGTATTTCGTGTGAAAAATCACGATTTTACGCCAAAAAATAATACTTTTTCCAATTGCGGAGGGAGGCGCGAAAATTTTCGGGGTATTTCGTGTGAAAAATCACGATTTTACGCCAAAAAATCATATTTTTTCCAATTTTAGGGGGGTGCGTGCCGGGTGTGCTCCCCCCCCCACCCCCTGGATCCGCCCCTGCAATTTACCAATTTGATCTCAATATGGTCTGGTCAGATTAGGCGAAGGATGTGTTCAATAAACCAAAATCTCAATATGGTCTGGTCAGATCAGGTGAAGGATGTGTTTATCAATATGGTCTGGTCAGATCAGGCGAAGGATGTATTTAATAAACCAAAATGTATATTTAACAGTAAAACATTTCTCTGGGAATTTCTTGCCAAATTTTATTTAGATCTAACAAGAGAAAACTTTTCATTCCATTTTGATTTTTGATTCATTCAATAATAGACCGATTGATTGGTATTTAATGCCTACTTCAGCTATAATAATAGATTCAACTCATATGTGGAAAACTCTTTCATGACTGCAATAAGAGGGGAGGTTTGGGTCTATAAAACTAGCTTAACCCAGCCACTTTTTATTGAAGTGCCTGTACCAAGCCAGGTAAGTGAGTGGGCAGGTATATATATACCTGTATATGTTTTAGGGGTAACAACTTTGCCTCTGTTTCTAGGATTTTGTAAGTGTTCCAACATTGTGACTTTTTTTTTTTAGTTTCATTTTATTCAGTAACAAAAACAATAACCAATTCAATTTTATTCGACCTTTTTAAGCATTGCTAAAAAAACCAAATTTGACAAATCTTTCTTTGTGTTGACTTTGTCAACAGTTCATGCTGTAGTGTAGTGTAAATAAAACTCTTAAAAGTTTAAAATCCAATAAATGAGAAAATTGTTTTATTTATTGTGCAATAAATGTTGACCTTTGACCTGTAAACATAATTTATTTAAAGTTGAAGACATGAAACAAACAATGAACACTTATAATTGAGTAACACTTATAACTGAAAAATAAAGTATCAATTGAAATACAAGTACCCTGAAAAAAACCTTATCGGTGGTGTAATGGTTAGCGTTGTCTCCTCGAGTGCAGTAGATTGTGGGTTTGAGTTCTGATCGGGTCAAACCAAAGACTATAATTTTGTATATTTGTTGTTTCTCCGCTAAGCACGCAGCATTAAGGAGAAAGAGCAAAGAATGGTTGGCTGGGAATCAGGATAATGTGTCTGAGTGTGATAACATGTCTATCTGCAGACTGTTGTTTCAGTGAGCTAACACTATAAAAATCCAACTAAGCTTGTTGGTTTAGTACAAAGCGACCTCATCATCATAATCTCATTGAAAATTAACTTGTTCTCGCTATGATATAGCTGAAAAATTGCTGAGTTGGTGCTAAACAACAATCACACACTGCACCCTGAAAATCTATATATAATTGTAATAACTGCCATACCCCTGAATGACATGTACCCATGATCAGGGCCGTCTTAGTATTATAGGCCCTCAGGCAAAGCAGTGTACAGGGGCCCCTACCTACACAACCACTCACAGGAATAAAATGTATATGGTCGATAAAATTAAACATACTAGTATATTTATTATATTGGTAAATCAGTGTTTAAACATTAAAAAACATGCTGTATACAACATACAGAGATCAGGATGGGGCCCCTGGGCAACTGCCCAGTGTACCCATATGCACTGCTGATGATCATAATCTACATATGCAGTCAAGTACCTTTAAAAAAATTCTTTGTACAAGTATTACCACTTATAGGTCCAGCAATGCATATAGGTAAAAAGGAGTAAAAAAAGAGGTACGTAAAATCATCCAACCTTAAACTAAATATCTTTACCTAAACTAGTCAAAACATTAACAAAACACATTTAGTCAAAACCACAAACCGATAAAACTTTCTTTTAGGATTAGGATTATGTTGTTTAACACCACTTAACTTCATTAGTATTTGAGTTATATCGTGGTGGTCAGTTTTATTGGTGGAGGAAACCGGAGTACCTGGAGAAAACCTCCAACCTGATGCAAGTCACTGACAAACTTTATCACATAATGTTGTATCGAGTACACCTTTCCATGAACGGGATTCGAACTCACAACGTTAGTGGTGATAGGCATTGATTCCATAGGTAGTTGTAATTCCAATTACAATATGATCACGACGGCCCCTTTGTATATAATAAATATGTCTTTATCGTAAACTAGTCAAAACACATTTAGTCAAAACTACAAATAGATACAACTTTCTTTCAGGAATAAGATTAGGATTATGGTGTTTAACACCACTTTTAACAGTATTTGAGTTATATTGTGGTGGTCAGTTTTATTTGTGGAGAAAACCACCGACCTGCCACATGTCACACTGACAAAGTTTATAACATAATGTTGTATTGAGTACACCTCGTCGGTTAGTGGTGATAGGCAATGATTGCTTAGGTAGTTGTAAATCCAACTACCATATGATCATGACCCACAACGGCCATACATGAATTACCGCTTACAGGTCTTTACCCTAAATTAGTCAAAACATTTACAAAACACATTTAGTCAAAACGACACCCAGATAAAACTTTCTTTTGGGTTCTGTTATATCTATTCCAATGTGATACATGTTGTACAAAGAAGAATCTAAATATTGACCTATTGAATAAGAGTATGTTGACATTACAATATAAAGTTAACATGGTAAATGTGTTAAATTTTTTCTATCCTTAAGATAAACAGAGACATACAAACTAGAGATTAGCAAGTTCTAGAAATCTCATGAAATAATTTTGCAATACAGGGGTTAAAGTTAGGGTTATGGTGTTTAAGGTCACTTTCAACAATATTTCAGCTTTATCATGGCGCAAGTCACTGACATAATGTTGTATCTAGTACACCTCGTCTCAACGGGGTACAAACTCACAACTTTAATGTTAATAGACACTGATTGTATTGGTGTAATAAATCCAACTACCATTCGATCACGACCATGTTTTGCAATACAGAAAATATCCATTATGAAACATCTGATATCTTATCCTATTTTTGTTTCTTTCTTTCAGACGTGGTTTTTATTTTTTATATACCAGTATCTTTAATAATAAAAAAAAATATAGCATAAAATAAAAATTTTATTCAAGCATGGTTCAATGGTAGTTAAAAAAATAATGCTTTGACTGAAACACAAAATTATGAGCGTAACCAGCAGTCATAGTTCAACCGGAATCTTGAATTCAATAGTCTTAGATTTCAACCTCTATTATAAGGCCCCTCTCACTAAAGGCCACCTCTCTAATAAGACCCCTCTCACCAAAGGCTTCACCTCTCTAATAAGGCTCCTCTCACTAAAGGCCCCTCTCACTAAAGACCACCTCTCTTATAAGGTCCCTCTAACCAAAAGCCACCTCTCTTATCAGGTCAGATTTTAAATGCAATGAGAGAATAAAATACCAGTACATAAACCATTCCTATCTCTGTAGAAAGACCACCATTATTATAATCCATTTTCCATTGCAGAAGGGGTAGTCTTACAAGAGGGAGAATAATGTATATATACAATGGCTCAAATAATTAATATAATTATGTACCTTCCATTTGATTGGATAACCAGGATCTATCGCTAAGTAACATTCCCACTAATCAAAATAAACAAGTTTTACACTGAATAATTAAATATTCGAATTTGTCATTCTACAACATTTTTAAAGGTCACAAATAACTAGTTTATTTCCGCTAACATCATCAACACGGTGAGGTTGCTACAACAGAAGGAATGAAACCAGTTAAATTAATTCCTTAATGAGGTCCCATTTTTAACGTCTTTAGGTTAAAAAAAATATAAAACTCTGCCAACTGATTTTTTTGTTAAAGGGGAATTATTTTGATTAACTTATGACAAACAATTTTTTTTCTGCTTTGTCATTTAATTCTCCTATAATAACAAAAGTGTTTTTAGGATCAATTTTATAGTACCATACATATATATGTCTCAATTACCTGTATGACCTATTTAATGACCTTCCTTTGACGATTATTTCATTTCAAATTTGTACTGTTTAACTTTTATAAACTTGAACAACAAAAAATAAATTTTAAGATACATGTAATACTATTTATAAAAGATCCTTGTACTTAATTTTTTGTTAATCCGTGAATTTTTTCCAAGTGCCTACATAATCAGAAGTAATCCTACCAAACAATTAAAAGTGTACCACGATGTCGACAATTGGACACCCTGCATTAATGTTTTATCAAAAGACATCAGAGTTCACGAAATTGCATATGGGTTTGGTGGTCCTAGTGAAAAAAATGTCAGTCCTCATTAATTTTCCATTGCAAAATACCAATCTTGTGTCAGTCCTTAGCAAAATCTGCCCAAATTTTGCTGGTCATGTCTGACAGAACTGACACATTTCGTGAACTCTGAGACATAGATACATTTCTCAAAGATCCTGACCTTAAAATACAATAAACTATCATTGTGCATCAATCTGAGCATTGTTGAATCAGTCGTCTGGTTTGCATAGTAACATTTCCTCTTTAAATTTCCACTTTAAAGTGTTAGGGCGAGAGGTGATTGTTCATTTTGTTGATATAGGTAGAATTGTTGAACATCACTGTTTAAACTTTTTTTCATAATCAAGCCTCCATTGAAATAAGGTTCAAGTGAAAATAATTGTTTTAATAATAATAATATTAATTAAACAGTCCATTTCCTTAGTAACAACATTTTTACCTCAAAATCTGTCAGTATTCCAAGATAATGCTTTCTTATCTTAAGACATTTGATCTCACTGTCTTAAAAATTTCTACAAGCAAAGGGAGACACCATTTATATCTGAAGACCAATTAAATACATAGAGTAATAAACTGAACTACTTCATTACAAATACAAGAAGATATTACAGTCTTAATACATGTAAATATTGAGTGAGTGAGTGGCAAGAACAAGTTAATTTTCAATGAAATGATGCTGATGTCCGCTTTGTTATAGATTTTTGTAGTGCTAGCTCACTGAAACAACAGTCCACGGATAGACATGTCACTCCACTCGGACATATTATTCTGATTCCGAGCCAACCAGTCTTTGCTCTTACTCCTTAAAGCTGCGTTCTTCGCGGAGAAGCAACAAATACCAATTTTATAGTTTCTGGTTTGACCCGACCGGGGCTCAAACCCACGAACTACCACACTAGAGGCAAGCATGCTAACCATCACATCACCGATGTGGTTCTTAAATATTGATGTTCTGATACACAAAAATATGTCTACTAAGGTTTATATTTAGGTTTATGGTGTTTAACGCCACTTTCAACAATATTCCACTTAAATCATAGTGGTCAGTTTTATTGGTGGAGGAAACCGGAGGACCCGGGGAAAACCACCTACCTGCCACAAGTCACTGACAAACTTTATTACATAATGTTGTATCTAGCACACCTCGCCTGAGCGGGATTCGAACTATCATATGATCGCGCCCATGATGGTCCCAAGAATATAATTGAGCACTGTAAATATTTATGTTCTAATACACAAAAATATTACGACCCTAATACACAAATATTTCTACTAATATTTAAAAAGCAATTAAAGAATGAAAACATACAATGAACTTACTGCAGTCTTAAGATCACAAATATTTTAAGTTCTAATACACACAACTATTATAGTCCCAAATCACCAAAATATTTCTACTATTATCTGAATGGAACAATACAAATGAACTACAGCAGTCCAAACAAAAAGAAGCTATTTCATCCTTAATAAACGTAAAATAATTACCTCCTCAATAAATAATATTAGTCCCAATACACTCAAATAATTAATTCCCAATACACATAAATATTTCAGTTCAAATACACAGCTAATATTACTACAGTCCAAAATGCATGTACACTGAAATATTTCAAAATCATTACAAACAAAGGTTTCTTTTTCTAGATCTCATGGCTATGTTTATTGTTGACATGGTTTGGTAGACACAACTGTTCTTTGTTTGTGCATGTAACCGACATTACCAGTGGACTATAACGTCTATTATGGTATTTAAATCCCTCAGCACTTTTTTGGGGTATCCTTTGTCCGTTTCAATGGTATACTTGATTCATTAAAGCCGGTCATATTTAGGGTATGTCAATATATACAACGATTTATGTGCTAGTTTGGTTTAACTTGTATGTATATTTTTTTCTGCGATTAATGCCATTCCAGTGCCACAAAACAAGAGGTTTTTTTTTAATCATGGTAGATTTATTATCTTTGGAAATATCTTTTCTTCCTAATAGTCCAGGAAAAACAATTTGAATGGGGAGGAAATGTAAAAACTTACATTTTTCTGTCAATATTACCCCCAAAAAATCAAAGTACTGGTATATATAATGTCAACTGCACAGAAATCTCAAAACATAACAAATAAAAATTGACTGATTTTCCTATATATATTTAAACTTAAAATAAATCCCAAAAATTAACAATCCTGTTTAAATTATGAACAAATAAAAACCACTCATATAAACATAATGAGCAAATAAACAATCAAAATATAGACAATTCTGAATGTTTTGGTGTAAGATTGGTTAAAATCTATCCAGAAATGACTTCACAATAATTTTTTGAAAAAATATGGTTTTGGTTGATTATATAGGATTTTTTTACATGTTGCAATACTTTTGGCCACATACATTTTCAGGTTTCCGTCAGTGTCCTTTATATACAGGTTTGACAGTATATATATTTTAAAGAGACACTTAATTGTGAATTGCAGAAGAGCAATAAAAGCACTGTTCTTTTACCTGACTTTGTGTCTAGGCGTTATGTTAGATAGTCTCTCAAGTTAAATCCTTTCTACCTACATGTACTTAAAATATTGTTGAACAATTTAATTACCTCTTTTTTGCCCTCTTAATTGATAAACCTCCCAAAATATATCTCATCTCCCTAATGTTACGGTCAAATTGAGACCAAATATCACAAGAGAAAGTATGAGACTAAAACTTTATGAAGCCAATTATAATGTAGTGTACACTGTAGTATGAAGGTGTGAATTATTTAAGTAGGTAAGAAATTGTATTGTGAGCTTCATATGGACGTTTTCACTAGTAGTCAAGTTACCAGCTAGGTGAGAAATATTGCTGAAAGTGGCATTAAAGACCATACCCTACCCCCCATCCCCCCCCCCCCCCCCCCCCCTGCCCCCCGTGGGTGTAAACATTTTAATTGTGTACTGTAACTAACAAATTCTAGAAGAAACAGACCATATTTTACTTGAGGTAATCCAAAGAAAGGACCTACCCCAGTCCTCACGATGAACAGCCCATAACCAGTAAAACGTTGTTCGGACCGATAAATTTTTAGTTTTTATTTAGATACCTGTATATACAGTAAAACGTGTCTAAACTGAACCCCTTTGGGACTGAAGAATTTGTTCAGTTTAGACAGGTGTTCGGTTATCACAGGTTCAAATTACTTAGATATTTAGTAGATAGGACTGTAAAGTCTGTCTGGATTAGGCAGGTTTTCGGTTTACTTGGGGTTCTGTTTAGACAGGCTTACGGTTTACTTGGGGTTCTGTTTAGACAGGTTTACGGTTTACTTGGGGTTCTGTATAGACAGGTTTACAGTTTACTTGGGGTTTTGTTTAGACAGGTTTACAGTTTACTTGGGGTTCTGTTTAGACAGGTTTACAGTTTACTTTGGGTTCTGTTTAGACATGTTTCACTGTATATAAAATAAATTCTAGAATTTGATTCGGACCAGTAAATTCAAATATTCATTTCGAGGACTGCTACCCGAGTTCTAGATAATGAGATTTGACTGAGTGTATTCAAAACATTGTGGAAACATATAGAATATTTAATAGAATCGGGGATAACAAAAAACAAAGATGAAACAACCACAGTACTAGATGTTGGAACCCTATGAAGAAAAACTAGAGGCTCAGTGGGCCGAGCCTGTGTCGCTCACCTTTCATTCTGCTTTCAGGAAACTTAATACAGAACCTTCCATACATGTAGATGTTTCCTACCAAGTTTCGGTTCATCTGGCTAGGCAGTTTCAGAGGAGAAGTTTTTTAGATATCAACCAATCAGAAACAAGAATTGCCTGTGGTGGCCATGTTTGTTAACCGATCGGGACGAAATGAGTAATCTTCATAGAGGACATTCCATAGATGCTTCCTGCCATGTTTCGGTTAATTTGGTCAAGCGGTTTCAGAGGAGGAGATTTTTAAAAATTGGCCAATCAGAAACAAGAATTGCCTGTGGCAGCCATGTTTGTTAATAGATCCGGACAAAATGAGCAATCTTTAGAGAGGACCTTCCATAGATGCTTCCTACCAAGTTTCAGTTCATTTGGCTGAGAAGTTTCATAGGAGATAATTAAATT
The DNA here is from genome assembly GCA_963383655.1 of Bathymodiolus septemdierum. Taxonomy (NCBI): domain Eukaryota; kingdom Metazoa; phylum Mollusca; class Bivalvia; order Mytilida; family Modiolidae; genus Bathymodiolus; species Bathymodiolus septemdierum. The sequence goes on from OY726527.1 coordinate 47,713,946, forward strand.
GCGAAAAGTTAACGGACGACGGACGCCAAGTGATGGCAAAAGCTCACGCTGCCTTTGGCAAGGTGACCTAAAAAAACATTATTTTCTCAGTTTCCATAACATGTACATTGTTGTATTTGTAAACTGACAGAAGAAAACAGAATCTGCTCTCAAATTGAGATAACTTTCCCTCTTTCTCTTTATTTCATTAGCAGATAGAGGCTACAAATCCCTCCCCCTTTTTCCCCCTCCACATTCCACATTCTAATTCAAAACAGGTCTTCAATTGTATCTTATAGAGGTTGTTATATGCATAATATGCCACTTTTTTGTGTGAACTTATTTTAATACTATTTCAGTAAGTCGAACATTGCCCTTCAAATTGCCTAAGGTCAACGGTCAAATAAAAAGTCTTCAGGAGCCTCAGTCAGTGTATTAAAGTGAATGCCTTGATGTTTAATCAAACCTGGCCATCAAATGAAGCATGAAATCAAAAGCCTCTGAGGTATTTTTAATTCATTATCAACAAACTTAGTTAACCCACAGTAATGTAAACAGACAAACTTTCTAACTTACCTATACAACCTTTCTGAAACAGTAAAAATGTTCAAAACCAAATGTATCTGAGTGATGTGAGGCCATCCATCGCCTAGTATTTTTTGATTTTTTTATTCTCGTGTCTGGACATTCTGGCATTTTATAATTGTAAGGAGGTGAATCCAGCAGGTACATTGTATTATTAGGATTTTACCTGTTATTGATGGTTAACCCCACTTTCAACAGTACACGTATTTCAGTTATATCATGGCAGTCAGTTTATTGGTGGAGGAAACCGGAGTATCTGGAGAAAAGCACCGACCTGTCCCAAGTCACTGACAAACTTTAGCGCATAATGTTGTATCCAGTACACCTCGCCATGAACGGGATTCGAACTCTAAACTTTAGTGAAGATAGGCACTGATTGCACGGGTAGTTGTAAATCCAACTACCATAAGATTATGACCATGACGCCCCCAGTATCCTTAGGAATTTACCTATTATTGAATAAGGTGTCAATTAAAATATTGTTTGTTTGCTGTTTACGGTATATACCTTCTAAGAAAAATTCACAAACCATAATTAAAAATCTGATTTTTCATTTATGACTAAAATATAAATAATCTCATGTTCAAAATATAAATACCTAAAATTAATTTAATTTAATGGTCGGTCCCTTAAATCTGACTTCTGCTGCTCGCAATGACAAAGCAAATGAAAATCATAAAACTGTGGGTGGAGGATTTGGTGGGATTTATGTTTTTATTTTCATTTTCTATTGCTAAATTTTATAGAAAAAAAATAATTGACCTGAAAAATGCAAAAAAAAAATAATTTGACAGACCCTAATTTTAGAGCAACTCTGGTTTAAAAAATCTAGTTAGGAGGGGGGGGGGGGGGGGATAATAGTCCCCCTCCTCTTCCCTTAAAAGTTAAATGGTTGGTCCCTAACTGACACATATACATGCATTAAACACCCAAAATTCATTTGCTGAATTACCCCTGTCTTTTATAGAACTTATATGAAGTGACTGAATCCCAATAATATTCTAGTGTTTTTAACAGAATGCGATAAGGATGATTTTTTATAATGGAAGAAAAGAAAACAAACACAGATCTGATAACTGTCAGGAACTGTGTAGGCAGAGCTGACGGCCTGTAACTGAGTTCAAGTGTATGCAGTCTAACAAAGAATGTACATAATCACATGTAACTGTATTGATTTTTCTGCAAAGCATCTGGCTGTTCTATTTTCTCATAATTTTTAGACACTATATATATTTCAAGGACATAGATGAAGATGGAGGTTTTTTTAGAGGTTGTGGGAGGAGGGGGAGGTGATCATTTCGCTATTATCACATGCAATGTTATTGATCTTTGTACACAGCATCTGACTGTTCTATTTTCTTACAATTTCTAGACATTATATTTCAAGGACATAAATAAAGATGGAGGTTTTTTAGAGGTTGTGGGAGGAGGGGGTGGGGGCAGCTAGTTTGTTTTAATCACATGTAATGATATTGATATTTGCACACAGCATCTGGTTGTTTGTTCTATTTTCTAACAATTTCTAGACACACTATATATTTCAAGGACATAGATGAAGATGGAGGTTTTGTTAGAGGATGGGAGAGGCAGTTAGTTAGTTTATAATCACATGTAACGGCATTGATTTTTCTGCACAGCATCTGGCTGTGCTATTTTCACACAATTTCTAAACATATATTATTGGAACAAAGATGGAGAGGTTTTTAAAGGTTGTGGGAGGAGGGTGAGGTGGTTAGTTAGTTTTAATCACATGTAATGATTTTGATTTTTCTACACATCATCTGGCTGTGCTATATTCTAACAATTTCTAGACACTATAAATATATAACTAGGACATAGATGCAGAGTTTTCTTTACAGATATTGTGGGAGAAGGGGAGGGGGGTTAGTTTGTTATAACATACCTAATAATATTAATTTTTGTAAACAGTATCTGGCTGTGCTATTTTCCCAAAATTTAGAGACAAATATCACTGTAAAATAGATGGAGAGATTTTTAGAGGGGGAAGGGGGAAGGAGTTACTTTGAACTTGCAATTGAATGACATTAAATTCAACAAGACAGTGAAGACCTCTCTATAAGACTATTATTAACCACAGTATTCATTTATCTTTATTACAATACACACAGCATGCAAAATAAATTTCAGTTTATTTTTTATCAGGTCCATGACAACACCATGAAAAATAATTGTTAATTAAAAAAAGACAAATCAATTTTTAACATGGTTTAAATTAATATCAACATAAAAATAAACAAAAACTTACCATTTTGAAAATAGGACAGCCCTCGTAAAAATAAAAACATTCCAACAATATTATTTATGAAATTTAAAATGTCTTTGTTTGGCTATCTTGTAATGACAGATGTGGTGACTAGTCAACCATGACCATCATGGTTCAATAGACCATGAAAAATGTGTATTGATTTTATAATGGCTCTATATATTTTAACTTAAGCATGGAATGTAATGTTACTGTATAATGTCAATGGTAGTTTATTTAATATATTAATAGGTAAATTATATTATTATCATCAGTTAAGGTTAATGGTATAATTAAAACACACATTAAAGGTTACAGTAAATTTTCTACCTATATGATTCTTAGTTTCCAAAAAAGGGGGAGAGGTTTATGGTGTTTAATGCCACTTTCAACAACATTTCAGTTATATCCTGGTTCTCAGTGTTATTGGTATTTTCTACCTATATGATTCTTAGTTTCCAAAAAAGGGGGGATAGGTTTATGGTGTTTAATGCCTGTAACAAAGTGAAAACTTGTCAAATTATTAGTTTGTATAAATTTATTATTTCATTAGTTAGTCTATAATCTTTAGATGCCATCATTAAGTATTCTACAATCTTTAGAACTAGCGTAAGTATTAATCTCTCCGTAGGGAATATGCATTATCTCTAGAAGTGTTTGGTCAGTTTTAATTTATATTAATTAGTGGATAAGCGATAAACCTCATGGCAACTTAACTTTGAAATATGATACTTAGGGAATAAAATTTTACTTTTCTGTGGGAGGTTAAGTTGGGAATTATGAATTCAGGGAGAGCAGACGTTTTAAAATATACAGAGAGAGATATGTTGACTTTTATACTATTGATGTAAATTTCATAATGTTGTAGTGTAGATTAAATATATATCTAAAGTATGGTGTTTTACTAACTTTGTCAACTCCCTAGAAACAAGCAATTTAGGGTTGTGACATTTTGGTGGCAGCGGTGGGACGACAAAGAAAATATAGCACCATGCCAAATGAAGACCGTTGGAACTCTCCCAATGACTGTGTGTCAGGTGAATAGATATTGACTGTGTGTCAAGACCGTTGGAACTCTCCCAATGACTGTGTGTCAGGTGAATAGATATTGACTGTGTGTCAAGACCGTTGGAACTCTCCTAATGACTGTGTGTCAGGTGAATGGATATTGACTGTGTGTCAAGCTGATATATTTTTGACTGTGTGTCAAGTGGATAGATTTTTGACTGTGTGTCAAGTGGATAGATTTTTGACTGTGTATCAAGCGGATAGATTTTTGACTGTGTTTCAGTCTGATGTGCCAATAACAACCAGAATAAAAGTGAACTAGTTTAGGAATATCTGAATTAATGGAACATTATCGCGGTTTAATCTAATGTTTTTGTTCATTTTCACGAGAGACAATGAAATAATTAATACAGAAGATAATTGACTGTAAAATTATAATTTCAAATTATTATAATTTTTATTTCAAATAACATTTTATTCAGTTAATTGAAAATTGATTTAATGAACTTATTTATTATTTTTTTAATTATCTAATTTGTCTTTGAGACATTCCGATCTCTCTGGTAAAAATTAATTATCTTAAGTAATTGGGGGAAAACAATTTCAAAATGTCTATGCATTCTGGAGATAGTGCATCCAATCACTCAAAAGATGAAGATGAAGACACAGCAGAAATTACCTTTAAACCACAGGTAAGTGATGAAAGTAACATACTTGAAGGAGAAGGGACTCCTGCTGGTATAGAAGAAGTACAAGATATTAAAGGTATGTCTCCAGAAACGCTAACTGTTTATCTTGAATATAGGGAACGTTTACTAGAAAGACAACAGAGAGTTCAAATGGAGCAGCTTCATCTTAAACTCAGACATGAGCAAGAATTGGAACTGAAAAAAATGGAATTTCAGTTAAATTTAGAAAAACTAAAAATTGAGAAAGGTCAAACCCCATCTAAAGTGTCAGATTCAAACGCAAAATATAAGGGTCCAAAGGTTCCGAAATTCGAAGAAGGTCAAGACATTGACAGTTATTTGCATACCTTTGAAAAGTTAGCTGAGGTATATGAATGGCCAAAAGAAACTTGGGCCATGCGACTTGCTGCGCTATTAGCTGGGAAGGCACTTGAAGCATATGCAAGGATGGATCGTGATGAGTCTAAAGAATATATCAAAGTTAAAAAGGCTATTTTGAAGAGGTATGAATTAACCAGTGAAGCCTATCGCAGGAAATTTAGAAACAGCAGGAGGGCTGCTGATGAAACATTTGCAGAATGGAGTGTACGCTTGACCAGGTATGTTGACCAGTGGATGGAAGCAGAAGATATTGGTCCATTCATGCAGAAGGAGGATGACGCTAATAAAATAAAAGATTTATTTATTCGTGAACAGTTGTTAGAGAACTCTCCATCAGACATACGAACTTGGTTGAAAGAGCGTAAACCAAAATCAGTAAAAGAAATGATTGAACTTGGTGACCAGTATTTGGCGTCACATTTGTATCACTCCGGGGAGGGTAAAATAATGAAGTTTGGCAGTAACCATGTTCAGGATCAGTGGCATGGAAAACCTCACTTCAAGAAGGAAAGTAGCAAGATTTGTTACAAATGCAATAAAAAGGGGCATATTGCAGCAGATTGTAAGTTTCAACTTGCTAGACCAAAGAAAGGATTTTTATCCAAGAAAAAAGAACATGTCGAGTTAGACCCAGAACTTGAAATGTACAGAGAGAAAGGTATAATAAATGGTCAGGAAGTAGCAATGTTAAGAGATACAGGGTGTACTAAAACATTGGTTCACTCAAGTCTGGTTCCTAAGAAGTCAATTATACCAAAACGATGGGTCACTATCTGCTTGGCAGATGGAAGTAGTAAGCAGTTACCTATTGCGAAGGTACAACTGAATGTAGGTAAGATGTCAGGTTACTATGAAGTTGGTGTAGTAGACACATTACCGGAAAATGTTTTATTAGGGAATGATATAAATAGTAAGGCATTTGTTACAACAAGAGCACAATTGAGAGAGGAAAATAAACAAGTACAAAGAGTTGGAAAAAATGTTGAAAAATCTAAGATAAAAGCAACTGATATTGGGTTAGTAGATACACAGTTGGAAGAAGGTGATCTACACTCATTATTTTCAGATAATAAACAGCTAATTGATGATGATAGTCATCTTGATGACCAGGAGTACAAAACAGCTGACACTCAGGTTGATATAGATGTTAACAGTAATAAAGTTATTACTGATTTAGGTCCAGATGAAATACGTGAATTACAGAGAAACGATGAAACATTAGGGAAGATATTTAAATTAGCTGAAAATAAAAACATTGAACAAAAAAAGAATGTACAGTTCTTTTTGAGTAATGGATTGTTGTATAGAAAGTGGTGTCCAAAAGGGAGACCTAGTAAATTAGTGTGCAAACAATTAGTTGTGCCTGTTGCAGGTCGCGATGCAATATTGAAAATTGCTCATGACATTCCATTAGCGGGTCATCCAGGGATTGAACGGACTAAAGCCCGTGTTTTGCAGAATTTTTATTGGCCTGGGGTTTTTAATGATGTTGCAAAGTATTGTCGAAGTTGCGTTGTCTGTCAGAAGTCAGTTAAAAGACCAAAGAATAGTAAGGTACCACTTATTTCTGTTCCAGTAGTATCAGAACCATTCAAAAAGGTCGCAATTGATATTATTGGTCCATTGCCGAAGAGCAAGAAAGGTAATAGGTACATTCTGACATTGGTTGATTATGCCACAAGGTATCCAGAAGCAGTTGCTTTATCTACAATAGATACTGAAACTATTGCAGACGAATTGATAAAAATATTTAGTCGTGTTGGGTTACCGGATGAAATTTTGACTGACCAGGGTTCAAATTTTACATCGCAATTGATGATGGATATATGTCATTGCTTGTCAGTGAAGAAGTTGAGAACCACTCCGTATCATCCAATGTGTAATGGGTTAGTAGAACGTTTTAATGGTGTTCTAAAAACCATGTTAAAGAAGTATGTATCCAGGCAACCAAATATTTGGGACACATATCTCCCATATCTATTATTTGCTTATCGTGAGGTGCCACAAGCCTCAACTGGATTTTCTCCATTTGAACTACTTTATGGTAGGAAAGTGAAGGGACCTTTAGGTTTAGTTTATGATACATGGACTGAGGAATACAGAGAGGATGAAAATTTAGTCAAGTATGTTCTTGACATGAGAAATAAGATGTCAGCTATGACTGAAGTAGCTAAGGAGAACATGAGGGTACAACAGGATCGTCAAAAATATTACTATGATAAGAAGTCAAGGATGAGGTCATATTCAGTAGGTGATAAAGTTCTTATACTTTTACCTAGTGACTCTAGCAAGCTGAAAGCCCTTTGGAAAGGTCCTTTTACAATAATAAGGAAACTTAATGATGTTGATTATGAAATCAGAGTAGGAGGAAACAAAGGAGTTCAAAGTTATCACGTAAATATGTTGCGGAAATGGGAGGAAAGACATATCACACTTTTCAGTGTGGAAGAAAAAACAACAGAGTTTGATAGTTCTGATGATATACCTTGCTTTCCAACCCAAAAGTTTCAGACAGAGATGTGGAAAGATGTCCACATAGATGAATTGTTAACAGGTAGACAAAAACAAGAGGTTGTTGATCTGCTTATAGAGTTCCAAGATATATTTACTGACCTACCAGGAAGAACTGATAAAATAGAACACAATATACAATTAGCAGGACAGGAAAATATCAGGCAAAAGCCGTATCGACTGCCTGAAGCAAAGAAAGAATTAGTACGGAAGGAAATAGACCAGTTGTTAGAATTAGGTATTATTGTGGAATCTGAAAGTTCTTTTGCTTCACCGATAGTATTAGTTCCAAAGAAGGATCAAAGTACAAGAATGTGCATTGACTTTAGAAAACTGAACAAAATGAGCAAATTTGACACTTACCCAATGCCAAGAATTGATGATTTATTAGAGAAAGTCAGTAAAGCACATTACATATCCAATCTAGATTTTTCTAAGGGTTATTATCAAATACCCCTGTCTAGGCAATCAAGAGATAAAACTGCATTTATCACACCTTTTGGTTTATATGAATTCATAGTTATGCCATTTGGATTGGCCTCTGCACCAGCCACTTTTATGAGGTTGATGGATCGTGTTTTATTAGGTGCTGATGAATATGCTCATGCCTATTTTGACGACACTTCTGTATTTAGTCATAATTGGAAAGCACACATTCAACATTTACGTGATGTGTTCCAGAGAATTAGAGGGGCTAATTTAACTATTAAGCCTAGTAAATGTCATTTAGGAGGTAGAGAAGTTTCAGTGGTCGGACACATTGTAGGCAAAGGTCAAATTAAGGTACAACCAGATAAAGTAAGAGCTGTAAAAGAATATCCAAGACCAAGATCAAAGAAGGATGTAAGATCATTTCTAGGTTTGTCTGGATATTACCGTAAGCATATCAAGAATTTTTCAGAATTAGCACTACCTTTAACTGACTTAACAAAAAAAGGTAAAGCAACCATTGTAGAATGGAGCGAAGCTTGTGAAAAGTCATTTAATGATTTAAAGTCCGCATTATCCGCTGAGCCTGTGTTAAAATCACCTGATTTTGACAAGCATTTTTATCTACAAGTGGACGCAAGTGATCGAGGATTAGGGGCTGTGCTGAGCCAGTTTGATAACAAAGGCCTTGACCATCTCATTATGTATCTCAGTCGGAAGTTGTTGGACAGAGAGACAAATTACCCAACAGTAGAAAAAGAATGCTTAAGTATCATATGGGCAGTACAACAATTGCATTATTATCTGCTTGGTAGAGAATTTACTATACAAACTGACCATGAGCCTTTAACCTGGTTGGAAAGGGTAAAATGTAAGAATCAGAAACTTTTAAGGTGGAGTTTGACCTTACAACAATATTGTTTTAAAATTGAACATAAACCAGGGAAGCTTAACAACAATGCAGATGGGCTCTCCAGGGGATTTTATTGAGGTTAGTTTTCGACTTTGTTTTATGTTTATTTAGTTCTTTTAGTTAATTTGTGAGAAAACTTGTGTTTACTCAAAGGGAGGATGGAGGAGTGTAACAAAGTGAAAACTTGTCAAATTATTAGTTTGTATAAATTTATTATTTCATTAGTTAGTCTATAATCTTTAGATGCCATCATTAAGTATTCTACAATCTTTAGAACTAGCGTAAGTATTAATCTCTCCGTAGGGAATATGCATTATCTCTAGAAGTGTTCGGTCAGTTTTAATTTATATTAATTAGTGGATAAGCGATAAACCTCATGGCAACTTAACTTTGAAATATGATACTTAGGGAATAAAATTTTACTTTTCTGTGGGAGGTTAAGTTGGGAATTATGAATTCAGGGAGAGCAGACGTTTTAAAATATACAGAGAGAGATATGTTGACTTTTATACTATTGATGTAAATTTCATAATGTTGTAGTGTAGATTAAATATATATCTAAAGTATGGTGTTTTACTAACTTTGTCAACTCCCTAGAAACAAGCAATTTAGGGTTGTGACAATGCCACTTTCAACAACATTTCAGTTATATCCTGGTTCTCAGTGTTATTGGTGGAGGAAACCGGAGTACCCGGAGAAAACCATCGACCTGTTACAAGTCACTGACAACACACCCCATTTATAATAAGTGAGTTTTTTTTTTATTTTATACTTCTTTTAATTTTTCAATCTCCTTGCATTAATTTCCATTTTTAACATATACCTTTATCTTAAATGGTTGGTGAAAATAAAATTTTGTAAATTAAGTTTAGTAAGTCAATTGTGAAATCAATAGTTGGTCTGTTCAGTGTTTCGAAAATATACATAAAATCGATTCTGATCTTTTTCTGTGTGTATCCTTGCCAATTTATTTTATCTTACTTTTTCAAATTCATTGGCCGTTTTTTTTTCTTTTTTTCTCTTTAAAAAAAAACCTACTGATGTACAAAAAGAGTTCTATTAAAAGTGACAAAGTTAATCTTATTAAAATGAAACAAAAAAATACCAGACCATCAAAACAGCTCCTACATCCAATCATAAAATCCTAGAAAAAGATGAAAATTTGATACCCATAACACACATTACATGACCTCCAGGCTAGATATAGGTACTTTACAATAAAAATTAAAAGTGACAGGGTTTGTATATAAAATAAAAAAATGTATGATAAAAAATAACCAGGCATTTTTGCACTTTCATTAAGTCACTGACTGTAAGTGTTCTATTTGCCCAATAAAATCAGAAAATTATAGACACAGATAAAATTTGATACCTGTAACACACATTTACATGACTGTTCATTCTCCTGGCTTGCTACAAGGCACTTAAAACAAATCAAAAGCGGCAGGGTTTGGTTAGAACAAAAACTGCGTCATAAATTTTTTTTTACCAGTCCTTTTTGAATTTTCAGCACTACAGGTAAGTAACCATTAAAGTGTTCAATATGACCCAATAAAATCAATAATAATTGGAAAATCAGTAGAAACAGATGAAAATTTGATACCTTTAACATACATTAACATGATGGCTTGGTACAATGCCAAATATTATAGTAATTGTTCAATAAAAAAATAAAAGTGGCAGGTTTTGGATTTGATTTTTTTGGTTTTTAACGCCACTTTCAACAATATTTCAGCTATATCATGGCGATCAGTTTTAGTGGTGGAAGAAGCCGAAGTACCCGGAGAGAACCACCGACCATGGGCATATAACTGGTAAGCTTTATCACTTGTGGCTACGAGTCGAGTGCACCCTTTTTTGTCATTTACAAAGCAGGGCACGAACCCACGCCGTATTGGTGATAGGCTTGTACGAGTTGTTAGGTAATCCTACTACCTAACTCATTGAGCCACCCAGGCCCTGGCAGGTGTTGGCCAAAATAAAAATTGTGCCATAAAAAAATCACCAGCCCCTTTTGCCCTGTCAGCATGTAAACCACTATCAGAGTGTTCAATACACCCCAAAAATTCAATAAAAATTGGAAAATCGTAGAAATGATGAAAATTTGATACGGAATGGCTTGGTAACAATGCCAATAAAACAATGTAATAATTGTTCAATGAAAAATTGTGTCATGAAATATTACCATCTCTTTTTGCCCTGTCAGCATGTAACCCGGTCAATAGTGTTCAATATGCCCAACCAAATCAATAAAAACAATTTTTTTTAACCAGTACATGTTCTTATCAAGATCAAACAGATAGTGTTCTGTTATGGTTTCTAGTCACTCAATAATTACATCAAATTATATAGTCCATCAGACATAAATGGACAAAATAGCCTTGTACTTATCTGTTTATATACCAATAAAAATCACTAACCTGTAAACAAGGTCATTCATTTTTAATGTTCATGAACAAAATTGGTGTCAGGCCAGGGATATTTTTCATATGTATTTATTTATATATAATGTAAGAAGAATTTTGTTTACTTAAATTATAAAATTATAATGTTCAAATTATATAATATCATATTATTTAAATTATTCATTTTACATATGAAGAATATAACAGTAGTTCAATTTTACATTATATATACGGGTAAAAATTAAAATGTTATAAATACAAAATATCATATTACTTATATCATTTGGGAAATGAAAAAAAATAAATTGAAAATATAAAATTTAGAGAAAAAATTTGTATGATATATCATGAGAAATGATTTATATATTTTTTTGGTAATTTATCTCAAAATAAATCATTATATTTATAAGAATTTAAATTGAATAAATTTTGTAAGAAATATTATATTGGATAATTCTTGTTGTTGAATTATTTATATTTATATTAAAAAAATACAAGTTTGTGACAACCAACCAAAGGAAAAAAAACATTACCAGATTAACTTGAAGAATTAAATGAAATGTTTATTTTTCCTCCAATACATGGTACATACCTTTCCTGACATAACCTTAGCCATTTTTCGCTATCCTTATTTAGGCCCTTGGTCCCAATGACTATTTAAATAATATGCCTTTCCGTACCTTTAACTGTAATCATTCCCGATCAAGGTTATTCTAGGCAGAAACGTGTAGTTCCATACATACTATATTAAATATCTACGTGGTTTTTTTTACTAACAACATAATGGTTAAACAGCCAAAATGATACTACCGGTACTGATAATTTAATATAACTCTATCAATATTACATATCTTTAATGGATAAAACACATTAAGGGGGTGTGGCATAACAATGTTAACAAAATAGTGTACTCTATGATACTCCATATTTTACTTTCTATATAAATAATGGTCGATTTACAGCTGATTTATAAATAATGGTGGATTACAGCTGGTTTATAAATAATGTGTTTTGTGAAGTACACACATGTACAGTGTTATTATCATTTTTTAGCTAGAATTTAAGCAAGAATTTCTATTTTCTTTTTTGCAAAATTGCATAGATTGAAAACGCAATGTATTTTGTTGACACTTTTGTATCCCCCCCCCCCCCCCCCCCACCCCATATTTTAAATCTGTTAATCTACACCTGAATACATGAAGTGTTTTATTTTCTCTGAGAATTTCTTATCTCCTAGTCCCCCTTCTTTTCTTTATTCATTTAATCTACACCTGAACACCATAAATGTAAAATTTCCACTGGCAGATTATTAGAAGTCTGTGACTTCTTGGACCAACATGGAATTAAAAATGTGTATTACAGTAATCTTAGGGATCGACCATCTTTTAGGGAGGGTGCTATGTACATTTTTGTATTATATCATTTTTTTCTATAGAAAATGTTTTTTAACAAAAAACACAACCCCAACCCCCTAAAAGTTAAATGGTTATTGCCTTATGGGGTTTCAACAACACTTTCAACAATATTTCAGTTATATTCAGCTGACAGTTTTATTCATTGAGGAAACTCAAGTGTATACTGAGAAAACCACCGATCTGTCATAATTCATTGTCACCGACAAACTTTAGCACTTCAGTTAATAATCAGAACTGGAAAAAGTCAGATTTGTTAAATTCTTTCATTTTGCCTGTCTGTAAATTGTGATGAAAAAACCCCCAATGTATTATAGGAGCAGGGTTTGTGGTGTGTTGTAATACTCCTATTGACTAGTTCACATGTTGAATAATAATAATATCACACTGTTCCAATTTAATTCAAAGCACCATGAAATCCCAGATGTGTAACAAACAACAATTAATGTCTTTACTGTCTAAACTACCAAAACTTCTACTAAACACCTGTTTATAGCTTCTACTAAACACCTGTTTATAACTTCTACTAAGGGAACGACCATTTAACTTGAAAGAGGGGGGGGGGGGGGGTATGGTTTTTTACTAAAAAAATATTCTGATTCCCAATGCTGCTGAAAAAAATATTCTGATTTTGGTGGAGGAAAAAAAAAATAATCTGATTTAGAATTTTTGTCATAACCTAATGTTGAATTCTGGAAAAAAAAAATTCTAACTCTCGTATTGTCCGAAAAAAAATAATTCTGAACAAAACAAAAAACCATAACCCCCCCCCCCCCCCCCCAATGCAAGTTAAATGGTCGGTCCCTAACTCTATGCAAAATCTTCCTACAAAAATATCAGATAAAGAGGGGGGGAAACAAACCATTTAACTTGAGACAGGAATCAATAATTTAATTGGGGGGGGGGGGGGGGGGGCTATCTTCCCCCCCCCCCCCCCCCAGCCAGAAAAAGTTTTATACATGAAACAAAATTAGATTGGTTTTTTTCCTTAATACAGGAAATTCAACAAAAAATTCTTGTTGAAAAAATGCATGGACAGTTTATCAATTTTTTACATCTTTGAGGTCAAGAAATGTTTTCCTTAAAATTTGGTAACAGCAAATTAAAAAAAAAAATACTCCCCCCCCCCCCATTAAAAATAAAATGTTTTTTCCTAACTATGACTTGTAGATTTTCAATATATTTCAATTGATACTTTATTACCAAATTACAAATACTCAATGTTTGCTTCAAGCCTTCAACTATAAATAATATAAGTTTTCCAGGTCAAAGGTTAACATTTATGACACAATAAATAAAACAATTTCTCTTTTATTAGATTTTAAACTTTTTTAAGAGTTTTATTTAAACTACACTACAGCATGAACTTCCAAACTTCACAGGGGAAGATTTGTAAATTTTAATCAAAATAAAACGTAGAAGTTTTGAAGTGTGCAACTATGTAATCATTGTCTATCACCACTAATGTTCTGAGTACGAACCCCGTTCATGGCGAGATGTACTCGATACAACATTATGTGATCAAGTTTGTCAGTGACTTGCGAAAGGTCGGTGGTTTTCTCCGGGTACTAAACTGACCGCCAAGATAAAACTGAAATATTGTTGCAAGTGACATTAAACACCATAAACCAACCACACCTACTAACCATGGCTCAGAATCCAAGTTGCAAGATTAGAGGCGTTGAGCACTGACTGACATAAACGGACGAACATTCTACTACAGTCAAACCTATATTAATAAGAGGTCAAGAGGTCACCAATTGGGACAAAGAAAAAGTGGTCTTATACGAAAGGTGACCTCTTAAAAGAGATTCAATTCATATGAAATTTTCAATAACAGGACACGAAAAGGTTACTTTTTAATTCAGGTGTCTACTTAATAGAAGTGACAGCATGGGCAGGTTTAACTGTATATAGTTAGGGAAATGACAACTTGCTGTTTTAAAACAAATACAGTACAGACAGGAAATCTTCAAAGGAAGTAAATGGAAAATACTATATACTAATCAAGATTTAATATACAAAAAGTTATCAGTTTATATGTGTCTCTTTTGTCAATATTACCCCCACCCCACCCATCCATCCCCCACCCCCAGACCCCTTTAATCTCAGAAATGTAAGAGCTAAAACAAACCTGTTTGAAAAACACAAGCAGGAAATTTATAAAGAATCTTGGTAGACAAAAAACATCAAAATCAGATATAAGATTTAATCTTTATATTTTAGAAATGGCACGAGCCAAATAAAATCTTTAGGTACTTCATAAAGAGATTTTCATAACCTTGGAATATCAAGAAAAAAAATCATCCAATGTGCCTCTTGTTTACTTTGTTGATTAAAACCAATTGAAAAAAGAAAACATAAACTTTTTAAAGGATCTTCCAATGAACATTCCTATCAAATTTAGTTACATTAGTCCAATGGTTTCAGAAAAGAAATGTTTACAGATGACAATGAGAGTCACAATGTAATGACAATAGTGCACTGGTGACCCTTAGTCCTTTCCTAAATGTTCTTGCATGGAACCAGTACAATTTTGCCCTCTAAAAGGGAAATAACTCTTCTAAAAAACACATGTAAACATATAAGTTTTATAATCATATCAGGTCAGAAAATATTTGTGAGTTGAGGTTATCAATTTTGTCTCTTTGTACAATTTTGATAGTGTACTAATCTCATTAGTATCCAAGTGTCTTTATATATATAAGATATGGATGAAGAAAATGTAAAATATAAAGCCACTGGATACCAATTTATCTTTTTTTTTTTTTTTTTTTTTTTTTTTTATAAACAAGTTCTTGTGACAAAATACACGATAAAGTGCATCAAATCATACAATGACTACAATGGCCAGCCTCTAACCAGCATCAAATCATACAATGACTACAATGGCCAGCCTCTAACCAGCATCAAATCATACAATGACTACAATGGCCAGCCTCTGACCAGCATCAAATCATACAATGGCTACAATGGCCAGCCTCTGACCAGCATCAAATCATACAATGACTACAATGGCCAGCCTCTAACCAGCATCAAATCATACAATGACTACAATGGCCAGCCTCTGACCAGCATCAAATCATACAATGACTACAATGGCCAGCCTCTGATCAACTGATAAGAGATTATCTTATCTCTATAAGAGACCCTTAAATACCACTGAGAATTGTTATACTTTATTGCAAATTACCCTTCAGGGTCAAGCAAAAACAAGAACAATTTAACATACATACATTATAAATATACAACATCATACATTGAATTATTTCAACAAGTAAAAAAGATGACTCTCTGACCGGTGTGGATCCTACATGTATATCAATGCTACAGATTGTTTCAAAAAGGAGCAAACTTCCGGTAAAAGGGTTGAGTTCGGGTTAAGGGGGAAATGATAGTCAAACCTGTGTTTAGTGACCTTCCAAGTGAAGATTGAAATAGGGTCACATATAAGACAGGTGGTCACTACATTCAGGTTCCATTACCGTAATATGAAATGCACAATAAGGAGAAATTAAATTTAAGGTCACATACTACAAGTCATTGCTTAATAGAGGTGGTCACTAAAGCAGGTTTGACTGTATTTAATTTTGAAATTTCAATTGTTCTGACAGTGTAATTTTTTTGTTATTCATTTTATCAGGAATGTGCAAATGGTCTATTACTCTTCAATTAAATCGGCATGCTATCCAATCGGGAGAAATAAAACGAGAAATAAAAACATCTTGCAGCCATGTTTACTCATTAGCATCAACCTTGAGGAAGGAGTTCACTTAATAACTTCCTCCTCAAGTACATGATTTCTCATATGATATACCTTTGCTTAATTATCTTGTCATTCAAATAAGTTAACATGTTAAGTTGGCTGCCAAATTATATTAGTCTGTGATCACAGGTGCAGGATGAGTTAATCCCTGGATGAATCAGAAACATTTGACGATGTGATTTGATTTGATTTATTGTGTTTAACGCCACTTTCAGCAATATTTCAGCTATATCATGGAGACCAGTTTTAGTGGTGGAGGAAGAGAGAACCAACGACCATGGGGCAGGCAAGCAACTGGTAAACTATATCACTTGCGACTGCGAGTCGAGTGCACCTTTTTTTGTAATTTTATGAGGCCTAAATTACAATAACAGTCTGCACCAAAAACCACTAGTCCTATACCCTATGCCCCAGTATAGTGAAAATTGATTCGGGCTAGTAAAAATTCAATCATTTTTTTTTTTGCACAAACTGTAATAGAGTATATTTTGAAGTTTATTTACGTACCCATCAACACTGCCCCTATTCCGAAAAAACTATTTCTCGTCAATAAAAAATATTTTTTTAATCCTGTTTTTCTAATTACCGTAATATACTTTTTTGTGGGTAATAATAAAATAAAAGTATATATTTTTCTCCTCGTCGTATTAGGAGTAACGCCATGATATAGCTAAGGTTGGCGCTAAACACCAATAAATAAACTATAAGGATTTAAATTTGTATTTGGTTTTGCTTCAATTTAAAATATTCGTCAAAATTTAAGTTAAATGTAGGTGAAATTTTGGAAATAAAACAATGTGAATGTCCATGTGATCTACCAGTAGTTATACACAAATACGATTTACTCAACTCATGGTCTATACAATTCTCTTTAAATTTGCTATGTGAGCAACTTCTCCCTCCCTTGGGGCCCCTAGACTAATGAAATTATGGGGCACCCTTCAGACCCACAAAAAACAAGTGCATATGTCTTTAAAGCCCTTTACAAAAGTCATATGTGTCCATAAACAATCAAATCAAATATCAAATAAGTTTTATTTAAAGTCTAAATATTTATAACATTACAATAGCTATTCATTGTATATTGTTGTCATTACAAATGAATTTCGGCTTCTATTGTCATCAAGTAATTATTTAAAAGTCAAACAAAATGGTGATTTTATTAACGCACAATGGCATTCCCCCAATTTTACAGTACATAATTTTCATAACTTGTACTTTTATTTAATTGTGACGGAGTATAAACAGCTTAAAATCTATGAACTCTTCTCACTAATTTTTGCTTAATTAAAATTTCCTTTCAAAGTTTTTACCAATTATACTTTTTAGGAAACACCGAGTATTCACTGCATTATAAAAAAGTGATAAACAACATTTAACTTTTAGGGGGGAGGGGAGCATGTTGTCTTTTATTAGGGGGGAGGGGAGCATGTTGTCTTTTATTACGGGGAGGGGAGCATGTTGTCTTTTATTAGGGGGAGGGGAGCATGTTGTCTTTTATTAGAGGGGAGGGGAGCATGTTGTCTTTTATTACGGGGAAGGGAGCATGTTGTCTTTTATTAGGGGGGAGGGGAGCATGTTGTCTTTTATTAGGGGGAGGGGAGCATAATGTCTTTTATTAGGGGGGAGGGGAGCATGTTGTCTTTTATTAGGGGGGAGGGGAGCATGTTGTCTTTTATTAGGGGGAGGGGAGCATGTTGTCTTTTATTAGGGGGAGGGGAGCATGTTGTCTTTTATTAGGGGGGAGGGGAGCATGTTGTCTTTTATTAGGGGGAGGGGAGCATGTTGTCTTTTATTAGGAGGGAGGGGAGCATGTTGTCTTTTAATAGGGGGGAGGGGAGCATGTTGTCTTTTATTAGAGGGGAGGGGAGCATGTTGTCTTTTATTAGGGGGAGGGGAGCATGTTGTCTTTTATTAGGTGGGAGGGGAGCATGTTGTCTTTTTTATTAAATTTGTGTTGACAATTTTATATGACATGACAAAATAAATTTAATTGTCCTGAGAGATACAAAAAAGAAATAATCTGCCGAGCTGTAGTTTTCAAGTTTTTAACATGAAATTTAGTCAAATAAAAAAAAAATATACCAATATCCTTCATTAAAAAACATTATTACCTGATTTTCGTTTCACCGGAACGTAAAAAAATTTAGCAAAATAACTAGATATGTCATCAATTTACCAAGAAAAAAAAACTACTTTTGTATTCAATCTACTTACACATGTCATCTTACAAACCTATGTTAACATCAGCACCACACACTGACTGAAAATCCAATAGAAAGTTAATAAAAATCCATGCAACCACATGCAGTTTGAATTCAAAATTCTGCCATTAAAATTATGCTCCAATATGTTTCAAATTATGGAAAATTCTATTCCATGTATAATTTTACCTCATTCCAAAATCCTGTGACTTTTCTTGTCATTATTGTGTAAAATCCTCCAATTAGCATGTGTTTTTACCATTATGAGTCAAGATTTCAAAAAAACACACCTAAAGTCTGGTGGTGGAACATCTGTGTAAAATGTCTGTGAGAAAACAGTGGACTGTTCCATTATATAATACAGGGTTATCACCATGGCTTGATAACCTAAAAAAATCAATGAGAGAATTCTATTAAAGGATGGCAACTAAAAATATAATTATTATCAGTCAGAATCTGTCACTAAAAATAAAAATATATGTTTACATAGGGGTTAAATGTTTGTTTGGCCTTGAAAAAATATTTTAAAAATAGGGGAGGGATGTAATAAAAGATACTATCATAATACTATGTTTACCACTTCTTATCAGCATCCCTACTGTCACAAATTAAGAAAGTGTGTTACCTAATGTCCAGCTATCTTGGCTATTTATATATCACAGACCTTCATTTTAGAATACACTTGGACATGAATAATATTTTGCAAATGATTCAAGAACATTTTCTTACATACAATGTATATTATGTAAAATTGAATAAATACAAAAATAATTTTTATATTATTGACCGAAAAATAAGGTTTTGGTTTAAATTTGTTTTAGAATAAATGTATGAGAATTTAAAACTACAACTGTATATTCTTTTTCATATTTTTACCAATTTCCCTAAAATAAATTATTTTTCCAAAAAGGTGTTCTTTGGATGGTTCCATTTGGATTTCAGAGTGGAAGGAACGGACCTGCTTCATTTTTGGAAGACTCCTTAGTGAAAAGGCATTTACCTTTCAAGGGGTGGGGCTATGTGTTTTTTTAATCTGACGACATCCCTTCTATGAATTTTTGAAATCAGAGTAAAATCCAAAATGATCTGTGGGAAAATATTTAACCACCGACCATGGGCAAGTAACTGTTCAATTTTATCACGTAATAAGCAATAACAGTACCAAGTAACAGGGCGGCCTAGCCGTGTAGCTGACTGCATACAGGGCAGCCTAGCCATGTAGCTGACTGCATACAGGGCGGCCTAGCCGTGTAGCTGACAGCTGCATACAGGGCGGCCTAGCCGTGTTGCTGACTGCATACAGGGTGGCCTAGCCGTGTAGTTGACTGCATACAGGACGGACTAGCCATGTAGCTGACTACATACAGGGCGGCCTAGTCGTGTAGCTGACTGCATACAGGGTGTTTAGCCGTGTAGCTGACTGCATACAGGCCGGCCTAGCCGTGTAGCTGACTGCATACAGGGCAGCCTAGCCGTGTAGCTGACTGCACAGGGTGGCCTAGCTGTGTAGCTGACTGCATACAGGGCGGACTAGCCATGTAGCTGACTGCACACAGGGTGGCCTAGCCGTGTAGCTGACTGCATACAGGGCGGCCTAGCCGTGTAGCTGACTGCATACAGGGCGGCCTAGCCATGTAGCTGACTGCACACAGGGCAGCCTAGCCGTGGAGCTGATTGCACACAGGGCGGCCTAGCCATGTAGCTGACTGCACACAGGGTGGCCTAGCCGTGTAGCTGACTGCATACAGGGCGGCCTAGCCGTGTGGCTGACTGCATACAGGGCAGCCTAGACGTGTAGCTGACTGCATACAGGACGGCCTATCCGTGTAGCTGACTGCATATAGCGCGGCCTAGCCAGATAGCTGACTGCATACAGGGCTGTCTAGCCGTGTAGCCGACTGCACACAGGGCGGCCTAGCTGTGTATCTGACTGCATACAGGGCAACATAGCCATGTAGCTGACTGCATACAGGGCAGCCTAGCCATGTAGCTGACTGCATACAGGGTGGCCTAGCCATGTGGCTGACTGCATACAGGGCAGCCTAGCCATGTAGCTGACTGCATACAGGGTGGCCTAGCCATGTGGCTGACTGCATACAGGGCAGCCTAGCCATGTAGCTGACTGCATACAGGACGGCCTAGCTGTGTAGCTGACTGCATACAGGGTGGCCTAGCCGTGTGGCTGACTGCATACAGGGCAGCCTAGCCATGTAGCTGACTGCATACAGGACGGCCTATCCGTGTAACTGACTGCATATAGGGCGGCCTAGCCAGATAGCTGACTGCATACAGGGTGGTCTAGCCATGTAGCTGACTGCATACAGGGCGGCCTAGCCGTGTAGCTGACTGCATACAGGGTGGTCTAGCCATGTAGCTGACTGCATACAGGGAGGCCTAGCCATGTAGCTGACAGCAAATTTAGTGCAATGAATAAGAAAGTGTTGTTCATCTTCTATTTGATTGCATTGAGAGCATAATCTATTTTCTCTCTTTATTTTTGGTCTAAAATATCTACATTTTTCAATTAAAAGAGGGTGGGAACTTAATCTTAATTTGGTTAGTTCTCTAGTAATATTTACTGGAAGTTTTAATGAAAGATAATCTTGTAAAATAAAATCTTTTGGATAGATATCTGCAAAGAAAAATAGTTTATTATCATGTTCTTGAATAGATAAATGTTGTAGTTAATTTAAAATGACCTTAGAATGTTGGTCAGTTAACATCTGATTTATTTTATTAATGTCAAAATCTAAATTAGTTAAATTCAAATTTTGGAGAGAGTTGTGAATAAATTTTGCCAAGATCTGTGTCCATCAATAAATAGAGATGTAACTACATGTACCTCATAGACCTCTCCAAGCAATCTATCAGAGGGAAGTTATTTTAGTCTATTGAAATATTTAAGTGCAAGAATAGTTATAAAATTTAAAACTGGTTGTCTCCCTAATTCACATTTAGCTGCAAAATTTGAGCTTTTCTTGTGGACTCCCAGAATGTTTTTACAAAATTTATTATGAATCTTTTCAAATGGCAATCTGACCAATCTATTGTTGGTCTAAGGGAGATAACTCAATTTATATGTGAATGAGTTTAGTTATAACAATAATATCATACAAAGTGGGAGATAACTCAATTTATATGTGAATGAGTTTAGTTATAACAATAATATCATACAAAGTGGGAGATAACTCAATTTATATGTGAATGAGTTTAGTTATAACAATAATATCATACAAAGTGTCAAAATATTGTTACTTGGGGATAATGTTAAAGTGTAATGGCAACTTTAATGTAGCTGTATCTTTACTTATGGAAAAAGCCAGAAAAGCATACTTTAAAATAAAGAAAACAATTGGATTGAATAATCCTTGCAAACTTTTAGAGAAACTTTTTGATTCCCTAGTTACCTCAATCCTATTATATTGTAGTGATGTTTGGGGAGTTTACCTTGATCCCAGAGATAGTTCTATTGTGGAAAAATTCCACATGATATTCATTAAAGAAATTTTAGGGGATCACTGCAAAGCATCAAATGTTGCATGCCGAGCAGGAGAAGTTTTTAATGTAATATTTTGAGTATACTACAAAAAAATCATTTATTTGAGAATCAAATGCTAAAATTTTGTATGAATAGTAATTCATTAAAAGTATTAAGAGTAACTTGCTCTTACATTAATAAATGTCTAACTCTTAGAAATGAGATTATTCAGTATTCATAATAGTGTCATATTAAAAAAAAAAATGTATTGTGTTTTCTATTCAGACATGAACTGTAAACTTCACGTTTGGGCCTTTGCCAATTGTGTTTGTGCCAATAAAATATTTGTATTTGTATGTCTCAAAATATTAAATTATGCAAATAGTTAAATGAAATAAAATCAACATAATATTGGAATGCTTGAACACAATTATTATAAATTATACCCAATATGTGACCCCTGCCTCCAATTACAAAGTTGAAAGTTCAAAACTCAAAAGTCATTTTTTAAAGTTCATGGATTTGAAAAGCGCATGCATAACCATTAGCCTTACATTGTAAAATATAATCCTATCAATTTTCAATGTGACAATTAAAGGGTGAATATTAAATACCGGTAATCATTTGGATGGTCATGCATGGCATTACTATTTTATTCTGTTCTCTGGGGAAGCACCTGTCGAAACTGGTACCTGATGTATAGTTTTAAATAACGATAAATAACACGACACAACAGGGAACCTGTCAGTCTGATCCGTGTTTACACATATTGCTATGGTACTATGTCACTTCCTGTACAACCTAGAGCAATATTTTCATGTTTTTGTAATATTTGTATTGTGAAATCTATCTAAACTTTTAGACTTTGAAAGTATATGGTAAGTCTGTAGTATCAGGACATTAAAATCACATTTGTTGTCAAAGGGAAAGGTTAATTTGTACGTAATCGGTCTTCGTTTTAGATAATTTAGATGCAACTTTGCAATATTTCGAACCGTCAACCGGTCAAGCATGCCAGGCGGCTCTACCCAATCAATAATAGTTCTAGATGGTAATTATATAACGTTTTAATACAATGCAGTTTATCCGAATCTCGCATTTAGTGACAATGTCTCTGACATACTGTTATACCTCCACCCAAAGTATCAAACAGTCGACCAACTTTTTAGTCAGTCTAGTAAAATAATAAGAATTTTCTGTTGTGCCTAGTATTTGACCTTTCAATAAAACATATATTACTGTCAATTCCTCATAAACACATCTTGTTGATAGCAGGAAAATAAATAATTCATGGAAATTATTAATTGTTTTCTTATTTATTGGAATAATTTTATTAATTGTGTCAAACTTACAAAGTGAAAGTAGAACTACACAGACATGAAACAAAGTCTTTGTCACTAGTACTGAACAGTTTTTATTATATCGTACGTCGCCCACTTTCCATGGTAAAGAAGTGACCTCATTTGAACTGTTTATAAAAAATGTGTTTTCATGAAATACAAATGTATGGGGGAAAATCAGAGGTGATGAACAAGTATGTCCACTTAAACTGGAGGCATTGATTTTCCAGCAATTGTTTTAACTGTGTCAATTTTTTGTGATGTAGTTCAGTTTCTCAGTTGCCATACAACCTAGGTTTGCCATTCTTTGTCAAATGTGATGAGTGAGTGATTGTTGTTTAACACCAACTCAGCAATTTTTCAGCTAAATCATGTAGCGAGAACACGTTAATTGTCAGTGAGATGATGATGAGGTCCACTTTGTACTAGATTAACACCCTTAGCTGGATTATTATAGTGCTAATTTACTGACACAACAATCCGCGGATAGGCATGTTGCCCCACTCGAAACACATTATCCTGATTCCGAACCAACCATTGCAGTCTTTGCTCTTTCTCCTTAATGCTGCATGTTTTGGGGAGAAGCAACAAATACCATGTTTATATTCTTTGGTTTGACCCAATCAGGACTCAAACCCACGGTCTAATACACTCGAGGGGAGCATGCTAACCATTACACCACCGATGAGGTTTAAAATGTGATGAGTGCATTTGTCACCTTACCTTTACCTAATTTTCATGGTCAAATGGCTTTGTTAAATTTCATGATTAGGTTAGTTTCTCCATTGCAATTCAACATAAGTTCACCATTTCATCACTTGATTATGTAGAATTCTGAAAGTTTAATCTGTGATGGTCAATAATTCCACCAATATCAGCAAAACTAACAATCACTTTTCACCTTAACTCACTCACTGAACACAAAATAAAACCATGACACATGATGTTGGAAATCTACGTCCTGACTTGGGACAGGCACAAAAATGGTGCTGGGTTAAACCAGTTAATGGAATCCCAACACTCCCCACTTGATAACTTGATCTCCAACAACAATTCATGAAAAACATGTACAGATTTGCTTCCACTCAAAAAGACCACATTCTATCATAAAAATGAATGACAATATAGACATGGCAATACCATACTAGGATCAATGAATGCTGGTAGTTAACTGACTACTAGCTAGGCAGATAGAATTTGTTGGTTCAAGACCATTACTCTTTGGACAAACATGATTCGTTGTGTTGATATTGGTGGAATTGTTCAACATCACTGTTGAAATATTCATTTCATAATTTAAGCCAGGCATGTTCACCTGACCTCGACAAGCATATAGTTTTTCCATTGGCATTACTTTCAAATGATATCTAGGGAGAACATCACTTCTTTTTACAAAAGTATAACATGAAAAAGTGGGGGCTGTCACTGTCATGATTTCATGGTAATTAGATTTACAACTATCTATGAAATCAGTACCTATCACTACTATTGTTGTGAGTTTGAATCCTACTCCGGCGAGGTGTACTCAATACAACATTATGTGTTAAAGTTTGTCAGTGACTCGCGGCAGGTCAGTGGTTTTCTCCTGGTACTCAGGTTTCCTCTTCCAATAAAACTGAACGCCACGATATGACTGAAATATTGTTGAAAGTGACATTAAACACCAAAACATGAGGAAGGTGGGATGTAATAACAATGTCACCATTTTCATGTTTGATATGGATAAAAAAACAGACATGTTGACTTGTCCAAAATACAACGAGACATTGCACATTGATTTTGACCCAGCAGGAAAATGACGTCTACGTTCAGAAGACTATTTCTTCATCAGAATTATCCACTAGCATGTGCTATGTATACAATATTTTAGGGATCATAGGTTGAGATTTGTTTTCTTAAAAGAGATTTTTTAACCAATATAATGTTACATCTTTGTTGATTACCGTATGTCAATTAGAGCTGTATTCCACACTTGAAGTCCTGATAATAAGGTAACCATGGAAACAGGGTTTTCATTCCTGTCATTTCTATCGTTACAGATAATTTTATAATGATCCGAAGATCGTGTTGAATTTCATTGATATTTCTAATTCTTTGACAATACATGTATTTAATTTATGTATGATTTATTTTATTTTGTCATTTTAGGTCAAATATCTTGATTTCTGAAGAGGAATTTAAACTGTGTGTATATTTATTACTAATAGCTGAAACAGATCATCAAGATGTCTGATGTAAGTTTAATTAGACGTAGATATCAAATTTAGTGCACACGACACCTTTATGGAATAATCTTCATCAGATACGTAATAATCTTCATCAGATACGTAATAATCTTCATCAGATACGTAATAACCTTCATCAGATACGCTCAAAAGCGAAAGATTGGAAAGCCAATTCATTCAAAAGTCTTTTGGAGCCTAAACAGGATAGATAGCCAAAATTGGCTAAGGTCACCTTACCATAATGTAAAGTATATAATTATAGAAAATCAACTTTCCATTGTACATTTTCTACTAAATTTACATGTTATTGGTTCTTTTTAACTATCGCAATTTTTCTATGTTTTGTTTTGATTCTTTTCTCTGTATTAACAATCTCTCAAAAGTACAGTGGGAACATGGATAAGGTTTTTAACTTCGAAACTGAATCCCTGCACACAATTCCAAAACTTTCATATCTTCTCCACTGAAGCAGCTGTGGCAACTAACACAGATATTTTTACTGCTCCTTTATATTTTTCAGGTAGACCAATTTCACATTTCAGACTTGATTCTAAATTTGTGTGTTTTTTTAATACATTTTTATAGGAGTTATTTCCCTTTAATATGGGGAGTTATTTCCCTTTAATATGGGGAATATATCCCTTTTCATACAAAGTTCAATGAATAAAGCATATAGAGTCAAACCTGTATATAAAGGTCACTCAAGTGAACATGAAAATGTGGCCTTTATGAGCTGTTGCCCTTTATATGCAGGTTCAAATATTATATACACTATTCACTAATGGGGAAAATGAGACTTCCCTTTATAGACAGTGATTTGTATATAGAGGTGCTCTTTAAGGTAGATTTGACTGGATATTTTTTTCATAATCTGCACATATTAACTAATGTTGTAACAACTTGTGAAATTTCATTTTGCTATAAAACTCAAAAGAGTTTACCCAGATTCAAGCAGGACATTCCACTCATTTTCAAGTAGGAGGTGATAATCTTAAGGTAGAAGGGCAGGAATTGTTCTAGCCTTCCCCAAGGTCCAGTAAAAGGACCCCTTCCCAATGAAATATATTCTAAAATCATGCAAAAGTCACAAAATTTTCATTCTTATCCTCTTATTTTGATTTTCAATTTGAGCAATTTAGAGTGCAAAAGATAAACCAGTACACAAAACAATGCCATATATTTTTACTTTCACTAAATGACATTTTCATTTTTGAAAACAAAGTAACCAGGGGAAAAATGCAACTTGATGGGCAATTTGCTCTGTTCCCAGCTGCTGTGGAATGTCCTGTTCAATTATCTGCTAATTATAAGAAAGTTTTCCTCAAATTATTTTCCTTTCTTTTGCTCTAATATGAGAAATTCTACCTGCCGTAAAGAAAATAACTCCTAAAAATTTGGAATGTGATATTGATATACCAGTACCTTAATTTGAAATTTAGATATATGAAAATAAGATGTATTTTATCTTTTTCACTAAAACAATTTTTATAATTTGGCAAGGAGGAATCAGGTGTGTGACTTAAGAAATAATTCATGGAAGCCATATGTATATATTGTTTTTACCACGGGTAGGCCTTTATGACACGAAGTTTTACCCCGAGCGTAAGCGAGGGGTAAAAAGCTGACATAAAGGCCTACCCGTGGTAAAAACAATATATACATATGACTTCCATGAATTATTTCGATTCTAATATGTAAAAATTGGTAAAATATCGTTATAAATTGTCGATGACGTCATAAATTACAATGAGTGTAGATATATATTATTTTTACCACGGGTTTGGACTCAAAGCATTTGAAGGACGTCATATTAGAATATATATATTTTTTAATCAACTAAAAACTCACTTATTAAGCAGAAATTACATCTAAAAGCTTCATAAAAAAAATTTGATTTAATTTTTATTTTAATAATTTTTAAAAGCTTGATTTTAAACATTTTGTAGAAGAAGATTACCATGGAGACAATCCAGACCTATGTAAAGCTTGACAATGAAATACATATGATGGAAATGAAAAACATTCGAAAGAACCTGAAGTTGAAAGTGAACCAGCTAGAAGATGTAAAGCAGACCAAGGCTCAACTTGAGGATCATTATAAAAAATGCCAAGCTCAAACGTAGGTCATAGGACATGTAGTTTAATCCTTTAAAAAAAAGAAAATCTTGTAACAGTAAAGAGGGACCGTCGTGGTCGTGATCAGATGGTAGTTGGATTTACAACTACTTATGCAATCAATGCCTATCACCACTGATGTTGTGAGTTCAAATCTCGATCAGGGCGAGTTGTATAGCATAAAGTTTGTCAGTGACTTGTGACAAGTCCATGGTTTTCTCCGGGTAATCCGGTTTCCTCCACCAATAAAACTGACCGCTACGATATAACTGAAATATTGTTGAAAGTGGTGTAAAACACCATGACCCTAATCCTGTAACAGTAAAGATTTTAATGAATAAAGAAGTCAGTTGTCATAGAGATATTTGTCTGTTATTGGTATGCTACAAGGGATAATATAGATACCCACTCGCCAATCCTAAGTCTGGACCCCCTAATAAGTTCATTAGCCTGGTCGCCAGCATAGGAAAATGTCTTTTTTGAAATTTTTGTTATTATAGTTTTGTCACTATAGTATTTAAAGCGTTTGATTGAGTGATATATATTGCCTGTTTTTCAAAACACCATCAGACTGTTATTAAAATATTTCAAAAACTGATAGCTAGCCATAGGCTGCTGAAATTTTATTTCTATTTATTTAACGAAACATCAATATTGTGGAAATAATTAATAAAACGAATATTAAGTTGTTTAATCAATAATTCATCCCCAACTGAAAGGTAAACAGCAGTGTCATAGCAACCAGTGAACCATTTACAGCAAGCATGACCATATAGAGCAACACCAGTAATTTCCAAATGTGTGAAATACTGTACCAAATTACCAATGATTTTATAGAAAAAATATTGTATTTAATTAAAATTTGTAAACGTTGTTAGTGGCATTGGCTCTATTGGTACATGGTATTTAATTACAAAAAAAATATTTGCTAGTAATTTAATTATTTATTTATTTAACGAGGATTGCTGACAGCCAATGGCTACGAGCAGTTTTCCTAAAGATAAATCTTTGCTAATGGTATATGCTATTGCAGAGGTACTGTAATCCAATATTAAATATTTATTTGTATAGCGATTAGCGCGATAATGTGAATTATAGTAAATATAGATCTGTATTGATTACGATGTTTGGATTATTGAAATAATTTTTTGTCATAGTGCATTATTAGTTTTAATGGTTAGAACTTAAAAATTGAAAAGACTGATAAAAAGCCAATATTATTGACAAGTGAAATAAGAGGAAAACTTTTAAATTTAAATAAATAAACAATAATTTTAATTTGTTAATGAATTAATGACAACAGATGTCAAATAAACACATAATCTCTAAAATTCAATATTATTTTATGTTATTTTTTTGTATATTAATTTTATCTTTTAAATGCAATTTGTCTACTTTCTCTGTAAAATGTTCATATATTGAACATTCTTTAATAAAGAATTTATTTATTTATTATTTATAAATAAAATACAAATATCAGTCAGGGTAAGAACATAAACATATATTCTGCAATAAGTTTAAAGCAAATTATTACATGATTATGTAACACATTTGTGCAATAAAATTATTGCATATTTAAGAATTAATTATTTAAATAATGAAATTGTGAAACAGAGAGTACTGTAGGGTTATGGTGTTTAACGCCACAATCAACAATATTTCAGTTATATTTTGGCGGTCAGTTTTATTGGTGGAGGAAACCAGAGTACCCGGAAAAAACCACTGACCTGCCACAAGTCACTGACAAACTTTATCACATAATGTTGTATCGAGGGTACTGTATAATTAATATAAGTTGTTATTTGTCATTTAAATTACTGTGTTTAGTCATTACACTTGGAATTATAATTGTGGATTTTGACCATCAGGGGCCTCTTGTAGAGGATGGGTATCATTTACAAATGTAATACAGTAGTCCCCTTCTTAAAGGGCTCCTCCTACCAATGGCCACCTACTTATCAGGCCACTCCCACCAAAGACCACCCTCTTATCAGGCCACTCCCACCAAAGACCACCCTCTTATCAGACCACTCCCACCAAAGACCACCCTCTTATCAGGCCACTCCTACCAAAGACCACCCTCTTATCAGACCACTCCCACCAAAGACCACCCTCTTACAAGGTCACTCCCACTAAAGACCACCCCTCTTACAAGGTCACTCCTACCAAAGGCCACCCCTCTTACAAGGTCACTCCCACCAAAGACCATCCCTTTTACAAGGTCACTCCTACCAAAGGCCACCCTCTTACAAGGCTACTCCCACCAATGATCACCCTCTTAAGGCCACTTGCACCAAAGGCCACACCTTTTATTAGGCCAGATTCCAAATATACTGAGATAGTAAAATACTACGAAGGTTTCCCCTCAAGAGAGATCACCTCTCTTATAAAATACATTTGTTGCTTGACGTAAAAGGGCATTCTAACCCTCCTCATAGGACTGGAAATTATAATGTAGCTAAAGAATTGACTTAAAGTGGTGCTAAACACCAATACCCTCATTATACTCTTTAATTACTGTAATATGTGTACTGAAATCATGTAGAACTTATCTGACATTTTATTTTTCGTTTTTTCCAGAAAAAAAGAAAAAGCAGACGTTGACAATATCCTACAGGCTGAGATCAGTAAAGCTAAGTTCAATGAACAAATGTCAAAAGAACAGGTTAAGTACAAAATACTAATAAAGAATTGTTAAAGGAGGGGGTTAGTACTATCATGTTTAACGCCACTTTCAACCATATTTCAGTTATATAGTGGCGGTCAGTTTTATTGTATTGGTGGAAGAAACCGAAGTACCCGGAGAGAACCATTGACCTGCCGCAAGTCACTGACTTTATCACATAATGTTGTATCGAGTACACCTCGTCTGAGCGGGATTTGAACTCGCAACGTTAGTGCTGATAGGCACTGATTGCATAGGTAGTTATAAATCCAACTACCATACGATCATGACCACAACAGCCCTCCTACTAAAAAAGAATTGTGAAAGCAAGTCTGATGTACAAATGTTTTAATCTTTGTTTTCAATTCAATTGTAAATTACAAAATACAGGCAGACGTCAGTAAAAGCAACATCTTAATTATGCCTGGTTTTTACTTGCCATATTCATTTGCAATATATTTGTATGTTGTTTCAAGTTGTGACATTTCTATGAATTTTTTACAGTTTTTACCAGCGACGTCACATGATTTTATTTTTAGGACAATTCACTTCTATCATTAATATTAGTAGTCGGGATCTGGCACAGTGTTTCAGTTTTTCTTGATATTACAACACCTGCAGTTTGTTTCCTTGTTCATCACCCACCATCTGAGAAGTTAAATTCCTGATACACCAAATAACATAAAAACAAAAAATATGCTCAGATGAAGGGTTTATCAACAGTAGAAAAGAGTACCGTATTTGCTGGACATAAAGCCGCACTGAAGTTTAGGCCGCCTGGCCCTTTCTGGGCGAGAAAAATGATTTTGTCCACATATAGTCTGCACCGGATTATAAGCCGCCCGCCATTTTGGTTGTTTACAAACGAATTCCTGTGGGTTGTGTACGCTCATCTGCAGGCTATGGGCAGTTTCACACTCATTTCAGGGCATGAGTTATGCTCTTTATTAACGACCATACTGTGCCTGGAATGTAGAACAGCAACAAAGGCACTGTCTGTTCGTTTACATTCATAACTTTTCTTACTGTCTAATTATACAAAATGTAAATAATTTATTTTTAAGCTAATTGGATAGCGGGTCAGACCAAAGACTATAAAATTTGTATTTGTTGCTTCTCCGTTAAGCTCACAGCATTCAGGAGAAAGAGCAAAAAGAGGTTGACTGGGAATCAGGATAATGTTTCCGAGTGGGACGACATGTCGACTCGCAGACCGTTGTTTCAGTGAGCTAGCACTATAAAAATCCAACTAAGCGTGTTAGTACAAAGTGTACATCATTATCATCTCATCGAAAATTAACTTGTTCTCGTCATGGTATAGCTGAAAAATTGCTGAGTTGGCATTAAACTACAATCACTCACTAAGTGAAATTTGCAGATATCGCCAGGATAAAAAACACTATGCAGTCGTTATTCAGTATAAATTATCTTGAATCAAGTTAAAATATAACATTCTCGAAAATCTGGCCTTATCATAATAACACATTTGACCTGGACTTTTGTATTTAGATCGTATTATTTTACTCTTCATATCATTGACTAGTACACAGCAAACATCATTATCAGCTCATCAAATGTAGCTTGTTCTCAGCATGATATAGCTGAAACAATTGATCAAATGTAGCTTGTTCTCGGCATGATATAGCTGAAACAATTGATCAAATGTAGCTTGTTCTCAGCATGATATAGCTGAAACAATTGATCAAATGTAGCTTGTTCTCAGCATGATATAGCTGAAACAATTGTAGCTTGTTCTCAGCATGATATAGCTGAAACAATTGTAGCTTGTTCTCAGCATGATATAGCTGAAACAATTGATAAAATGTAGCTTGTTCTCAGCATGATATAGCTGAAACAATTGATCAAATGTAGCTTGTTCTCAGCATGATATAGCTGAAACAATTGATCAAATGTAGCTTGTTCTCAGCATGATATAGCTGAAACAATTGATCAAATGTAGCTTGTTCTCAGCATGATATAGCTGAAACAATTGATCAAATGTAGCTTGTTCTCAGCATGATATAGCTGAAGCAATTGTAGCTTGTTCTCAGCATGATATAGCTGAAACAATTGTAGCTTGTTCTCAGCATGATATAGCTGAAACAATTGATCAAATGTAGCTTGTTCTCAGCATGATATAGCTGAAACAATTGATCAAATGTAGCTTGTTCTCAGCATGATATAGCTGAAACAATTGATCAAATGTAGCTTGTTCTCAGCATGATATAGCTGAAACAATTGCTCATTGGCGTTAAAGGGTGGCTCAATGTGTTAGGTCGTTGGATCTAACAACTCATACAAGCCTATCACCAATACGACGTGGGTTCGCGCCCAGCTTTGTAAATTACAAAAAGGGTGCACTCGACTCGCATCCGCAAGTGATAAAGTTTACCAGTTGCTTGCCCAGGATCGGTGGTTCTCTCTAGGTACTCCGGCTTCCTCCACCACTAAAACTGGTTGCCATGATATAGCTGAAAGTGGCATTAAACGCCAAAATTCAAATTCAAATTCATTGG
Source organism: Bathymodiolus septemdierum (assembly GCA_963383655.1). Taxonomy (NCBI): domain Eukaryota; kingdom Metazoa; phylum Mollusca; class Bivalvia; order Mytilida; family Modiolidae; genus Bathymodiolus; species Bathymodiolus septemdierum. Next base: position 47,746,830 of record OY726527.1, read on the forward strand.
CGTTAAACAGCAATCACTTACTTACTCACACTATTTTTATTAACAGGCAGAATATTTAGAAGCATTAAACAAGGAAGAACTTATAAAGAAGGAACTTGATGGTATCTGTAAACAGATGGAGGATATACAGTTAGATATAAATAAAGAAAAACCAGAAGTGGAAAAATTAGAAAAACTAACGGCCGAACAAGAGGAATTGTTGTGTAAGTAATTAAACATTAGAGAATACCAAAGGGGCAGTCAAAAATGGACAATCTAGAGAAACTGGCAACAAAGTACACAAGACGTAGCATCGTAGAAGTACACAAGATGTAGAAAAACGAAGCAAACAATATGTGTTGAACACCACTATGTGCAAACAAACATAAAAAACGTAAATAAGACACGAGCCCTCCTACAAACAACTGGATGTAACATCATTTTTATGTGGAAATCGTAACGGACATCACTACACAGAACTCTTAATAATGGAAAATGATTTGTTTTTATTTTATAGCAAGCATATTTAAAGGAAATTACGGCAGTCCTAAAGAAAATGAATTGGAAAACAAGTTAGATATGCTCATGGAAAAGAAACAAAGAGTGGGTGTGGCCAAATATAAGTGGACCAATGGGAAAGTTCTTTTGGAGCATTCTGTCAATCAATTAGCTTTTGCAGTCAAAAAATGGGATGAACTTGGAAAAGTAAACAAAGAGTAAGTTATATGTTGTCAGAGGTGGATCCAGACATTTCCATAAAGGGGGCCTTTTTTTTTTTAGAAAAAAATCTAATTTCAATACAATTGATTTTAAGAAAAATCAAAAGCTACCCAAGGCGTTATTCAAAGGTAAAATTACATGGTAAAAAGAAAAATGACAAAAGATGAAATCGGAAATATTCTATTAAAACACGTTTTTACCAGTCTATAACTTAAAAATAAAAGAAGAAAAAAAGGGGGGGCTCCCTCCTGGATCTGCCTATGGTTGTAGATATATTTCAGAGCAGCTTAACTGTTAAAATGAGTAAGAGGGACTTATTATTTTTAAATTCTAAATAAAAGTCAATAAAACCAATTTTAAATATTATCATGTTAGAAATGTTTGTGAAAGTTGTAAAGACTATATATTATTTATTGAGAAAATTTCAACCTGACATATTTTTCGATGAACTTGGATGCACATTGATAAATTGAAAACAAGAAAACACAGCACCCAGACATGTTAAGTTTGAGAATTTGCCTCCAGGGAGATTTTGTTATTCCTTCTTTGAGATTGGGGGTGCCATCAAGGAGATTTTCATTGATGTTTCATAATAAGGTGCCATTTTTTCTGTATCTAATGTAATCAATGAGAACTAATCACCTTTATGAAGTCTCGTATGTTCACGCGTTATCTAAGAATCAACAAATGGTATAACTTCCGGTTAACTTCCGCAAAGAAAATACAGTCAAACCCTGTTAAACCGCCACCGTTTGTTCAGCAATATTTTGGCATTATAACGAGTTTGGCGATAAACTGAGGGAAGGCTTAAACCGGAAGTATTGACACAGGCGTAATGTTTATAATGACCATCGGAAGTAGAATGACAAATTTACGGATGGTGATTGTTAACTGATAAGAAATCAATAAATAAGCAATAATCATTTATTTTAACTTATAGAAGCAATATTTCATGATACAAACATGGCATACAGAAATTATTGTTTGTTAAATAAAGTTTTTGTAAGTCATCAAACTTGGTTACACATACATTTCGACAACAAACAGAGGTTCTTTATTTGATAGGATACATCCGACAGTTCTACGATTTACGGGTAATTCCAAAAAAAATAGAAAAATAATCTGCTTTTTGTTGGTGAATCCTTCTAGGATGTTTCATTGCATAGTCTATGATTTCATGACTCTTTTTTTTATTTCTTTTCCGCTTTGGAGTAGATATTTTTACCCTACGAAATTGAAAAAACTAAAAACAAATTTTATTCCCAATTAAAACAGTTCACAAACTATAAAACTAACACTATGGTTTCAACTTTTAATTATACACCAAATTAACTAATCAGATTGTTTGTACAAGAACTTCAATTTACCTTGATTGCTTGCAAACCTACCTGTAAAATAAAACGGGGTTTTGCTGTATTACAAAATTTTATTCTTGGAAGCTGCAATCTTCATCCGTAAGATTTTTGTTAAATCTGGTAGCCATGAGATTGACCAAAAATAAAGTTGAAATCCACGAGCCTCCAGGAAGATCTGTGAAACTGAACATGTCGGACCGCATCATCGAAACTGCTCCAAAATCCAACAGAAAAACCATGAAAAACCATAGAATTTACAGTATGTTATCCTGCCAGTAGTCAATCCTGTGACCTTCCAACGGATTGTTGAAATATGGTCACATAAGACAGGTGGTCGCTACGTACAGGTTTAATTAATATGAAATGCACTGTGATGGAAAATAAAAGTTAAGGTCACATAATGCAAATTATTGCTTTAATAATAGAGATAGTCAGGAAAGTAGGTTTGACTGTAACTTAATAGAGATAGTCACTAAAGCACGTTTGACTGTAACTTAATAGAGATAGTCACTAAAGCACGTTTGACTGTAACTTAATAGAGATAGTCACGAAAGTAGGTTTGACTGTAACTTAATAGAGATAGTCACGAAAGTAGGCTTGACTGTAACTTAATAGAGATAGTCACGAAAGTAGGTTTGACTGTAACTTAATAGAGATAGTCACGAAAGTAGGCTTGACTGTAACTTAATAGAGATAGTCACGAAAGTAGGTTTGACTGTAACTTAATAGAGATAGTCACGAAAGTAGGTTTGACTGTAACTTAATAGAGATAATCACGAAAGTAAGTTTGACTGTAACTTAATAGAGATAGTCACGAAAGTAGGTTTGACTGTAACTTAATAGAGATAGTCACGAAAGTAGGCTTGACTGTAACTTAATAGAGATAGTCACGAAAGTAGGCTTGACTGTAACTTAATAGAGATAGTCAGGAAAGTAGGTTTGACTGTAACTTAATAGAGATAGTCAGGAAAGTAGGTTTGACTGTAACTTAATAGAGATAGTCACGAAAGTAGGCTTGACTGTAACTTAATAGAGATAGTCACGAAAGTAGGTTTGACTGTAACTTAATAGAGATAGTCACGAAAGTAGGTTTGACTGTAACTTAATAGAGATAGTCACGAAAGTAGGTTTGACTGTAACTTAATAGAGATAGTCAGGAAAGTAGGTTTGACTGTAACTTAATAGAGATAGTCAGGAAAGTAGGCTTGACTGTAACTTAATAGAGATAGTCACGAAAGTAGGCTTGACTGTAACTTAATAGAGATAGTCACGAAAGTAGGTTTGACTGTAACTTAATAGAGATAGTCACGAAAGTAGGTTTGACTGTAACTTAATAGAGATAGTCACGAAAGTAGGTTTGACTGTAACTTAATAGAGATAGTCACGAAAGTAGGTTTGACTGTAACTTAATAGAGATAGTCACGAAAGTAGGTTTGACTGTAACTTAATAGAGATAGTCACGAAAGTAGGTTTGACTGTAACTTAATAGAGATAGTCACGAAGGTAGGTTTAACTGTAACTTAATAGAGATAGTCACGAAAGTAGGTTTGACTGTAACTTAATAGAGATAGTCACGAAAGTAGGTTTGACTGTAACTTAATAGAGATAGTCACGAAAGTAGGTTTGACTGTAACTTAATAGAGATAGTCACGAAAGTAGGTTTGACTGTAACTTAATAGAGATAGTCACGAAAGTAGGTTTGACTGTAACTTAATAGAGATAGTCACGAAAGTAGGTTTGACTGTAACTTAATAGAGATAGTCACGAAAGTAGGTTTGACTGTAACTTAATAGAGATAGTCACGAAAGTAGGTTTGACTGTAACTTAATAGAGATAGTCACGAAAGTAGGTTTGACTGTAACTTAATAGAGATAGTCACGAAAGTAGGTTTGACTGTAACTTAATAGAGATAGTCACGAAAGTAGGTTTGACTGTAACTTAATAGAGATAGTCACGAAAGTAGGTTTGACTGTAACTTAATAGAGATAGTCACTAAAGCACGTTTGACTGTAACTTAATAGAGATAGTCACGAAAGTAGGTTTGACTGTAACTTAATAGAGGTAGTCACGAAAGTAGGTTTGACTGTAACTTAATAGAGATAGTCACTAAAGCACATTTGACTGTAACTTAATAGAGATAGTCACGAAAGTAGGTTTGACTGTAACTTAATAGAGATAGTCACTAAAGCACGTTTGACTGTAACTTAATAGAGATAGTCACGAAAGTAGGTTTGACTGTATTTTTTTTATTGTCATATTCTGCCTGTTAGCAAATATCACCTTGACCCAGGCTTCCAAGTGATAAAAGTTACATTAAAATATCATTTCATTTACAATTTAACATTATTTTTAAAAAAATTGACTGTATTTAAATTTTTTCAGCGATACTAAAATGATGTACAACTTAGCAACGGAAGCCAGAAATAATTTATACGCTGCAATACAGAATCTACAGAATACCCAGAAATACCTCAGTAATATAGAGTTCCCCTACTGTAAGGAGGACGAGATTAAAACACTACAGAAGGCTGCAGCTAACGTTTACATCGACATGATGACGGACGATCGCCACAAGCACGCACTAAATTGTTTTACCGTCACGCACAAGAGAACTTATGCCTTGTTACAGTGGTTTGATAATGTAAGTTGTTTGTTGATTGTGTTAGGAGGTAAGGGTTATGATGTTTAATGCCACTAGAGAACTTATGCCTTGTTACAGTGGTTTGATAATGTAAGTTGTTTGTTGATTGTGTTAGGAGGTAAGGGTTATGATGTTTAATGCCACTAGAGAACTTATGCCTTGTTACAGTGGTTTGATAATGTAAGTTGTTTGTTGATTGTGTTAGGAGGTAAGGGTTATGGTGTTTAATGCCACAAGAGAACTTATGCCTTGTTACAGTGGTTTGATAATGTAAGTTGTTTGTTGATTGTGTTAGGAGGTAAGGGTTATGATGTTTAATGCCACAAGAGAACTTATGCCTTGTTACAGTGGTTTGATAATGTAAGTTGTTTGTTGATTGTGTTAGGAGGTAAGGGTTATGATGTTTAATGCCACTAGAGAACTTATGCCTTGTTACAGTGGTTTGATAATGTAAGTTGTTTGTTGATTGTGTTAGGAGGTAAGGGTTATGATGTTTAATGCCACTAGAGAACTTATGCCTTGTTACAGTGGTTTGATAATGTAAGTTGTTTGTTGATTGTGTTAGGAGGTAAGGGTTATGATGTTTAATGCCACTAGAGAACTTATGCCTTGTTACAGTGGTTTGATAATGTAAGTTGTTTGTTGATTGTGTTAGGAGGTAAGGGTTATGGTGTTTAATGCCACAAGAGAACTTATGCCTTGTTACAGTGGTTTGATAATGTAAGTTGTTTGTTGATTGTGTTAGGAGGTAAGGGTTATGATGTTTAATGCCACTAGAGAACTTATGCCTTGTTACAGTGGTTTGATAATGTAAGTTGTTTGTTGATTGTGTTAGGAGGTAAGGGTTATGATGTTTAATGCCACTAGAGAACTTATGCCTTGTTACAGTGGTTTGATAATGTAAGTTGTTTGTTGATTGTGTTAGGAGGTAAGGGTTATGGTGTTTAATGCCACAAGAGAACTTATGCCTTGTTACAGTGGTTTGATAATGTAAGTTGTTTGTTGATTGTGTTAGGAGGTAAGGGTTATGATGTTTAATGCCACTAGAGAACTTATGCCTTGTTACAGTGGTTTGATAATGTAAGTTGTTTGTTGATTGTGTTAGGAGGTAAGGGTTATGATGTTTAATGCCACTAGAGAACTTATGCCTTGTTACAGTGGTTTGATAATGTAAGTTGTTTGTTGATTGTGTTAGGAGGTAAGGGTTATGGTGTTTAATGCCACAAGAGAACTTATGCCTTGTTACAGTGGTTTGATAATGTAAGTTGTTTGTTGATTGTGTTAGGAGGTAAGGGTTATGATGTTTAATGCCACAAGAGAACTTATGCCTTGTTACAGTGGTTTGATAATGTAAGTTGTTTGTTGATTGTGTTAGGAGGTAAGGGTTATGATGTTTAATGCCACTAGAGAACTTATGCCTTGTTACAGTGGTTTGATAATGTAAGTTGTTTGTTGATTGTGTTAGGAGGTAAGGGTTATGGTGTTTAATGCCACAAGAGAACTTATGCCTTGTTACAGTGGTTTGATAATGTAAGTTGTTTGTTGATTGTGTTAGGAGGTAAGGGTTATGATGTTTAATGCCACTAGAGAACTTATGCCTTGTTACAGTGGTTTGATAATGTAAGTTGTTTGTTGATTGTGTTAGGAGGTAAGGGTTATGATGTTTAATGCCACTAGAGAACTTATGCCTTGTTACAGTGGTTTGATAATGTAAGTTGTTTGTTGATTGTGTTAGGAGGTAAGGGTTATGATGTTTAATGCCACGAGAGAACTTATGCCTTGTTACAGTGGTTTGATAATGTAAGTTGTTTGTTGATTGTGTTAGGAGGTAAGGGTTATGATGTTTAATGCCACTAGAGAACTTATGCCTTGTTACAGTGGTTTGATAATGTAAGTTGTTTGTTGATTGTGTTAGGAGGTAAGGGTTATGATGTTTAATGCCACTAGAGAACTTATGCCTTGTTACAGTGGTTTGATAATGTAAGTTGTTTGTTGATTGTGTTAGGAGGTAAGGGTTATGATGTTTAATGCCACTAGAGAACTTATGCCTTGTTACAGTGGTTTGATAATGTAAGTTGTTTGTTGATTGTGTTAGGAGGTAAGGGTTATGATGTTTAATGCCACTAGAGAACTTATGCCTTGTTACAGTGGTTTGATAATGTAAGTTGTTTGTTGATTGTGTTAGGAGGTAAGGGTTATGGTGTTTAATGCCACTAGAGAACTTATGCCTTGTTACAGTGGTTTGATAATGTAAGTTGTTTGTTGATTGTGTTAGGAGGTAAGGGTTATGATGTTTAATGCCACTAGAGAACTTATGCCTTGTTACAGTGGTTTGATAATGTAAGTTGTTTGTTGATTGTGTTAGGAGGTAAGGGTTATGATGTTTAATGCCACTAGAGAACTTATGCCTTGTTACAGTGGTTTGATAATGTAAGTTGTTTGTTGATTGTGTTAGGAGGTAAGGGTTATGATGTTTAATGCCACTAGAGAACTTATGCCTTGTTACAGTGGTTTGATAATGTAAGTTGTTTGTTGATTGTGTTAGGAGGTAAGGGTTATGATGTTTAATGCCACTAGAGAACTTATGCCTTGTTACAGTGGTTTGATAATGTAAGTTGTTTGTTGATTGTGTTAGGAGGTAAGGGTTATGGTGTTTAATGCCACTAGAGAACTTATGCCTTGTTACAGTGGTTTGATAATGTAAGTTGTTTGTTGATTGTGTTAGGAGGTAAGGGTTATGATGTTTAATGCCACTAGAGAACTTATGCCTTGTTACAGTGGTTTGATAATGTAAGTTGTTTGTTGATTGTGTTAGGAGGTAAGGGTTATGATGTTTAATGCCACTAGAGAACTTATGCCTTGTTACAGTGGTTTGATAATGTAAGTTGTTTGTTGATTGTGTTAGGAGGTAAGGGTTATGATGTTTAATGCCACTAGAGAACTTATGCCTTGTTACAGTGGTTTGATAATGTAAGTTGTTTGTTGATTGTGTTAGGAGGTAAGGGTTATGGTGTTTAATGCCACAAGAGAACTTATGCCTTGTTACAGTGGTTTGATAATGTAAGTTGTTTGTTGATTGTGTTAGGAGGTAAGGGTTATGGTGTTTAATGCCACAAGAGAACTTATGCCTTGTTACAGTGGTTTGATAATGTAAGTTGTTTGTTGATTGTGTTAGGAGGTAAGGGTTATGATGTTTAATGCCACAAGAGAACTTATGTCTTGTTACAGTGGTTTGATAATGTAAGTTGTTTGTTGATTGTGTTAGGAGGTAAGGGTTATGATGTTTAATGCCACTAGAGAACTTATGCCTTGTTACAGTGGTTTGATAATGTAAGTTGTTTGTTGATTGTGTTAGGAGGTAAGGGTTATGATGTTTAATGCCACTAGAGAACTTATGTCTTGTTACAGTGGTTTGATAATGTAAGTTGTTTGTTGATTGTGTTAGGATGTAAGGGTTATGATGTTTAATGCCACTAGAGAACTTATGTCTTGTTACAGTGGTTTGATAATGTAAGTTGTTTGTTGATTGTGTTAGGAGGTAAGGGTTATGATGTTTAATGCCACTAGAGAACTTATGCCTTGTTACAGTGGTTTGATAATGTAAGTTGTTTGTTGATTGTGTTAGGAGGTAAGGGTTATGATGTTTAATGCCACTAGAGAACTTATGTCTTGTTACAGTGGTTTGATAATGTAAGTTGTTTGTTGATTGTGTTAGGAGGTAAGAGTTATGGTGTTTAATGCCACTAGAGAACTTATGCCTTGTTACAGTGGTTTGATAATGTAAGTTGTTTGTTGATTGTGTTAGGAGGTAAGGGTTATGATGTTTAATGCCACTAGAGAACTTATGCCTTGTTACAGTGGTTTGATAATGTAAGTTGTTTGTTGATTGTGTTAGGAGGTAAGGGTTATGGTGTTTAATGCCACTAGAGAACTTATGCCTTGTTACAGTGGTTTGATAATGTAAGTTGTTTGTTGATTGTGTTAGGAGGTAAGGGTTATGATGTTTAATGCCACTAGAGAACTTATGCCTTGTTACAGTGGTTTGATAATGTAAGTTGTTTGTTGATTGTGTTAGGAGGTAAGGGTTATGATGTTTAATGCCACTAGAGAACTTATGCCTTGTTACAGTGGTTTGATAATGTAAGTTGTTTGTTGATTGTGTTAGGAGGTAAGGGTTATGGTGTTTAATGCCACTAGAGAACTTATGCCTTGTTACAGTGGTTTGATAATGTAAGTTGTTTGTTGATTGTGTTAGGAGGTAAGGGTTATGATGTTTAATGCCACTAGAGAACTTATGCCTTGTTACAGTGGTTTGATAATGTAAGTTGTTTGTTGATTGTGTTAGGAGGTAAGGGTTATGGTGTTTAATGCCACTAGAGAACTTATGCCTTGTTACAGTGGTTTGATAATGTAAGTTGTTTGTTGATTGTGTTAGGAGGTAAGGGTTATGATGTTTAATGCCACTAGAGAACTTATGCCTTGTTACAGTGGTTTGATAATGTAAGTTGTTTGTTGATTGTGTTAGGAGGTAAGGGTTATGATGTTTAATGCCACTAGAGAACTTATGCCTTGTTACAGTGGTTTGATAATGTAAGTTGTTTGTTGATTGTGTTAGGAGGTAAGGGTTATGGTGTTTAATGCCACTAGAGAACTTATGCCTTGTTACAGTGGTTTGATAATGTAAGTTGTTTGTTGATTGTGTTAGGAGGTAAGGGTTATGGTGTTTAATGCCACTAGAGAACTTATGCCTTGTTACAGTGGTTTGATAATGTAAGTTGTTTGTTGATTGTGTTAGGAGGTAAGGGTTATGATGTTTAATGCCACTAGAGAACTTATGCCTTGTTACAGTGGTTTGATAATGTAAGTTGTTTGTTGATTGTGTTAGGAGGTAAGGGTTATGATGTTTAATGCCACTAGAGAACTTATGCCTTGTTACAGTGGTTTGATAATGTAAGTTGTTTGTTGATTGTGTTAGGAGGTAAGGGTTATGGTGTTTAATGCCACTAGAGAACTTATGTCTTGTTACAGTGGTTTGATAATGTAAGTTGTTTGTTGATTGTGTTAGGAGGTAAGGGTTATGGTGTTTAATGCCACTAGAGAACTTATGCCTTGTTACAGTGGTTTGATAATGTAAGTTGTTTGTTGATTGTGTTAGGAGGTAAGGGTTATGATGTTTAATGCCACTAGAGAACTTATGCCTTGTTACAGTGGTTTGATAATGTAAGTTGTTTGTTGATTGTGTTAGGAGGTAAGGGTTATGATGTTTAATGCCACTAGAGAACTTATGTCTTGTTACAGTGGTTTGATAATGTAAGTTGTTTGTTGATTGTGTTAGGAGGTAAGGGTTATGGTGTTTAATGCCACTAGAGAACTTATGTCTTGTTACAGTGGTTTGATAATGTAAGTTGTTTGTTGATTGTGTTAGGAGGTAAGGGTTATGATGTTTAATGCCACAAGAGAACTTATGCCTTGTTACAGTGGTTTGATAATGTAAGTTGTTTGTTGATTGTGTTAGGAGGTAAGGGTTATGATGTTTAATGCCACTAGAGAACTTATGCCTTGTTACAGTGGTTTGATAATGTAAGTTGTTTGTTGATTGTGTTAGGAGGTAAGGGTTATGGTGTTTAATGCCACTAGAGAACTTATGCCTTGTTACAGTGGTTTGATAATGTAAGTTGTTTGTTGATTGTGTTAGGAGGTAAGGGTTATGATGTTTAATGCCACTAGAGAACTTATGCCTTGTTACAGTGGTTTGATAATGTAAGTTGTTTGTTGATTGTGTTAGGAGGTAAGGGTTATGGTGTTTAATGCCACTAGAGAACTTATGCCTTGTTACAGTGGTTTGATAATGTAAGTTGTTTGTTGATTGTGTTAGGAGGTAAGGGTTATGATGTTTAATGCCACTTTTAACAATATTTCAGTTGTAAGTTTTATTGATGGAGTACTTACAGATCCTTCCAAGTGTATCAACGATCATATTCTCAGGTCGGACGCAGAGTTTCGTCGGACTTGAAGAGAGTGTCACTCTTAAAATTGTGCGACAAAATCGCGAGAGTGAGAGTATCCCATGTCGGAGTGAGAGTCTCCACTCTCAGATAGTTAAACTGTAAACAGGAAACGTCCCCAAATTCTGCTAACCAATAAATTCGTGCATAAAGAAACATGCGTATCTTAGTAAAGCTGAAGTAAATGAGTGATATACAGTACTGAAAGTATAGATATGTTACCGGCTGTCACGGGCGATATATACAATAATATCCATGAATAAAATGTATTAACATGCAGTACCCATGTTTTAAGTGCATTAGAAGTGAATATTAATATGTCCCTATGTACTCGCGACAATCGATGCCAAGGCCCTTTCACTTGCTGCAGACAGTTGCCGGTTTACGATATCGGGTACGTTTGCTCTTTTACGTGTTTGCCAAATGTAGGGTGAATGAACCCGGGTAAATAATTCTAATTTATACATTTATTTCTTTAAAGGCAAATTTGGATTAAAATTAATTAGTAAAATTTAAGTTTTATTAGTTCACCTGGACCAAAGGTCCAGGTGAACTATTGCCATCACTTGGCGTCCGTCGTCTGTAAACTTTTCACATTTCAAGCTTCTTCTCCGAAACCACTTGGCCGATTGGAACCGAACTTAGCAGGAATGTTCCTTGGATGGTCCTCTACAAAGTTACTGTTTTTCGTTCCAGTCGAATATTCAATATGGCTGCCAGGGCCAATAATATGCTCTGATTGGCTGAAATTTCAAAGATCTTCTTCTCTGAAACTAATGAACTGACTGAACCCAAACTGTAAAGGAATGATCATTGGAATGTCCTTTACCAAGTTACTGTTTTTTATGCCGATCGGAAATCCAAGATGGCCGCCATCGCAGGACATAAATTAACATTGGACCCTATGGGAAAATGTACAAATGCCTTCTTCTCAGAAACTACAAATATGATTAAAGCCAAACTGTACATGAATGTTCATTGGATGGTCCTCTACAATCTTAAGGTTTTTTGTTCCGATATGAAATTCAAAATGGCGGCTACGACAGGACTTAGTTTAACATTGGACCCTATGGGAAAAATGTTTCAAAACGCTTCTTCTCTGAAACCACTTGGACAGTTGAAACCAAACTGCCCAGGAATGATCATTGGAAGGTCCTCTACAAAGTTTCTGTTTTTTATGCCGATCGGAAATCCAAGATGGCCGCCACCGCAGGACATAGATTAACATTGGACCCTATGGGAAAATATTCAAATGCCTTCTTCTCAGAAACTACAAATATGATTAAAGCCAAACTGTACATGAATGTTCATTAGATGGTCCTCTACAAACTTTACGTTTTTTGTTCCGGTATGAAATTCAAAATGGCAGCTACGGCAGGACTTAGTTTAACATTGGACCCTATGGGAAAAATGTTTCAAAACGCTTCTTCTCTGAAACCACTTGGATAATTGAAACCAAACTGCCCAGGAATGATCATTGGAATGTCCTCTACAAGGTGTGTGTTTTTTATGCCGATCGGAAATCCAAGATGGCCACCACCACAGGACATAAATTAACATTGGACCCTATGGGAAAATGTTCAAATGCCTTCTTCTCAGAAACTGCAAATATGATTAAAGCCAAACTGTACATGAATGTTCATTGGATGATCCTCTACAAACTGTACGTTTTTTGTTTCGATATGAAATTCAAAATGGCGGCTACGGCAGGACTTAGTTTAACATTGGACCCTATGGGGAAAATGTTTCAAAACGCTTCTTCTCTGAAACCACTTGGACAGTTGAAACCAAACTGCCCAGGAATGATCATTAGAAGGTCCTCTACAAATTTTATGTTTTTTATGCCGATCGGAAATCCAAGATGGCCGCCACCGCAATACATAGATTAACATTGGACCCTATGGGAAAATGTTCAAATGCCTTCTTCTCAGAAACTACAAATATTATTAAAGCCAAACTGTACATGAATGTTCATTGGATGGTCCTCTACAAACTTTACGTTTTTTGTTCCGATAAGAAATTCAAAATGGCGGCTACGGCAGGACTTAGTTTAACATTGGACCCTATGGGAAAAATGTTTCAAAACGCTTCTTCTCTGAAACCACTTGGATAATTGAAACCAAACTGCCCGGGAATGATCATTGGAATGTCCTCTACAAAGTTTCTGTTTTTTTATGTCGATCGAAAATTCAAGATGGCCACCACCGCAGGACATAGATTAACATTGGACCCTATGGGAAAATGTTCAAATGCCTTTTTCTCAGAAACTACAAATATGAGTAAAGCCAAACTGTACATGAATGTTCATTGGATGGTCCTCTACAACCTTAAGGTTTTTTGTTCCGATATGAAATTCCAAATGGCGGCTACGGCAGAACTTAGTTTAACATTGAACCCTATGGGAAAAGTGTTTCAAAATGCTTCTTCTCTGAAACCACTTGGACAGTTGAAACCAAACTGCCCAGGAATGATCATTGGAAGGTTCTCTACAAAGTTTTTGTTTTTTATGCCGATCGGAAATCCAAGATGGCCGCCACCGCAGGACATAGATTAACATTGGACCCTATGAGAAAATATTCAAATGCCTTCTTCTCAGAAACTACAAATATGATTAAAGCCAAACTGTGCAAGAATGTTCATTAGATGGTCCTCTACAAACTTTACGGTTTTTTTTTCGGTATGAAATTCAAAATGGCGGCTACGGCAGGACTTAGTTTAACATTGGACCCTATGGGGAAAATGTTTCAAAACGCTTCTTCTCTGAAACCACTTGGATAATTGAAACCAAACTGCCCAGGAATGATCATTGGAAGGTCTTCTACAAGGTGTGTGTTTTTTAGGCCGATTGGAAATCCAAGATGGCCACCACCGCAGGACATAGATTAACATTGGACCCTATGGGAAAATGTTCAAATGCCTTCTTCTCAGAAACTACAAATATGATTAAAGCCAAACTGTACATGAATGTTCATTGGATGGTCCTCTACAAACTCTACGTTTTTTGTTCTGATATGAAATTCAAAATGGCGGCTACGGCAGGACTTAGTTTAACATTGGACCCTATGGGAAAAATGTTTCAAAATGCTTCTTCTCTGAAACCACTTGGACAGTTGAAACCAAACTGCCCAGGAATGATCATTGGAAGGTCCTCTGTTTTTTATGCCGATCGGAAATCCAAGATGGCTGCCACCACAGGTCATAGTATTAACACAGAACCATATGGGGAAAATACAGAAATATATTCTTCTCTGAAGCTATTGCACTGATTGAACCTAAACTGTGCATCAATCATTGGAAGGTCCTTTACAAACTTTGTGTTTTTTATGTTGATCGTAATTCCAAGATGACTACCACTGCAGGACATAGTTTTTACATAGGGCCAATTGTTTTTTTTATTACCAGGTGAACGATACAGGCTCTTGAGAGCCTCTGGTTTTGTTTATGGCGAATGGGTCATAAAGCCGTAAATCTCTGGGTTTTTTTTCTTGAAAATTGGCTGCGGAGTCCTAATATAGGTGAAATAATATTTTATTAGAGTATTCTACGGTTTTTTTTTACAGTTCACCTGTCAAAACATCACCCATCTCAGCATGTCGTCGCATCGTGCATTCATGATATACAAATACACCTCTCACAGGTGTGGAAAAAAAACTAAGGATGTTGGTCTAGTACAAAGCGGACCTCATCATCATCATCTCATTAAAAATTAACTTGTTCTCAACATGATATAGCTGAAAAATTGTTGAGATTGCATTAAACAACAATCACTCACTCACTCAATTAATTAATAAAGGTTGGTTTGGTTAGGTTCGGTTCTATATAACACCACTTTCAACAATATTTAAGTTGTATTGTGGCGTGTCAGTTTTATTGATGGAGGAAACCGGAGAATCTGGAGAAAACCAATGACCTGTCGCAAGTCACTGACAAACTTTATCACATAATGTTGTACACCTCGCCCTGATCGAGATTCGAACTCACAACATCAGTGGTGATATGCACTGATTGCATAGGTAGTTGTAAATCCAACTACCATACGATCAGGGCCACAACGGCTCCTAATATTAATAAAGGTATTTAACCTTTAACCTTATATAGGTATTTAACCTTTAACCTTATATATAGGTATTTAACCTTTAACCTTATATATAGGTATTGCAGTCAGTGATAGGAAAAGATTTTAAAGTGGCATCAGACGAGGAACGAGAATGTTCTAAACAGTTGAGAATGGAACGACTAAAACTGATGAAAGAGGAGGTAGAAAAAGACGGAGGAGAGTGTAATCTTGATGCTAGTAAGTGTGAATTATTATTTATTAATACGTAGGTCAACTTTTTATTTGTCATCACCGTTTTTGCCGCAAAGCTTTTGTTAGTTTCTTTTACCTGATCCTGACCTCCTTCAACAAGTTTAAAATTGTGTCAGATATACTACATACCGAACAAAAAATGTCAAGATAAAGTTATTGTCCTAAAATCAGTCAATATAAAGGGTCTATAGAATGTAGTATGCAAAAAAATTTATTTAAGACAGGAATGGCCTTTGGCAGAAACGTTTTATATTTTAGATATTTATTGCTGGTTTTTGTTAGATTATTTATTATTTTATTTTTCTTTAATTAATATATTTATTTTATTTTTTTATTGGAAGTGCTTTAGATGGCAGAAATGTTTTATTTTTTTTTAGATGTTTATTATTAATTTATTTTCCTATATATATATATATATATATATATATATTATTTTTCATTGTAATTAGATTTCATTGATTGGAGGAATTTGTGACACGTGATAAAATATATAAACACGTTTAGCATGCTACAATAAAATTGTAAACCTCATGTTTCCTAAAATAGATTCGCATTCAAATTTTCTCACCAATTTCAAAATTTTCCAAAATTTCATAAAATTTCAAAATTCAAAATTTCAAAAAAAATTAAAGTTCAAAATTTTCAATGATAATATTTTCAAAAGGTTTAAAAAAAATAGTTTTCATAAAATTTCAAAATTTTATTATTTAAATAATAATATTGAAAAATGATAAAACAATTATAGCCTACTTTTTTCCAGTGTTTAAAAAAATAATAAAGCAATTATAGCCTTTTAATATCGATCAATACATGAATTTATCGCCCTGTTAAAAGTATATTGACCTCTGACTTCGTCCTCGGTCAATATACTTTTAACGGGTCGATAAATCCATGTATTGACCTCATCAAAAGGCTATAATTGTATAATATACTATTGTTGATTTCTCTCATTGAATGTGAAGCCTGAGATATATGAGATGTGATAAGAAGTCCATTTCGAGTAAGATAAATTTAATATATCACATATTTTTTATATTTTATTTTTTTATGCCCTTGCGACAAAGAGTCGAGGGCATATTAATTTACCCCTGTTCGTCCATCCGGATATAGATACATGGTTTGTCCGGCTATCTCCTCCTACAGTTTTGGAGCTACAGCTTTAATATTTTGTATGATGTTTATACACATAATGGAGGTGTGCATGTCCACAGGATTTTGATTTTCATCAAATATTTGATAATGACAGGTAGTTGAACTTAGTCATTTGTTTATGCCCCCGCGACTAAGCTGATTTTAGATAGAATTATACCCATTTCACCACAGGTAATGCCTTTATATTTACATATCAGGAATGAAAAATTAAAGGTACTATCTGTATACAAGTTGAGTATGATAGAACATCATACATAGTGTTAAAGAACTTTTGACTTGTTTATATTTTCTTATGGTCAGGCGGGGGCATCATTTGTGTCTTACAGACACACTTCATTTTTAGAAAATTACTCCTAACAAAACAACTTTGTCCATAATTATCAAGTGCGGGGGTATGCTTCTTTTCTAGTTTTAGAAGTGCATTAGATGGCAGACATGTTTTATTTTTTTAGAAGTTTATTGCAGGTTTTTAGCATTTTATTTTCCTACATATATACTAGTGTTTACTTGTTTTGCGATAATGGATTTCTCAGAGCAATCTCACATCAAAGACAAATGCCTGAGATATGAAATGCAATGAGAAGTCCATTTCCAGCAAAGCACTGTTAAAGTAAGATCCTTGTCCTGTTTAACCTAGGTAAAAAAAAAATTAATAAACAGTTTTGATATCCTATCTTTTACAAGAATGTTATCGTAAACAAAGGTATTTTTTTCCTAAATATGATGTTATTTTTATGCTATCAAGCATTGGTATTTTGAGAATTTGCATGTTTACAGATTAAGACATGATAAATTTTATTGATTAAATGATACATTAAAATGTTGCTATTTTTAGGAAAAATTGGTAAGATAAAATTAGCAAAAGTAACATGATCGGTGTCACTAGTGGAGCAGGAACTGCTAACCCTTCCGGAGCACCTGAGTTCACCCCCTGTTTTTAGTGGGATTCATGTTACTTGATCTTTGGTTTTTTTTGTAATGTTTTGTAGGTCGTTGTTTGTCCTTTTTCTTTTGAAATTGTTTTGTCTTTCCTTCAATTTACAGCTTCTGATTACCCCTTTGGTATCTTCACACTTTTGGCCATTGTTTTTGTCTGTCCTTCAATTTACGGCTTTTAATTACCCCTTTGGTATCTTCAAACTCTCCTTACAAGACATCTTATTTCTTAGGTTTATAGATACAGTCAAACCTGCCCATGCGGTCACCTCTATTAAGCAGTCACATTTTTCTTGTCCTGTCATAGAAAACTTCATATGAATTGAACATCTTTTAAGAGGTCCCCTGTCTTACAAAAACACTTTTTCTTTGTCCCAAAGGTCATGACCTCTGTATACAAGTTTAACAGTATATTCTTTACTTTCATTTTCATTCGCGTCTTTATTTAAAAAAGTTTAAGATGCCATAGTGGTAATCAGAAGCTATAAATAGAACAGACGGTACAATGCCCAAGAAAAAAGGATAAAAGGACAAACAATGATGTACAAAAAACTGCACAGAAAAAAAGATTGAGCAACTCGAACCTCAGTAAAAAAAAAAAGAGGGGGGGGGGGGTGGACTCAGGTGCTCCGGAGGAGTGAGCAGTTTCTGCTCCACTAGTGGCACCCATCATGTTTCACTCTTTACAAACCCAGTGAGCAATCATAAAAGAGGAAAAGACTGGATTATCCATGATCATTTGTGACACATACATTCTATAGCAGTTAACCAAGTCATGGTGCTACTATAAAACATTCTCAGTTTGAAAGATGGCCATGGTCATTTGTGAAACAGATATTCTTTAGCAGTTCAACAAGTCATGGTGTGACCATAACACTTTCAAAGTTTGAAAGATGGCCATGTTCATTTAATTATTTATCATACCAAGAATATTATCACTCATAGATTCTCAACATTGCCTGTTGATTTGATAATTTATTACTTAGGATGAGTTTTATTATTGTGGTGCAGTCTGATCTTATAAACTAACTACAAAACTGGTGGAAAAAAAAATATGTATTGCACATAATATGTGTGTTAGGGATCAAAATGTGACAGTTTTTTTTTTAATGAAGTTAGTTTCATTTGGCTCAGACCACCCACCTACCCACCCCCTCCAAATGAAAGTGTGAAAAACATAATACCGATGTATTATAAACCAAACTCCACCTAAAATATAGGGTTTAGAACCATGTATTCTCCATATGCATGTCATGATAAAGGGTCTATCTATGAATCTTTTTCCTTTCAAAATCACAGACACTTAGATTTCATCTAAGTGTACATATAATTCAACAAGCATACTGTACCAATAAAATGATATTTGTAGATTAATATGGACATCTCTGTAATGTGCATTCTTATAATAAATGCAAAGATCTGGACCACTTATTTATTATTTTTGGAGCAGTGTATGCATCTTGTATATCAAGAAATCCATTTAAAGCCCTTTCTATACATGTGAACCATAATGAATGTGTATTTTTGAGGACATCTTCTTTTCGTGTGTCCTGCTACCAAATAGTGTTGTCTGCACAAGACGTTTTTTACAGGGCACTGCCCAATCTCTACCCAGAGTTGTCTGTCCTTACACTCTATCCATTGGAGAGAGTGTAGGACCGACAACTCTGGGTAGAGATTGGGCGCTGCTATGTTTAATACTTAATCAATACAATAACAAAATACCGAAAGCGATCAATGCAATCACAAACTACCGAAAGCCTATTTCTGCAACGCACACAAGAACAAAAACCCACCATAAGCATCGTGGTATCTGTTGTTTACTCTCTTTGGTCAAATCTTGTTTAATACATTATAGTATTATTTTAAATTTGACAACAGTAAACATTCCAAGAATCGAAAACATTATTTTTTTTAATTTGCAAAAGAAGACTGTTGCGTAATATATTTAGTTGTACCGCAAACAGGAAACCAGAGCTGTGTACATATACACCCATTACTTATTCAGTACTAAAGAAACAGTACAATATACACTTTAAAGAAATTAAAGCGATGTTCCATTCAATTTTATGCCGTTTTTTAAGTGCATTTTTAAAGATTTATTGACAAATCTCAATGTACGATTTTGGTTTTTTTCCAAACGTGACAGCTGAAAACCACCCACCTACCAAACGAAACTAACTTTGTTTGAAAAAAACTCACATTTTGCGACGATCACTTAGGGGTATCAATTTTGCCTGTTTCTGCGATTTCTTGATAAGAATTTGGAACTATTCCAACAATGTGATATTTTTTTGTTTTTCATTGTACAGTTATTTAAAAATTAGGACAGTAAGAGGGAGAATGACAATAGAAGTGTTATTCTATTTTAAATTAATTTTAAATTATTCCAAATTTTCTGAGATATTACTAGGCATGAAGGACCAACACCCAAAATTTGTATTCTTATTTTAATGTTTTCTTTCTTAAAAGTTACTTCCTGCACTTTTCAAACAGATTCTACCTAGCGACTGACTTGCTGGACAAAGATTGTTTTCAGTATGACTGAGCTCTTATCAACTTGCTCTTTCATATTATGCTGTGCCCAGCATAAAACCCTTTGTTTCACATCATTTTCTTTCATAGTCACTTAAAATCTAGGCTCACCATACTTGGTCCGCTCACTGATAATGCTTGGTGCATGTCATAGAATTTTTTTGTTAGTCCTATTACCTCCCCTTGATGTTTCTTTACTAATTATCTCCCTTTGCAAAGTTGGATATCTAAATGATAAAAGGTGTGGACACAAACGTATGTCTTACCTGCCCTCTGCAAATCGTTTGAAATTTTTTGTGTATAATTTTAACAAAGTTTTATTTAAAAAAATACATTTTAAATTTTTAGTTTGCATTAATTTTGCACAATGTGATCAATATTAAGATTGATAAAAAAAAGATGTATTTTATGCTAGATTGGTCAGATCATTATTTCCTTGTTGGCAGGGTTCATGAAAATGCAGAACTGACGAATTTCATGAACTTGGATTGGTGTTTTTATCTTGATGACTGAGGCAGCACTTTTTCATCATGATGTATATTTTGGTTACACACTTTTTTGTTTTTTTCACATTTTGTACAAAAATAATACATTGATGAAATTGCTATAGCATTATAGATTTAAAGACAATTATGTGTTGTTTTTTTTTTTTTTTTTTTTTTTTTTTTTTTTTTTTTTTTTTTTTTATAAACATATGTTTCATGCAAATTCAGGATGAGAACAAATTCAATAACATATTAAAAATTGTACAGAAATTGGGACAACAGGGTCAACAAGGTCAATTACTGTTGACTGACTCTGGAAAAGTGTGTGGTGTTTGAATGTTGGCGAATAAATTAACCACATATTTTTTGAAAGACAGAGCAATCCCTGGGTTGGATAGGGATAAAGGAAACAACTTTTTATAGACATTGTTAAAGCATATCTTTATATATATCAAAGGTTTACAAAGACCGGAAGACCATGGTAATTATAAAGGGAGATAACTCCTCATGCTCATATAGCAGGGAGATAATTCCTCAGGCTCATGTAGTGTAGTTTAAACGGGACAAGGGATAGAAACTTATTCTTAATTATGTTTTTGTCTGTGTATTTATAGCTTAACACGATAACAATCTGATTTGAAGCAGTTTTTAAATTGAAACATCATTGTAATATGTTCGGAAAAAAAATTTTTTTAGTAGGCCTTTCAATAAGGGGTGGTACCAGGTACTTTTACCTGTTTAAGATGGTATTTGGTACATCCTAATTTTAAAGAGTATTGTATAAGATATTCATGAAAATGTTCAAATTTTAATTTCTAATATGACGTCCTTCAAACGCTTTGAGTCCAAACCCGTGGTAAAAATAATATTAATCTATGACCGATTAAATTTATGACGTCATCGACAATTTATAACGATATTTTACCAATTTTTACATATTAGAATCGAAATAATTCATGAAAGCCATATGTATATATTGTTTTTACCACGGTTAGGCCTTTATGTCAACTGTTTACCTCTCGCTAACGCTCGGGGTAAAACTTCGTGACATAAAGGCCTACCTGTGGTAAAAACAATATATACATATGGCTTCCATCAATTATTTCTTAAACAAAGTACTGCCTGTAAATAGTGAAGTACTGGTACACTTGAAAAATATTGGAAGCCCTGATCTAGGAATTGAAACGGATATGTATCACTGATATATGGATCACAATTTATTTTTCTCCCTCATTTATTATTTATATAAATTTACTATTAACCCCTTGTGACCTTTGGAGATTTTTTTTTAAATTTTAGCGAGAGTATTCCATTGAACAAATTCAATAAAACAATTTTTATTTGATTTTGTTGCCATGGCAATTGTACACTAATTGAAGAATCGTGAACTTTATTTATAATAGGTTTATAATCGCAAGGGGTTAAAAAAGTGTCTGCAATTGTATCTAAAATTGATATAATTACCAGTATTTATTATAATATGAAGTACACATAATTACATGTAGATAATGCATTTTATCAAGATAAAACAGATTAAGAATTAGGTTCTATCATCCTGTTCATTGAGCTTGAGGATAATAAACAAGAAGAATATATACATCTAACTCTTACATGAGAGAGTTTAAAACTCTCACTCAACTTTATATATACGTTAATACCACTCTGATATATACATGTATATCTTCAATGCCATTCTCTGATATCTTTATCTTCAATGCCACTCTCTGATATCTTTATCTTCAATGCCACTCTCTGATATCTTTATCTTCAATGCCACTCTGATATCTTTATCTTCAATGCCACTCGGATATCTTTATCTTCAATGCCACTCTAAATACTTTATCCTCAATGCCATTCTCTGATATCTTTATCTTCAGTGCCACTCTCTCTGATATCTTTATCTTTAATGCCACTCTCTGATATCTTTATCTTCAATGCCACTCGGATATCTTTATCTTCAATGCCACTCTGAATACTTTATCCTCAATGCCATTCTCTGATATCTTTATCTTCAATGCCACTCATATCTTTATCTTCAATGCCACTCTGATATCTTTATCTTCAATGTCACTCTGATGTCTTTATCTTCAATGCCACTCTGATATCTTTATTGTGAATGCCACTCTGATATCTATATGTATCTGGTATATATTGAATGCCACATGCACTCTCTGGTGTCTCTATCCTCAATGCCACTCAGATATCTTTATCATGACATGAATGCCACTTTTATATGTTTATCCTCAATGCTACTCCCTTTAACTTTATTCTCAATGCCACTCTGTGAAGTCTTTATCATCAATGCCACTCTGATATATACATGTACATACTGTATGCCACTCTCAGAAGTCTCTATCCCGAGTGCCACTCTGTGATTACTTTTTCCTCAATGACACTCTCTTATATCTTTATTCTCAATGCCACTCTGTGAATACTTTATCCTCAATGACACTCTGAATACTTTATCCTCAATGACACTCTGAATACTTTATCCTCAATGCCACTCTGTGAATACTTTATCCTCAATGACACTCTGAATACTTTATCCTCAATGCCACTCTCTGAAGTATTTATAATCGATGCCACTTTCTGGTGTCTTTTTTCCTGAATATCTGATACATATAACCTGAATGCCACACTACCATACAATCTCTGCCAACGATTCCCCATTTTATTTAAACAATGATGAGAAGATTAGTTACTGGTTTATTAAACTAAAAGTGTCAATTATTAATTTTATTTAACTTTACACGTATAATATAGTTCTGAAGAGATTTGGAGGTAAGATGATGAGAATTGAATGCAAATATTTTAGTATAGCAACTTCTATTCAGTTGGGTACTAGGCTATTTAAGCTAGACTTTATTCCAGCACCATGTATTCCACAAATATACTAACAATTTATTTAGATAAATATTAAACTTCCTATTGTGGTAGCGGAAATATTTAACATTTGAGGTGACTGTGTATTTTAGTGAGTGATTGAGGGATTGTTCTTTTAATGCCAACTCGGCAATTTTTCAGCTATATCATGGCGAGAACAAGTTAATTTCAATGAAATGATGATAGAGATCTATTTTGTACTAGACCAATAGGCTTAGTTGGATTTTTATAGTGCTAGCTCACTGCAACAACAGTCTGCGGATAGACATGTCGACCCACTCTTGACACATTATTCTGATTCCAAGCCAACCAATCTTTGCTCTGTCTCCGTAATGCTGCGTGCTTAGCGGAGAAGCAACAAATACCAATTTTATTGTCTTTGGTTTGACCCAATTGACCGCACTCGAGACGATCATGTTATCCATTACACCACTGATGCGGTTCCTGTGTGTATTTGAACATTGTCAATCTGTTTGTGACAAAAGAAAAAGTGTTGATTGTGATTTTTGTGTTAATTAAAAAAGTATAACCAATCAGAAGACAGTTTCCTGTATATACAGTGATCTGATTGGAGGATATTTTAGTACAAGTATTGAACTCATGCTCAAAACGTTTTATGACTGCAAAGCCTGTTCTTATAATTAGACTTATCAAGTTACAGGTTTCTAAACCATTAGTCATTACTTAAGATCTTTTCATGATTAAATTTAAAAAAATAATTTTCATTATTAAATTTTGTAAAAAAATAATAATTTTCATGATTAAAAAAAAATTTCCTGTCAGAGATTTTATGTTGACTTTACGAATAATGTGTTTAATCCTCCAAAGTTCTCGTAACCGTTACAGTTATCTTAGTTATACATGGTACAATTTTTGATAATTTTTAGCTGCTAATTTTGATGTTAAGAAATTTTTCTATATTATACAAAAAAGCAGAAATTTCTGTAAAATATTCAGTGTTATATATAGCTTGTTGGTGTGAAAAAATGTGGAAATGGCCGTTAAATTGCTGACATAATTTATGAGATCTTCTTTGTCTTAATCGAATATCAACAATTTCTGACACTTGTACAGTACTAGCAAGGTGTTATTGTTAGAAAACACTGTTAGTCTGACATCAGTGATTCACATTGGAACACTGTTACCATGGTGAATGATGATGTTTTTTAGACATGACACCTACTATTACGATCTTGTTAGTATATTGTCAAACCTGCCCATGTGGTCACCTCTATTAAGCAGTCACCTGTATTAATAAGTAACCTTTCTGTTGTCCTGTCATAGAAAAATTCATGTGAATTGGACCTCTTTTTAAGAGGTCACCTGTCTTAAAAAAACACTTTTTCTTTTCCCAAAGGTGACCTTTTAATACAGGTTTGACTGTATGTCTATGCAGTATACAGGATCATGTTATTTGCTGGTGTTTCACCAACATTCACAGTGGTACACTGCAACAACACTATGAAAAATCACTGGGTAGGGTGAATTTCAACAGACACACCTTGTTAGTACTGTACCTCATCATTTATCATCTTTCTAACTTCTATATATTATGCATGCTGGTATGGCTACAACAGTCTGTTAACTATGGCAGTTTTGAGTTTAGATTTGCTAAGATACCCTTAACTGATGAATAAGGGAGTTTTTAAATTGGTGCTTAATCTGAAAAGTATTGTGGTTTTATATCATAATTTTACTTTGATTTTTAGTTGTTTTACATCAAATTAGCAAATTTTCAGCTATATCATGGAAAGAACAAGTTACATTCAATGGAATGATGATGATGATGTCCGCTTTGTACTAGACCAACACACTTAATTGGATCTTTAGCTAGAACACTGAAACACCAGTTCGCATGTAGCCACTTCACTCAACTCAACTCAGACACGTGATCCTGATTCCAAGCCAACCAGTGGTTGTTCTTCCTCATTAATGCTGCAAACTTAGTGCAGAAGCAGCAAATACCAATTTCATAGTCTTTGGTTTGACCCTACGGGGGCTTGAACCCACGATCTACCACACTCAAGCCAAGCATGCTAACCATTACACCACCACTGTGGTTTAAAATTAGGTGAGCTGTATTTCAGCTACCAGAGCAAGATTAGTCAAACAATGCACCATTCAAGTAAAAACTAGGATGAACCTTAATTATGAACAGATAATTTGATTGCCACAAGGAAAAATGGACTCGATGGGTAGGGTCTGGAATTTTGTTTTTATGTACCGATATTACAGATATATTTTTTGCATGCATAATTAGATATAGATACAGTTAGTTTCTTATAAAGCATAATGTAATCTTTTATGAAATTAATACTATCTTCTTTTATTTTACAAAAAATGTGATGTTATGGTGTCAATTAATTTCTCCTGATTCATTTGAATTTTTATTAGATTTTGTTTTTGTTCCATCAAATTTAGTAAATTGTTAGACTAATTCTAATTGTAAACATTAGTAAGTAATAAACTAGATTAAATTTAATTTGCTTAAGAATTAAAAAAGATTTTAAGCAGGCTGAAAATTTTGTTTTCCCAGCACAAGAAGGAATCTTAATTATCTCCCTTATTTCTCATTTCCTGTCGTTTTTTTCAGTGCAAGACTTAAATGATAGCGAAGTAGAACAAGAATTAAGTGGTTTGACTAATGCAGATGATGTACCAGGAACAGTGGGATCTGTAAGTTTAAATTATCTCCCTTTATAGGCTAATATCTCAACAGTAGGATCTGTAAGTTTAAATTATCTCCCTTTATAGTCTAAATACAGTTGTATTTCAACATTAGGATCTATAAGTTTAAATTATCTCCCTTGTTTTAGACTAAATACAATTTTATTACATACTCATATAGATATCTTGAATTTGATTAGTCTAAAGAACGTCACATGACATTTGACATTCTGTTCGATCAATCGTTGGACATTAGGTTGCATGGTTATATCAACCGCACGTGAGAAAACCCCCATTGAAATTCCCTTGTGAGTCTCACGTGTTTCTAAATCCAGTTACTTCCCTTGGTACACAACAACAATATGGCGGCGAACGTAAGGTTTGTTTGCCAGGCAGACAAGGAAATAAACCACAAATAATTATGGCACTGTGTAGGATATTCGATGTAATAAAACAATTATTCTAACATGACCTCCTTCTTTCGCTTTGTTAACAAACGAGCGAGTTATCCATTCGGTATAATCTCATTAGCACATGCGCCGGTGAATGTGACTGACTTTTCCATTGGCAGCATAAATTGTAACCCGAATAATGCAGATAGAGGGCGCAGTATTATTCGAGTTACATATATTGTGTGCGACATTTTCCGCAAGCATAAATATAAATTTACCATTTCCCAATCAAAGTATACTACCGTATTTACTCTTAGACATATCAGAATCGAAATAAATCATGAAAGCCAGAATGTATTTTGAGTTTTAACATGGATTGGTGGATATTAGTAAATTTTATCCCTCGCTTCTGGCTCGGGATAAAATACCAATATCCGCCAATCCATGTTAAAACTCCCAACACATTCTGGCTTCCATGATTTATTTCTTAATCAACCTTGTAAGAGTGTGATATGACTCATATAGAGGCAAGCCCTCAGGTGACATAATCTTTCTCTGGGAGACAATCTATCATATGTTGATTATCTCCCTTGTTTTTGGCTCTTGTACAATTGTATTTCAACAGTAGGACCTGTAAGTTTAAATTATCTCCCTTGGTTTAGGCTCTTGTACAATTGTATTTCAACAGTAGGATCTGTAAGTTTAAATTATCTCCCTTGGT
Organism: Bathymodiolus septemdierum; assembly: GCA_963383655.1. Taxonomy (NCBI): domain Eukaryota; kingdom Metazoa; phylum Mollusca; class Bivalvia; order Mytilida; family Modiolidae; genus Bathymodiolus; species Bathymodiolus septemdierum. The sequence continues at coordinate 47,773,610 of OY726527.1, forward strand.
TTAGACTATAGTACAATTGTATTTCAACAGTAAGATCTGTAAGTTTAAATTATCTCCCTTGTTTTTGGCTCTTGTACAATTGTATTTCAACAGTAGGATCTGTAAGTTTAAATTATCTCCCTTGGTTTAGGCTGTAGTACAATTGTATTTCAACAGTAGGATCTGTAAGTTTAAATTATCTCCCTTGTTTTAGGCTATAGTACAATTGTATTTCAACAGTAGGATCTGTAAGTTTAAATTATCTCCCTTGGTTTAGGCTATAGTACAATTGTATTTCAACAGTAGGATCTGTAAGTTTAGATTATCTCCCTTGTTTTAGGCTCTTGTACAATTGTATTTCAACAGTAGGATCTGTAAGTTTAAATTATCTCCCTTGGTTTAGGCTGTAGTACAATTGTATTTCAACAGTAGGATCTGTAAGTTTAAATTATCTCCCTTGTTTTAGACTATAGTACAATTGTATTTCAACAGTAGGATCTGTAAGTTTAAATTATCTCCCTTGGTTTAGGCTCTTGTACAATTGTATTTCAACAGTAGGATCTGTAAGTTTAAATTATCTCCCTTGTTTTAGGCTCTTGTACAATTGTATTTCAACAGTAGGATCTGTAAGTTTAAATTATCTCCCTTGGTTTAGGCTGTAGTACAATTGTATTTCAACAGTAGGATCTGTAAGTTTAAATTATCTCCCTTGTTTTAGACTATTGTACAATTGTATTTCAACAGTAGGATCTGTAAGTTTAAATTATCTCCCTTGGTTTAGGCTCTTGTACAATTGTATTTCAACAGTAGGATCTGTAAGTTTAAATTATCTCCCTTGTTTTTGGCTCTTGTACAATTGTATTTCAACAGTAGGATCTGTAAGTTTAAATTATCTACCTTGTTTTTGGCTCTTGTACAATTGTATTTCAACAGTAGGATCTGTAAGTTTAAATTATCTCCCTTGGTTTAGGCTATAGTACAATTGTATTTCAACAGTAGGATCTGTAAGTTTAAATTATCTCCCTTGGTTTAGGCTATAGTACAATTGTATTTCAACAGTAGGATCTGTAAGTTTAAATTATCTCCCTTGTTTTTGGCTCTTGTACAATTGTATTTCAACAGTAGGATCTGTAAATTTAAATTATCTCCCTTGGTTTAGGCTATAGTACAATTGTATTTCAACAGTAGGATCTGTAAGTTTAAATTATCTCCCTTGGTTTAGGCTATAGTACAATTGTATTTCAACAGTAGGATCTGTAAGTTTAAATTATCTCCCTTGGTTTAGACTATAGTACAATTGTATTTCAACAGTAGGGTCTGTAAGTTTAAATTATCTCCCTTGTTTTTGGCTCTTGTACAATTGTATTTCAACAGTAGGATCTGTAAATTTAAATTATCTCCCTTGGTTTAGGCTATAGTACAATTGTATTTCAACAGTAGGATCTGTAAGTTTAAATTATCTCCCTTGGTTTAGGCTATAGTACAATTGTATTTCAACAGTAAGATCTGTAAGTTTAAATTATCTCCCTTGTTTTAGGCTGTAATACAATTGTATTTCAACAGTAGGATCTGTAAGTTTAAATTATCTCCCTTGTTTTTGGCTCTTGTACAATTGTATTTCAACAGTAGGATCTGTAAGTTTAAATTATCTCCCTTGTTTTTGGCTCTTGTACAATTGTATTTCAACAGTAGGATCTAAGTTTAAATTATCTCCCTTGGTTTAGGCTGTAGTACAATTGTATTTCAACAGTAGGATCTGTAAGTTTAAATTATCTACCTTGGTTTAGGCTGTAGTACAATTGTATTCCAACAGTAGGATCTGTAAGTTTAAATTATCTCCCTTGTTTTTGGCTCTTGTACAATTGTATTTCAACAGTAGGATCTGTAAGTTTAAATTATCTCCCTTGTTTTGGCTCTTGTACAATTGTATTTCAACAGTAGGATCTGTAAGTTTAAATTATCTCCCTTGGTTTAGGCTGTAGTACAATTGTATTTCAACAGTAGGATCTGTAAGTTTAAATTATCTCCCTTGATTTAGGCTATAGTACAATTGTATTTCAACAGTAGGATCTGTAAGTTTAAATTATCTCCCTTGTTTTTGGCTCTTGTACAATTGTATTTCAACAGTAGGATCTGTAAGTTTAAATTATCTCCCTTGTATTTGGCTTTTGTACAATTGTATTTCAATAGTAGGATCTGTAAGTTTAAATTATCTCCCTTGGTTTAGGCTCTTGTACAATTGTATTTCAACAGTAGGATCTGTAAGTTTAAATTATCTCCCTTGGTTTAGGCTATAGTACAATTGTATTTCAACAGTAGGATCTGTAAGTTTAAATTATCTCTCTTGGTTTAGGCTATAGTACAATTGTATTTCAACAGTAGGATCTGTAAGTTTAAATTATCTCCCTTGGTTTAGGCTATAGTACAATTGTATTTCAACAGTAGGATCTGTAAGTTTAAATTATCTCCCTTGTTTTAGGCTCTTGTACAATTGTATTTCAACAGTAGGATCTGTAAGTTTAAATTATCTCCCTTGGTTTAGGCTGTAGTACAATTGTATTTCAACAGTAGGATCTGTAAGTTTAAATTATCTCCCTTGTTTTAGACTATAATACAATTGTATTTCAACAGTAGGATCTGTAAGTTTAAATTATCTCCCTTGGTTTAGGCTCTTGTACAATTGTATTTCAACAGTAGGATCTGTAAGTTTAAATTATCTCCCTTGTTTTAGGCTCTTGTACAATTGTATTTCAACAGTAGGATCTGTAAGTTTAAATTATCTCCCTTGGTTTAGGCTGTAGTACAATTGTATTTCAACAGTAGGATCTGTAAGTTTAAATTATCTCCCTTGTTTTAGACTATTGTACAATTGTATTTCAACAGTAGGATCTGTAAGTTTAAATTATCTCCCTTGGTTTAGGCTCTTGTACAATTGTATTTCAACAGTAGGATCTGTAAGTTTAAATTATCTCCCTTGTTTTTGGCTCTTGTACAATTGTATTTCAACAGTAGGATCTGTAAGTTTAAATTATCTACCTTGTTTTTGGCTCTTGTACAATTGTATTTCAACAGTAGGATCTGTAAGTTTAAATTATCTCCCTTGGTTTAGGCTATAGTACAATTGTATTTCAACAGTAGGATCTGTAAGTTTAAATTATCTCCCTTGGTTTAGGCTATAGTACAATTGTATTTCAACAGTAGGATCTGTAAGTTTAAATTATCTCCCTTGTTTTTGGCTCTTGTACAATTGTATTTCAACAGTAGGATCTGTAAATTTAAATTATCTCCCTTGGTTTAGGCTATAGTACAATTGTATTTCAACAGTAGGATCTGTAAGTTTAAATTATCTCCCTTGGTTTAGGCTATAGTACAATTGTATTTCAACAGTAGGATCTGTAAGTTTAAATTATCTCCCTTGGTTTAGACTATAGTACAATTGTATTTCAACAGTAGGGTCTGTAAGTTTAAATTATCTCCCTTGTTTTTGGCTCTTGTACAATTGTATTTCAACAGTAGGATCTGTAAATTTAAATTATCTCCCTTGGTTTAGGCTATAGTACAATTGTATTTCAACAGTAGGATCTGTAAGTTTAAATTATCTCCCTTGGTTTAGGCTATAGTACAATTGTATTTCAACAGTAGGATCTGTAAGTTTAAATTATCTCCCTTGGTTTAGGCTATAGTACAATTGTATTTCAACAGTAAGATCTGTAAGTTTAAATTATCTCCCTTGTTTTAGGCTGTAATACAATTGTATTTCAACAGTAGGATCTGTAAGTTTAAATTATCTCCCTTGTTTTTGGCTCTTATACAATTGTATTTCAACAGTAGGATCTGTAAGTTTAAATTATCTCCCTTGTTTTTGGCTCTTGTACAATTGTATTTCAACAGTAGGATCTAAGTTTAAATTATCTCCCTTGGTTTAGGCTGTAGTACAATTGTATTTCAACAGTAGGATCTGTAAGTTTAAATTATCTACCTTGGTTTAGGCTGTAGTACAATTGTATTCCAACAGTAGGATCTGTAAGTTTAAATTATCTCCCTTGTTTTTGGCTCTTGTACAATTGTATTTCAACAGTAGGATCTGTAAGTTTAAATTATCTCCCTTGTTTTGGCTCTTGTACAATTGTATTTCAACAGTAGGATCTGTAAGTTTAAATTATCTCCCTTGGTTTAGGCTGTAGTACAATTGTATTTCAACAGTAGGATCTGTAAGTTTAAATTATCTCCCTTGATTTAGGCTATAGTACAATTGTATTTCAACAGTAGGATCTGTAAGTTTAAATTATCTCCCTTGTTTTTGGCTCTTGTACAATTGTATTTCAACAGTAGGATCTGTAAGTTTAAATTATCTCCCTTGTATTTGGCTTTTGTACAATTGTATTTCAATAGTAGGATCTGTAAGTTTAAATTATCTCCCTTGGTTTAGGCTCTTGTAGAATTGTATTTCAACAGTAGGATCTGTAAGTTTAAATTATCTCCCTTGGTTTAGGCTATAGTACAATTGTATTTCAACAGTAGGATCTGTAAGTTTAAATTATCTCTCTTGGTTTAGGCTATAGTACAATTGTATTTCAACAGTAGGATCTGTAAGTTTAAATTATCTCCCTTGTTTTAGGCTCTTGTACAATTGTATTTCAACAGTAGGATCTGTAAGTTTAAATTATCTCCCTTGGTTTAGGCTGTAGTACAATTGTATTTCAACAGTAGGATCTGTAAGTTTAAATTATCTCCCGTGTTTTAGACTATAGTACAATTGTATTTCAACAGTAGGATCTGTAAGTTTAAATTATCTCCCTTGTTTTTGGCTCTTGTACAATTGTATTTCAACAGTAGGATCTGTAAGTTTAAATTATCTCCCTTGGTTTAGGCTATAGTACAATTGTATTTCAACAGTAGGATCTGTAAGTTTAAATTATCTCCCTTGGTTTAGGCTATAGTACAATTGTATTTCCACAGTAGGATCTGTAAGTTTAAATTATCTCCCTTGGTTTAGGCTATAGTACAATTGTATTTCAACAGTAGGATCTGTAAGTTTAAATTATCTCCCTTGGTTTAGACTATAGTACAATTGTATTTCAACAGTAGGGTCTGTAAGTTTAAATTATCTCCCTTGGTTTAGGCTATAGTACAATTGTATTTCAACAGTAAGATCTGTAAGTTTAAATTATCTCCCTTGTTTTAGGCTATAATACAATTGTATTTCAACAGTAGGATCTGTAAGTTTAAATTATCTCCCTTGTTTTTGGCTCTTGTACAATTGTATTTCAACAGTAGGATCTGTAAGTTTAAATTATCTCCCTTGTTTTTGGCTCTTGTACAATTGTATTTCAACAGTAGGATCTGTAAGTTTAAATTATCTCCCTTGTTTTTGGCTCTTGTACAATTGTATTTCAACAGTAGGATCTGTAAGTTTAAATTATCTCCCTTGGTTTAGGCTGTAGTACAATTGTATTTCAACAGTAGGATCTGTAAGTTTAAATTATCTCCCTTGGTTTAGGCTGTAGTACAATTGTATTTCAACAGTAGGATCTGTAAGTTTAAATTATCTCCCTTGTTTTTGGCTCTTGTACAATTGTATTTCAACAGTAGGATCTGTAAGTTTAAATTATCTCCCTTGTTTTTGGCTCTTGTACAATTGTATTTCAACAGTAGCATCTGTAAGTTTAAATTATCTCCCTTGTTTTTGGCTCTTGTACAATTGTATTTCAACAGTAGGATCTGTAAGTTTAAATTATCTCCCTTGTTTTTGGCTCTTGTACAATTGTATTTCAACAGTAGGATCTGTAAGTTTAAATTATCTCCCTTGTTTTTGGCTCTTGTACAATTGTATTTCAACAGTAGGATCTGTAAGTTTAAATTATCTCCCTTGGTTTAGGCTGTAGTACAATTGTATTTCAACAGTAGGATCTGTAAGTTTAAATTATCTCCCTTGGTTTAGGCTGTAGTACAATTGTATTTCAACAGTAGGATCTGTAAGTTTAAATTATCTCCCTTGTTTTTGGCTCTTGTACAATTGTATTTCAACAGTAGGATCTGTAAGTTTAAATTATCTCCCTTGTTTTTGGCTCTTGTACAATTGTATTTCAACAGTAGCATCTGTAAGTTTAAATTATCTCCCTTGTTTTTGGCTCTTGTACAATTGTATTTCAACAGTAGGATCTGTAAGTTTAAATTATCTCCCTTGTTTTTGGCTCTTGTACAATTGTATTTCAACAGTAGGATCTGTAAGTTTAAATTATCTCCCTTGGTTTAGGCTGTAGTACAATTGTATTTCAACAGTAGGATCTGTAAGTTTAAATTATCTCCCTTGGTTTAGGCTATAGTACAATTGTATTTCAACAGTAGGATCTGTAAGTTTAAATTATCTCCCTTGTTTTTGGCTCTTGTACAATTGTATTTCAACAGTAGGATCTGTAAATTTAAATTATCTCCCTTGGTTTAGGCTATAGTACAATTGTATTTCAACAGTAGGATCTGTAAGTTTAAATTATCTCCCTTGGTTTAGGCTATAGTACAATTGTATTTCAACAGTAGGATCTGTAAGTTTAAATTATATCCCTTGGTTTAGACTATAGTACAATTGTATTTCAACAGTAGGGTCTGTAAGTTTAAATTATCTCCCTTGGTTTAGGCTATAGTACAATTGTATTTCAACAGTAAGATCTGTAAGTTTAAATTATCTCCCTTGTTTTAGGCTATAATACAATTGTATTTCAACAGTAGGATCTGTAAGTTTAAATTATCTCCCTTGTTTTTGGCTCTTGTACAATTGTATTTCAACAGTAGGATCTGTAAGTTTAAATTATCTCCCTTGTATTTGGCTTTTGTACAATTGTATTTCAACAGTAGGATCTGTAAGTTTAAATTATCTCCCTTGGTTTAGGCTCTTGTACAATTGTATTTCAACAGTAGGATCTGTAAGTTTAAATTATCTCCCTTGGTTTAGGCTATAGTACAATTGTATTTCAACAGTAGGATCTGTAAGTTTAAATTATCTGTCTTGGTTTAGGCTATAGTACAATTGTATTTCAACAGTAGGATCTGTAAGTTTAAATTATCTCCCTTGTTTTAGGCTCTTGTACAATTGTATTTCAACAGTAGGATCTGTAAGTTTAAATTATCTCCCTTGGTTTAGGCTGTAGTACAATTGTATTTCAACAGTAGGATCTGTAAGTTTAAATTATCTCCCTTGTTTTAGACTATAGTACAATTGTATTTCAACAGTAGGATCTGTAAGTTTAAATTATCTCCCTTGTTTTTGGCTCTTGTACAATTGTATTTCAACAGTAGGATCTGTAAGTTTAAATTATCTCCCTTGGTTTAGGCTATAGTACAATTGTATTTCAACAGTAGGATCTGTAAGTTTAAAATATCTCCCTTGGTTTAGGCTATAGTACAATTGTATTTCAACAGTAGGATCTGTAAGTTTAAATTATCTCCCTTGTTTTTGGCTATAGTACAATTGTATTTCAACAGTAGGATCTGTAAGTTTAAATTATCTCCCTTGTTTTTGGCTATAGTGCAATTGTATTTCAACAGTAGGATCTGTAAGTTTAAATTATCTCCCTTGTTTTAGGCTATATATAGTACAATTGTATTTCCACAGTAGGATCTGTAAGTTTAAATTATCTCCCTTGGTTTAGACTATAGTACAATTGTATTTCAACAGTAGGATCTGTAAGTTTAAATTATCTCCCTTGGTTTAGACTATAGTACAATTGTATTTCAACAGTAGGTTCTGTAAGTTTAAATTATCTCCCTTGGTTTAGGCTATAGTACAATTGTATTTCAACAGTAAGATCTGTAAGTTTAAATTATCTCCCTTGTTTTAGGCTATAATACAATTGTATTTCAACAGTAGGATCTGTAAGTTTAAATTATCTCCCTTGTTTTTGGCTCTTGTACAATTGTATTTCAACAGTAGGATCTGTAAGTTTAAATTATCTCCCTTGTTTTTGGCTCTTGTACAATTGTATTTCAACAGTAGGATCTAAGTTTAAATTATCTCCCTTGGTTTAGGCTGTAGTACAATTGTATTTCAACAGTAGGATCTGTAAGTTTAAATTATCTCCCTTGGTTTAGGCTGTAGTACAATTGTATTTCAACAGTAGGATCTGTAAGTTTAAATTATCTCCCTTGTTTTTGGCTCTTGTACAATTGTATTTCAACAGTAGGATCTGTAAGTTTAAATTATCTCCCTTGTTTTTGGCTCTTGTACAATTGTATTTCAACAGTAGCATCTGTAAGTTTAAATTATCTCCCTTGTTTTTGGCTCTTGTACAATTGTATTTCAACAGTAGGATCTGTAAGTTTAAATTATCTCCCTTGTTTTTGGCTCTTGTACAATTGTATTTCAACAGTAGGATCTGTAAGTTTAAATTATCTCCCTTGTTTTTGGCTCTTGTACAATTGTATTTCGACAGTAGGATCTGTAAGTTTAAATTATCTCCCTTGGTTTAGGCTGTAGTACAATTGTATTTCAACAGTAGGATCTGTAAGTTTAAATTATCTCCCTTGATTTAGGCTATAGTACAATTGTATTTCAACAGTAGGATCTGTAAGTTTAAATTATCTCCCTTGTTTTTGGCTCTTGTACAATTGTATTTCAACAGTAGGATCTGTAAGTTTAAATTATCTCCCTTGTATTTGGCTTTTGTACAATTGTATTTCAACAGTAGGATCTGTAAGTTTAAATTATCTCCCTTGGTTTAGGCTCTTGTACAATTGTATTTTAACAGTAGGATCTGTAAGTTTAAATTATCTCCCTTGGTTTAGGCTCTTGTACAATTGTATTTCAACAGTAGGATCTGTAAGTTTAAATTATCTCCCTTGGTTTAGGCTGTAGTACAATTGTATTTCATATTAAATCTGTTGTTTTTAAGAAATTAAGAAAATTTGTACATTCACCGATTGTTGAAATTATAAAGAATAATAATTCCAAAAGTATTATTCAATATTGTTCTACATATATTATTTCAGTCAAAAGACATGCCACCACCCACACCAATGCCACTCAAAAACTTGGCCCCGCCCCCATCAGGAGAATTGTTATTCGGAAACATCAATAAATTGAAGGATCAGTACACTAAAGAAAAGTCAGAGTTTGAAAAAGTCCAGGAGATGAACAAACAAAGAATTGACCAGGGATTAGACGAAAAATTGGCCGCAAGGAGAAATCGTAGAAAGAGGGCCCAGACAGGAAGTTAGATTTACATATCATGACTTGTTTTGTTAATCAATATTTTACGGGACAATTATATTTCGCGACTGTTTTATATGTTTGTTACATGTATTTGTCTTTCGGCATGAAAGATAACTAAATTTACACATATTTGTCATTTAATTTAATTTATTTGTTTGTTCATATTTGTACTGTACAATATTAGAATAGGTCACTATTCAAGTTCAGTCATGCATGACGCTTGATGGCCAGAAAATGCAAATGCAAAATTTACGATGTTTTGTTGTTTATATTTAGTATTGTTTGAAGTTGAACACAGACTTCACGTAAATTCGTACTCACACATACCGGTATATTGTAATAACACTTTCACGATTTTTTGCATGAATTAGGCATAGAAATTTTTGTCAAACCAAATGTTAGTTAATTTTTTTTAAAGAGAGATAATTGAAGCACTTTTGATACAACTAATTAAATTTGAATAAAAAATATAGTAGTTGGATATCTGGTACACATTTATTTTATTCACTGCTGAATGAAATTCCTTTTTATTTCTTATGATGATGCCAAAAATATGTCATTATACGAAAAGTGAATTGCATGCTGCCGTCATCAGATAAAAAGAAATTAATTCTTGTATTAATTTTATTTTGTATTAATATATTAATATGTTGACAAAAGAAATACTGTGCTTCATGTAGAAAGCTTATCACGGTGAATGGATCCTATACAGTAACTAAAGTAAAACGTTAATGATTCTTTGTGATGTTTTAGAGTTTTGTCTTAAAGAAAGGAAGTGTCCTTTCTGATATTATTAGTATTCTAATATATATAGAATAACATCAGTTTTGAAGGTTGAGACAGACATTATCACTAGTATCGCAGCAAGTTTGACAGGATGACCTGTGATACTAGTGATAATGTCTGTGAAGATCTTCAAACTAGCATTAATTTTAATCAGAATTATTTTGACTCAACTAGAGGATAATTGTTTTTTTATTTCATATTAGAATCAACGTGAGGATGTTTTTAGTGTTTAACGTCACTGTCAGCCATTATTTTGTCACCTTTATCCTGACTACTACACTAAATAGAGGGGGGACAAATCTGTGAAAGGTAGAGCAAAGCGGGGTAAATCCTTAACAGGAAGAGCAAACTATTGGGTTTAACCCCTGGCCAATGGGTAAGGTACCTGGTCACCTAAACACTTAAGTTGGGTATTTGCACACGAACTAGCATCAGAAGCCAAACGACCTTGACCATGTGGCAACACACGCCCCTCAATCAAGACAATCTATTATAAGTTCCATATACATGTATGTAGTTACATATACATGTATGTAGTTACATATACATGTATGTAGTTACATATACTTGTATGTAGTTACATATACTTGTATGTAGTTACATATACATGTATGTAGTTACATATACATGTATGTAGTTACATATACTTGTATGTAGTTACATATACTTGTATGTAGTTACATATACTTGTATGTAGTTACATATACATGTATGTAGTTACATATACATGTATGTAGTTACATATACATGTATGTAGTTACATATACATGTATGTAGTTACATATACTTGTATGTAGTTACATATACATGTATGTAGTTACATATACATGTATGTAGTTACATATACTTGTATGTAGTTACATATACATGTATGTAGTTACATATACATGTATGTAGTTACATATACATGTATGTAGTTACATATACATGTATGTAGTTACATATACTTGTATGTAGTTACATATACATGTATGTAGTTACATATACTTGTATGTAGTTACATATACATGTATGTAGTTACATATACATGTATGTAGTTACATATACATGTATGTAGTTACATATACTTGTATGTAGTTACATATACATGTATGTAGTTACATATACTTGTATGTAGTTACATATACATGTATGTAGTTACATATACATGTATGTAGTTACATATACTTGTATGTAGTTACATATACATGTATGTAGTTACATATACTTGTATGTAGTTACATATACTTGTATGTAGTTACATATACATGTATGTAGTTACATATACATGTATGTAGTTACATATACATGTATGTAGTTACATATACTTGTATGTAGTTACATATACTTGTATGTAGTTACATATACATGTATGTAGTTACATATACATGTATGTAGTTACATATACATGTATGTAGTTACATATACATGTATGTAGTTACATATACTTGTATGTAGTTACATATACTTGTATGTAGTTACATATACATGTATGTAGTTACATATACTTGTATGTAGTTACATATACATGTATGTAGTTACATATACATGTATGTAGTTACATATACTTGTATGTAGTTACATATACTTGTATGTAGTTACATATACATGTATGTAGTTACATATACATGTATGTAGTTACATATACTTGTATGTAGTTACATATACATGTATGTAGTTACATATACATGTATGTAGTTACATATACTTGTATGTAGTTACATATACATGTATGTAGTTACATATACATGTATGTAGTTACATATACATGTATGTAGTTACATATACATGTATGTAGTTACATATACTTGTATGTAGTTACATATACTTGTATGTAGTTACATATACATGTATGTAGTTACATATACTTGTATGTAGTTACATATACATGTATGTAGTTACATATACATGTATGTAGTTACATATACATGTATGTAGTTACATATACATGTATGTAGTTACATATACTTGTATGTAGTTACATATACTTGTATGTAGTTACATATACATGTATGTAGTTACATATACTTGTATGTAGTTACATATACTTGTATGTAGTTACATATACTTGTATGTAGTTACATATACATGTATGTAGTTACATATACTTGTATGTAGTTACATATACATGTATGTAGTTACATATACATGTATGTAGTTACATATACATGTATGTAGTTACATATACATGTATGTAGTTACATATACTTGTATGTAGTTACATATACATGTATGTAGTTACATATACATGTATGTAGTTACATATACTTGTATGTAGTTACCTATACATGTATGTAGTTACATATACATGTATGTAGTTACATATACATGTATGTAGTTACATATACTTGTATGTAGTTACATATACATGTATGTAGTTACATATACATGTATGTAGTTACATATACTTGTATGTAGTTACATATACTTGTATGTAGTTACATATACTTGTATGTAGTTACATATACATGTATGTAGTTACATATACATGTATGTAGTTACATATACTTGTATGTAGTTACATATACATGTATGTAGTTACATATACATGTATGTAGTTACATATACTTGTATGTAGTTACATATACTTGTATGTAGTTACATATACTTGTATGTAGTTACATATACTTGTATGTAGTTACATATACATGTATGTAGTTACATATACTTGTATGTAGTTACATATACTTGTATGTAGTTACATATACATGTATGTAGTTACATATACATGTATGTAGTTACATATACTTGTATGTAGTTACATATACATGTATGTAGTTACATATACATGTATGTAGTTACATATACTTGTATGTAGTTACATATACTTGTATGTAGTTACATATACTTGTATGTAGTTACATATACTTGTATGTAGTTACATATACTTGTATGTAGTTACATATACATGTATGTAGTTACATATACTTGTATGTAGTTACATATACATGTATGTAGTTACATATACATGTATGTAGTTACATATACTTGTATGTAGTTACATATACATGTATGTAGTTACATATACATGTATGTAGTTACATATACTTGTATGTAGTTACATATACTTGTATGTAGTTACATATACATGTATGTAGTTACATATACATGTATGTAGTTACATATACATGTATGTAGTTACATATACATGTATGTAGTTACATATACTTGTATGTAGTTACATATACATGTATGTAGTTACATATACATGTATGTAGTTACATATACTTGTATGTAGTTACATATACATGTATGTAGTTACATATACATGTATGTAGTTACATATACATGTATGTAGTTACATATACTTGTATGTAGTTACATATACTTGGAAATTAATTTAATATACAATTTAATCCTGGTTCCTATACATATTATATTTTATATACAATGTTGTCTTGTGAGTTTTATTTACATGATTTACATTGTTTTTTACTGTCGAATCTTGTAATTTCTAACTCAGATAAGTCGTTACCATGAATACGAAGTAAATATTTGGTCTGTTTATAGTTGCTTTCAGCCTTTTTATGAAAAGAAAATTATTATCATATGTCCATTCCATTATACATAAGGGTTTTTATTTTTCTGTTATTATATTAATTTAATTTTGATGTTTTTTTTTATCTGTATTTACTTTACATTCCGTCCAAATTAAATTAATCGTCAAGTGTGCAGCTTTTTTTTTATAGTGTAATCTGTTATATGCATATGTTTATGTATCTTTACTTACAAATGCATTTGTAAATGACACTATATTTTATAGGGTAAAAAAAAAACATATCATGACAACAGAATATTAAGAAAAAAATATATTACAGTTAAATTTTCTTTTGCCAATTTATGCTCACAATGGAGATTTTTTATTTTGGGTGCCCCACGAAGATATTTAAATATCCACTTTGTGAAGATACTGCTATGTCCCGATAATAGTATGTATTTAATTGTTTTACATACTTAGAAAGAAAAAAGTTTCACAAAATTTTCAGTACTGTATTAATGTACAAATTATCTCCCTTGTTCTAACATGTTAATGTACAAATTATCTCACTTGTTCTAACATGGTAATGTTCAAATTATCTCCCTTGTTCTGACATGTTAATGTACAAATTATCTCCTTTGTTCTGACATGTAAATGTTCAAATTATCTCCCCTGTTCTGACATGTTAATGTACAAATTATCTCCTTTGTACTGACATAATAATGTTCAAATTATCTCCCTTGTTCTGACATGTTAATGTTCAAATTATCTCCCTTGTTCTGACACGTACAAATTATCTCCCTTGTTTTGCATGGTTTTTTTTCAGTAGTTTTCATATAAAGGATTTAATAATCTCATCAAAGAAGTCTGTGATATTGTCATTTATTATTAAATGTTTGTAATATTCTATGATAATTTTTCCGTCCATTTATTTTTAGGACTAGAATCCCTGAATTAGAACACATGACCCCATTTGTGTAAGAAATTACTGTTATTTAGAATTCAGGGATTTACTTACAGGTTGCTTAGAATAAATATTGATATTATTCTTCTCTAGGCTTGAATAAAGTAGTATAGTAACGTGTAGCGGGTTATTTTGACTAGTGTGTAAGAAGTTTTGACAGGAAAAATGTATAAAATTATTTGCGCTTTTGTATTTTCCTGTTAATTTTAAAATTGCTTTTGAATTGTCATATAGGTTTATGCTTTAAAGGGTTTTTAATTTGGCCTTTTTGTATGAATTGCTCAAATTTAAAATATCCCTTGCAGTTTTAAGTCTGGCCGTTTTTAAATGAGTTGCCAAAGTACTTTTGCCATCAACACTTGCTTGTCTGTAGTTCATATCAAAATAGAAGAAAAAATATAAAAAATGCTCACTGGCTACGAATTTAGTGATAAAGAGAGTAAGTGTGCCGATGTAGAAAAAAATCAGGTGGTAGCTTTGTAGTTTTGAGTATTTCATGCAGAAAATATACTACTGTGTACTCAAATTACAAATTGTTTTTGGCAGCCATTTTCGTACCTATGGTAACCAAGTAATGTTTTCCCCTGGTTCAGATGTAACTGTTTTCCTATGACTTTAAAGTACTCTATTATTTTGTAATGTGACACTTTTTGATAATATTTTTTATTTACCTATGGTTGTTGTTTTTTTTTAATAAACACAATGTAATTAAATCTATATTTAGATATTTTTGTCACAATTTGTTATAAATATGTAGAAGGTACTTTCAGTTAAACCAGAAGGAAGAACAGTTGTCTTCTTGTTATTTATAACCAGTTTTATTACCTTTTTGTATAATAGGATTATTGGGGGGGGGGGGGGGGGGGGGGGGGGGGTTATGGTGTTTAACACCACTTTCAACAATATTTCAGATATTACATGGTGGCCAGATTTATTGGTGGAGGAAACCGGAGTACCCAGACAAAACCACTGACCTGGTATTTAATACCACTCTGCAATATTTCAGTAATATTTCCCCTTTGTAATATGTGGTGGCCATATTGTATGTCAAATCAAATCCAAATGAGAGCTTTATTTTTTGAGGACCAGCAGTGCATATCGATATCGGTTTAAATGGATATGTAGTTTCTAAGATGAATTGTTCATGTATTGGCCAATCAAATATTTCTATGATATATGGTGACCATATTGCATTTCAAATCAGATCTAAATGAGCAATCTTTTTTGAT
Source organism: Bathymodiolus septemdierum (assembly GCA_963383655.1). Classification (NCBI taxonomy): domain Eukaryota; kingdom Metazoa; phylum Mollusca; class Bivalvia; order Mytilida; family Modiolidae; genus Bathymodiolus; species Bathymodiolus septemdierum. Next base: position 47,789,230 of record OY726527.1, read on the forward strand.
GACCAGCAGTGTATAATTCTTGCCAGGTATCGATTTAATTGGACCAGAAGTATCTGTGATGATTTTTTCATGTATTAACCAATCAAAAACTACTATGATTTGTGGTGGCCATATTGAATATCAAATCAGATCCGAATGAGGAATATTTTTTTTGGAACCAGTAGTGTATAATTCCTGCAAGTTATCGGTTTAATTGGACCAGTAGAAACTGGTAGGAGATGATTTTTTTTTCATGTATTAACCAATAAAAAACTACTACCATCTGTGGTAGCCATATTGGATGTCTAATCATGATGAAATGAGAGGAATCTTTATTTGAGGATCACCAATATATCATTCCTGCAAAGTATAGATTTAAATTGCCCAGCAGTTTCTAAGAAGATCATTGTTTTCATAAATCAGCCAATCAGAAACTCTTATGATCTGTGGCAACCATATTATATATTTTATTGGGATGAAATGAGGAATATATATTTTTTTTAGACTGTCAATAATTTATTACTGCAAAGTATAGATTTAAATGGCCCATGCCAGCAGTTTCGAAAGAGATGATTTTTTTTTTCATATATCAGCCAATCGGAAACTACTATGACCTGTGGTGGCCATATTGGATGTCTAATCGTGAAGAAATGAGAAGATTATATTTTTGAAGATCAGCAATATACGTCTGACGTATGCGGAAAATGTGCTGTGGTACAAGGCAGTTTTGGCTTTATTGATCTACTTTCCGCCCGGATACTAGAACTCTAAACAAGTTCCTTTATAAACCAGTCATTAGAACTTCAGGACAGAGGACCCTTGACTATTTCTACCTTGTAATACACATATTATTTCCCTGAGGGCTTTAGCAAGGTAAATATAGCAAATACTAAAAGGCGGTCTGTTGGAAGTTGTCTACACTGGGCTGGCTTGAGTCGGATGAAAGTTGTCTACACTGGGCTGGCTTGAGTCAGATGAAAGTTGTCTACACTGGGCTGGCTTGAGTCAGATTAAAGTTGTCTACACTGGGCTGGCTTGAGTCGGATGAAAGTTGTCTACACTGGGCTGGCTTGAGTCAGATGAAAGTTGTCTACACTGGGCTGGCTTGAGTCAGATGAAAGTTGTCTACACTGGGCCGGCTTGAGTCAGATGAAAGTTGTCTACACTGGGCTGGCTTGAGTCAGATGAAAGTTGTCTACACTGGGCCGGCTTGAGTCAGATGAAAGTTGTCTACACTGGGCTGGCTTGAGTCAGATGAAAGTTGTCTACACTGGGCTGGCTTGAGTCAGATGAAAGTTGTCTACACTGGGCCGGCTTGAGTCGGATGAAAGTTGTCTATACTGGGCTGGCTTGAGTCAGATGAAAGTTGTCTACACTGGGCTGGCTTGAGTCGGATGAAAGTTGTCTACACTGGGCTGGCTTGAGTCAGATGAAAGTTGTCTACACTGGGCTGGCTTGAGTCAGATTAAAGTTGTCTACACTGGGCTGGCTTGAGTCGGATGAAAGTTGTCTACACTGGGCTGGCTTGAGTCAGATGAAAGTTGTCTACACTGGGCTGGCTTGAGTCAGATGAAAGTTGTCTACACTGGGCCGGCTTGAGTCGGATGAAAGTTGTCTACACTGGGCTGGCTTGAGTCAGATGAAAGTTGTCTACACTGGGCCGGCTTGAGTCAGATGAAAGTTGTCTACACTGGGCTGGCTTGAGTCAGATGAAAGTTGTCTACACTGGGCTGGCTTGAGTCAGATGAAAGTTGTCTACACTGGGCTGGCTTGAGTCAGATGAAAGTTTTGTCTACACTGGGCTGGCTTGAGTCGGATGAAAGTTGTTTACACTGGGCTGGCTTGAGTCAGATGAAAGTTGTCTACACTGGGCCGGCTTGAGTCGGATGAAAGTTGTCTATACTGGGCTGGCTTGAGTCAGATGAAAGTTGTCTACACTGGGCTGGCTTGAGTCAGATGAAAGTTGTCTACACTGGGCTGGCTTGAGTCAGATGAAAGTTGTCTACACTGGGCTGGCTTGAGTCAGATGAAAGTTTTGTCTACACTGGGCTGGCTTGAGTCGGATGAAAGTTGTTTACACTGGGCTGGCTTGAGTCAGATGAAAGTTGTCTACACTGGGCCGGCTTGAGTCGGATGAAAGTTGTCTACACTGGGCTGGCTTGAGTCAGATGAAAGTTGTCTACACTGGGCTGGCTCGAGTCAGATGAAAGTTGTCTACACTGGGCTGGCTTGAGTCAGATGAAAGTTGTCTACACTGGGCTGGCTTGAGTCAGATTAAAGTTGTCTACACTGGGCTGGCTTGAGTCGGATTAAAGTTGTCTACACTGGGCTGGCTTGAGTCGGATGAAAGTTGTCTACACTGGGCTGGCTTGAGTCAGATGAAAGTTGTCTACACTGGGCCGGCTTGAGTCAGATGAAAGTTGTCTACACTGGGCTGGCTTGAGTCAGATGAAAGTTGTCTACACTGGGCTGGCTTGAGTCGGATGAAAGTTGTCTACACTGGGCTGGCTTGAGTCAGATGAAAGTTGTCTACACTGGGCTGGCTTGAGTCAGATTAAAGTTGTCTACACTGGGCTGGCTTGAGTCAGATGAAAGTTGTCTACACTGGGCTGGCTTGAGTCAGATGAAATTGGCGTAATATCGGGCTTGATTCATGTGGAGTTTTAAAAGTTTGTTTCGGTAATATAAAACATTTACGGCCTGATTAGGAGGTGGATATCCAGAATTATTTAACCCACCAAGATTATTTTCCCTCTTTTATATATAATCACACCATTGAACTTTATCCAAACTTAACTATACAGGATAATCTTGAAAACAATCGGTTCATTAATGTATTCTAAATATACACCATGTTAGTGTCCGGTTGACAGTATTCTATTTGAATGTAACAAATCAAAAGACAAATTCTGTACCAGTAATACTGTCTTGAACTTACAATGTACAGATACGTAGTAACGGATGATGGGGTATTTTTTTTATTTATTTTTTTTTAAATCTGAATTTGTAGCATGAAAAAAATGTTTTTCCAAGGGTATGCTTAGAATTCAGAGTATTACTTTTTTAATTTGAATTTTAAGAACTTGGCCTCCCCCGCGACCAGTCCCCTCCTACAACCCCCACCAACCCAATGTACGGTTCATTACTACCCAACTGTAGTTTTGTCAATATTAAAAATTACAGTACAGTATGAAATTTCTTATTATCATCTCCCGTGCGGTTCAGACATTTATATTAGTGTATGAAGGAATATGTTGTACAACATTTGACGGACAGTAGTTTAGAACACAGGCACTCGAATTCCGGACTGCCCCCCTTTTTTTTCTCATTTGGTCCTAGTTCTAATAATAAAACCCTAAATGCTCGCTTACTCGCAAGGGTTATAACGGGATGCCATTACACGTAATGGAGCAGCCGCCGAGATTTTTTGCGCTCGCTTACAGAGTTTCTGACGCCTGCATTTATCAATAATAAGACATAACCTTTCCTTTTGTCCATTATTATAACAAGTTTTTATCACCTACCAGTATTTTAGAATGTAATTCCCACAAAATAAAAATCCATGTTTACATTTTGAATTTCGTCATTTCCGGCCTCACTATTTTGATGTCGATACCATATTTGGCGATTTAGGGGTGAATGTTTACCAATCGTAACTACTCGGCCATTCTCGCTACCCTGCAAATAACAGGGTAGCGAGAATGGCCGAGTAGTTACGATTGGAATGTTACATCAGCTTGTAGTAAGAAATACCATATTTAGAAAAGCTCCGCCTTCCGTAGTTTCCGGTTATGGAAAACGATCGATAAATTTGAACAAGGTTGTTGCTAACTTTGAAAAGCATATATTTCTCAGCCAAACCGATTTAACAAGGACTGGGATCATCAGTGATAGTTATAATGAAATGTTTGAAGCGTAAATAGTGAGTTTTTATGTTTCAACTGCAACTTTTTTTTTTGCTCCATTGTGACGAATGGGACCGCGTTGTAGCTCTGCCGAGACACACGTTTGTCACAGGAGCTACATTATTGCAGCTAATTTGGTCCCTCTTGCGATTATGGTATGGATCTTTGTCTGGAAGTATATCTTTGAGCCATTTATCCATATTTTACAACATTTCGTGTTACAACTCTCTCGTTCTACTAACTTTTGTTTCTAGGTCCAGCTGCGCATGCCGTTTTAGGTTTTTTTAAGTAAAACGGCAGCTGGACCTAGAAACAAAAGTTAGTAGAACGAGAGAGTTGTAACACGAAATGTTGTAAAATATGGATAAATGGTTCAAAGATATACTTCCAGACAAAGATCCATACCATAATCGCGGGAGGGACCAAATGAGGAAAAAGGGGGTCCGGAATTCGAGTGCCTGTGGTTTAGAACACACGTGTTTACAAATAATATTAATACCAACAGACTCAAGAATCAGACAATTTCATCCTTTCATACAGACATCTTCATGCATTCAAAGATCCGTACAAGTACTCATTCTTTCCGAACACAATCATTTACTGGAATTTACCACCTCAAACTATAGTTCTATGCCCAAGAGTCAACACGTTTAGAGAACAACTAATTACACCATCTGTTCTCAGCCATCTACAATCACAAATCTAAATAAAAATGAAATTGTAAATAATTTTAACCACAAAATTTATTTCTGTTTGACACTAGTAAATATGTCATAAATTGACTGAATTTATTGTTATTTCTTTATGAATTTTATTCTACGCATGCGCAAAAGCTAGTGATCATCCAGTGGATGGATAGCTGTATACCGAAAGAAGAAACAACAAACCATATATAGGTAAAAAGATGGCGCCAATAGGGATAAACCTATGAGTGGATGTTTTGATAGTCACAAGGAAAATGGAAGATGATGGACATCGTTGAAAATGTTGCCTTTTAACGGGCCACCAACGACAATTTGCGTTTTCCATGGACGGAATGTAGTGTTCTCCAAACACGGAGCACTCGTAATCGCTCTGTGTGGATGAATTTCGTACTCCTCTTCTTCTTCTTCTTCTTCCGTGTACAGAGTGTACTCATCATTGAGCGTTATACTCCAGCGTGACAGTCAAGATAAAAGCCCCGCAGGGCAATATTTACAGTTAAAAACAGGTGGGAATCTTATCTACACGGTCAGGAACTGGGCAGGTGTTAAGTTGCCCAGTGTGTCCCTGAACTCCTCCACGGAACTGGCTGTTGTTGCTGCCGATGGAAGGTTGTTCCATTCCCGGATGTATCTTGGGAAAAAGGAGTTTCGGTAGACATCCTTCCTGGTTGATGGAATCCGAAAGGTATTCTGACCTCTAGTCCTGGAGTCTGATGGAAGAAGATATGCTTCTGCCGGAATAGCCACTAGGTTATGCTGGATCTTAAATATCAAAAGGAGGCGGATCTTAACTCTCCTAACCTCGAGTGATTCTCATCCAAGTTGGGTTACCATCTGAGTGACACTTCCTGGCTGTCTGTCTGTGTAATTCTTGGTGGTAAATCGTGGATACCTCTCGACAGAATGATATAGGTAATATATGTATATCTATACACGGGATAGGGGTATCTAACAGTGTGTGAATTCACTACACACAACAATAATACGTACGCCTAAGTATGTATATCTATACACGGGATAGGGGTATCTAACAGTGTGTGAATTCACTACACACAACAATAATACGTACGCCTAAGTATGTATATCTATACACGGGATAGGGGTATCTAACAGTGTGTGAATTCACTACACACAACAATAATACGTACGCCTAAGTATGTATATCTATACACGGGATAGGGGTATCTAACAGTGTGTGAATTCACTACACACAACAATAATACGTACGCCTAAGTATGTATATCTATACACGGGATAGGGGTATCTAACAGTGTGTGAATTCACTACACACAACAATAATACGTACGCCTAAGTATGTATATCTATACACGGGATAGGGGTATCTAACAGTGTGTGAATTCACTACACACAACAATAATACGTACGCCTAAGTATGTATATCTATACACGGGATAGGGGTATCTAACAGTGTGTGAATTCACTACACACAACAATAATACGTACGCCTAAGTATGTATATCTATACACGGGATAGGGGTATCTAACAGTGTGTGAATTCACTACACACAACAATAATACGTACGCCTAAGTATGTATATCTATACACGGGATAGGGGTATCTAACAGTGTGTGAATTCACTACACACAACAATAATACGTACGCCTAAGTATGTATATCTATACACGGGATGGAGGTATCTAACAGTGTGTGAATTCACTACACACAACAATAATACGTATGCCTAAGTATGTATATCTATACACGGGATAGGGGTATCTAACAGTGTGTGAATTCACTACACACAACAATAATACGTACGCCTAAGTATGTATATCTATACACGGGATGGAGGTATCTAACAGTGTGTGAATTCACTACACACAACAATAATACGTATGCCTAAGTATGTATATCTATGCACGGGATGGAGGTATCTAACAGTGTGTGAATTCACTACACACAACAATAATACGTACGCCTAAGTATGTATATCTATACACGGGATGGAGGTATCTAACAGTGTGTGAATTCACTACACACAACAATAATACGTATGCCTAAGTATGTATATCTATACACGGGATGGAGGTATCTAACAGTGTGTGAATTCACTACACACAACAATAATACGTACGCCTAAGTATGTATATCTATGCACGGGATGGAGGTATCTAACAGTGTGTGAATTCACTACACACAACAATAATACGTATGCCTAAGTATGTATATCTATACACGGGATGGAGGTATCTAACAGTGTGTGAATTCACTACACACAACAATAATACGTACGCCTAAGTATGTATATCTATGCACGGGATGGAGGTATCTAACAGTGTGTGAATTCACTACACACAACAATAATACGTACGCCTAAGTATGTATATCTATACACGGGATAGAGGTATCTAACAGTGTGTGAATTCACTACACACAACAATAATACGTACGCCTAAGTATGTATATCTATGCACGGGATGGAGGTATCTAACAGTGTGTGAATTCACTACACACAACAATAATACGTATGCCTAAGTATGTATATCTATACACCGGATAGGGGTATCTAACAGTGTGTGAATTCACTACACACAACAATAATACGTACGCCTAAGTATGTATATCTATACACGGGATAGGGGTATCTAACAGTGTGTGAATTCACTACACACAACAATAATACGTACGCCTAAGTATGTATATCTATGCACGGGATGGAGGTATCTAACAGTGTGTGAATTCACTACACACAACAATAATACGTACGCCTAAGTATGTATATCTATACACGGGATAGGGGTATCTAACAGTGTGTGAATTCACTACACACAACAATAATACGTATGCCTAAGTATGTATATCTATACACGGGATGGAGGTATCTAACAGTGTGTGAATTCACTACACACAACAATAATACGTACGCCTAAGTATGTATATCTATGCACGGGATGGAGGTATCTAACAGTGTGTGAATTCACTACACACAACAATAATACGTATGCCTAAGTATGTATATCTATACACCGGATAGGGGTATCTAACAGTGTGTGAATTCACTACACACAACAATAATACGTACGCCTAAGTATGTATATCTATACACGGGATAGGGGTATCTAACAGTGTGTGAATTCACTACACACAACAATAATACGTACGCCTAAGTATGTATATCTATACACGGGATAGGGGTATCTAACAGTGTGTGAATTCACTACACACAACAATAATACGTACGCCTAAGTATGTATATCTATACACGGGATAGGGGTATCTAACAGTGTGTGAATTCACTACACACAACAATAATACGTACGCCTAAGTATGTATATCTATACACGGGATAGGGGTATCTAACAGTGTGTGAATTCACTACACACAACAATAATACGTACGCCTAAGTATGTATATCTATACACGGGATAGGGGTATCTAACAGTGTGTGAATTCACTACACACAACAATAATACGTACGCCTAAGTATGTATATCTATACACGGGATAGGGGTATCTAACAGTGTGTGAATTCACTACACACAACAATAATACGTACGCCTAAGTATGTATATCTATACACGGGATATGGGTATCTAACAGTGTGTGAATTCACTACACACAACAATAATACGTACGCCTAAGTATGTATATCTATACACGGGATAGGGGTATCTAACAGTGTGTGAATTCACTACACACAACAATAATACGTACGCCTAAGTATGTATATCTATACACGGGATAGGGGTATCTAACAGTGTGTGAATTCACTACACACAACAATAATACGTACGCCTAAGTATGTATATCTATGCACGGGATGGAGGTATCTAACAGTGTGTGAATTCACTACACACAACAATAATACGTACGCCTAAGTATGTATATCTATACACGGGATATGGGTATCTAACAGTGTGTGAATTCACTACACACAACAATAATACGTATGCCTAAGTATGTATATCTATACACGGGATATGGGTATCTAACAGTGTGTGAATTCACTACACACAACAATAATACGTACGCCTAAGTATGTATATCTATACACGGGATAGGGGTATCTAACAGTGTGTGAATTCACTACACACAACAATAATACGTACGCCTAAGTATGTATATCTATACACGGGATAGGGGTATCTAACAGTGTGTGAATTCACTACACACAACAATAATACGTACGCCTAAGTATGTATATCTATACACGGGATAGGGGTATCTAACAGTGTGTGAATTCACTACACACAACAATAATACGTACGCCTAAGTATGTATATCTATACACGGGATAGGGGTATCTAACAGTGTGTGAATTCACTACACACAACAATAATACGTACGCCTAAGTATGTATATCTATACACGGGATAGGGGTATCTAACAGTGTGTGAATTCACTACACACAACAATAATACGTACGCCTAAGTATGTATATCTATACACGGGGTAGGGGTATCTAACAGTGTGTGAATTCACTACACACAACAATAATACGTACGCCTAAGTATGTATATCTATACACGGGATGGAGGTATCTAACAGTGTGTGAATTCACTACACACAACAATAATACGTACGCCTAAGTATGTATATCTATACACGGGATAGGGGTATCTAACAGTGTGTGAATTCACTACACACAACAATAATACGTATGCCTAAGTATGTATATCTATACACGGGATAGGGGTATCTAACAGTGTGTGAATTCACTACACACAACAATAATACGTACGCCTAAGTATGTATATCTATACACGGGATAGGGGTATCTAACAGTGTGTGAATTCACTACACACAACAATAATACGTACGCCTAAGTATGTATATCTATACACGGGATAGGGGTATCTAACAGTGTGTGAATTCACTACACACAACAATAATACGTACGCCTAAGTATGTATATCTATACACGGGATAGGGGTATCTAACAGTGTGTGAATTCACTACACACAACAATAATACGTACGCCTAAGTATGTATATCTATACACGGGATAGGGGTATCTAACAGTGTGTGAATTCACTACACACAACAATAATACGTACGCCTAAGTATGTATATCTATACACGGGATAGGGGTATCTAACAGTGTGTGAATTCACTACACACAACAATAATACGTACGCCTAAGTATGTATATCTATACACGGGATAGGGGTATCTAACAGTGTGTGAATTCACTACACACAACAATAATACGTACGCCTAAGTTACAATTGAATAAGCAAAGTGTCTTTTTTTTGTTCGTGTTCAAACAATATCCCTTTTGATTTATTTAATGTATTTTTATTAATACATCGCCATTTCCGTTAGGACGAGAATTAGGGTTTATGGTGTTTAACACCACTTTCAACAATATTTCAGTTATATCGTTACAAGAATCAAGATGATTCTATATATTACCCGTTTGTTTTTCTATATTTTTCAGTGCTCTAGACATTTGATGATTTAATGATATATATTGATTGTTTTATAATATCGACACCCGCTGTTTTTGTTTGTTGTTGTTTATGAGTATTATTGTACATTTTGAACTATTAAATGGTTGTTTTGGTATAAACATATTTTATTGGTATAACTGACATATATAAACAAAACAATAGCAATTCTACAATAGGATTCAGAAACAAGCAAATGCTTTTTTTAAATCTGTTTCCTATGAAAAACATACAAGTATCACAAACAAATATATATGTATGCCGATTTAAATTTTAAACTTGTGAGAATTATTTATACATTGAGGGAGAAAAAAATGTATGTAGCATGTAGTTGAAAGCTACACAATTTACTTGAAAATAATAATACAAAGAGATTGAATAAGATTGAAAAGGTGAAAAATATTATGTAAGCATGTCAGGGTGTAAATCTTTTACTTTTTATGATAAAGGTTTGGACTGATTTAAATACTGCCTTGTTTTCTTCGTCATTTAGATTAACTGAGCCAAAAATAAGTAGATTCAGTGAAATTGTTTCAGGAATGTCCAAAAGTGAGAAGAAAAGTTGTTGTCTTAGAGTCGTGTGACGCGGACAATCTAATAAGAAATGAGATACAGTTTCAGTTATTCCACAGATACAATTTGGCGATTCAACAAGGTTTCTAATAAAGAGGTGTGCATTTAAAGCACTACAATTCATACGTAGTCTCGCATGTAATATCTGACCTAACCTACATCCAACATAATAATGGGCTGGAACTTTAGTGTTTTTAGTGTTGATAAAGAGATTTAAATGAATTTAGCGATTCCAAATTACGGGTGGGAAGTGGTAAATCATTTCATACTTTTACAGTTGAGGGCAGAAAGTATTCAGAATAAAGACTAGTTCGACAGTTTATATTAACAATATTGTTTATTTGTCTAGTATTATGGGTATGTCGGGTACCTACAGTTTTGGGAATTAATTCAGTTAAATATTGGGGTGTTTTATTGTAATTCATTTTATGAAAGAGAACAAGCTTGTGATTATTTCTTCTATCTTTTAGTTTCTCCCATTTTGTTTCTTCATACAAGCTGTCATGTGATGTTAATCTGGTATAAAAAGGGAACTGAATTTATCATCTGGAAATTACTGTTATTGACATTTTTGACATTTTCAAAGGATATAATTCCAAGAAGGTAAACTTCGAATCCCGCTCATAGCGAGGTGTTCTCGATACAACTTTATGTGACTTGTGGCAGGTTGGTGATTTTCTCCTGGTACACCGGTTTCCTCCACCAATTAACACTGAACGCCACGATATCACTGAAATATTGTTGAAAGTGACATTTAATACTAAATAACGCCAACCCCAAAACACAAAATACATCACCGGCAAATGCGAACTTTATCTTTATTTGATGATTACGACATCATAGCAAAACACAAAATACATCACCGGCAAATGTGAACTTTATCTTTATTTGATGATTACGACATCATAGCAAAACACAAAATACATCACCGGCAAATGTGAACTTTATCTTTATTTGATGATTACGACATCATAGCAAAACACAAAATACATCACCGGCAAATGTGAACTTTATCTTTATTTGATGATTACGACATCATAGCAAAACACAACTCAGTGTATTTGCCAATTAAGGCCACCTAGATATATATAGTACAAATAACATTAATTAATTTGAGAATATTACATAAATATTAATCATTGTGTTTCATTCGAATGACTCTACCAGTATGGAGAGAAAACAAAAAGGTTGACTTTGATTTTTGGATTAACGCCACTTTCAGCAATATTTCAGCTATATATTATGGCGACCAGTTCTATTGGTGGAAGAAGCTGGAGTACCCGGAGAGAACCACCGACCATGGGCAAGCAACTGGTAAACTTTATCACGTGCGGCTGCGAGTCGAGTGCACCTTTTTTGTAATTTACAAAGCCGGGCGCGAACCCACGTCATATTGGTGATAGGCTTGTATGAGTTGCTAGGTAATCCAACTACTTAACTCATTGAGCCACCCGAGCCCATTGATCATCACTGTAAAAAAACATTTCACTGAATTGTTTCTATAAATAAAATTCGGGATTATATCATGTATGTTATTGGATTTTTTTTCCTCGATAAAATGTAATTGATTTAAATTGATTTATTGTGTTTAAGGCCACTTTCAACAATATTTCAGCTATATCGTGGTGGTCAGATTTATTGGTGGAGAAAACTGGAGATAAAATGTGAAGTCTGTGTTATAAAAATAAAATAAAATATTTATTAATCCAATCATGGTCCCACAGGGGATAGTTACATAAATACAACAATTATATTATTATGTTATGTATATAGCTGAATATTGTAATGTTATATTGAATTAATTAATAAAATATGTTTAAACTAATAAAGTAGACAGTACATTGCTATAAACAGTAAATGTCAATAATTGAGATTATACTCCGTAGTAATATACAGCATATGTGTTACTATTGTACCTGATCTCTGCCAAAGTGCAATCCAGGAAATTCAAAGAAACGATATCGCACATACTAACAAAAAATGTAATCCTTGTACTGCATATCTTAGTTTGTACTAAGTGGATAGTATATTTGGACTTATGGATGAAACAATGGATATCTGCAAGGGTCACCAAGGGACGGTGCTTATGTATATGTACCATTGAACATTCCACCTCGTGACCCCAGCAGAACTTCAAGGTTAAATAATATACATATATATATAGAGATATACTGCTACTCAACCACAGACACCAAGGGACAGTACTTCTGGAGATGTCCAGCATATATAGCTGTGACATTCCACCTCGTGTCTGAGGCAGAGAAGCAAGACACCAAGGGACAGTGTTTCTGGAGATGTCCAGCATATATAGCTGTGACATTCCACCTCATGTCTGAGGCAGAGAAGCAAGACATTAAAGAAAAAAACAAACAAAAACAGACAGACAAATAAAAATAAATAAAGAAAATAAAAATATAGGTTATAAACTGCTGTACTTTTTAATTTCAAGGTCAAAGTGACTGATAATATAACTTAGAAGAATTCCAATTTTCTTGGTTTTCGTTTGAATCATCAAATCAAGAAATACAGTGCACCACGAAAGACATATAACAAGAGGCGTTATTAGCAACTATCAAAATGACGTAATAAAATGTCAACGACAAAATAATTTTCAGATAATTCACAATTGATAAATGATACCAACGAAAATAAGTTAACTATAGTATTCAAGTGATTGAGAGAAAATAAGCTATAAGCTACTGCAAAGGGACCCATTCAGAGAGTGATTGAGACAGATATTCTGAAAATTGGTGGGAGGGGGGATGCAGGGTATTACTTTGTTTGGCTCTAGAGACATTGGGCTGCATTGGTACTTGTTCCAATTAATTAATTAAACCATTTTCATCGCAGTCAATCTTAAACATTTAACACAATAAGGAGATGATATAGGCTAACTTTAAATACATTTGTTGTACCACAATATAATGCCATACCCCCCTTTGCTGGTTCTTAAAAATGATGATTCCGTCAAGTTTCAAATCTCTGGCTTGAACCCTATAGAATGGATCTTTTATTTGTAAAGCTTCAGTCTACATAATTATCAAAGTGAAGACTTCCCATTTACATTGTTGATTCTTACGAAAAAAATAAGATAACGACTCTCTGATCTACAACATGTGCTCATTGTTTTTAAACAGCCCTATCCAAACAACGCTTACAAGAAATCACTGAACCATGATAATTCAACAAAAATCACATGACATACCTCTACAATACATGCATGAGAATGCACTGAACCATGAGAATTCAACAAAAATCACATGATATACCTCTACAATACATGCATGAGAATGCACCGAACCATGATAATTCAACAAAAATCACATGACATACCTCTACAATACATGCATGAGAATGCCTTTCTTTAGTCTGAAATGTGTTTTATTGTTAAATGGGCTTAAAACTTGATGACCAAATGAATCCGAGGTGGAGTTGATAATTTTTATTTTTTTGGAGAGGGGTTTGGGGGGATATTAAAATATATATTTACTTGCCTTGATGACAAAATATCTCCTTTTTCAAGAAAGTATTTAATTTTCTTCAATTTAGGCACAATACAAATTGTTCAACAACTAAAACATTTTATTTCACGATTTTGCTTCTTTCATTTCTGATCAAAACATAAAAACAAAAAAGACACAAATATATATTATTTAAAAAAATAAAAAATAATAAGGGTCAATACAAATCTATGTCAAGGGCTCGAGTGTGGCTCAATGAGTTAGGTAGTTGGATTTACCTAGCAACTCATACAAGCCCATCACCAATACGGCGTGGGTTCCCGCCCGGCTTTGTAAATTAAAAAAGGGTGCACTCGACTCGCAGCCGCAAGTGATAAAGTTTACCAGTTGCTTGCTTCCACCACTAAAACAGGTCGCCATGCTATAGCTGAAATATTGCTGAAAGTGGCGTTAAACACAATAAATCAAATCAAATCAGATCTATGTCTCCTCTCTCGTTACAATAAAAACATATTTTTATGGAAAATAAAACAAGTCTATTTAAGTACCATAAAACTGATATTACCCATAATTGAAGGGGTTGGGGTTATTGCAGTTTATGCCACTTTTAACAATGTTACAGTTATATCGTGATGGTCAGTTTTATTGATGGAGGAAACCGTAGAAAACCACCGACCTGTCGTAAGTCACATGATAAACTTTATCACAAGTCAAGTACACCTTTCGAATTCACAACGTTGTAATTCCAACTACTATATGATCACGGTTACGATGCCCGTTCTGAAATTAATTTGCAGTGACATATGTATAAATACAAATGTGTACACTGTACTCTCCGCAATGTCAGGACCAAATATCATGAACCTACATTTGTTTGTAGGTTGTACATGTCAATGGAGAAACTACATCCTAAACATGAACACTTGATTAAAATGTTAAGACTGTAGATGATGAACACGTGACCTGTTATTGATGAACACGTGTCCTGTTATTCAATAGAAATACTAGCAGTAACTTGTGGTGTAAAACAACAATCACTCACTTTCTTCTAACAGTAAATTGCAATATCAAACCAATATATTATTTCCCAACTTATAGCCAATTACAGGGGCGGATCCAGGATTTCAAATTAGGGGAGGGGACGCACTTAAAAAAACTGCGCCGAGCGGAGGGAGGCGCGAATTTTTTTGGGGTATTTCGTGTGAAAAATCACGATTTTACGCCAAAAAAATCATATTTTTTCCAATTTTAGGGGGCGCGCGCCGCCCCACTCCCCTGGATCCACTCCTGAATTAAGATAATTTACATGTTAAGTGAGTGAGTGACTGTTACTCAATGCTAACTCAGCAATTGTTCAGCTATATCATGGTGAGAACAAGTTAATTTTCAATGAAAAAATAATTTGCATGTTAAAAATCCGGTGTGGTTCAACAAGAGGTATTATGATTTTATTTGATTTGATTTATTGTGCCACTTTCAGTAATATTTCAGCAATATCACGGCGACCAGTTTTAGTGGTAGAAGAAGCCGGAGTACCCAGAGAGAACCACCGACCATGGGCAAGAAACTGGTAAACTTTATCACTTGCGGCTGCGAGTCGAGTGCACCCTTTTTGTAATTAACAAAGCCGGACACGAACCCACACCGTATTGTATGCGTTGTTAGGTAATCCAACTACCTAACTAATTGAGCCACCCGGGGCCTCTGAAAACAAAAAGAAAATACAATATACATAAATAAATATATATATATATATATATACACAAGTATAATCATAAGTAATCATTTAATAGAATAATAATAAAATTAAAACCAAAAAAAATACCACACTGCCAGACTGTCAGAAAGAGGCAAAATCGATAACCTAACACAAATACATGACCTCTAACACATAAATACATGACCGCTCATTTTCCTGGCTTGGTACAGGCACTTCAACAAAATGTGGCGAGGTTAAACTAGTTTTATGGGTGTGGCCAGGTTAAACTAGTTTTATGGATGTGACGAGGTTAAACTAGTTTTATGGATGTGGCGAGGTTAAACTAGTTTTATGGGTGTGGCCAGGTTAAACTAGTTTTATGGATGTGGCCAGGTTAAACTAGTTTTATGGATGTGGCCAGGTTAAACTAGTTTTATGGATGTGGCGAGGTTAAACTAGTTTTATGGATGTGGCGAGGTTAAACTAGTTTTATGGGTGTGGCGAGGTTAAACTAGTTTCATGGATGTGGCCAGGTTAAACTAGTTTTATGGATGTGGCCAGGTTAAACTAGTTTTATGGATTTGGCCAGGTTAAACTAGTTTTATGGATGTGGCGAGGTTACACTAGTTCTATGGATGTGGCGAGGTTACACTAGTTTTATGGATGTGGCGAGGTTAAACTAGTTTTATGGGTGTGGCGAGGTTAAACTAGTTTTATGGATGTGGCGAGGTTAAACTAGTTTTATGGATGTGGCGAGGTTAAACTAGTTTTATGGATGTGGCGAGGTTAAACTAGTTTTATGGGTGTGGCCAGGTTAAACTAGTTTTATGGATGTGGCGAGGTTAAACTAGTTTTATGGATGTGGCCAGGTTAAACTAGTTTTATGGATGTGGCCAGGTTAAACTAGTTTTATGGATGTGGCGAGGTTAAACTAGTTTTATGGATGTGGCGAGGTTAAACTAGTTTTATGGATGTGGCGAGGTTAAACTAGTTTTATGGGTGTGGCGAGGTTAAACTAGTTTTATGGGTGTGGCGAGGTTAAACTAGTTTTATGGATGTGGCGAGGTTAAACTAGTTTTATGGATGTGGCCAGGTTAAACTAGTTTTATGGGTGTGGCGGGGTTAAACTAGTTTTATGGATGTGGCGAGGTTAAACTAGTTTTATGGATGTGGCGAGGTTAAACTAGTTTTATGGATGTGGCGAGGTTAAACTAGTTTTATGGATGTGGCGAGGTTAAACTAATTTTATGGATGTGGCGAGGTTAAACTAGTTTTATAGGTGTGGCCAGGTTAAACTAGTTTTATGGATGTGGCGAGGTTAAACTAGTTTTATGGATGTGGCCAGGTTAAACTAGTTTTATGGATGTGGCCAGGTTAAACTAGTTTTATGGATGTGGCCAGGTTAAACTAGTTTTATGGATGTGGCTAGGTTAAACTAGTTTTATGGGTGTGGCGATGTTAAACTAGTTTTATGGATGTGGCGAGGTTAAACTAGTTTTATGGATGTGGCCAGGTTAAACTAGTTTTATGGATGTGGCCAGGTTAAACTAGTTTTATGGGTGTGGCGATGTTAAACTAGTTTTATGGATGTGGCGAGGTTAAACTAGTTTTATGGATGTGGCCAGGTTAAACTAGTTTTATGGATGTGGCGAGGTTAAACTAGTTTTATGGATGTGGCGAGGTTAAACTAGTTTTATGGATGTGGCGAGGTTAAACTAGTTTTATGGGTGTGGCGAGGTTAAACTAGTTTTATGGATGTGGCGAGGTTAAACTAGTTTTATGGATGTGGCGAGGTTAAACTAGTTTTATGGGTGTGGCGAGGTTAAACTAGTTTTATGGATGTGGCGAGGTTAAACTAGTTTTATGGATGTGGCGAGGTTAAACTAGTTTTATGGATGTGGCGAGGTTAAACTAGCTTTATGGATGTGGCCAGGTTAAACTAGTTTTATGGGTGTGGCGGGGTTAAACTAGTTTTATGGATGTGGCGAGGTTAAACTAGTTTTATGGATGTGGCGAGGTTAAACTAGCTTTATGGATGTGGCCAGGTTAAACTAGTTTTATGGGTGTGGCGGGGTTAAACTAGTTTTATGGGTGTGGCGAGGTTAAACTAGTTTTATGGATGTGGCGAGGTTAAACTACTTTTATGGATGTGGCGAGGTTAAACTAGTTTTATGGATGTGGCCAGGTTAAACTAGTTTTATGGATGTGGCGAGGTTAAACTAGCTTTATGGATGTGGCGAGGTTAAACTAGTTTTATGGATGTGGCGAGGTTAAACTAGCTTTATGGATGTGGCCAGGTTAAACTAGTTTTATGGATGTGGCGAGGTTAAACTAGTTTTATGGATGTGGCCAGGTTAAACTAGTTTTATGGGTGTGGCGAGGTTAAACTAGTTTTATGGATGTGGCCAGGTTAAACTAGTTTTATGGATGTGGCGAGGTTAAACTAGCTTTATGGATGTGGCCAGGTTAAACTAGTTTTATGGATGTGGCGAGGTTAAACTAGTTTTATGGATGTGGCGAGGTTAAACTAGTTTTATGGGTGTGGCCAGGTTAAACTAGCTTTATGGATGTGGCGAGGTTAAACTAGTTTTATGGATGTGGCGAGGTTAAACTAGTTTTATGGATGTGGCCAGGTTAAACTAGTTTTATGGGTGTGGCCAGGTTAAACTAGTTTTATGGATGTGGCGAGGTTAAACTAGTTTTATGGATGTGGCCAGGTTAAACTAGTTTTATGGATGTGGCGAGGTTAAACTAGTTTTATGGATGTGGCGATGTTAAACTAGTTCTATGGATGTGGCGAGGTTAAACTAGTTTTATGGATGTGGCCAGGTTAAATTGTTCTATGGATGTGGCCAGGTTAAACTAGTTTTATGGATGTGGCGAGGTTAAACTAGTTTTATGGATGTGGCGAGGTTAAACTAGTTCTATGGATGTGGCGAGGTTAAACTGGTTTTATGGATGTGGCGAAGTTAAACTAGTTTTATGGATGTGGCGAGGTTAAACTAGTTCTATGGATGTGGCAAGGTTAAACTAGTTTTATGGATGTGGCGAGGTTAAACTAGTTTTATGGATGTGGCGAGGTTAAACTAGTTTATGGATGTGGCCAGGTTAAACTAGTTTTATGGATGTGGCGATGTTAAACTAGTTTTATGGATGTGCCCATGTTAAACTAGTTTTATGGATGTGGCCAGGTTAAACTAGTTTTATGGATGTGGCGAGGTTAAACTAGTTTTATGGATGTGGCGATGTTAAACTAGTTCTATGGATGTGGCGAGGTTAAACTAGTTTTATGGATGTGGCCAGGTTAAATTGTTCTATGGATGTGGCCAGGTTAAACTAGTTTTATGGATGTGGCGAGGTTAAACTAGTTTTATGGATGTGGCGAGGTTAAACTAGTTTTATGGATGTGCCCATGTTAAACTAGTTTTATGGATGTGGCCAGGTTAAACTAGTTTTATGGATGTGGCCAGGTTAAACTAGTTTTATGGATGTGGCCAGGTTAAACTAGTTTTATGGATGTGGCCAGGTTAAACTAGTTTGATGGATGTGGCCAGGTTAAACTAGTTTTATGGATGTGGCGAGGTTAAACTAGTTTTATGGATGTGGCGAGGTTAAACTAGTTTTATGGGTGTGGCGATGTTAAACTAGTTCTATGGATGTGGCGAGGTTAAACTAGTTTTATGGATGTGGCGATGTTAAACTAGTTCTATGGATGTGGCCAGGTTAAATTGTTCTATGGATGTGGCCAGGTTAAACTAGTTTTATGGATGTGGCGAGGTTAAACTAGTTTTATGGATGTGGCAAGGTTAAACTAGTTTTATGGATGTGCCCATGTTAAACTAGTTTTATGGATGTGGCCAGGTTAAACTAGTTTTATGGATGTGGCCAGGTTAAACTAGTTTTATGGATGTGGCCAGGTTAAACTAGTTTTATGGATGTGGCCAGGTTAAACTAGTTTTATGGATGTGGCCAGGTTAAACTAGTTTTATGGATGTGGCGAGGTTAAACTAGTTTTATGGATGTGGCGAGGTTAAACTAGTTTTATGGATGTGGCGAGGTTAAACTAGTTTTATGGATGTGGCGATGTTAAACTAGTTTTATGGATGTGGCCAGGTTAAACTAGTTTTATGGATGTGGCGATGTTAAACTAGTTCTATGGATGTGGCGAGGTTAAACTAGTTTTATGGATGTGGCGATGTTAAACTAGTTCTATGGATGTGGCGAGGTTAAACTAGTTTTATGGATGTGGCGAGGTTAAACTAGTTTTATGGATGTGGCGAGGTTAAACTAGTTCTATGGATGTGGCCAGGTTAAACTAGTTTTATGGATGTGGCGAGGTTAAACTAGTTTTATGGATGTGGCCAGGTTAAACTAGTTTTATGGATGTGGCCAGGTTAAACTAGTTTTATGGATGTGGCGAGGTTAAACTAGTTTTATGGATGTGGCGAGGTTAAACTAGTTTTATGGATGTGGCGAGGTTAAACTAGTTTTATGGATGTGGCGAGGTTAAACTAGTTTTATGGATGTGGCCAGGTTAAACTAGTTTTATGGGTGTGGCCAGGTTAAACTAGTTTTATGGATGTGGCCAGGTTAAACTAGTTTTATGGATGTGGCGAGGTTAAACTAGTTTTATGGATGTGGCGAGGTTAAACTAGTTTTATGGGTGTGGCGAGGTTAAACTAGTTCTATGGATGTGGCGAGGTTAAACTAGTTTTATGGGTGTGGCGAGGTTAAACTAGTTTTATGGATGTGGCGAGGTTAAACTAGTTTTATGGATGTGGCCAGGTTAAACTAGTTTTATGGGTGTGGCGGGGTTAAACTAGTTTTATGGGTGTGGCCAGGTTAAACTAGTTTTATGGATGTGGCGAGGTTAAACTAGTTTTATGGATGTGGCCAGGTTAAACTAGTTTTATGGATGTGGCGAGGTTAAACTAGTTTTATGGATGTGGCCAGGTTAAACTAGTTTTATGGATGTGGCCAGGTTAAACTAGTTTTATGGGTGTGGCCAGGTTAAACTAGTTCTATGGATGTGGCGAGGTTAAACTAGTTTTATGGGTGTGGCGAGGTTAAACTAGTTTTATGGATGTGGCGAGGTTAAACTAGTTTTATGGATGTGGCCAGGTTAAACTAGTTTTATGGGTGTGGCGGGGTTAAACTAGTTTTATGGGTGTGGCCAGGTTAAACTAGTTTTATGGATGTGGCGAGGTTAAACTAGTTTTATGGATGTGGCGAGGTTAAACTAGTTTTATGGATGTGGCGAGGTTAAACTAGTTTTATGGATGTGGCCAGGTTAAACTAGTTTTATGGATGTGGCCAGGTTAAACTAGTTTTATGGGTGTGGCCAGGTTAAACTAGTTTTATGGATGTGGCGAGGTTAAACTAGTTTTATGGATGTGGCGAAGTTAAACTAGTTTCATGGGCCCAAACCTTTGATTAATCTCATATGAATCTGAAATTATAATTCGGATACCAACCTTGATGATATTTTGCTAATTTTCAAGAGGTTTAAAGATAAAAGGCACCATTGTCAAAATAGAACTCGAGATGCATTTTGTTGCTGTAAGCAACACCTCATAAAAGAAAGATATACTTCAAACGTAACTCAAGTTATCAAGGACGGACACAGCGACTATATGGTCGCCCAAAATACAAAATACAAATAACAAATTCGTGAACAATATGATCTCACACTAAATTTGGAAGTAACAACATGTGCTCGGGAAAGGTTGCAATCTCCTGTCACAGAATTACATCGCCGTCAAGTCAGATTCTCCGAAGACAGTTGAAGAAAAGATGATAATCAAGTTCGTAATGATGTATTTTAAATTTGAAGGAGTTCTGTTTAAGAGCGATTCCAGACATAATGATAGAGTTGATGTATGCCCGACTGCCTGTGTAGGCCTATCGGGTTTACCTCTTTCAGGGCCCAAGTAAGGGGCCTCATAACTTAACTAGCACAGGACCTCATTTGTCCTAAATCCGGAACTGGACAACACAAACACCAGTTAACAGATATAAATCATATTAATTATTTTCTCATTGTCAAATCTCGTTTATTTCAAAAGACAATCAAACTGTGCCTCAGCCTTCCTGTTTGTACCCTCCTCTGATGCAGTAACAAAAAGTTCTGTATATCCAAAATGTATAGTTATTTGTATACGCCTACGGTTCCCCCCATCAATATTAGGTATCGGGACTGTTAGCATCCCAAGAAATTTGACATCTTTGTCACATGTATATATTGGGTATTTATTGGAAGATTCGTATACCTCGACTTCCGCTATAGAATCACGTTCACGATTCGGAGCACACCATACCTCAAATTTGCTTTTCCCAACTATTAGAGGTTCGCCCAATCGTACGATTACTTTGAACACATCCGTACAAACGTGTTTCCCATTAGAAAATGTTTTAAGCTTGATAGGATGTTTTCTGTCGTCAAAGGGTACATTGACTGTAATTCCATATGTCCGTGGACATATTCGTTCACTTATTAATTCTGGATTATGTCCATACATAACTGCTCCTTTAAGAACAGTAGCAACCGCATCATTCGGGCAAATCACGTTCAACTTGGGAAATTCTGATTTTACTCTTTCATGTAAAAGTGGACAATCTGAAAATCCCCCCACCATTAAGATAGTGCTAATAACTCCTCCTTGGCTTCTATTCTTATCTGATATTTCCTTCACGTGCGCAATTATGGAATCTATCGTCTTTTTAAAGAATTTTGTGATGAGTGTATGGTCAAATCGGAGTTTGTCTTTAGCAACTGTAATTGTTTGAGAGTAAATTGTGTCAAAACCCTCCTGTAAAGATTCAATTTTTCGTTGCTTACAATATGTTGTAAATAATGTAGGTGGAAATTGAATTGACACTTCTTCTGTTGGATTTGCTGTTAATCCCGTCTTTTTTGCTTCAAATTTTCGTTTGATATCTAATAGGTCTTCTGGGTTTTGCTTTTTGAATTCACTCCACACATCATGCCCAAATAATTCCTCCAAGAAATCCAAATATTCCCTGTCTACACAAGTACAACCCCATGGTCCTCCTGAGGGTATGTGTAATTCTTTAAGATCAGAATCATTTTGGACTTGATACGATGTAACATCTATAGTGCCACCTAAAATGAAAAAAAGACTAGGAAAACATATTTATGTTTTTAGTTGCGTGTTGTAATGCACGTTACGATTTCCGTATAAAAACCATGTTCGGTTCGTCTTGATCCACCCCGCCACCCCCAGTTGTTTGTTAAAGGTATGATTTCATATTTATTGTATTTGTGCATAGTGGTGTCCAACACGTCTTGACTTGATGAGTAACATGACGATTGTCTTGTGAGAGGCAGATACTGATTACCCCTCGGGTGCACTTGGGTTCACCCCCGGTATTTGGTGGGGTTCACTCCCGGTATTTGGTGGAGTTCACCCCCGGTATTTGGTGGAGTTCACCCCCGGTATTTGGTGGAGTTCACCCCCGGTATTTGGTGGGGTTCACCCCGGGTATTTGGTGGGGGTTCACCCCGGGTATTTGGTGGGGGTTCATCCCGGGTATTTGGTGGGGGTTCACCCCGGGTATTTGGTGGGGGTTCATCCCGGGTATTTGGTGGGGTTCACTCCCGGTATTTGGTGGAGTTCACCCCCGGTATTTGGTGGAGTTCACCCCCGGTATTTGGTGGAGTTCACCCCCGGTATTTGGTGGGGTTCACCCCGGGTATTTGGTGGGGGTTCACCCCGGGTATTTGGTGGGGGTTCATCCCGGGTATTTGGTGGGGTCAGTGTTGCTCATCTTTTTAGTTGTCTGTGTTATCTTCTTCCTGTGTCTTGTGTACCCAATGTTGCCATTTTCTCTGGATTGTCTTCTTCCTGTGTCTTGTGTACCCAATGTTGCCATTTTCTCTGGATTGTCTTCTTCCTGTGTCTTGTGTACCCAATGTTGCCATTTTCTCTGGATTGTCTTCTTCCTGTGTCTTGTGTACCCAATGTTGCCATTTTCTCTGGATTGTCTTCTTCCTGTGTCTTGTGTACCCAATGTTACCATTTTCTCTGGATTGTCTATTCTTGATTGCCCCTTCGGTTTTCTCTAACTTTTATTTAATGGGGGGGTCAGTTTTAATGGCGGAGAAAACCCGACTTCCACAAAGCTTCTACGGCTATTTGTCTATAGTTTGGAAGCTTGTTACGTTCCTCTACACTGCAGCTCATATCAAGAGATCGTTAGTTGCCTGTTACAAGTCCAACTTTCTATTCCTTGCGATAGTAATGGATCACCTTCCGATTTCGTGTACTGATTTGTCGTTAGTTTATATAACACCAGCACCGAGATAGTAAATTGCTGAAATAGTTTTCGTTTATTCTGCACAGGGGCGGAACCCCGGTGCGCCCCCCCCCCCCCCCCCCTAAAATTGGAAAAAATATGATTTTTTGGCGTAAAATCGGGATTTTTCACACGAAATACCCCAAAAATGTTCGCGCCTCCCACCGCAATTGGAAAAAATGATTTGTTGGCGTAAAATCGTGATTTTTCACACGAAATACCCCAAAAATGTTCGCGCGCCGGCCTCCGATCGGCGCAAATTGTTTAAGTGCCCCTCCCCCTAACTTGAAATCCTGGATCCGCCCCTGCTGCACAATCGGTATTTAGACACATTATACAAACAAACTGTAACCAAGGGATACAACACATGCTACATAGAATAAAATAGTCTCCATCCCGTAGCACAGGGGCCGGTAACAATCATCGCACAAAATGATCAAAATCCCAACATATACCAATATACCAAGAATAACAACATAGGATTTGGGTCATTACGTGTGATGATTGTTACTGACCCTTGTGTCCAGTGGTAACCCATATGTACCTACCTCCACAGTCGAGTACAAGGAATTGCTGACCAGGCTCAAAAGATTTCAAATTGCAACCTTCTGCACCTTCTTTTTTCTGAACTGTCAATTCTTTGCAATAAATGGCAGCTGCCTCTGGTTCATATGCAAGAGTAAGGAATTTCGGGTCTATACCAGCCTTAAAATACGATATAATTATGAATGAAAATTGGAAATCATTTTTATTAACGAAGATTTTTATAATAAAAACGTACATATCAAATTTAGTGCGCCCGACGCATTCCTGGAATAATCTTCATCACGTACGCTCAATATCGAAAGATACTATCATCATTATGTGAAATCGGTAAAATATGAATGGCAGGAGATACCGGTATGGAAAACAGCAATCACAATCTAGATACATGTATATAAAGGTCAAATACCAATCAAAGGGGCCAAGTATTTGATTTCTGACTACAAGTCTAACACGACTGACGTGGGTTCTTCCCCAGATACCCATCTCAAGTGCTAAGGCTTCCAGATAACTACTCAAAGGCCCGTGTTAGGGTTCACTGCACAATTTGCTAAGGCGTTCAGATAACTACTCAAAGGCCTGTGTTAGGGTTCACTGCCCAATTTGTTAAGACTTTCAGATAATTACTCATAGGCCTGTGTTAGGGTTCACTGCCCAATTTGTTAAGGCTTTCAGATAACTACTCATAGACCTGTGTTAGGGTTCACTGCCCCATTTGCTAAGGCGTTCAGATAACTACTCAAAGGCCTGTGTTAGGGTTCACTGCACAATTTGCTAAGGCTTTCAGATAATTACTCATAGGCCTGTGTTAGGGTTCACTGCCCCATTTGTTAAGGCTTTCAGATAACTACTCATAGGCCTGTGTTAGGGTTCACTGCCCAATTTGTTAAGGCTTTCAGATAACTACTCAAAGGTTGTGTTAAGGTTCACTGCCCAATTTGTTAAGGCTTTCAGATAACTACTCAAAGGCCTGTCTTAGAGTTCACTGCCCAATTTGTTAAGGCTTCCAGATAACTACTCAAAGGCCAGTGATAGGGTTCACTGCCCAATTTGCTAAGGCGTTCAGATAACTACTCAAAGGCCTGTGTTAGGGTTCACTGCACAATTTGCTAAGGCTTTCAGATAATTACTCATAAGCCTGTGTTAGGGTTCACTGCCCAATTTGTTAAGGCTTTCAGATAACTACTCATAGGCCTGTGTTAGGGTTCACTGCCCAATTTGTTAAGGCTTTCAGATAACTACTCATAGGCCTGTGTTAGGGTTCACTGCCCAATTTGCTAAGGCATTCAGATAACTACTCAAAGGCCTGTGTTAGGGTTCACTGCACAATTTGCTAAGGCTTTCAGATAATTACTCATAGGCCTGTGTTAGGGTTCACTGCCCAATTTGTTAAGGCTTTCAGATAACTACTCATAGGCCTGTGTTAGGGTTTACTGCCCAATTTGTTAAGGTTTTCAGATAACTACTCAAAGGCTTGTGTTAAGGTTCACTGCCCAATTTGTTAAGGCTTTCAGATAACTACTCAAAGGCTTGTGTTAAGGTTCACTGCCCAATTTGTTAAGGCTTTCAGATAACTACTCAAAGGCCTGTCTTAGGGTTCACTGCCCAATTTGTTAAGGCTTTCAGATAACTACTCAAAGGCCAGTGATATGGTTCACTGCCCAATTTGCTAAGGCGTTCAGATAACTACTCAAAGGCCTGTGTTAGGGTTCACTGCACAATTTGCTAAGGCTTTCAGATAATTACTCATAGGCCTGTGTTAGGGTTCACTGCCCAATTTGTTAAGGCTTTCAGATAACTACTCATAGGCCTGTGTTAGGGTTCACTGCCCAATTTGTTAAGGCTTTCAGATAACTACTCATAGGCCTGTGTTAGGGTTCACTGCCCAATTTGCTAAGGCATTCAGATAACTACTCAAAGGCCTGTGTTAGGGTTCACTGCACAATTTGCTAAGGCTTTCAGATAATTACTCATAGGCCTGTGTTAGGGTTCACTGCCCAATTTGTTAAGGCTTTCAGATAACTACTCATAGGCCTGTGTTAGGGTTTACTGCCCAATTTGTTAAGGCTTTCAGATAACTACTCAAAGGCTTGTGTTAAGGTTCACTGCCCAATTTGTTAAGGCTTTCAGATAACTACTCAAAGGCATGTCTTAGGGTTCACTGCCCAATTTGCTAAGGCTTCCAGATAACTACTCAAAGGCCCGTGTTAGGGTTCACTGCCCAATTTGTTAATGCTTCCAGATAACTACTCAAAGGCCTGTGTTAGGGTTCACTGCACAATTTGTTAAGCCTTTCAGATAATCACTCATAGGCCTGTGTTAGGGTTCACTGCCCAATTTGTTAAGGCTTCCAGATAACTACTCAAAGGCCAGTGATAGGGTTCACTGCTCAAGTTGTTAAGGTTTCCAGATAACTACTCAAAGGCGTGTGTTAGGGTTCACTGCACAATTTGTTAAGGCTTCCAGATAACTACCCAAAGACCTGTGTTAGGGTTCACTGCATAATTTTCTAAGGCTTTCAGATAACTAATCAAAGGCCTATGTTAGGGTTCACTGCCCAATTTGCTAAGGCTTCCAGATAACTACTCAAAGGCCTGTGTTAGGGTTCACTGCCCAATTTGCTAAGGCTTCCAGATAACTACTCAGAGGCCTACGTTAGGGTTGACAGCCCAATTTGCTAAGGCTTTCAGATAACTACTCAAAGGCCTATGTTAGGGTTCACTGCCCAATTTGTTAAACCTGTCCGTGCTTTTCTCCTCCAATATGTCTGGTGGTCACGATAGGCAGACATCTTGCTGAAAATAACGATAATCACCTATGACCCCAAACTCCCTTGCCGTTCCAGCACCGATCTGTATTCCTGTATTCCAGTGGAGAAAGTCGCATCGCAGGACACTGACCGGAGTTTGACATGAACCCAAACCCCAATAAGAGGGAACAGTTAAAAACATCAGGGTTGTCTTACGGAAAGCCGTGGATTATAGTAGGTAACACTAGGTGCATTGTAACCTCTACAAAAGATTTAATTGTTCGTCATTTACCAACAATCCATGTTTTTCCAGATATGCCATTCACACCATATTTCTTTATAATATTTATGTATTGTTGAATTATCCTCTCGTCCTGAATATGTGTCGCTGGACGTCAATCACCCAACGAACAATCAACTAATAAACAAAAAATCACAATCCCGTAGACAAAAGTAAAATGTCAAAGGGAACAGTACAAAAATATCACAACCTGGATTGAGAAAGGCAAAACCTTCCGGAGCAACCGAGTTCACCCCTATTTTTACAGTTGGTTCGTGCTGCTTAATCTTTACTTTTCTGTGTATATTTTGTATATCTTTGGGGTCATTGTGTTTTTTGTATTTGTTTTTGCTTATGTATTTGATCCCCCCCCCCCCCCCCCCCCCCCCTGTTCTTCTTTTGGCCATTGTATTGCCAATCGTAACTACTCGGCCATTCTCGCTACCCTGCAAATAACCTTGTATGCATTAGGCGTATAAATCGCACTACTTTTCACATGTCAGTTACATGAAAGTTTGATAAAGTTATATTTTAAACAATTTTCTATATTTCAATTAAAGTTTTAATTAGTTTTGCATGATTAGATTTTACTTAGTATGTCTTCCATGTTGGATTTTCGTGGACTATATTTTTGTGCGGCTTAACTTAACTTAACTTCCGGCAAACAATTTAAGAAGAATTTCTACTATGTACGTACGAGGTTATTTGCAGGGTAGCGAGAATGGCCGAGTAGTTACGATTGATTGTATTGCCTGTAATTCTAATTACGGCTTCTGATTACCCCTTTAATATATTCATATTTTTCTTAAGGTAATAGTACAATAATCAAAATTCAGTATGACAAATAAAACAAATACCTGTTCAGCTGCCTCCCTCATAAATTGCTTTGCATTGTCCTTCCAAATAGCAGGAACTGTTAATACCCAATGGACGTCAGTTTCTACCAGCTTAAAATTTGCATTTTTCTCCATGAAATGGTCTTTAAAATACTTGATAGATGTGGAGAACACTTTCATTGCATTCATTGTATGTCCATTGTCATCTTCAAGTATCAAATTCCTAGATATTGTATTGTTTCTCTTTACAAAGAAAGAAATAATCAATGTACATGTTCTATGACCACGGATATATTCCACTGGTCGGGTAACGATTTATGGATTCTAATTACCCCTTAAGGCTTTGTTATCTTCAAACTCTTCTGTCAATAATAGTTTATCTAGGTCATTATATACACTTTTCATGTTTATTTTTTGGTGACATCAAACATCATCTTTCGCTTTTTTCTTTAGTCGTTTAGTTTTGTCTACATTACGATAATATGCAGTCGGGACGAAAATTATTTTTCAAAACTTTTGTTTAGGAAGACAGCAAGTTTATTTGATAACAGAGTGTCTTCACTACTAAGAAGCCAAATCAACTTATTGTTCGGACTCAGATGTTCAAAATTTTTACAATTATCTTGAATATATATCAGTAATGTAGCCTTTTCAGTTTCATATATTGGGCATTTGAATAACATATGACTTTCGTCTTCAACCTCATTTAATGTACAATGAAGGCATATTATTTCCCCTCTATCTAACATAACTAAATTTCCTTGGGAGTCTCGGATACGTTCATAACGTCCCGTTTCTATTCTTAACCGATGAGCATTTATTCTAAATTTTGTTACAATAGATCTATTTACAATATTTTTCAGTTCAAAGTATTTTTTTGTGGTAAATCTGGTTTAAAATTAATATATGTATATCCTGTGAAGAATAGCAAATGTAATGTATTGTATATTTTTATATTTTGTTCAATTCTAACAAAAGGAAATAGTGAGAAGTACACCACAGACATGAAATCTATATACTATACTAATTGCACGCACATTTTCGGCTGTATATTAGTTTATAGGTCACTTTTGTTTTCGTCGTCTGCACATGTCATGAAACAGGAAATAAGCAAAGGGAGAAACTATGTTTGCTTCAAATATGACAAGACAGATAACTTTTAATTCTAGAGCGTTAATAGTTCTTACTTTAATACATTATGTTATTTAGGAACAGTAAATTTAAAATATAAATATATCTAGTAAACCAGGTCAGTTCCGAAGCACTGACTGCTGGGCTGATGATACAATCCGTGATCATTAGTTCACCAGCAGAGGTATCGACCCAGTGATAGCCTAAAACGTAGATATCTAAATATGTACACAAAGCATTCAACTGTAAACATACAGCCATCAACATATTTCTACTATTCATTGGTTTGTTTGTTTGATGGTGTTTAACGCCATTTTCAACAATATTTCAGCCATATTGTGGCGGTCAGTTTTATTGTTGGAGGAAACCGGACGACCCGGAGAAAACCACTGACCTGTCATAATTAACTGACAAACTTTATCACATAATGTTGTACACCTCTACCTGATCGAGATTCGAACTCACAACATCAGTGGTGATACTGGCACTGATAGCATAGGTAGTTGTAAATTAAACTACCATACGATCACACAGGTACTTGTGGAAAGAACCCTATGTTGCTCCCTTTTTTTTTCTTTTTTTTTAAGATGTTGCCTCCCCCCCCCCCCTTTTTTTTTTTTTTTTATATAAACATCGACTTTTTTTCAGTTGCAAAATGATGTTTATATGAAAAAAAGTCGATGTCAAAAAAATTTTAAAAAAAAGGGAGCAACATAGGGTCCTGTCCACAAGTACCTGTGTACGATCATGGCCACGATGGCACCTATTCATTGGAGTATATCGCTTTAGTAATAGACAACACTTTAGACCTGTAGACAATTGGTTTTTAATATCCTGAAAATGTTTGATCAAATCGTAAATTCATCTAATTACCTTTAATCTGGGATTAACAAATTCTTTTGAATCTTTATCTTGAAATAATTTCATTTTAAAGCTACTGAAATAGCTATACCCATCAGCTTTGTGGTCTTCAAGAAGTCGTGAATAAGCTGCTTCTGCTATATATCCAAAGCTGTGGAATTTTCCATCTTCGTCAAAGAGAATAACCGTGGGCATTTTTATTGTTACAAGTCCATCTCCAGACTTCCAGTCAGCATTACTATAGATTTTACTATGGTCTTTCTGATATTCATTTCGGAATGAATACCCATATCCCGAATAAGTTGTTCCGAAATCTATTCCAACAACCACTAGAGCATCTTGTTTCTTCTTCTCCATACTAACTACATAGTGTAAATAAAAGTCAATATAAATTCTTGAGGGTTGGTTTGGCTTGGTTTTATTGTGTTTAACGCCACTTTCAACAATATTTTAGTTATATCGTAGTGGTCAGTTTCATTGATGGAGGAAACCGGAGGACCTGGAGAAAATCACCGACCTGCCGCAAGCCACTGACAAACTTTACGATGTTTCATGAAGTTTGATGAAAGAAATAAAAAAAAATAAAAAATCCCACCTTTTTTTATTTTAATGGCAACTGCGGCAAAGTTTGTCCTACCGATTCCGATTTTTTTGGCTTATCTCGTTCCACTAGATGTGGATGTGACAGGAAACATTACTGCAAAACTTTGTGAAGTTTGGAGTGAATTTAACATTTTTTGCACCTTGGTTACCATGGCAACGTCCGCCATTTTGAATTTTTCCAACCCCCAAAAGCTGCCACACACTACGGTGGATATTCCTACAAAGTTTCATGAAGTTTGATGAAAGGAATCCAAAACATTTTTAAATCCCCCATTTTTTTGTTTCCATGGCAACTGCAGCAAAGTTTGTCCAACCGATTCCGATTTTTTTGGCTTATCTCGTTCCACTAGATGTGGATGTTGAATTCCTATCAATTTTCATCAATTTCTGTTCGGCGAGTAACCTGCTGTGAGCATTTATGTGTTTTTCAATTTTTTAGCATTTTGGCCGTTTCCATGCCCATGGCAACGGCAGCCATTTTGAAAAAATCAACCCTTTTACGCACAACTTCACATGGCATATGATATTCCTACAAGGTTTCATAAAGTTTGATCAAGGCATCTCCGAGAAATCGAGCGGACAAAAATGTGTGTTAGAATAATAAGAATAATAGTGAAAAAGAAACGTAAAATATAGCAATATATCACTCGACAACAGTCGGGGTGATGCACAGGCGCTTGTGTAGAGTAAAAAAAATGCTCGCTATGTACCTAAAATACCACAAGGCCGGACTCACTCCTACTACCCCTGTCACTTCAATCGCTATTTCCCCTGTCAAAATGTCGATAGGACGCAGATCGCTTACTAATTTGCATAGTGAAATGATTTTTCTTCAAGGAAAACCCGTTTTTTATATCTTCCTACCATCTACACCCCCATACTGACAGATAATCCTCAGATTTTGTTGACAATGGACAGGTAGGTGGCAGCAAAGCGAAAGTAGGTCACGTGCGACATGCTTCCGCCTTTCGGTCGTTCTCGGGTTTTATCATTGCCTTACGAAACATACCTGAGAAGTTCAGAAAGAAAAGTTCGGGAAAACGTAATTATATATAAACAATGGATAAAATACAAGAAAGAGCGATTTATTTGGCCCTAAGAGGCCACAATATTTTAATTACAGGATTTCCTGGGACAGGTAAATCATTTACTGTCATTGAATTGGCCAAACAATTAAAATCTGTTGGTAAAAATGTGGTGGTAACGGCAACAACAGGGATTGCAGCACAAGGGCTTAGTCAAAAATTACCAGAACATTATGGTACAGTTTCAACCATCCATAAGTTTGTTGGTTTAAAAGATGGCAGATACGAAAATGATGAACTACTGAATTTAATTGTCAACGATGAAAACTTTGTGGACATTAAAGATAACATTAATTCAATGGATACACTTATCATTGATGAAATTTCAATGCTAAGCTCAAAACTTTTAGAACAAATACAGTATATCTTTGAATCAGTTAGATGTAGTGCCTGTCCATTTGGAGGAGTACAAATGATACTCTCAGGTGACTTCTATCAGCTACCTCCTGTGCCTGATATAAACTATGGAGATAATGAACAGATGTGTTACCATTCTTTATATGTAAAAAAATTCTTTCACCATGTGCAATTGGATATGATCCACAGACAGGAGGAGCCAGACTTCATCTCGGCATTACACCAGATTGCAGGGTAATATCAATTAAGTCTAGATCCAACAATTATATACTTCTGAGATTCCCCCCTTTTTAATTCTCTCATAAAAGTGTGTACATATATTAATTTTTTGTTTTAATACATTCCATGTTCTTAAGCTGGAATTTATGAAATAGAATGACTATAGAATTTGTTTCTTACTTCACAGGGGCGGTGGAGCTCGGGGGGGGGGGGGGGGGGGGGGGGGGTCAAAAGTATGTCAATACTAAGAATAAAATGTGCCTCTAGGCATCGAAAAGTTTATTACAAGGGTCCTCTGGAATTTTCATTCTGGGTAAAAAAAAATCCTGTCAAAGGAAAGGTAAAAAATTGTAATATTTGTGTCTAAAATCTTTTGGAGACTTTAATGGGGCAATTTCCCACTCACTCAGGGAAAGAGGGTAGCACAATAAAAAATTCAACTTGGGGATAATACTTTTTTCAAATTAATTTGTAAATAATTTTTTGTTAAATCCCAGCCCCCCTCCCATATAAACTGGTTGGTGCCTAAATGCAAAGAATACTAACTACTCTTTATGAAAGTGACATTTTAGGTAGAAATAAAAGTTGTTTCTATTACTTGCAGTGGAAATGTTACTGAGGAGACTTGTAACCTGTTTAATAGATTAAAAAGAACCTTGCCACCGGGACCAGATCCTGTGCATTTATTCGCAGAAAATTTTGATGTTGAAATGTGGAATTCTGATAGAATAATGGAAATAGATGGTAAGTTTAGGAATAAACCTTTCTGCTGTATAAAAGGTCCTAAATGTGGTTCAAGCCATTTTTTTTTACACTTGAGTCTGTTACAAAAATATTATACACATATATACATTGAAAATCATTCTCATAGACCAGATAAAATTTAATGATAGATTTGCATTCCCACCTGCCACACAAAAAGCAGCTCTCTGATTATTTTGTAGGATTAGATTTTCCTGCATTTTTTTACTTTCAAGTCTATTATGTTTAGCGTCGAAGGAGAAATACTGAGATGTGGGATAAATTTACATGAGAAAAATATCCACAAAATACAGAAACTATAGTCTCATATAGAGTTCACCCAACACTCTTCAACAATGGCTCAGTGTATTCACAGCATGGTGATCTTGTCTCAGACAAGGCATCTACATGTAAGTAAGTGATATGACAATTCAAAATTTTAAGAGATATTCTGGTCAAAATTGAACTTTGCCCATGTACTTACCACTTATAAAAATTTATCATAATTGAATTACAATGTATGTTAATGAACAGGAACAAATTAAGGACATGCACACAGACAGACTAGGATAAAACTTTATGCAATAATACTGAAGCCTGGATAAAACTTTATGCAATAATACTTAAGCCTGGACAAAACTTTATGCAATAATACTGAAGCCGGGATAAAACTTTATGCAATAATACTGTAGACTGGATAAAACTTTATGCAATAATACTGAAGCCTGGATAAAACTTTATGCAATAATAATTAAGCCTGGATAAAACTTTATGCAATAATACTGAAGCCTGGATAAAACTTTAGGCAATAATACTGAAGCCTGGACAAAACGTTATCCAATAATACTGAAGCCTGGATAAAACTTTATGCAATAATACCAAAGCCTGGATAAAACTTTATGCAATAATACTTAAGCCTGGACAAAACTTTATGCAATAATACTGAAGCCGGGATAAAACTTTATGCAATAATACTGTAGACTGGATAAAACTTTATGCAATAATACTGAAGCCTGGATAAAACTTTATGCAATAATACTGAAGCCTGGATAAAATTTTAGGCAATAATACTGTAGCCTGGATAAAACTTTAGTGGAAGCACATTTATTTCTTATTCTTGGCCTATTAACTTATTCTAGATAATATTCTTTCATTCAAACACGAATTGATTTCTTTCTTTTAACCACTGGCACATCAGCGTTGAAGGAGTATGGTTCTGCTCGTACAAAGCCAGCATTAGATTTTCTAGCAGATGATTTTGAGGATTGTCCAAGAATGATGTTATTCATGGTGCTACAATAAGAATAGTAATTTGGATTTGTACAGTTTCCATTATACAATCCTCTTTGTTGGCAAAAGATATTCTCAGCCAAGTCGGAGTTAAATCTAGACGGTGTCAGTCCTTGGCCCTTATATCTTGAAGTGTGAGTTGAACAGACATTAAGGAAAACACTTATACAACTTGAAATATCATCAAGGCACTTAGAACTTGGAAGCATTTTTTCTTTCTGTTTTGCTGTCAGAGATTCGAACCTTGAAACCTCATCTCTCCAACTCTGAAACCAAATAAGTACCTGCTTTATTTCATGTATTCTGCCATCAGACATGGACACAATTGGACGCGGATCCCTGAAAAACTTTATTATCTTACTAGTGTTTTCAAGAAATTCTATCACGGAATCAAGGTCCGATCCTTTGTGGAGCGATTTCTGATAACATCTTAGCAAATTTAACATATTTTCATCTAAAACATCTTCAGCAAGATGGTTGCGCATCTTCTCGGCTGAATCTGGTTGTAAATGAGATGATGTCAGTTTATGATGAATCAGTCTTGAATTTGTTCTTTCATCCCATTTTGCAGCTTGGAACCATTGGTCCCAAGCTATTACCTTATCATTTCTAGTAAGAAGTCTGGTATGAAAGGGTTGAATACCACTACTTAGAACAGCATTCCTCAACTTTTTCACATTATGTGAAAAATCTTGACACAATCCAATTTTCTGATTTGGATGTACTAAACTGTTTGTCATAAATTCATGAGCCTTTGGGTCCTCAAGGAAATGGAGTCTAGTAAACTCCCTGTTTTGCTGTCCACCATCTTGCATTACAAAATCAACCACAAATCCCCAAGATTGAAGATGGGATATTACATCCCATATGATTATATACAATTCTGATGCCTTAATACCATCAGTGGGATAATGTACTAAAGGAAATCGGAAGCCTGTATGGCCTAGAAATGTTACTTGTAAGACCTCTGTAGCCAACTTCTGTTCAACTTTGTTATCTTTTATAATTCGTAAATTTTGACACTCTTCACCAGTATCAACCCAACCAATAATTTCACTTACATCACCTTTTTTTTTAATTACCAAATCTTGCTGGATTTTGGCTTCATCATGAAGAATGCCACCATAAAAGCCTGAATCCTGTAATTTAATTTTGTCAGCTGTATTTCGCATCCAGTGCAAAATGTCTTCTGAAATACCAGGTCTTTGAATAGTACAATTCTTAAAGCGTCTCAAGTGACGTCCAGAGGGGAGTTTGAATATGTTGCTATCAACTAAATCTTGATAAACTTTTGGACTTCTTGCCCATATGTTCAGGCATGTCTTTATTACAGATTTGTCCCACACCCTTTTTTCATTATTTACTTGGGAATGCAATATATTGTGCTGTGCCATGAAAAAGTCTTGCATTTCTTTTGTCGAATTGGGAAATATTTCATCAAATATTATACTGAGATCATTATTGTCATATTTGTTTAAATTGATCAGTCGATCCTGCATTTCGTTTTTGAAATTATTCAGATTTTTAGTACAAATTCTGCATGTTTCACCTATAGCTAACCAGTTCAAAACTACATTAAACGAACGACTTCTCATTCTTAAGCCATAACTGTTCTCATTTGAGATGAATGAAATTTCTTCTGTTCTGACATGTACTGGTATATGCTTCTTATTTACCACTTCTAATCCAATGCAAATATCTATTTTGCTGGTTACATAGAATATTTCATCCAGATTTTCTTTGGAGCTGTCAAAATGATTGGAAATGCTAAGTTTTTCTAAATCTATCTCAGTGCCTCTTACCTTAAGTGACCAGGTTTGATTGTTGAAATTCAGAATGATTTCTTTCATTAATATGTTTCCATTAGAAACTGTATCACTTGTCATCAATATTGTTGCAGAGTCATTAGAATGTTTCAAGATCAGGTACTGATATTTTGGATTCAGTAGATTATTTCTGTCCGTTTGATCTATATAAGTTCTTGATGGTAGAGTTTTCCATTCTACACCCAAATAAATGACCTCTCTGCTTTCATTTATAACTCTTCTACATTTGTTGATATTTGGAAAAAGTTTATGGAATACTCTCAAAAGGGAATTATCTGCAATAGGTGATATATTTTTCTGAGCACATGCATCCTTATATCTATGAATTATCTCTTTATGTAGAATAAATACTTCAGATGCTGATGAACTTTGATGTACATGTATATGAGCACATAACCTGTAAATGACAATTACAGTAAAGAACAGGGTTTTTAAAAACAGCTAACGGTCCCTTAAATTTGCTGTGGACTCCTAAGATCTTGAGCTTGGAGTCCACGAAGCTAATTATTTTTATAATATGTGTTGTATATGTACATGTAGCATTTAATTGTGTCCTCTAGTTCAAAGTGTCCGCCGGACACTTTTACATATGTTAGTGTCCAGCAGACACTATTTCATATCGCAGTCTCTATAAAATATTGTCTGGGGGGACACTTTAACATAGGACATTATTATGTCTTACATATATACATGTACCACATGTGCTAACTGCTAACTGGCAGCTACTAATATTGTGCTATATGGGCTTGTTATTTTGGAAGCTTATATTATGGCCCTCATGGCTGAAGCTGAATGTCTGCAAAGCAGGGTTGGCAAAAAAGCGGGAAATACTCATATTTCCCAGGACTGCGGAAAATACTGGTATTTACCAGGAAATACTGGGAAATAAGATTGATTCTCAATTTGCAAATATAATGGTACAGGAAACTTCTAAATTGATATTTATGTTGTGCATGTATGGCCAAAATTGCATATAAAAAATCTTTAATGGATACAAATATAACTATATTG
Organism: Bathymodiolus septemdierum; assembly: GCA_963383655.1. NCBI lineage: Eukaryota > Metazoa > Mollusca > Bivalvia > Mytilida > Modiolidae > Bathymodiolus > Bathymodiolus septemdierum. The sequence continues at coordinate 47,826,811 of OY726527.1, forward strand.
GCCTTACAGAAAAGAAAAAAAAATAGAACTGTGAGTGATCTCAATGAGTGATACCTCCCGCTTGCAATACTATGATGTTCAAACTTTGGAATACAGGTATATTAGCAAGTTACCTATGAAAAATGAACGGATATGGAGTTATGTCAAGGAGACAACTTCCCATCTCCAAAATAAACTAACCAAGAACATACATCTAGGGGTCGCCACAAGTACACGACCCCCCTTTTCGTGAAAGTATAAGTTCAATTATCTCCCCTTTTAAATTTTGGATAGCAACCATATTCCTTCATGCTCATCTGCAGGTAGTGTACTACAAATGTGTAAAGTTTCATAAAAATCCAATAAGCGGTTTAGGAGGAGTTGCGCTTACAAGGTACATAGACGGACAGGGTGATTCCTATATACCTCCCCAAACTTTGTTTGCGGGGGGTATAATAATAATGGATAGTGTTAATATACAGATATATAAAATAGATATTTGTTAAAAAAAACATTGATTTTGATAGAAATATTAAGAAAATTATTCTTTACTTGTAATCCTCACTTTGTACCTCCTTTGTTTAGTGATTAAAACCATATTCTGACCTGCTTTTGATATGTTTATTGTTTGTCTTTACAAACTGGACTTATTGATTTCTAAAGGTTATTGAAGATGTGTTAATTAGTTTGTAAGGTAAAAACAAATTAAAAAAGTTGGTCATTATTATAGCATACTGGAAATGCCCTTAGGATATTAGATTACATGTATACAACCTGGCAAAACAATCAGCTATTGTTAGAAATGCCATCAAGTTCCACTGCTATTGAGAGAATCTTCTCAAACTTTGGCATGATTCAGTCAAAATTAAGAAATAGACTTGGTTTTGTTAAAGCAGGAAAGTTTGTTTTTTTGTTACAGAATGTTAAGGGGGAAAGATGAAATAGATTGGTGAACTCTGAAACTGTATGATTGAACTGAAAAGTGTAGATATCAAATTGTGGTGACAGTTTTAACATGTTTTTAATAAAAGTCTTTTGTATAAATATTATGTTTATATGAAGATTACAATTTCAAAAGTTGCATGAAGTCCTTCTTAATGGTCCTACACCTATAGCTAGGCTGTATACCCATATTTATTAAACTGATGTAATTTTCAACACTGTGTGTTAAAATGGTAAGTTTTTAGCAAATTTGAAGAAATTAATCACATCTGAAAATCATATTTCCCAGTATTTCCCACTTGAGCTAAAACTTGGAGTATTTCCCAGGACGGTATTTCGCGGTAATTACCACTGGGAATTCCCGACACTGGTATTTCCTGGCCAAGCCTGTTGCAAAGAGTAATTATACCCCCCGCAAACAAAGTTTGGGGGGGTATATAGGAATCACCCTATCCGTCCGTCCGTCCATGTACCTTGTAAGCGCAACTCCTCCTGAAACCGCTTATTGGATTTTTATGAAACTTTACACATTTGTAGTACACAACCTGCAGATGTGCATGAAGGAATATGGTTGCTATCCAAAATTTAAAAGGGGAGATAATTCAACTTTTATTGGATTTTTTCCTAGGTAACTTGCTAATATACCTGTATTCTAAAGTCTGAACATCATAGTATTGCAAGCGGGGGGTATCACTCAGTGATGTCACTCACAGTTCTAGTTTTATATAATTATTGGTGGATCTAACTCTAGACACACAAAAAATGAGGGACAAAAACGTGACAAAATATACATAAATGGGGGTCCATGCCATCCTGAGATGTCCCCTGTGGTTTGCAATGTACACATTTCTGTTCAAATATTAAGTTATAAAGACATGTTTTATTACATTAATGCATTTACCATTAGGGACTTTTTTTTCCTTTGCAGGTGAAATCAAACTGTACAAAGCTGAAGATAGTGGTGAAAAGAAACACTTGGCATCCATACAGGCACCGAAGCTACTTCCATTGAAAGTTAGTTGCCCAGTCATGCTTACAGTCAATTTATCAGAACACTTGGTGAATGGATTAACAGGGATAGTCACAGACCTGCAAGATAATTCTGTTCAAGTACACTTTCCTTCCATCAACAAACAATGCAATCTATCAGCATTTCCTTTCACTGTGTATGACAAACAAAAACATGTAGATATTGCATGTAGGCGTCAGATTCCATTAAAATTGAGCTTTGCTTTAACGGTTCATAAGGCACAGGGCCTCTCTTTGAATAGAGTATCTGTAAATTGCAGCAAGATGAATCAAGATGGGCAGATATATGTTGCCCTAAGTAGGGCAACCTGCAAAAAAGGTCTGCAAGTTAGAAACTTTAATAAAGCATTGCTTAAAAAGCCAACAGACAATATATTGGACTTTTACTCGTTACCGCAAAAAGTTCCTCATGATAACCTTTTGTGCTGCACTAGGAATGAAACCAAAGAGATCAGCCAAAGTTCTGAATCCGTCCTTGAGGCAATTTTTGACCCATCGTATGAACCACAAGATATATTTCTAGATGAAGATGAGGAAATGGATAAATGTGTTTCTTTTATTGAAACATATGATGAGGATAACATTGCATACCATCTACCAGAAAGTGTTAATCCGGATCAGATTTTAAAGACTGTACAACCTAAATTTATTGAAACAGCAGAACAAAAATCTGAAATGAGTGTTATAGAAAAAATGAAAAGCTCTAGTTATACTGTTAAACTGCTTCAATATTTTTGGAATGCTTTTATGATTCTGCAGGAGAAAATATTTGTTGAGGGTAAAGTGACAAATAAGGCAACCACAGATTTTTACAGGGAGATACACCAATTTCTTATTCAAGACAAAATGATGAATATGGTTAATATTTTTGATGGAGATGTAGCTGCCAGACAGAATGTTGTGTTTAGACTTAGTTCAGAAGTTCGAAAGATGGCTTTGGAGCACAGTGTTTCTTTGATTAAGCAAAAAGCAAAAGAAAAGGGTGAAAAAGAAAAGGGCATTGCATATGCTGAATCCCCAGGTGGGAGAGGCAAAATCAGGTATATTGGCAGATGGTGTGTAAGAAGTATTAAAAGGGTGAAAAAGTCAAAGCTGATGAAAAACTTGTATAAACAAAAGAAAAGAGAACTGAATTTGAATTTAAGAAAACAGTTGGATTTATTAGACAAATTAGAAAGTACTGAATATCAGCTTTTGGAAACTTCTGAAGACACTGAATCATTAGATGAAATTATGCGTAAGCAAAATGTGAGGAAAGGACTTACAAATATTTCTGATAAATGCTTCAACTTTTTTCTACTATTGGACAAAAAGATAAGGCTTTTGGAGACAACAGCGAATATTGACATCCATGGCACCAATTTCCACTCATTTGTTATATCACAACTGCAAAAAGATGAATCCTTGCTCAATGCCTTCAACAGCCAATTTTCAACACAGATAAGCCAAGAAGAAGCCAAAACCTTACAAAATGAATTTATTTCCAAATATAGTATGATGAGTCTTTGCCAATTAAGGAAAAGTTACCTGAAAGACATGAAATCCCAAAAAACAGAAGCACACAGAAAGCAAATTAAAATGAGAGAAAAATCTGGCCGCACTGGTGGTAAATTGAGCCTGTTCAATTTTACCAGTATTAAGGAAGATACATCTGTAGGGAAAATGATTTCGCATAGAAGGTTGCAATCTGAGATACTAAAAAGTGAAGATTTTCTATCAAGCACTTTTACTAAGGCTGAATTGGAAAAACTTTGTTTGGCTTATAAATGTCCTTTTGATAAAAAATTATCAAAAAAGAGTACATCAGAAAAACTTCATGAGGTCATTTCATCTTCTGAATCTATGCTGAATACTTCAAAGTTTGGAAATTTGGGGTCACCAGATGAAAGTAGGCTACATGTAAATCTTGCACCTCTTGAAGCACAATGTATAGAACCTGTTGCCAGTACTAGTGGTTTGGTTTCAGCAGTTCAGTCCAAGGTTTCAAATGTTAGCCCACCTGTAATAGCAAAGAGAAGGCGACCTACTAAGAGAGGTAAAAAAGGACAAAAAAAGAGAAAAACTGGACCCAAATATCTATGTGGAGTGTGTAAAAGGGAATGTGAGGACAATGTGCTTGGTTGTGATGGATGTGATTCATGGTTTCATGCCGACTGTTTGAAAATTGAAGACCTTGATGAACTACCAGATAAATGGTTTTGTAATGAATGTGGGAATATATAAGGTGGCATGGTTGTATAGAATTGAAAGAAGATCTGCATTATTTGATTCATTAAGGTAAATTTTTGGTCTCTCATAGTTTGAAAAATCCAGGATTGAATTTGGAATTATTTTTTCACGTTTATCTCTTCATGAATGTGAGCAACAGGACTTAATGGAATAACATTCAATACATTCAGGAAAAAAATATGTTTGTTTCCTGACCTTCCTCCAGTCATTCCCAAGATCCGTCAGACATGTGACAATGTCCAGTAAAAGGTTATTCATTACTGGACCAAATGACCAGTAGGAATCTGAGCACCTCCTCTGTGGAGTATGTGAATGTCCTGTAAACTTGATGTTTGGTCCAGTAATTCGTACTCCTTTACTGGATCGAATGTCCATTCAACTTCAATTTACCTTGGGAAACAATATTCCCAATTCTTCTTAAAAATTAGGTAGGTCATTTTGGCTAATCACTAATTTTGATAATTTATTCTTTACAAATATCTAATCCATTTGCTTTGAGAATTTTTTTTTGTTAAGATTAAAAAAAAAAAATCATTGATAGTTGATAATCTCAGCCCCATCCCCCCTTTTCTTCAGGAAAAAAAGTTTGATATGACTAGAAAAAAATTATGTGACTGAATTTATTTTTTATCAGTATTGTTCCTGTATAATTATAATGTTTTTTAAATCCAATTATTTCCTATGCCTTATTTTTAGTATTATTTGCATACCAAGAAGCACTGAAGTTTTCATTCATTTTCTCAGTCATATTTTGGCGCCTTGTAATGTTTCTAGTGTTTAGTAATTATATATGATAAAACCCGAGAACGACCGAAAGGCGGAAATATGTCGCACGTGACCTACTTTCGCTTTGCTGCCACCTACCTGTCCATTGTCAACAAAATCTGAGGATTATCTGTCAGTATGGGGGTGTAGATGGTAGGAAGATATAAAAAACGGGTTTTCCTTGAAGAAAAATCATTTCACTATGCAAATTAGTAAGCGATCTGCGTCCTATCGACATTTTGACAGGGGAAATAGCGATTGAAGTGACAGGGGTAGTAGGAGTGAGTCCGGCCTTGTGGTATTTTAGGTACATAGCGAGCATTTTTTTTACTCTACACAAGCGCCTGTGGGTGATGTAATAATAAGAAACGGAGCAAACACAATATGTTTGGAGGACATAATAAAGAACTACAAACAAACAAGAAAGTAAAATAATGAAGAAATACCATATATATACGTACCGTTTTAGATTACCAGTCAGTCATGCTTTCTATTGTTTTTCATTCTGACCTTGTCGTCCATTGCTTAATTTACTTCCTGTGTCATTGATAGGACACCACTATATTTGTTGAACCAAACTAATGTATTACAAAAATAGCATATTTTCAACACGCAAAAAAACATTGATGTTTTTATTAGATTATATGGACACCAACCAAAAAGTTAGATCAGAACGTTCCACGAAAAAATACAATACTTACAACCAACAAACAAAATTTTGAATAAATGCCAAGTGTAGTTATAGCTCTCAGCGGGTAGTACAGATTGGGTACTACTAAACTGAGAAACGAAAGCGAAACGAAACGAAACGAAATGAAACGAAACGAAACGAAACGAAACACAACGAAACGAAACGAAAAATGAAGAAACGAAGCGAAACGAAATGAAGTATCACAAAACGAAACGAAATATGTCGGACAAAGTATAAAAGATCGAAAAACAATCAGTGAAGGGGTTAAAATCAACGAAATATTGAGTGGTTAGTTCGGCTATTTATAGATCTACACTTGGATGCTTTTCTGTTGCAAAATTCAAAAAGTCAACAAAGTCATGCATCCAATACAGTAAATATATATTAAATTCTTTAAAATGTTAGCGTTGGCGGATCCAGAGGAGGGGGGGGGGGGGGGGGGGGGGGGGGGTTAGGGGTTGGAACCTCCTTTTTTCGGAAACTGAAAAATTACGTATATCAGTGTCGAAAATTAGACTGAAATCGGTTATTTTTTATTCTAGACCTCCTTTTTGAGTGGAACCCCCCTCCCTTTTAAAATTGTCTGGATCCGCGCTTGAGTAGATTGGTTGAAACGTATAGTCTTTTAGCAATCTATTAGACTATAAATGTCAGTCTGCTTTGCTATTGCAAAAGTAGCTTCATGATCAGTAGCTGTGAAAAAGTTAAAATGCTTTACCTAGACTTTATCAGATACATGGCGTAGTGACCTTATTATGGATTGACCTGAGCGTATCTTTTCTACGGATATCACATCCGATTTTCAATCAGGCTTCACGTACGTGAACATCCAAAATACATTGGAACATAGGTGGCGGAACAGGAAGACCAAGACAAGAGAGGACAATAACTTTCTCCAATTCTTGAGGGGAGGCAAAAATATATGGTTTTGACCTTCCAGTAGTGAATTTTCCCTTTTTTGGTAGTAATATACCTGCGTCATCGGCGTATGGTATCTACATTCAAAGTTGATCCGCTACGCTAGAGTTTGTGTCCAATACAGTGACTTCCTAGAGAGAGGACAACTGCTGTCAGAAAAGCTACGCAGGGATAAGTCAAACCTAGGTTAGAGTCATCACTCCGTAGATCTATTATATAAATCTTCTGCGCACAACTCTTTTGTCAGTTACTGTCTTTTGAACATGACTTGGAATTCTGCGTTTATAGCCCCAAATCAAAAAAATATCACAAGAAGATTTATAATAACTTCCAAACTATTTCCGAATATTATGAAAGTAGCTAACTGTCTAAATTATATCCTAAAACCCGGACTTAGCATTTTCCCAAGTCAAGTTCTTGAAAACATCATATCTGCAGGTATTTGTGCACTGGGAAATCCTACTGAATAACTTGCATTGCCAACAGCGAAAGCAGGTTATCCCTAGCAAAATAAGCATATCATTATTTAACACCTTAGCCGCTACTGCGTTCGTTTTCTGATGATCGACTATTCAATTTTATTTTCTTTCAATATCTACTAGAATTAGTTGACATACTGATTAGCTTAACAGAAATGAAAAAAAATGTTACCTAATTGCGGATCTGTATAAACATGCATAGGTCGTAATCTTATGTTTTAATATCACTTCCGTAACTTTCAAAGCAGCGCCTGGCAGGTTTCTTTATTTCTTTTTAAAATACACACAATTTTCATTTATATACTGCTATACTAGTTCGAATTTAAAACAAGTTATTGCCGATCACAAACCGCGATGGGAAAATAATTTACAGATAGATTCCTCTTGCAGATGATCTATTATATGTCTGCCAACTTCATTTCGTTTCGTTTCGTTTCGTTTCTTCATTTTTCGTTTCGTTTCGTTGTATTTCGTTTCGTTTCGTTGTATTTCGTTTCGTTTCGTTTTCGTTTCTCAGTTTAGTAGTACCCAGTACAGACCACACCCCTTTTTTCTAACTTTCTGTTTACAAATTTATTTTCAATAAAATTTCTTTATTTCTTTATTATTTCATCTCTTTTTTCTTATTTTAACTTGTTCGTGTCAATATTCACACAATCTCATGTTAACAACAATTTGCATCGGGTATAGGGTCGAAACATGCAAAAAACATGCAAATTGTTGTTAACATGAGATTGTATGAATATTGACATTATTCAAATTGAATATTCAAAATTATAAAAAAAAAAAAAAAAATTTTAAAGTTCAAAATTTTCAAAAAATTTAAAAATTTTAAAAATTTCAAAAAATTTAAAAATTTAATTATTATTTTTTAAGTTCAAAATTTTCATAAAATTTCAAAACTTTCAAAAATTTCATAAGATTTCAAGATTTTCATCATATTTAAAAATTTTAAACATTTAAATAATCTTGAAAAATGATAAATGGTAGCCTATTTTGTTGAATATACTGTTGAAAAGTTTGAAAAATTCCTTCTCCCATTATTACGGGCGTTTTAACCCCGCTGAACCAGTGGTGGAAAAATTTGTAATCCTCTAGAGGATTAAAATGCCTCGTGCCTTTCCCCGCATGTTGTCAAATCGGTGTTACAGTTTCGGTTTATCAAATTTACATATTTCGAAAAGGAAAAATATTTTATTTGGAAAAAAAAAAAAAAAAAATGAAGCTCGTAACAAGGATTTATATACTTCTTACTATATGAATCCATGCTCGTAATGAAATATGTGACATAACAAGACAACCTGAACTTACGAAATTTACCGTCAAAATGCTTTTTTTGTCATAAATTTATCGTAACGCTAACTATTGTCCAGAAAAAGACTCTCATCATAAAAAAAACAACAATGCAATAAATTAACAGGTAGATCACAGCTAGATCATGGCCAATTTATGTAAAAAGAACACTGACATTCAAAGAGAAATCATTTCTAAATTATTATTTTTATTTTGGATAATGACAGAACAAACTCCTTTCGTATATTTCTTACAAAGTTCAAAGTTCTTTATTCCAATTAAGAGCCCCGAAGGGTATACTGACAATACAGCAACATATACATTCATAATTCAATCAAAATGAAATAACACTACAAGATTGCGGTATTATTATTATATGAGAGTACTGCTTGATAATTTCTATTAAAATTCATGTTAAAGTATCATATAAAAGTGTGTATAGTTGACTAATAGAGGTCCACCTTGTCCCCTCTCCAGTGAAGCAAGTTACAGGGAATAATTGTGCGAAAACGAACGATGTTTCACGCAAAGTTGTCTTTACAGTATTTTTTTTTAATTAGGAGTTATTTCCCTTTATCTGCGCCTTATTAGTAAATACCACGTGGTTGATGAATGTTGACATACACTTTAAATTAAAATGCAACGAATGGATGAGGTAATGAAAATGAGTTTTATTAGGAGACGAAAGTGTTGAAATTACTAAAAATAGAACATTTTCAATTCGTTCACTTTTGTACGTTCTTCGACATTTCCTAAATATTATAGAACAGCAAAATGTGAAACGAATATTGACAACTCGATATTGGCGCAAATAAACAACATTCAACAAACTGGGTTACGCTCCTTTATACTGGTACCGAAATAATGTTTTTTTTTAATTGGCAAAAAAATGACTCAATAATAACAACTAAAACAGTTACAGAGCCTATCGCCACTAAAGTTGTGATTTCAAATCCGACTCATGGCGAGGTGTACTCGATAGAACACCGTGTGATAAACACTCATTGAGGCATTCTGATTCTCAGAAAAGTGGGACAATTTATGTAATCTGGTGGGTGAAGAAATAAAATGACTCAAATTATTTTAAGATATACACAAAATTAAACTTTGGCATCTACTTTTTTGTTTTTCGAAAGATTATGGAAAATAAATTGGGTTATTTAAATAAAAAAAAATTCTGACAGGAATCGCACATAATGTAACTTGCGCTACATATAATACATTTTGTATGCCAATGCTCCGGGATTTTGACCCCTGGCTTTACCGGACTAACGGGACAGCTGAACAAACATTAGATTCTCCGGAATTTCAGAATTTCTCCGGAAAATATTTAAGTTGAATATTTTCTTTTGGAAAAAAAGACAGTGTAATATACAAATACAATTGAGTTCCAGAAATTAGACTGTGTACATGAAACTTGAAATTACTTAAGGATTGATCTCAAATTTTTTTCGGTTCATGAAGAAATAAACCGAACAAAAAATTGTGATCAATCCTTATAAATTAATTCATAATTAAATTTGTTCTTGTCCTAAAAACATTTTGTCGGATAATAATTACTTAAAAAGAATTAAAATTAAAAATTTTCCCAATTGAGACCCCAACATGTGACTTCCGGTTAAAAATTTTGTCTGGAAAATAACATAAATTTTTTATCCAATCAAAATCTCTTATCATCAAATTAATTTATACCAATTTATAAGTCAACTATAACTTATAAATCCAGTCTGAAAACTACTTATTGTCAAGTTCACTATTTTGATGGTGTTTATACCACTGTACCAGAAATAAATAATCATGAGTTTCACATTGTTCTCTCAAACAAACAAAACAAAAGGTTAATCTACTCAGGTTGTACATGTGTATGTACTTCAGATTATGATATCCAAGTTTATAAATGTTTATTGATAGTGTGGAATTTCTTCATAGTCTTAGTTATGCATTTCTAATCTTTGGTAATAAGTTTGATTCTTAAGCCTTTATTTGCATATACATATGTCTGAACATTTCATTTTATATTTTGCACATAGGAAACGCATCCAAAAACCAACTTAAGGTGGTACCATACACTTCAGGTAAAATTTGATCTGCTCGTTTAATTTTCTTATTGTTTTGGCAGTGTGTTTGAATATATCCACTGTAATAAATATCAAAATTTTAGCAAATTCCAACCAACAGACTCGGAGCTATAAATTCACTAGCCACATAGCAGCTTTTCTCTGTGTGGTTTTCATCACCGAGATGCTTGAAATATGCATACAAACATCATATGATCAAAACGTTCAACTGATTTTAAAGAGTTATCTCCCTGTAGTGTATGGTACCCCCTTAAAAACCTAAAAATCTTTTTTGGTAGGGGGAGGGGGTCTCCATCCTGGAACCCCTACCATGTCCTTGTCCCCTCGCCGAATTTTCTCAGGAATTCAATTCAAAAGATGTTGGCAAGTATAATAATAATGAATAGATCTCTACTTAAAATCCACTTGTAGTTGTACACATAACTAAAAAGTGTGCTTGCATGATAAATCTACATTTAGCAAAGTAGAAAAAAATAAGTTCTTTTAAATTGTACCTCACTTGCTTTATTGTATATCCTAATTTCAATGTATTATGCAAATAAAATTCTGCACACAATAATAATAAATGTATTTATACCTCTCAGCCTGGAACAGGGCCGTCTTAAGAGATTCTGTTTTAATTGCAATAAAAATTCTACAGAAGATGAATATTATTTTCTATTAGAATGTAGTAGATATAATGATTTGAGAAGAAAATATATAAAACAGTATTACTGGAGAAATCGACCTGCATATAAACTTGTAACTTTGTTGTCTGTCAGAAATGTAAAAGAATTGAATAATTTTGGGAAGTATTTGTCTTTAGCAGAGAAACTACATAATGCATAATTTATCACTGTTGATGTCGTATATATATAATTATATATACTTGTTTCAGACTATGACCAAGTGTATCACACTCCTCGATACATGTAGTTTTATTCATATGTTTGTATTTATTTATCTATATTTGCATTTAATATACAATATATATGAAATATGTAGTTGGTGCTATTAACATATTACAGAGCTCCAGATAATTTTAAAGTCCAAAGGGTAATTACCCCCTACGTTTGAAAATGATGGGTATTTGCATATTTCCTTTGCACTGTTGTACTCTCTACTTCAGAGAAAATTGTTTACATGTACACTTTTAAAATTATGTTTGACACAAGTGTTATTCAATAAACGCAGGATGCAAGTGAAATGTATATCTCTATTTAATTTGACACGATTGTGTCATGCAGGGTGCCCACTGAGTTTTGAAACTGGGGGTACAATGGGGTACAATTGCTGTTTTTTCCTTAACTTTGTACCCCTGCATATAGAAAGTCCCTACAATTTTGGGGGTACAGGGCCTATTTTGGGGTTTAAAAAACCCTCTGCAGAGTGTAAATGGACATGCTGTCATGTTTATTATATTAATAAAATGTTGTAAATATTTTGTTCTGTGTTTACTTTATATAACTGACACCACACCCTGACAAGCTATTTGCATAAGTACTACATTAACATACAATAGAAGTTTAGAAAAACATGTTCTTGCTCATTTTCAACAAACGTGTTCGCAAATTTACTTTCGTTTTAGTTCTTACTTATCACGTAAACCACTCCTTAAAAGGAGCACCGTATAACTGTATATTATTATATCAAGTTTAATTTGTCTTAATTATTATATTAATTCATTATAATTTCTACCATTTGAGCATATATTCTGCTTTGTAAATTTAATTTCTTCAGGAAACGAATTAATATAAGTTTTATAACTTGTTTCCGAATCCTATTAATGATTAATCCGAATAGTTTGTACATATTCATGCTTGTATTGTCTTAATGAATTACTTAATAAAATATGCTTACACTAAGGAGCACTGCATTTATTTGTAATATTGACCACAATTGGATCTTTTGACATCGATGCTTAGAAAGGCAAGCATTCGGTACCCCTCAGATGTATACGCTCTCTCATTCGAAAAGTATAAAGGAAAGTAATTACAGGGAATTTCTCAAAGACAAAAATGCATTGTTAATGTACACGACTATTATCGTTAACAGCATACAAGTACGCTCTGAATTTGGAAAGATTGCTTACACAGCAATATGTATGCGTAATGTGTACACTCTGATCTGATAATACATGCGTTTTTACTCGTTTTTATAGGGTAAAAAATGCAAATACGCAGCTTATCTGGAGCTCTGATATTATATATATAAATTGTACAATCCTATAAGCTGTATTTGCTTTCGGAATAAAGTATTATTATTATTATTATAACAGCAATATAGCCCCTCCCCCAGTCAAGACAGTGCACTGGGACCCCTACCTATATACACAACCACTCGCAGGAATAAAAATGTAAATGGTCAATGAAAATAAACATATATTTATTGTATTGATATTTCCAATAAACTTAGTGCTTAAGCATTAAATAACATGCCATACACAACATACCTAGATTAGCATGGGGCCCCTATGCTCGTGCCATACACAACATACCTAGATTAGCATGGGGCCCCTATGCTCGTGCCATACACAACATACCTAGATTAGCATGGGGCCCCTATGCTCGTGCCATACACAACATACCTAGATTAGCATGGGGCCCCTATGCTCGTGCCATACACAACATACCTAGATTAGCATGGGGTCCCTATGCTCGTGCCATACACAACATACCTAGATTAGCATGGGGCCCCTATGCTCGTGCCATACACAACATACCTAGATTAGCATGGGGCCCCTATGCTCGTGCCATACACAACATACCTAGATTAGCATGGGGCCCCTATGCTCGTGCTATACACAACATACCTAGATTAGCATGGGGCCCCTATGCTCGTTAAGATGGCACTGGCCTGGAAACCTGCTTAGAAGATCAAGACTATATTTACTGATTTTATTAGTAGATGTAAAAAAATCCATGCAAATACCATCGGATCCAGTTACCCATGATGGTCTTGTCACACGTCAAAACTCAGCCGAAGAGACCAGATTGACCAGAGGTTTCCCGATTGCTGGTTTTGTTTATATATAAGGGCCACGGGTGGCTCAGTGAGTTAGGTAGTTGGATTGCCTAACAACTCGTACAACCTTATCACCAATACGGTGTGGGTTCGCACCCGGCTTTGTAAATTACAAAAAAGGGTGCACTCGACATGCAGCCGCAAGTGATAAAGTTTTACCAGTTTTCATAATATTAATATAACTTTTAACAAAACAACTTTCATTTTTGTTCTGAACCTCTTCATGATAACAACAGAAAATTCTTCCATATTCCGTTTGCTAACAAAGGAATCGATGCTATTAACATCAGCAACATTCTTAATAGAAAAGAGGTCGTAAAAGAAATTCCACCATATTTCAAAAATCAATCTGTTCCCATTGTCTCCTATAGCTACACTAACAGTATTGGCCGTAAAATTTTCAACTACAAAGAAGCATTGCAAGATATTAACATAGAAGAGTACCTTAAGAACCCTCTGACTTGTGACTGCTCCCACTCTCCTTTTCAATACAACCCATCTGGACATGTAATCAGTGGTGATATGAATATCATTCAACATGAGAGTCTCCGAAAGGTGATTTCTCATGGTCCTAAATTCAGAGAACCTCAACACATCAATCGGAAACATAATTTCAAGATAATTATGGATGCTGTTGAAGATTATGCCAGAAGGTGTATAAAGAGAGAAGTAGACCCAAGATCCTCAGTTAGAGTCCTTGTCAGACTGGGTTAGAACAATTAGGTCTCTAGTACAAGGTCGGATTCACAAACTCAAAAATTGTGTTAATAGTCGACCTAAGTCTGTATTTAAAGACTAAGAAGCTGTTAAGTGTCTTTCCTCTCTTCATGACAAATATGTTATCGTTCCTGCGGACAAGGCTTCCAACAATATCGTATTTGTATTTAAATCATATACTTCGAATGCCTAATCAAAGAATTAGGCATAAATAGCAACACCTCTATTAATACCACATATAAACCAACTTCGTTTGACAAAGATGAAATCCTAGCTAACCACAGATCATTCATAACCTCTTTAAACATTCCCTCTGGTAAAGAGTCTGAGGATTTACCCTATTTATATTGGATACCTAAACTCCATAAGACACCATACAAAGAAAGGTACATAGCGGGATCATCAACTTGTTCGACGAAAGAATTGTCTATTTACGAGACAAAGATTCTCTCTGCAGTAAAAGAGGGACAACAGAAATATTGTGAAACTGTTTACTCGCGTAGTGGCATAAATCACATGTGGATTTTGAAAAACTCTAAAGATCTTTTGGATAACCTTAAATCAAGATCTTTCTCTCAAGTATCCTCCATCAAAACTTTTGATTTTTCAACTCTATATACCACCCTACCGCATGACGTATTAAAAACCTGCTTAAAAGAAACAATTCACAAAGCTTTCAGTCATAGAAACTATGGCTCAACATTTGTTGTGTTGGGCTACAATTCCACATATTTTTCAAACAAAATTCAAAAAGGTAAAACATGCTACTCCGAGGAACAAGTGATCAGTATGCTGGAGTTCCTCATCGATAACATATTTGTCTCCTTTGGAGGGACACTGTTTCAGCAGGTTGTCAGCATACCAATGGGTGCGAATTGTGCCCCTCTTCTAGCCGATTTATTTTTATACTCATATGAGTCGGAATTTTTTCAAAAGCTTGTAAAAGATAAGAAGATTCATGAGGCTAGAGCCTTTAATTTCACATACAGGTATATTGATGATGTTTTATCTATCAATAATTCTAGATTTGCAGAATTTCTTCCATTGATATATCCTCCAGAGCTGGAAGTTAAAGAGACCACAGATACAGGTTCGTCCGCATCATTTTTGGACTTATACCTTGAATTTGACGACAGTGGTCAACTCAGTACTAAAATTTATTATAAACGGGACGACTTCAATTTTAAAATCATAAATTTTCCAAATATGTGCAGCAATATACCAGCTTCTCCTGCATATATTTTGTGTTTACATCTCGCAATTGATTCCTTATGCAAGGGCCAGTAGCAATTATTCTGATTTCCTGAAACGTCATCTTCATCTGAGAAACAGGCTACTGGACCAGGGCTATTAAAAGATTCGCCTTATTCGATTTCTTAAAAAGTTTATATTCCGATACCAAGATCTTGTCGAAATATATTCCGTCTCTGTAGAGACGATAATAAACAATGCATTTTCATATAGTGAAAATGTATAAAGATAAGGAAGACAACAAAAATGTCAAGAATATTATTTTATCAATGTGTGACATAAAATTGTTTTTGACATTTATTTCACTGGGTTTGGTACTGCTTTGACAACTATTTTACCTATTTTGTTCCAGTATTGTTATAAATACTGTTATAGTGATAGCCGGAACCTTTGAGCCGTAATGAAAGCGGGAGGTTTGGCGCTTTAAAATCTGATTCAACCCACCATTTCTTTAGAAATGCCTGTACCAAGTCAGGGTCATTATGGTTTTCACAGTTTTCCGGTTGTTGACTGATTTTGTCTGTTTATATACTTGTGAGTTTTGACTTTCCCTTTGTAATATTGTTCGGAGTTCGGTAATTTTGTTATTACCCTTATTTTGGAGAAACTTCAAGAGTATTAAACAATACATCTTATACTATAATACAAAATGTTTTAAAAAATCTTTGTCTTTCCAAGCATTACAAGAAAAATTGAAAGATATTTATATTTAGAAAAAATGCTAGCCATTAGAAGCAAATGTCTTACCCAATTTAGTCAAGCATGGAACATTTATAAAGGCGTACTATATTGATCTTTGTTGCATTCTGTTTACTTTGTTACATTTGAATAAAACATGAATCGGACAGTCTATCATATCATATTGTAAAAAACAGCTCACTAATATTAACACCAAAATCACAAGTGAAAATTTAGTTTCCCCACTTTCTCCTTTATTGTAATTCTTACACATCTCCTCTTTGCTCTCTTTCATTCTCTTAAAAAAAATCCAACAAATATAAATATAAATATGAATTTACATAATACTTTTGTAAATATAATTTTTTGAGAACCAATATTGTGTTATGTATATATTTATGTAGTATTATATATTTCTAGTAATTCAACCTTTATATGATGTAATTTGTTGGAAATTGAAAAAAAAAAAAGTTTACCAGTTACTTGCCCATGGTCGGTGGTTCTCTGCGGGCACTCCGGCTTCTTCCACCACTAAAACTGCTCACCATGATATTGCTGAAAGGGGCATTAAATGCAAATCAAATCAAATCAAATCAATGTTTATATATATCCAGGTTGTGATTTTTTGGTGTTTTTTTATTTTAAATTATTTTATTTAATTTGAACTTGGAAATTCTTAAGCATTTTGAGTATAATTTGTGAACCAGTCATACAACATTTTGACATATTCATGCATGTATTTTACAATACTTATTTCAGACAACAAGACAAAGTGTGATTAAGAGTTAAAAGTCCATGATGGCCTACATACTACATGTACACGGTGTTAAGGTAAGATGTAACATACCCAATTACTTCTAGGGAGCTGAAGGGCCCGGGTGGCTCAATGAGTTAGGTTGTTGGATTATCTAACAACTCATACAATATCACCAATTCGGTGTGCCCGGCTTTGTAGATTACAAAAAGGGTGCACTCGACTCGCAGCCCAAGTGATTAAAGTTTACCAGTTGTTTGCCCATGGCCGGTGGTTCTCTCCGGGTACTCCGGTTTCTTCCAACACTAAAACTGGTCGCCATGATATAGCTAAAATATTGCTGAAAGTGGCATTAAGCACAATAAATCAATCAATCAATCTAGGGAGCTGTCATTTAACTTTTGGAGGGAACTGTATGTTGTTTTTTTTGTTGTTTTTTCTGTCACCAAATTTTATATAAAAAAAACAATATTCCTGAAAGATGCAAAAAATAAATAATCTGTCAAACTCATCTGTTTTCAACAAAGAATTTTAATAAAATTTGATAAAAATACTGATTTACCATTTAAAAAATGATTCTATGTTTGTTTCTTGTGAAACAAAATTTCTGGTTGGCAAAAAACATAACTCCCACCACCCCCCAGACTAAAAATTAAATGGTCAGTTTAATATAACAGTGTGGTCAGAAATCAAAAGATGAGGATATATTTTAAAATATGGGCTTGCTATAACCTGACTTGCTTTTTATGGGGGCTTATCAAATGATATGACAATCTTTCATAAAAAGCATGATATGTTTAGCTTTTTTGCATTGTACCTGGAATGTTTATTTCCATGGCAAAGGCACCCATTTTGAAAGTTTTAAAACTGAATTATTTCTATATAGATCGTATGGTATATTTTTATATATGTTTGAAGTTCCGTACCAAAAAAATTAAAAGGTTTAAAAACTCCCCCTATTGTGTTTCCATGGAAAAAGTGCCATCTTTTCTTTCAACCAACTCCATTTTTTTTAGGGGGGGGGGGGGACAAACTGATTATATTTGGTCTAAAGATTTTTCAAGTGAAGTTTCATTCATGAAATTCTGTTTAGCTAGTATCTCTATTTACATTTTAGCAGAAGCCGGGTGCCTCAACGAATTAGGTATTTGAATTACCTACCAACTCATACAAACCTATCACCAATATGGCATGGGTTCGTGCCCGGCTTTGTAAATTACAAAAAAAGGGTGCACTCAACTCGCAGCCGCAAGTGATAAATTTTACCAGTTGCTTACCCATGTTCGGTGGTTCTTTCCGGGTACTCCGGCTTCTTCCACCACTAAAACTGATCGCTATGATATAGCTGAAATATTG
This sequence comes from Bathymodiolus septemdierum, assembly GCA_963383655.1. Taxonomy (NCBI): domain Eukaryota; kingdom Metazoa; phylum Mollusca; class Bivalvia; order Mytilida; family Modiolidae; genus Bathymodiolus; species Bathymodiolus septemdierum. The sequence continues at coordinate 47,844,973 of OY726527.1, forward strand.
CTGAGAGTGGCATTAAACACAAATCAAATCAAAATTTATATTTTAGCCTTTGATTGGTTATAACCCAAAGCCAGGTTATATCATATAATCTGTTCAAAAATTGAACATATTCCAGTGATAAAGTTTGTCAGTGACTTTCGACAAGTCTGTGGTTTTCTCCGGGTCCTCCTGTTTCCTCCACCAATAAAGCTGACCACCACGATATAAATAACATGGGTAGCAGTAGACAGATAGGGATTTTTTTAAATGTGTTAAAATTTGGAATAAGATAGCTTATACTATGGAACTTGGAAATACATGTATTCAGAAATAAAAAATATCATTTGCTTTTGAAAAGAAAAAGAATTTTGAGTTGTCAATTTTTTGGGGGGCCGTCGTGATCATGTGGTAGTTGGATTTACCTACGCAATAAGTACCTATCACCACTAAAGTTGTGAGTTCGAATCTCAATCAGGCAATACAACATTATGTGATAAAGTTTGTCAGTGAGTTGGTGCAGTTCAGTGATTTTCTCCAGGCACTCCGATGTCCTACACTAATAAAACTGACCGCAATGATATAACTGAAATATTGTTGAAAGTGGCGTTAAACACCATAAACCAACAAATCCAACACTTTATTAATTATTGCCTTAATTATAGGACCAAGATTTTATAGACTTGTCTTGTTGGCCTCTACATATCCCAGACAATAATATTAATTATTGCCTTAATTGTAGGACCAAGATTTTATAGACTTGTCTTGCTGGCCTCTACATATCCCAGACAATAATATTAATTATTGCCTTAATTATAGGACCAAGATTTTATAGACTTCTCTTGTTGGCCTCTACATATCCCAGACAATAATATTAATTATTGCCTTAATTATAGGACCAAGATTTTATAGACTTCTCTTGCTGGCCTCTACATATCCCAGACAATAATATTGATTATTGCCTTAATTATAGGACCAAGATTTTATAGACTTCTCTTGTTGGCCTCTACATATCCCAGACAATAATATTAATTATTTCCTTAATTATAGGACCAAGATTTTATAGACTTCTCTTGCTGGCCTCTACATATCCCAGACAATAATATTAATTATTGCCTTAATTATAGGACCAAGATTTTATAGACTTCTCTTGCTGGCCTCTACATATCCCAGACAATAATATTAATTATGCCTTAATTATAGGACCAAGATTTTATAGACTTGTCTTGCTGGCCTCTACATATCCCAGACAATAATATTAATTATTGCCTTAATTATAGGACCAAGATTTTATAGACTTCTCTTGTTGGCCTCTACATATCCCAGACAATAATATTAATTATTGCCTTAATTATAGGACCAAGATTTTATAGACTTCTCTTGCTGGCCTCTACATATCCCAGACAATAATATTGATTATTGCCTTAATTATAGGACCAAGATTTTATAGACTTCTCTTGCTGGCCTCTACATATCCCAGACAATAATATTAATTATGCCTTAATTATAGGACCAAGATTTTATAGACTTGTCTTGCTGGCCTCTACATATCCCAGACAATAATATTAATTATTGCCTTAATTATAGGACCAAGATTTTATAGACTTCTCTTGCTGGCCTCTACATATCCCAGACAATAATATTAATTATTGCCTTAATTATAGGACCAAGATTTTATAGACTTCTCTTGCTGGCCTCTACATATCCCAGACAATAATATTGATTATTGCCTTAATTATAGGACCAAGATTTTATAGACTTCTCTTGTTGGCCTCTACATATCCCAGACAATAATATTAATTATGCCTTATTTATAGGACCAAGATTTTATAGACTTGTCTTGCTGGCCTCTACATATCCCAGACAATAATATTAATTATTGCCTTAATTATAGGACCAAGATTTTATAGACTTCTCTTGCTGGCCTCTACATATCCCAGACAATAATATTAAATATTGCCTTAATAATAGGACCAAGATTTTATAGACTTCTCTTGCTGGCCTCTACATATCCCAGACAATAATATTGATTATTGCCTTAATTATAGGACCAAGATTTTATAGACTTGTCTTGCTGGCCTCTACATATCCCAGACAATAATATTAATTATTGCCTTAATTATAGGACCAAGATTTTATAGGACCAAGATTTTATAGACTTCTCTTGCTGGCCTCTACATATCCCAGACAATAATATTAATTATGCCTTAATTATAGGACCAAGATTTTATAGACTTGTCTTGCTGGCCTCTACATATCCCAGACAATAATATTAATTATTGCCTTAATTATAGGACCAAGATTTTATAGACTTCTCTTGCTGGCCTCTACATATCCCAGACAATAATATTAATTATTGCCTTAATTATAGGACCAAGATTTTATAGACTTCTCTTGCTGGCCTCTACATATCCCAGACAATAATATTAATTATTGCCTTAATTATAGGACCAAGATTTTATAGACTTCTCTTGCTGGCCTCTACATATCCCAGACAATAATATTGATTATTGCCTTAATTATAGGACCAAGATTTTATAGACTTCTCTTGTTGGCCTCTACATATCCCAGACAATAATATTAATTATGCCTTATTTATAGGACCAAGATTTTATAGACTTGTCTTGCTGGCCTCTACATATCCCAGACAATAATATTAATTATTGCCTTAATTATAGGACCAAGATTTTATAGACTTCTCTTGCTGGCCTCTACATATCCCAGACAATAATATTAAATATTGCCTTAATAATAGGACCAAGATTTTATAGACTTCTCTTGCTGGCCTCTACATATCCCAGACAATAATATTGATTATTGCCTTAATTATAGGACCAAGATTTTATAGACTTGTCTTGCTGGCCTCTACATATCCCAGACAATAATATTAATTATTGCCTTAATTATAGGACCAAGATTTTATAGACTTCTCTTGCTGGCCTCTACATATCCCAGACAATGTCGATAGTATGTTCTACCAAGTAACAGCCACAGACTTCAACATAGCACAACATCAGTTAGTCCACTTACCCAAGGACAAGAAAGATGTGTTTGTAGAAATTAAGACGGGCCAAAATTGTGGACCAGTAACAATGAACATATTTGGATTACAGCAGCTAGGAGATGGAGTTCAGATGTACTTTAAAGTTGTAGCTGAAGGGAGTTTTGACCTCACAGAAGGAGGTAAGTCACTGAAGGGACCTCACAGAAGGAGGTAAGTCACTGAAGGGACCTCACAGAAGGAGGCAAGCCATTTTCATTTTTATCACTTGTTACTAACTTATTAGAGATCATGACCACCCAGTTGTCCGTGTTTCAGCACTGGCATATTTTATTAGATTGGTTGGTTTGTGGTATTTAATGCCACTTTCAACAATATTTCAGTTATATCGTGGCGGTCAATTTTATTGGTGGAAGAAACCAGAGAAAACCATGACCTGTCGTAAGTCACTGACACACTTTATCAGATAATGTGGCATCGATTACACCCCGTCTGAGTGGGATTCGAACTAAAAGCATTAAGTAATGATAGGCACTGATTGCATAGGTAGTTATAAACCCAACTACAATACGACCATGACGATGTCACCCTCATAACTTGTATGCCGAAAGGCATTGAACTTCGGTGCTCTGAAAGAGTCAGCAGTTCCTGCTCCACTAGTGTCACCTGTCATGTCATTCTTCTTACAAACCCGGTGATGAGGAGAGGACCGTATTGTGATAACAAGAAACATAACATATCCGTAGTCATGGTGACATAGATATAGTGCTACAGTTAACATAAAACATTCGAAATTATGACTTCAACTTAACCACCAGTCATTCAGGCCAGGAACAGCTTTTTCGTGAATTTTCTGATAAAATAATATTGAAGATGACACACATTTTTTTGTTTATTTAGTCTGCCCATCAGAACTACATCTGAAGCCAAGTGAAGGACATATATGTACAGACTCCATGTTTGATCTACAGAATGAGGTAATGATAATGGAGAAATTTTCAGAAACTTGTCGTGATCTTTAAATTTGCAATTTCCAGACACTGGCTGTGTTCAACTCATTGAACGTTAAAAAGACCATGACAAATGTCTTTTATGACATTAGAAATCCAGGTCCTGGCTTAACGTAGGGAGAGGCACAAATATATGGTGGAGTTAAAACAGTTTATGGTAACTAAATTGATGTAATGTACTGAATATAAATACTTTATTTATTTAGTGCCATGTTTCAACGAGGAATATCAAATACATACGTATGGGCTAGGATTAGTGTTATGGTGTTTAACGCCACTTTCAACAATATTTCAGTTACGTCAGTTTTATTGGTGGAGGAAACCGGAGAAAACCAACGACCTGCCGCAAGTCACTGTCAACTTTATCACATAATGTTGTATCTAGTACATCTTTTTTTTTTTTTTTTTTTTTTTTTCCTATTGTCAGGATTTTATAAATTCCCTTACATCACCACCTGTTTAGGGTGTGACAGGAGTTTTCAAAAATAAGTTTTGTGACTACATTGGTTTTACATTTTGATAAACAAAATAAAGAAATAATAATATATAATAGTAATAAACACTTTCATTCATCTTTCACACACACTCTCTTACCATTTTGTTTTTCTAAAATATTTGATTGCTCCTGACATTTTGTACTTAATCAAAAAAGCTGAAAAAAGAATCTCATCACTATATGAATCAAACAAACAAAAAATATTATGATTAGTTGAAAATATATTGTAAGGTGGTCCACATTTTTTCAAATGCTAAAATGGTATTGTTTTTCTTTGATATATATTGTTCAAGTGAACGGTACCACATAATTTTATGTTTAAATTCTACAATATTTAGCCTTTGTTCATTGAGTTTGCACTTGAAGATGTAATTTTTTGCAATAATTGAAATCAAATTAACAAGAAGATCCCCTGACTCAAAACCAAAGAAATATTCTTTTTTGTCAAAAATCAAATTCTTGTAATATTGTTTTAATTGTTTTGACAAAGATTTGAGAAAAATTTGTGTCACAGGACAGTCAAAGAATAGATGTTCAATAGTTTCATCATGAATTTTGCAAAATGTACATAAATTAGTATTCTTGAGCTTTATTTTATATAAAAAGGAATTGGTAGGAATGATCCTGTGTAACAATTTAAATTGAAAATTTTGAAGATATGAGTTTCTACAAGATTTTTTTAAAATAATAAAATATTTTGACCAATTTGTTATTTCACAATTAAGAAGTTTTTCCCATTTGGAAAATTTTTCTGTTGGTAAAGAAATGATTGCATTCACAAGACCTTTATAAACAAACCTAACATTTTTACTATGAACTATTCTTTCTAAATAGGCATCCTTTTTACTAAGTATGTCGAAATTTACATTTACACAGTTTTCCTTCAGATGATCTTTGATGTACTTGGGAACATTTGACACCAGACTATAGTACTTCATAAAATTATTGGTATTCAGTTTATTTCTAGTCTGTTCAAAAATATAAAAATTACCAGAATGTGGGTCAATAAGATCACATAAATACTGCACATTATGTTCTATCCATCTAATATAATAATTTAAATCAGTTACTGGTACACAATTAAGGATATCAAGAAACAATAGTTCATTAGTATTCATCTTTGTATAAGGTTTTGCTAAATGATAGCTAGACAGAACATCTTTCCAAAAAGGGTTTGTAAGCTTCATAGCAACTTCCTTTAGCTTTTCTTTCTGAAAAGTTAAAATTCTTTCACCGCCATAGCTTTGAAGATTGAATAATAATACTTTTTGCCAATCACCATCTAAATTGGAAAATAATCGTTTAATCCAACCTACTTTCAGATAAATATTAAATGATTGAAGATCTATCATTTTCAAACCCCCCTGATATATATCACCAATTAAAGTACTTCGCTTTATCTTATCTGACTTCCCGTTCCATATGAATTTATAAAAAAGTGAATTTAAATCATTTATTTTTGTCTGAGGTAAATTTGGTAGAGATGTCAGTAAATGAATTAGCTTTGGTAGTGCAAGAGTTTTTATAACTGTAATTTTACCAAGTAATGTCAGTTTTCTATGCTGCCAACTTTTTAGTATTGCCTTAACCCCCTTGATTTTTTTGGTAAAATTTATATCTGTAATACAGTTTAAATCAAGTGAAAAATCAATTCCCAAAACCTTAAAGTTTTCATGAGACCAATTTAGTTTCATATTTGGACAAATAATTTGATCTGAATACTTCTTGTTTCCAACCCACACAGCTTTTGTTTTGGATGAATTCATTTTTAAACCAGACACCTTGTAAAAAGATTCAAAACATTCAAGAGCCTCCCTCAATGAATTTTCTCTCCCATCTAGAATAAGAAAGGTATCATCAGCATACAAACTTATGAGAGATTCAACTTCATTGATAATAATACCATGAATGTCTTGGTTGGCCGTCAATTTTAATGAAAGCAGCTCCACACCGATTATAAACAAATAAGGTGAAAGCGGATCACCTTGTCGACAGCCTCTTTCTAGAGAAAAAAAATTTGACATGTGACCATTATTTATAACACGGCTTTTGAATAGAATAGTTCAAACCATTTACAAACATATGGTCCAAAATTAAAACTTGAGAGGGCTTTTTTCAAAAATTTCCATTCAACTGAATCAAATGCTTTCTCGAAATCTACAAGAAGTAAAAGACCGGTTTTGTTTTGTTGTTCAAGATAATGCATCAAATCATACAACAGTCTTGTATTTTCCCCAATAAATCTTCCTTTTATAAAACTTTTTTGTGTATCACTAATAATAAATGGTAATAGAGGTTTAATTCTATTAGCAATTACAGCAGAAGCTATTTTAAGGTCAGTATTTAATAAACTTATTGGTCTCCAGTTGCCAATAAAACGCCTGTCCTTTCCTTCTTTTGGAATACATGTTATGACTCCCTGATACTGAAAATCAGTGAAGCTTCCAGACTCATAGGCTAAATATAATGACCTATAAAGCAATGGACCAATATCTTCCCAAAAAAATTTATAAAAATCTACAGTATATCCATCAGAACCTGGACTTTTTCCATTTGTCATTAACTTCAGTGATTGGGCACATTCTTTAAATGTTATATTACCTTCACACAAGTATTTTTATTCTTCTGTGAGTTTAATATTATGATTAAAAAAGGACTCATCATTACAATCTAAATTTGTTGTTGAATACAATGTTTTGTAAAAATCGTGTTGTTGAAGGAGAATTTTAGATTGATCTGATATATGATGACCTGCGTCATCAATAAGCTCAGTTATAGTTTTTTTAATAAAATTTTTCTTTTCTAGTTTACAGAAGTATTGTGAACATTTTTCTCCATTTTCATGCCACTTTGCCTTTGATCGAAGAAGTATACCCTCTACCTTTTCCTTTCAAACTCTATTTTTTTTATTATTTAAAGACGATTGTATTAATTCACATGGTGCTGAGTTCATATTATCTTCTAGATTAAGAATATCCTTTTCAAGTTTAAGGGTAAGGTTTTTTTCTTCCCTTGTTTGTGTTATACTATGAGATATTGAAATACTTCTGATCTTCATCTTAAGAATTTCAAAAAATACTTGGTCATTACATGTAAGTTCAACATTTAAAAGATCATTAATATCTCCAGATAAATAGTACTCAGACACAGTTTCTTTAATACATGTCTTAACCTTCTCTACATAAACAAAATCTCTAAGTAACTGAGAATTTAATTTCCAATACCCCTTTCCCCTTCTGGCAAGACTGGCAGAAAAAGTGAAAGTGATTGCTGAATGGTCAGTTTTATATCCTGGAATTATTTTTGTATTTTTCATAAGTGAAAAAAGATCTTCAGATACAAGAAAGTAATCAAGACGACTTTGTTTAATTGGGGAGCTTTGACGCCAGGTATACTTTCTACCATTTGGAAAACAGGTTCTCCATGGATCTAGTAATTCAAAGGTTTCTAACATTTCTTCGATTTTCTCCCTCAAATTTTGGTTTCTATTATGTATAATATTATATGTATCAATACTAGTATCTTGAACAACATTCCAATCACCACACAATAAATAACTAGTGTTAGAATAAGAAGCAATATTCTTCATAATTTCATTAAACATTTCCGGTTCATCACTGGTATAGCCATAAAGAGACACAAATGTTAATCTTTGATCAAATAAACTAATTTCTAAAATTATGTATCTTCCATTCTGATCAATCTTTGAATCATGAACAGTATAATCTAGACCTTTCTTAAACATAACACAAACACCAGCACTTCTGTTATTAAAATGACTGAAGAGACATATATCTCCCCATTCATCCTCCCAAAGTTTTTCAACCTCTTTACTACTATGGGTTTTTTGAAAACAAACAATTGAGGTATTTTTCCCTTTTGCCCAATCAAAAACATCATTTCTTTTTTTAACACTTGAAAAAAGATGCCTTACATTCATTGAGAGAACTGTAACAGTATTATCCATATCTAAAATATGAAGCAACAAAAACAAAATTCAGGAACCAATCTGCTATTTCATATACAACAATAAAAAATTTACAATACACATTCATACAAACACACACATTTATAAGATGACGCTTGACAGTTGGTGATAAAGGCATAACTGTTAATTACAACAGATTTTATTTCACAGTTAGGCAGTAATCAAATATATATATATACATATCATAAATATTTATAACAATCATTTATGTGAACAAAAGTTGTTTCCCTTATTGAATATAAGGTACTATACTGGAGTACAAGTAGACCGAATGATAAAGAGGAGATGGAAAAATCCTATTCTTGTATAATGATTTTTATTTCAAGAACAAGGAATATATTGCTTGCAAGTAGGGTTGTTTAAAGAAACATATAAACTGATGTAAAGTTACTGAATTTATCAGATACTGTTTCAAAAAAAAAAAAAAAAAAAAAAATAGATCCAAAGATAAAAATAAAAAAGAGTTTTCTCCCTTCTAGTATAAAGTGGACAAAAAAGGGGGAATATTGGATTCTAACAATATAAATAGTACATATTTAAACATTAACACTACACTTGGTGCACATTTTAATAGTAACACATCACACATAATACATATCATAATATCAACATTTATAACAATCATTTACGTGAACAAAAATTGCTTCCCTTATTGAAAATCACATACTATATATTGGAGTACAAGTAGACCTAAGGATAATAGTAAAGAGGAGATGGAACAATCATATTCCTGTATAATAGTATTTATTTCAAAAACAAAGAATATATTACTTGCAAGTAGGTTTATTTAAAGCTACATATTTTAAGCTGATGTAAAGTTATTGAATTTATAAGATAATGCTAAAAAATAAAAAATAAACAAAAAACTAAATCCAAAGATAAATATGAATAAGAGTTATCTCCCTTCTAATATTAAAGTGGACAAAAATGGAGTGGAGGGGTGTATATTAAATTCTTTAAACCAACAATATACATAATACATAATATAACATTAATATTACACTTAGTACACATTATAATAGTAACACAACACCAAGTACACATTTTAATATCAACATCACAGATAATACATATCACAATGTTAACAACACACACAGCACGTACTGTATCATAATATAAACACCATACATGGTACACATTACAATATTAACACCATACATGGTACACATTACAATATAAACACCATACATGGTACGCATTACAATATTAACACCATACATGGTACACATTACAATATTAACACCATACATGGTACACATTACAATATTAACACCATACATGGTACACATTACAATATAAACACCATACATGGTACGCATTACAATATAAACACCATACATGGTACGCATTACAATATAAACACCATACATGGTACACATTACAATATAAACACCATACATGGTACGCATTACAATATTAACACCATACATGGTACACATTACAATATAAACACCATACATGGTACACATTACAATATTAACACCATACATGGTACACATTACAATATAAACACCATACATGGTACGCATTACAATATAAACACCATACATGGTACGCATTACAATATAAACACCATACATGGTACACATTACAATATAAACACCATACATGGTACACATTACAATATTAACACCATACATGGTACACATTACAATATAAACACCATACATGGTACGCATTACAATATTAACACCATACATGGTACACATTACAATATAAACACCATACATGGTACGCATTACAATATTAACACCATACATGGTACACATTACAATATAAACACCATACATGGTACACATTACAATATAAACACCATACATGGTACACATTACAATATAAACACCATACATGGTACACATTACAATATAAACACCATACATGGTACGCATTACAATATTAACACCATACATGGTACACATTACAATATAAACACCATACATGGTACACATTACAATATTAACACCATACATGGTACACATTACAATATAAACACCATACATGGTACGCATTACAATATTAACACCATACATGGTACACATTACAATATAAACACCATACATGGTACGCATTACAATATTAACACCATACATGGTACACATTACAATATAAACACCATACATGGTACGCATTACAATATTAACACCATACATGGTACACATTACAACACAAACACCATACATGGTACACATTGTAACATTAACATTACACATAGTACATCAACATTTAAAACAATCATTTATGTGAACAAAAATTGCTTCCTTTATTGAAAATCACATACTATATTGGAGTACAAGTAGACCTAAGTATCATGATAAAGAGGAGATGGAAAAACCATATCCATGTATAATGTTCAAAAACAAGGAATATATTTCTTGTGAGTAGGTTTATTTAAAAAAAACACACAAAAAACGAAACAATACAAAATATATTCAAAGATAAATATAGATAAGGGGTATCTCCCTTCTAGTATTTACGTTGACAGAGGAGGGAATATTGGACTCTATAAATTTTGATTTAACATGACAAATGGTACCTATTATAATATGAATATCACAATATTAACACTCAGCAGTTAACTGTATCATAATATTAACATTACACATAGTACATATCATAATAGTAATTCAAAGACATTATATAGATTTAAATAGTAGTTATAGTTTTTATTTACATTTCAAATTAAATATATAAATACATACATGTTCTTATCTTTTCTTTCTTATCTAGTACATCTTGCCTGAGTGGGATTCGAACTTACAATGTTAGTGGCAATAGGTACTGATTGCATAGGTAGTTATAAATCCAACTACCATCACGATCATGACTGCCTCTCAAATACAAATAGTTTACTGTTAGAAAGTGGTCAATCTTGAATTATTTCATATTTACCATTTACAGAATGGACCAGCTGTCCAAATATCTCACAAATACGGTTCTAAATATTGGATAAAGACGCCACGTGGAGATGAAAATGTGTGTACACTGAAAATCATTCTCCTACAACAGATGCAGAACAAGCAAACTTTCATGATCTTTACAGAAAATACCTGGACTTTGAAAAGTATTCCATTTTTGCTACAACCTGGAAGAGAATACAGGTAAAATGATCATTTTTGGTACTCAATGGGGCATTGTCAGGTTAATGCGAAAATCCCAACAGTGGACTTGACCACCAACCCACAACATTGGCTCGGAATTAGAATATGTGTCCAAGTGGAACAACAAGTCTACCAGCAGACTGCTGTTCTAGTGAGATATCACTATAAAAATCTATTACTAATCGTGTTGGTCTAGTACAAACGGACATCATGTCATTGAATGTAACTTGTTCTCGCCATGATATAGATGAAAAATGCTTGCTTGACGTTAAACAAAAATCACTCGCTCAGTTACTATCAATCGCTGTCCATCATTCTAATTTGACATTTTCATACTTCTTTGAGGTTAGAATATCTAGGAGCCACCGTGGTCGTGATCGTAGAGTAGTTGGATTATAACCTATGCAATCAATGCCTTTCACCACTAACGTTGTGAGTTCAAATCCAGCTCATGGAGAGGTGTACTCGATACAACATTATGTGATAAAGTTTGTCAGTGGTTTGGGGCAGGTCGGTGGTTTGGGGCAGGTCGGTGGCTTGAGGCAGGTCGGTGGCTTGGGGCAGGCCGGTGGCTTGGGGCAGGTTGGTGGTTTGGGGCAGGTCGGTGGTTTGGGGCAGGTCGGTGGCTTGGGGCAGGTCGGTGGTTTTCGCTGGTACTCTGGTTTCCTCTAACTACAAATATAACTGAAATATTGTTAAGAGTGGCATTAAAAACCAAAACCTAGAATAACTAATGATTGAAAGAGTAACAACTTAATTAAAAAGTGATGTATTGTAGGTGCATGATCTAGTGGTGTTAAATACCAAAACCTAGAATAACTAATGATTGATAGAGTAACAACTTAAATTAAAAAATGATGTATTGTAGGTGCATGATCTAGTGGTGTTAAATACCAAAACCTAGAATAACTAATGATTGATAGAGTAACAACTTAAATTAAAAAATGATGTATTGTAGGTGCATGATCTAGTGGTGTTAAATACCAAAACCTAGAATAACTAATGATTGATAGAGTAACAACTTAAATTAAAAAATGATGTATTGTAGGTGCATGATCTAGTGGTGTTAAATACCAAAACCTAGAATAACTAATGATTGATAGAGTAACAACTTAAATTAAAAAATGATGTATTGTAGGTGCATGATCTAGTGGTGTTAAATACCAAAACCTAGAATAACTAATGATTGATAGAGTAACAACTTAAATTAAAAAATGATGTATTGTAGGTGCATAGTCTACTACTCATCTGTAAGTGGATCTTACCTCTTGCTGGAGGTTGGAGTTATGAATGAAACAAACAAGACGGGAGATACGATGTCTGTTGCCTTGCGTACCCATCATTTTGTACAAGCTACCAAAGAAAAAGTTGTCAGTATTTGTAAGTGTAGTTATTATCCCCTCGCCAACAAAGTTGCGAAGGGATATAGTAACGCTTCCTTCCGTAACATCCTTGTGAACACTCTAGAATCAACATCCTTCAATGGATTTTGACCAAACTTGGTACATACTTAGTCCTTACGAGAATCTGGAAACCTATTGGTCAAAGGTCTAGGTCACCGGGTCAACTTTTTAGGTGAGGGGATACGCCACGCTTTGCGTTGCCCTTGTTTGACATTACATCACCATCTCATTGAAAATTAACTTGTTCTCATCATAATATAGCTGAAAAATTGCAGAGTTGGCGTTTAACAACAATCACTCACTCGCTCTAATATTTTCATGATAAAATAAACTGCATCGGTGGTTTTATGATAGCATGCTAGTGGTGGTGTGATAAATTGTGTGTTCCAGCATCGGTCGGGCCAAACCAAAGACTTTAAGAAATTGGTATTTGTATTTCTCACACTAAGCACGCAGTATTAAGTAGTATGAGCAAATCGTTGGCTCGAAAAATCAGGAAAATGTGTCCGAGCGATTTGTTTACCCTCAGACTATTGCTTAAGTAAGGGTTAGGTTTATGGTGCTTAGCGCTACTTTCAACAATATTTCAGCTATATCTTGGCGGCCAGTGTTATTGGTGAAGGAAACCGGAGAAAACCACGACCTTTCGCAAGTCACTGACAAACTTTATCACATAATGTTGTATCGTGTACACCTCGCTATGAACAGGGTTCAAACTTACAACTTTAGTGGTGATAGGCACTGATTGTAAATCCAACTACCATACGATTACGACCACGAAGGCCCCAGCAGTTGTATACTTTTCTATAATATACGATTACGACCACGAAGGCCCCAGCAGTTGTATACTTTTCTATAATATACGATTACGACCACGAAGGCCCCAGCAGTTGTATACTTTTCTATAATATACGATTACGACCACGAAGGCCCCAGCAGTTGTATACTTTTCTATAATATACGATTACGACCACGAAGGCCCCAGCAGTTGTATACCTTTCTATAATATACGATTGCAGCAACGACTACCGTATTTTACAGACAATAGGTCGATGGGGACGATAGGTCGAATTGCTGCTTATCGGCTAAATCTTTTGGGAAATACTAAGATAGGTCGAAGCATTCCATAGGTCGAGGATGCCGATGACAACTTGGGGAAGTATCGTCACATCAAACTTTTTTTTTTGTTTTTTTTTTACATCGGTAAACATTTGTCCTATAACGATGTTCTTCGGTAAGTATATGTAAGTATTAACTCAAGAATACTATTCTTATGTGTCATAAACGAAATAATTATGAAAATTAAATTAAATGAAATTTTGTTTTTAAACTTGTTTTTTATGAGGAGTCTGGTTTGTAAAGCCAGACATCGATGACATTCAAATGAGGCCATCTGTGGGTGTCACAATAGATGGTAAACGGTGTTCATACAATAAAATAATCAAGCTGTCAAAACAATGTATCACCTTGTGCAGTTTTATTGACATACCTTTAAACTGTGTTTAATTAGTAGTACACAAATTATGTGATCGTCTCGGTCCAGTAAATTTTCAATCAGCTGATCAGGATAATTAAGTGCCAACTGATATTCATTCACCTGTGTTGATTATCTCATGGTGATTATTTTATTTGTTCCTAATTGACCAATTCAAGTGTAGAACATTCTAGTTTAACGAAATCGATAATTATTTTCCAGTATATTTAGTATAAAAAGCTTGTACTCCACGTTTATTCAAATTATTGTGAGATGTAATGCAACCGCCATTTTTTACTACAACCCCGTGCGCATGCTCGTGTTAGATGGAAAAGCTATATAGCTATATTTAGATATTTTGTGACAATAAAATTTATATTGTAAAACGATCCACCCTGTGATTTTTTTTCAACAACATACAATTTCTATAGTATATATTTTATTATACAATTCAATATTGAACTGATTTTCGCTAACACTTCAATCATTGAATATTATTGATTTTTTTCGAAAGCGTAACATTTTTTCCCCGGAATTGCACCCCTTGTTAGTATACTTTTATTCCCCAAGAACATCGATGATTTCAGTCTTCTTATTCAGAAAAAAAACCTACAGCAAATTCAAGGTATACTGTAAACAAAATCGTCATTTTTATCGAATTTTTTTTTTAGGGATTACAGATTTTTTTAACTTCATCCTTGTATAGGTCGATGTGGACGATAGGTCGAAGCCAGCGTGTTGAGAAAAAAAAATATCGACCTATCGTCCGTAAAATACGGTACTCCCTTTACAATTTATGGTGCTGTAAGCTAATTGTAAATCCAACTACCATGCGATCACGACCACGACGGCCCCTTCGGTATTCTCTAACGTTTACGATGTGTTGATTCTCATTTCTTTCTCGCCTTGCAGATTTCACTAAAGAAGAATTAAATCAAATAAAGTCTAAAGCAGTAAAGTTTGTACATCGGAAGAAACAGAAGGTAACAACCATACCATATTTCTACAGGAATAAATCGGTGGATTATTTTGCAGACATTATACGTAGTAATGATGGAGTTATGTACCCTCTCCTCAAGGACAACAATGGCGACCGTTACTCCATTTTAAATGGTAATATTAAGGGAATATTCTTCAGTGCGTTATTATTTCCGTCCACGCTACTACCTCCAGAAACTTCAATATTCGGAACACGTCGGTTATTTATCCAATCCAGCATATTATTAAACCACAACACGAACATGTATTTTGCCGATTTCTACTGTTACAGCATCGCTCACTATTTCACGATCGTTCTTACGAAGCCTGGTTCTCCGGATGACAACTTTTGTCAACAGAATCTTGTCAAACTAGACGTATACAACAACCCATTTTTGCAAATTACACTGATTAATGGTGTCTATCAAGTTCTCGTCACACTTAATGTAATTGTTGAAATCTTCTATACAGAAAGCGTAGACTTGATGACTTTGGACCGCACTCCAGGACTTACTATGTACAAAGATGTCCCGTTGACTGGGAGAGGATCCAGTGTGGAGGGTGGTATTCCCAAAAAGGAGAATTGCGAAATTTGCAACCTTTAATGATCACTAACAAGACAATAATTGATAAATTCCCCACGTAATAATACTGCTGGTTTTGTATAATAGAGCTAGCTATTATGACAAATAATACTGCTGGTTTTGTATAATAGAGCTAGATTTTATGCTGAATAATACTGCTGGTTTTGTATAATAGAGCTAGATTTTATGACAAATAATACTGCTGGTTTTGTATAATAGAGCTAGATTTTATGACAAATAATACTGCTGGTTTTGTATAATAGAGCTAGCTATTATGACAAATAATACTGCTGGTTTTGTATAATAGAGCTAGCTATTATGACAAATAATACTGCTGGTTTTGTATAATAGAGCTAGATTTTATGACAAATAATACTGCTGGTTTTGTATAATAGAGCTAGATTTTATGACAAATAATACTGCTGGTTTTGTATAATAGAGTTAGATTTTATGACAAATAATACTGCTGGTTTTGTATAATAGAGCTAGATTTTATGACAAATAATACTGCTGGTTTTGTATAATAGAGCTAGCTATTATGACAAATAATACTGCTGGTTTTGTATAATAGAGCTAGATTTTATGACAAATAATACTGCTGGTTTTGTATAATAGAGCTAGATTTTATGCCGAATAATACTGCTGGTTTTGTATAATAGTGCTAGATTTTATGACAAATAATACTGCTGGTTTTGTATAATAGTGCTAGATTTTATGACAAATAATACTGCTGGTTTTGTATAATAGAGCTAGATTTTATGCCGAATAATACTGCTGGTTTTGTATAATAGTGCTAGATTTTATGCCGAATAATACTGCTGGTTTTGTATAATAGAGCTAGCTATTATGACAAATAATACTGCTGGTTTTGTATAATAGTGCTAGATTTTATGCCGAATAATACTGCTGGTTTTGTATAATAGAGCTAAATTTTATGACAAATAATACTGCTGGTTTTGTATAATAGAGCTAGATTTTATGACAAATAATACTGCTGGTTTTGTATAATAGAGCTAGATTTTATGACAAATAATACTGCTGGTTTTGTATAATAGAGCTAGATTTTATGACAAATAATACTGCTGGTTTTGTATAATAGAGCTAGATTTTATGACAAATAATACTGCTGGTTTTGTATAATAGAGCTAGATTTTATGACAAATAATACTGCTGGTTTTGTATAATAGAGCTAGATTTTATGACAAATAATACTGCTGGTTTTGTATAATAGAGCTAGCTATTATGACAAATAATACTGCTGGTTTTGTATAATAGAGCTAGATTTTATGACAAATAATACTGCTGGTTTTGTATAATAGAGCTAGATTTTATGACAAATAATACTGCTGGTTTTGTATAATAGAGCTAGATTTTATGACAAATAATACTGCTGGTTTTGTATAATAGAGCTAGATTTTATGACAAATAATACTGCTGGTTTTGTATAATAGAGCTAGATTTTATGACAAATAATACTGCTGGTTTTGTATAATAGAGCTAGCTATTATGACAAATAATACTGCTGGTTTTGTATAATAGAGCTAGATTTTATGACAAATAATACTGCTGGTTTTGTATAATAGAGCTATATTTTATGACAAATAATTCTGCTTTTTTAATAATAGAGCTAAATTTTATGCCAAATAATTTTGCTGGTTTTTTATAATAGTGCTAGATTTTATGCCAAATAATTTCGCTGGTTTTGTATAATGGTGCTAGATTTTATGCCAATGTATCATGTGATTCTGAACTATTGTGATAAATGTACGACAAGACTCATTCTGTATCAAATCATGGCGGGTGATAGTTTTATTCTTATTCTGTATCAAATCATGACGGGTGATAGTTTTATTCACATTCTGTATCAAATCATGGCGGGTGATAGTTTTATTCACATTCTGTATCAAATCATGGCGGGTGATAGTTTTATTCACATTCTGTATCAAATCATGACAGGTGATAGTTTTATTCACATTCTGTATCAAATCATGGCGGGTGATAGTTTTATTCACATTCTGTATCAAATCATGACGGGCGATAGTTTTATTCACATTCTGTATCAAATCATGGCGGGTGATAGTTTTATTCACATTCTGAACCTTTCATCATGGCGGGTGATAGTTTTATTCACATTCTGAACCTTTCATCATGGCGGGCGATAGTTTTATTCACATTCTGAACCTTTCATCATGGCGGGTGATAATTTTATTCACATTCTGAACCTTTCATCATGGCGGGTGATAGTTTTATTCACATTCTGAACCTTTCGACACTTAACAAAAAACGATATATTGACAGTTTAAGATTTCATAAACTCATCACTCATTGGCTGTTGTACTTTGACCATTGATGCGACTCGATACTGTCGGATTTGAATTTTTAGTGCTTTAGCTTATAGTATAGTGCATCAAGGTCACATGTCTGAGTTTAAATTGTGTTGATGTAAAATTTTTAGTGCTTTATTTTAGCATCTTAGTGAATGTTTTAGTGCTTCAAGTCTTCAGATAACACCTCAAGTGTAAATTGTTTCTTCTCTGACATTTTTAGCTCACCTGGCCATTTGATCTTTTGTCATCACTTGGTGTCTGTCGTCTGTTAGCTTTTCACATTTGAATCTTCTCACCTGAAACTGCTGGGCTAAATGAACCAAAATTTGGTAGGAAGGTTCTCTATAAAGAATGTTAATTTTGTCTCGATTTGTTAACAAATATGCCCTCCATAGGCAATTCTTTTTTCTGGTTGATCAATTTCTTAAAATCTCCTCTGAAACCACTTAGCCAAATAGAGCAAAATTTTTCCGGAAGCATCTAATCTATGGAATGTCATCTAAAAGATTGCGTCATTTCATCCCGATTGGACAAAAATCATGGTCGCCATGGGCAATTCTTGTTTATGATTGGCTGAAATTTAAAAAATCTTTCAGAAGGCACAAAGAATTGTTACTTTGTAGGAATGATGTATGGCAGGTCCTGTACAAAATTTCCATATTCCATGCTGATTGAACAACTAATATGGCCACCATATGTAGTTCTTGTTTGCGATTGACCAATTTAAAAAAAAATCTTCTCTAAAACCATTTGGCCAAATTTATTGGAAATTTGGTTGGAAGCACCTATGCCTATGGAAGGTTCTGTATAAAATTTCCTCATTTGTCCAGATTGGAAAACTGACATGGCCACCATGTGAAATTCTTGTTTCTGATTGGCTGGAATTTTTTTTAATTGTTACTTTGTATGATTGGTGTATGGAAGGTTCTCAGTTAATTCTGTTTTTTATTTTGATATTCTTGCCCGAAACTGTTGAGACATTGACAGAGTTAAATGAGAGTGTTCAGGGATAGATAACTCTGGGCAAGAGATGGATCATACTGGTGTAGATATACATAGCAAGGAACCAGTCTGATGATCATGTATTGCTTCAATTGTACTTGTATTTTGCTTTAGTATTGTAATACAATGTATAGTTTATTAATGTTTTATCTAATTGTTTGATACGCAGATCGAAAAGGGTGAACTCAAAATGTTTGTAAACCTTTCTTAATATACTTGCACATACTCATTCTAATGCAAGTGTGTTGGCAGGGACAAAAATCAATTGTACTTGTATTTTATTTTAATATAAAAATACAATGTATAGTTTATCAATCTTTTATTTAATTGTTTGATACAAAAAGAGGAAAAGGTGAACTCAAAATATTTGTAAACCTTTCTTAATATGTTTGTGCATACTCATACTTGCGACTGTGTCACAGACAAAAATAGAGTATTTATATCATAATCATGCGTAGGTCAAAACTTGGTGAGACAAAAGATGGTAGCCTTTCGAGAAGATACGGTTCCATTACGGATTTTGTAAAAGTTCTTGTTTTTTTATTATGACTGCGTTATTTTATCTTGTTTTAATGGTGGGCTGTCATGATCATATGGTAGTTTGATTTACAACTGCCTATGCAATCAATGCCTATCACCACTAATATTGTGAGTTTGAATCCCGCTCAGGCGAGGTGTACTCAATACAATATTATGTGATAAAATTTGTGAGTTGCCTGCGACAGGTCGGTGGTTTTCTCTGGGTACTCCGGTTTCCTCCACCAATAAAACTGACCGCCACAATATAACTGAAATATTGTTGAAAGTGGCATTAAACACCATAACCCGATACAGAAAAATAAAAACTTGGTGAGACAAAAAATGGTTACCTTTCAAGAAGATATGGTTCATTACCAATTTTGAAACAGTTTCTGTTTTATGATTATGACTGTGCCTTGTTTTATCATGTTTTAGTTTTGTGTATAAATACTTGTTTGTTTGTTATATGTACATGTATTTTGTCTTGTCTCACAAATATCCTCTGACATCTAATACATTGTATGTACTACTCTCTTAGGACTTCTCTATACTACAAGGTCATCACATCTTAGGTCTTCTCTATACTACAAGGGCATCACATCTTAGGACTTCTCTATACTACAAGGTCATCACATCTCAGGACTTCTCTATACTACAAGGTCATCACATCTTAGGACTTCTCTATACTACAAGGTCATCACATCTTAGAACTTCTCTATACTATAAGGTCATCACATCTTAGGACTTCTCTATACTACAAGGTCATCACATCTTAGGACTTCTCTATACTACAAGGTCGTCACATCTTAGGACTTCTCTATACTACAAGGTCATGACATCTTAGGTCTTCTCTATACTACAAGGTCACCACATCTTAGGACTTCTTCTCTATACTATAAGGTCATCACATCTTAGGACTTCTCTATACTACAAGGTCATCACATCTTAGGACTTCTCTATACTACAAGGTCATCACATCTTAGGACTTCTCTATACTACAAGGTCATCACATCTTAGGACTTCTCTATACTACAAGGTCATCACATCTTAGGACTTCTCTATGCAAAATTATTTTAGTTTAACATTGGCAGTTTTTCCCCCAATTTTTCAAATTAATTATCTTGTTTGCACCTCTTTTATCCAGAAATCCACAATCTTTCAGAACCACCAACATTAAACGTCATATATCAGGTATCGTCTCGGAGGTCAAGTAACCTATGCAGGTATCCTTTTATTCTCGTTCGGAACCAATAATATCAAAAATCATTCATTTAGTAACTTCAACATGTGACCTTTCATTTTCATTCAGAACTACCTGCATCAAACATATTTTTATCGTTGTATATCAGGCGACCGTTTCACTAAAGGTCGTAAGTCGTAAATGTAGACGTAAGTGTACTCGTAAGTCGTAAATCGTAAACCTATTTTTGAAGAGAAGAATTGCTATCTGTATTTTTTTAATATGAACATTGATCAAATGCAGCGAGCAATACATATTAGATGCACGCAACACTTTTTATATTTCGAGAGCCATAAAAAATCATTAAAACAGCTATGTACACATTATTGTTTGTTTCAGTGTACTTTCTATCAGTTCTGCATTTACAATATCAACATATTTTATTAATGAGGGTACTTAGAAGAAATTTCAAAAAATGAACGATATCGGGTACATGTACAAACAATGGCTGAAAAATAAAGTTAAGCACAAACAGAGGGCACATTACATTTGCGTGGATTTGGGGATTAACAGGTATTATATTTGCACGGAGAAAGGGCATTACAATTGCCCGTACAATACACCTTCAGGAGAGTTTTTTTTTTTTACATTTGCACGGATTGCCTGTTATTTAGAATATATTTAATTTATTCATAGCATTTTCTGCATTTTGCAGCACAACTGACGATGCAATCTGGATTATTCACCACTTTCATCTGCCTTTAAAATGAAAACAAAAAATATAAGAATAACACAAATAATTTAAAAAAACATTAATTTGTAACATACATGTATAAAAAAAAATTAATAATTTTGAAGGCAACAGATATTTTAGCAGTCCAAATGTTAAAATTCATAGGTAGTTTTTATTGATTATATAAAGCGTTAAACACTCACTATGAATATAAATTAACAGTACATGTACACGATAAGGTTTAATATTGCAAGATGTGTATTTTTGTTGTTTTATGTGTTGATGAAACATATTATTTTATATGTGTGAATACAGTGATGCAATAAAACTACCCAAATCCTACACCCCCACCTCCCACTTGGTGGGCAGGGGTTACAGATTAAGTCATTTCTTGCTGGCAAAAGAGGTAAATATAGAGGTAAAAACGAAGTGGCAGCAACAGTACTTGTAAAAACCATAAAATATTATGAAAATACGAAATATACTTTAAAGAAAGGTATAAAAAAAAAATCCACACAATTGTCATGTGTTTAAGTTCTTCACGTAAATATAAGATTTTTTTTCCACGCAATTGAAATGCACCGCAAACGGAATATCGGTGCAGAATGTGAATGTATTGCCAAATCAATGGTCACATTTTTGAAATTTACCCTTGCATATAGCATGAAATTTATTCAAATATATTCCATAAAATAAATTTCTACTCAAATTTCAGTAAAATTTTACACTTAGCAATTTGTTTTTAATAACTTTGGTTTATTCATTTCAAAAATCACTTTAGAGTTTTAGAATTAGTTAAATATTTAAAAATTTTTTAAATGTGATTATGTATTAATGTAATCAGCTTCCGAGCTGTTGGGTATTATTTATGCAATGTATGATACAATATATCTTTTTACCTCCATTATAGGAGATGTTACTTGTCGCAAGTCATAACTCTAACTCTTTAAGTTTAGGGCTAATTTAGTGAAACGCATGTATACGTGCACGTAAGGAAATCTTAAGGGTGATTTTAGACTTACAATTTACGATCACTTTAGTGAAACGGTCGCCAGTTAACCAACCACAGCAAGCTTAAGATAACCTTTCCTTCTCATTTGGAACCTTTTATAAATCGCTATCTGGTATACTCGTTGCTGATTGGTTGTACGTGTGTACTGTGACTAGATACAGGATTTTGTTATGTAAAAGATTTCCAACAGCCATAGATTTGTTCTCCTTTGTTTATTTTTATTTTTTAACAAGTGTTTTATTCTGTCTGGTTATTTGTGCTGTCTGTATTGTATTTCTTTTATAATGGTGTATACAAGAAAATATAAACTTAATAAATTATTTTTTCTGTTTTACCATGTATAGATACCTTAGCGATTGTTCATCCTAAAATAAAATAATTTATGCATTAAAAACCTTGTATTTATTTTGATTTTTATTTAGAATATGTACAATGTATGACCTGTTCAAAAATGTAATATATTCCTTATATTTTAATTTTTACAACAAAATGTAATGATTCCTGCATTTTAATGGTGATTATTTCACTATTTGAATTTGTTGTTGGCAAATGAATATATTGGCAATGTTGCAATACCAACCCAGGTTATCAAGACTTAGTATAACCAGGCGGATCAGCCAATCAGATTGCAGTATTCACATCAAATTAAATTATTTTGATTTATTTAGAATTTTTCACATGTATTGTATTTCTTTTATAATGGTGTATACAAGAAAATATAAACTTAATAAATTATTTTTTCTGTTTTACCATGTATAGATCTTAGCGATTGTTCATCCTAAAATAAAATAATTTATGCATTAAAAACCTTGTATTTATTTTTATTTTTATTTAGAATATGTACAAAGTATGACCTGTTCAAAAATGTAATATATTCCTTATATTTTAATTTTTACAACAAAATGTAATGATTCCTGTATTTTAATGGTGATTATTTTGCTATTTGAATTTGTTGTTGGCAAATGAATATATTGGCAATGTTGCAATACCAACCCAGGTTATCAAGACTTAGTATAACCAGGCGGATCAGCCAATCAGATTGCAGTATTCACATCAAATTAAATTATTTTGATTTATTTAGAATTTTTCACAAATGTGAGGAATCACGGTTACCTAGACCTCATTGTATATATTTGTGAGTAAATATCCTAGTGTGTGGTGTGATTTATTTGCATACAAGGAGGAAGAGACATTGCTACTGAACACACTTGTCTGGGAGACAATACTTTAAGAGGAGGTTGGTAATATTGTATCTAGGGTTATGGTCTTTAGTGCCATTTTCAACAATATTTCAGTCATATTGTGGCAGTCAGTTTTATTGGTGGAGGAAACCAGAGTACACGGAGAAAATATTGTGGCAGTTAGATTTATTGGTGGAGGAAACGAGAGTACCCAGAGAAAATATTGTGGCAGTTAGTTTTATTGGTGGAGGAAACCAGAGAAAATATTGTGGCAGTTAGTTTTATTGGTGGAGGAAACAGGAGTACACGGAGAAAACCACCGACATGCTGCAAGTCACTGCCAAACTTTATTCCGTAATGTTGTATCAAGAACACCTCACCTGGATAGATTTTGGTGCTAAAATCAAGTAGAAAACTTAAATTCTCGATTGTGAGAATGGTTTAACTTGATGGTGTGAACTCAAAAACATGTTCTTAAAA
Source organism: Bathymodiolus septemdierum (assembly GCA_963383655.1). Lineage (NCBI taxonomy): Eukaryota > Metazoa > Mollusca > Bivalvia > Mytilida > Modiolidae > Bathymodiolus > Bathymodiolus septemdierum. The sequence continues at coordinate 47,869,415 of OY726527.1, forward strand.
GGCCATACCTCTCGTATTTTATACTGGAACTCTCTAGTTTTGTGTACTTCTTTAAAACTGAAGACACAACAGATAAGAGACAAGTTCAACACAAGTTCTATTAAGACAGGATATCAAAGGATACTACAAACTTGATCACATAATGTTGTATGGAGTACACCTCGGCTGAGTGGGTTTCAAATTCATGTTAGTGGTGATAGGCACTGATTGCACATGTAGTTGTAAATCCAACTACCACACGACCACGATGGTCCCTGAAATGCAACAGGAAAATATACACAACACCTTAGAGAGAACAGTAAACAATTTCAATTTAGATAAACAAAACATCATCGTGATACAAAAATAAAGAAATGAAAATTGGACAAAACCAATTCTTATTACCACTAGAGACTGCACGAGCCTGTATCTAAAAAAAAATGGGCATTGATAGAGGAAATCTGTCGACATACGGAATACTACTGAAAGCACTCAACACAATCCACTCAACAAAAAAACCTTCAAAATTGGATGAAAAATTAAAATTATATACCTTTCAAATATGCGAAATTTCAGAATTTGGGCCCATTTTCGAAATAAAATATCAAATTTTTTTTTATGACCCATTAAGATGAACACTTCACAAAAATTGAATTTAAATTTGATTAAATAAAAATTGTCAAATTTTGGAATTTGGCACTTTTCAGTCTTTTTCGGTCAAGTTTATCTCAAAAACCTAAAAGATAGAGGAAATCCGTCCACATACTACTGCAAACCCTTGACACAATCCAATCAACAAAAAAGATAAAAATTAGATGAAAAATACAAATTCTATTTATACCTTTCAAATATACGAAATTGTAGAATTTAGGCTCCTTTAAGACTTCTTTTCGAAATAAAAAAGGAACAACAAAAATTGATGGACCATCAATAACTCAAAAAGATGAACAGGTTGCAAAAAAATGCATTAAAATTGGATGAAAATTTGAGAAGGTCAATTATTTTAATTTCCCCCTATTATGTCAAAAACAGTAATAGTTACATAATAACGTTATATATGTTACTGGAGGGGATTTTCTTGAGGAACCGGATAAAAAAAAACAAATGAACAATAAAAAACTTTTACCATATATATGGACACACCCTTTTGACCTCTTGTTTCTTTTGTGAACTTCTGGTCAATAAAAAAATTGTATGGGGACTATCCAATGAACATTCCTAAAAAGTTTGTTCCAAATGGCCTAGTATAGTGGTTTCAGAGAATAAGATTAAAATGTGAGGGTATAATCCTAGACACTAGATCAATAAAAAATCAATACAGCCAATACACAAGATACTATCTTCTTCCCATATGCATGGAATTTTATTAATACCAGTTAAACAGTAGGATATAAAAACCACTGTGAACTTTAATCCCGCCCATGCGAAGTGTACTCGATACAATATTTTGTGATAGACGTTTGTCAGCGACTTGCGGCAGGTCAGTGCTCTGGTTTCCTCCATAATATAACTCGAATAATGTTGAAAGTGGCGTTAAACACCATAAACCTAACCCTGTGGTATAAGATCAGGTGCTTCGAAAGGCTATATATATATATCATGTTTCATGCATGACGGACGTTGGGTATAATAACAGCACGAACGTGTTTACCCGCGCACAATCTTGAGTAAAATTAGATTTCCGCATTTGCTCTTTTTTTGTTGTTGCTTAGCCGCTTGAATGAGCAAGCGCGGAGATCTAATTTTAATTGGATTGTCGACGCGCGGGAATTGAGGTGAACATCTTAATACATAAACTGAGTACATGAAACTGAAAATTGATGTACAAAATATATACTCAATTGCAATCATACAAAACGAGGTAAATCAGAGTATTTTCAGTTTAAGTAAATTGCAGCATGCTTGTTGGACATGAACATCACAACCATCCCTGTTTAGCACGCTTCAATCAGCACTATGCGAATCCAGGGTTCGACATTTTTGTGCCTTTCCTAAACAAGATAGAATCTATAGATTTCCATCCGTTTCAGTCATGGCCACTTCTGTGTTTAGAAGTTGGAGGTTTTGCGAGTAAAATTGTTTTTGACATTTACTTCACTGAATTTGGTACTGCTTTGACAACTATTTTACCTATTTTGTTCCAGTATTGTTATAAATACTGTTATAGTGACAGCCGGAACCTTTGAACCATAATGAAAGCGGGAGGTTTGGCGCTTTAAAATCTGATTCAACCCACCATTTCTTTAGAAATGCCTGTACCAAGTCAGGGTCATTACGGTTTTCACAGTTTTCCGGTTGTTGACTGATTTTGTCTGTTTATATACTTATGAGTTTTGACTTTCCCTTTGTAAGATTGTTCGGAGTTCGGTAATTTTGCTATTATCCTTATTTATTGTTGGTTATATAGTTAACCATTACTGTAAAAAAAATTGCGAGGCCTTCGTCTCAACAAAAAGTAACTTTAAAATACATTCACTTTGAATACATGATGTTAAACAGAAGTTAAGAGTACCACACACCTGTGGACTGGGGCCGGATGTAGAACAGAAGTTAAGAGTACCACATACCTGTGGACTGGGGCCGGATGTAGAACAGAAGTTAAAGAGTACCACACACCTGTGAACAGAAGTTAAGAGTACCACATACCTGTGAACAGAAGTTAAGAGTACCACACACCTGTGAACAGAAGTTAAGAGTACAACATACCTGTGAACAGAAGTTAAGAGTACAACATACCTGTGAACAGAAGTTAAGAGTACCACACACCTGTGAACAGAAGTTAAGAGTACCACACACCTGTGAACAGAAGTTAAGAGTACCACACACCTGTGAACAGAAGTTAAGAGTACCACACACCTGTGAACAGAAGTTAAGAGTACCACACACCTGTGGACTGGGGCCGGATGTAGAACAGAAGTTAAGAGTACCACATACATGTGGACTGGGGCCGGATGTAGAACAGAAGTTAAAGAGTACCACACACCTGTGGACTGGGGCCGGATGTAGAACAGAAGTTAAGAGTACCACATACCTGTGGACTGGGGCCGGATGTAGAACAGAAGTTAAAGAGTACCACACACCTGTGAACAGAAGTTAAGAGTACTCCATACCTGTGAACAGAAGTTAAGAGTACCACATACCTGTGAACAGAAGTTAAGAGTACCACACACCTGTGAACAGAAGTTAAGAGTACCACACACCTGTGAACAGAAGTTAAGAGTACCACACACCTGTGGACTGGGGCCGGATGTAGAACAGAAGTTAAGAGTACCACATACATGTGGACTGGGGCCGGATGTAGAACAGAAGTTAAGAGTACCACATACCTGTGGACTGGGGCCGGATGTAGAACAGAAGTTAAGAGTACCACATACCTGTGAACAGAAGTTAAGAGTACCACACACCTGTGAACAGAAGTTAAGAGTACCACACACCTGTGAACAGAAGTTAAGAGTACCACACACCTGTGGACTGGGGCCGGATGTAGAACAGAAGTTAAGAGTACCACATACATGTGGACTGGGGCCGGATGTAGAACAGAAGTTAAAGAGTACCACACACCTGTGGACTGGGGCCGGATGTAGAACAGAAGTTAAGAGTACCACATACCTGTGGACTGGGGCCGGATGTAGAACAGAAGTTAAAGAGTACCACACACCTGTGAACAGAAGTTAAGAGTACCACATACCTGTGAACAGAAGTTAAGAGTACCACACACCTGTGAACAGAAGTTAAGAGTACCACACACCTGTGGACTGGGGCCGGATGTAGAACAGAAGTTAAGAGTACAACATACCTGTGAACAGAAGTTAAGAGTACCACACACCTGTGAACAGAAGTTAAGAGTACCACACACCTGTGAACAGAAGTTAAGAGTACCACACACCTGTGAACAGAAGTTAAGAATACCACACACCTGTGAACAGAAGTTAAGAGTACCACACACCTGTGAACAGAAGTTAAGAGTACCACACACCTGTGGACTGGGGCCGGATGTAGAACAGAAGTTAAGAGTACCACATACATGTGGACTGGGGCCGGATGTAGAACAGAAGTTAAAGAGTACCACACACCTGTGGACTGGGGCCGGATGTAGAACAGAAGTTAAGAGTACCACATACCTGTGGACTGGGGCCGGATGTAGAACAGAAGTTAAGAGTACCACACACCTGTGGACTGGGGCCGGATGTAGAACAGAAGCTAAGAGTACCACATACCTGTGGACTGGGGCCGGATGTAGAACAGAAGTTAAGAGTACCACACACCTGTGGACTGGGGCCGGATGTAGAACAGAAGTTAAGAGTACCACACACCTGTGGACTGGGGCCGGATGTAGAACAGAAGTTAAGAGTACCACACACCTGTGGACTGGGGCCGGATGTAGAACAGAAGCTAAGAGTACCACACACCTGTGGACTGGGGCCGGATGTAGAACAGAAGCTAAGAGTACCACATACCTGTGGACTGGGGCCGGATGTAGAACAGAAGTTAAGAGTACCACACACCTGTGGACTGGGGCCGGATGTAGAACAGAAGTTAAGAGTACCACACACCTGTGGACTGGGGCCGGATGTATAACAGAAGTTAAGAATACCACATACCTGTGGACTGGGGCCGGACGTAGAACAGAAGTTAAGAGTACTACATACCTTTGGACTGGGGCCGGATGTATAACAGAAGTTAAGAATACCACATACCTGTGGACTGGGGCCGGATGTATAACAGAAGTTAAGAATACCACATACCGGTGGACTGGGGTCGGATGTAGAAGAGAAGTTAAGAGTACCACATACCGGTGGACTGGGGCCGGATGTAGAACAGAAGTTAAGAGTACCACATACCTGTGGACTGGGGTCGGATGTAGAAGAGAAGCTAGGAGTACCACATACCTGTGGACTGGGGCCGGATGTAGAAGAGAAGCTAAGAGTACCACATACCGGTGGACTGGGGCCGGATGTAGAAGAGAAGTTAAGAGTACCACATACCGGTGGACTGGGGCCGGATGTAGAACAGAAGTTAAGAGTACCACATACCGGTGGACTGGGGCCGGATGTAGAACAGAAGTTAAAGAGTACCACATACCTGTGAACAGAAGTTAAGAGTACCACATACCTGTGAACAGAAGTTAAGAGTACCACACACCTGTGAACAGAAGTTAAGAGTACCACATACCTGTGAACAGAAGTTAAGAGTACCACATACCTGTGAACAGAAGTTAAGAGTACCACACACCTGTGAACAGAAGTTAAGAGGACAACATACCTGTGAACAGAAGTTAAGAGTACAACATACCTGTGAACAGAAGTTAAGAGTACAACATACCTGTGAACAGAAGTTAAGAGTACAACATACCTGTGAACAGAAGTTAAAGAGTACCACATACCTGTGAACAGAAGTTAAGAGTACCACATACCTGTGAACAGAAGTTAAGAGTACCACACACCTGTGAACAGAAGTTAAGAGGACAACATACCTGTGAACAGAAGTTAAGAGTACAACATACCTGTGAACAGAAGTTAAGAGTACAACATACCTGTGAACAGAAGTTAAGAGTACAACATACCTGTGAACAGAAGTTAAAGAGTACCACATACCTGTGAACAGAAGTTAAGAGTACCACATACCTGTGAACAGAAGTTAAGAGTACCACACACCTGTGAACAGAAGTTAAGAGTACCACACACCTGTGAACAGAAGTTAAGAGTACCACACACCTGTGAACAGAAGTTAAGAGTACAACATACCTGTGAACAGAAGTTAAGAGTACAACATACCTGTGAACAGAAGTTAAGAGTACCACACACCTGTGGACTGGGGCCGGATGTAGAACAGAAGTTAAGAGTACCACATACCTGTGGACTGGGGCCGGATGTAGAACAGAAGTCAAAGAGTACCACACACCTGTGAACAGAAGTTAAGAGTACCACACACCTGTGGACTGGGGCCGGATGTAGAACAGAAGTTAAGAGTACCACATACATGTGGACTGGGGCCGGATGTAGAACAGAAGTTAAAGAGTACCACACACCTGTGGACTGGGGCCGGATGTAGAACAGAAGTTAAGAGTACCACATACCTGTGGACTGGGGTCGGATGTAGAACAGAAGTTAAGAGTACCACACACCTGTGGACTGGGGCCGGATGTAGAACAGAAGTTAAGAGTACCACACACCTGTGAACAGAAGTTAAGAGTACCACACACCTGTGAACAGAAGTTAAGAGTACCACATACCTGTGAACAGAAGTTAAGAGTACCACACACCTGTGAACAGAAGTTAAGAGTACCACACACCTGTGGACTGGGGCCGGATGTAGAACAGAAGTTAAGAGTACCACATACATGTGGACTGGGGCCGGATGTAGAACAGAAGTTAAAGAGTACCACACACCTGTGGACTGGGGCCGGATGTAGAACAGAAGTTAAGAGTACCACACACCTGTGGACTGGGGCCGGACGTAGAACAGAAGTTAAGAGTACTACATACCTGTGGACTGGGGCCGGATGTAGAACAGAAGATAAGAGTACCACATACCTGTGGACTGGTGTCGGATGTAGAAGAGAAGCTAAGAGTACCACATACCTGTGGACTGGGGTCGGATGTAGAACAGAAGTTAAGAGTACCACATACCGGTGGACTGGGGCCGGATGTATAACAGAAGTTAAGAGTACCACATACCGGTGGACTGGGGCCGGATGTAGAACAGAAGTTAAGAGTACCACACACCTGTGGATTGGGGCCGGATGTAGAAGAGAAGTTAAGAGTACCACATACCGGTGGACTGAGGCCGGATGTAGAACAGAAGTTAAGAGTACCACATACCGGTGGACTGGGGCCGGATGTAGAACAGAAGTTAAGAGTACCACATACCGGTGGACTGGGGCCGGATGTAGAACAGAAGATAAGAGTACCACATACCTGTGGACTGGGGTCGGATGTAGAAGAGAAGTTAAGAGTACCACATACCTGTGGACTGGGGTCGGATGTAGAAGAGAAGTTAAGAGTACCACATACCGGTGGACTGGGGCCGGATGTAGAAGAGAAATTAAGAGTACCACATACCGGTGGACTGAGGCCGGATGTAGAACAGAAGTTAAGAGTACCACATACCGGTGGACTGGGGCCGGATGTAGAACAGAAGTTAAGAGTACCACATACCGGTGGACTGGGGCCGGATGTAGAACAGAAGTTAAAGAGTACCACATACCGGTGGACTGGGGCCGGATGTAGAACAGAAGTTAAGAATACCACATACCTGTGGACTGGGGCCGGATGTAGAACAGAAGTTAAGAGTACCACATACCTGTGAACAGAAGTTAAGAGTACCACATACCTGTGAACAGAAGTTAAGAGTACCACACACCTGTGAACAGAAGTTAAGAGTACCACACACCTGTGAACAGAAGTTAAGAATACCACACACCTGTGAACAGAAGTTAAGAGTACAACATACCTGTGAACAGAAGTTAAGAGTACCACACACCTGTGGATTGGGGCCGGATGTAGAACAGAAGTTAAGAGTACCACATACCTGTGGACTGGGGCCGGATGTAGAACAGAAGTTAAGAGTACCACATACCGGTGGACTGCGGCCGGATGTAGAACAGAAGTTAAAGAGTACCACACACCTGTGAACAGAAGTTAAGAGTACTCCATACCTGTGAACAGAAGTTAAGAGTACCACATACCTGTGAACAGAAGTTAAGAGTACAACATACCTGTGAACAGAAGTTAAGAGTACCACATACCTGTGAACAGAAGTTAAGAGTACCACACACCTGTGAACAGAAGTTAAGAGTACCACACACCTGTGAACAGAAGTTAAGAGTACCACATACCTGTGAACAGAAGTTAAGAGTACCACATACCTGTGAACAGAAGTTAAGAGTACCACACACCTGTGAACAGAAGCTAAGAGTACCACACACCTGTGAACAGAAGTTAAGAGTACCACACACCTGTGAACAGAAGTTAAGAGTACCACATACCTGTGAACAGAAGTTAAGAGTACAACATACCTGTGAACAGAAGTTAAGAGTACCACACACCTGTGAACAGAAGTTAAGAGTACCACATACCTGTGAACAGAAGCTAAGAGTACCACATACCTGTGAGCAGAAGTTAAGAGTACCACACACCTGTGAACAGAAGTTAAGAGTACCACACACCTGTGAACAGAAGTTAAGAGTACCACATACCTGTGAACAGAAGTTAAGAGTACCACACACCTGTGAACAGAAGTTAAGAGTACCACATACCTGTGAACAGAAGCTAAGAGTACCACATACCTGTGAACAGAAGTTAAGAGTACCACACACCTGTGAACAGAAGTTAAGAGTACAACATACCTGTGAACAGAAGTTAAGAGTACCACATACCTGTGAACAGAAGTTAAGAGTACAACATACCTGTGAACAGAAGTTAAGAGTACCACACACCTGTGAACAGAAGTTAAGAGTACCACACACCTGTGAACAGAAGTTAAAGAGTACCACACACCTGTGAACAGAAGTTAAGAGTACTACATACCTGTGAACAGAAGCTAAGAGTACCACATACCTGTGAACAGAAGTTAAGAGTACCACATACCTGTGAACAGAAGTTAAGAGTACCACACACCTGTGAACAGAAGTTAAGAGTACCACACATCTGTCAACAGAAGTTAAGAGTACCACACACCTGTGAACAGAAGTTAAGAATACCACACACCTGTGAACAGAAGTTAAGAGTACCACACATCTGTGAACAGAAGTTAAGAGTACCATACACCTGTGGACTGGGGCCGGATGTAGAACAGAAGTTAAGAGTACCACATACCTGTGGACTGGGGCCGGATGTAGAACAGAAGTTAAAGAGTACCACACACCTGTGAACAGAAGTTAAGAGTACCACATACCTGTGAACAGAAGTTAAGAGTACCACACACCTATGAACAGAAGTTAAGAGTACCACACACCTGTGAACAGAAGTTAAGAGTACCACACACCTGTGAACAGAAGTTAAGAATACCACACACCTGTGAACAGAAGTTAAGAGTACCACACATCTGTGAACAGAAGTTAAGAGTACCATACACCTGTGGACTGGGGCCGGATGTAGAACAGAAGTTAAGAGTACCACATACCTGTGGACTGGGGCCGGATGTAGAACAGAAGTTAAAGAGTACCACACACCTGTGAACAGAAGTTAAGAGTACCACATACCTGTGAACAGAAGTTAAGAGTACCACACACCTGTGAACAGAAGTTAAGAGTACCACACACCTGTGAACAGAAGTTAAGAGTACCACACACCTGTGAACAGAAGTTAAGAGTACCACACACCTGTGAACAGAAGTGAAGAGTACCACACACCTGTGGACTGGGGCCGGATGTAGAACAGAAGTTAAGAGTACCACATACATGTGGACTGGGGCCGGATGTAGAACAGAAGTTAAAGAGTACCACACACCTGTGGACTGGGGCCGGATGTAGAACAGAAGTTAAGAGTACCACATACCTGTGGACTGGGGCCGGATGTAGAACAGAAGTTAAAGAGTACCACACACCTGTGAACAGAAGTTAAGAGTACCACATACCTGTGAACAGAAGTTAAGAGTACCACACACCTGTGAACAGAAGTTAAGAGTACCACACACCTGTGAACAGAAGTTAAGAGTACCACACACCTGTGAACAGAAGTTAAGAGTACCACACACCTGTGAACAGAAGTTAAGAGTACCACACACCTGTGGACTGGGGCCGGATGTAGAACAGAAGTTAAGAGTACCACATACATGTGGACTGGGGCCGGATGTAGAACAGAAGTTAAAGAGTACCACACACCTGTGGACTGGGGCCGGATGTAGAACAGAAGTTAAGAGTACCACATACCTGTGGACTGGGGCCGGATGTAGAACAGAAGTTAAGAGTACCACACACCTGTGGACTGGGGCCGGATGTAGAACAGAAGCTAAGAGTACCACATACCTGTGGACTGGGGCCGGATGTAGAACAGAAGTTAAGAGTACCACACACCTGTGGACTGGGGCCGGATGTAGAACAGAAGTTAAGAGTACCACATACCTGTGAACAGAAGTTAAGAGTACCACACACCTGTGAACAGAAGTTAAGAGTACCACACACCTGTGAACAGAAGTTAAGAGTACCACACACCTGTGAACAGAAGTTAAGAATACCACACACCTGTGAACAGAAGTTAAGAGTACCACACACCTGTGGACTGGGGCCGGATGTAGAACAGAAGTTAAGAGTACCACATACCTGTGGACTGGGGCCAGATGTAGAACAGAAGTTAAGAGTACCACATACCTGTGGACTGGGGCCGGATGTAGAACAGAAGTTAAGAGTACCACACACCTGTGAACAGAAGTTAAGAGTACCACACACCTGTGAACAGAAGTTAAGAGTACCACATACCGGTGGACTGGGGCCGGATGTAGAACAGAAGTTAAGAGTACCACATACCTGTGGACTGGGGCCGGATGTAGAACAGAAGTTAAGAGTACCACACACCTGTGGACTGGGGCCGGATGTATAACAGAAGTTAAGAATACCACATACCTGTGGACTGGGGCCGGATGTAGAACAGAAGCTAAGAGTACCACATACCTGTGGACTGGGGCCGGATGTAGAACAGAAGTTAAGAGTACCACACACCTGTGAACAGAAGTTAAGAGTACAACATACCTGTGAACAGAAGTTAAGAGTACCACATACCTGTGAACAGAAGTTAAGAGTACCACATACCTGTGAACAGAAGTTAAGAGTACCACACACCTGTGAACAGAAGTTAAGAGTACCACACACCTGTGAACAGAAGTTAAGAATACCACACACCTGTGAACAGAAGTTAAGAGTACAACATACCTGTGAACAGAAGTTAAGAGTACCACACACCTGTGGATTGGGGCCGGATGTAGAACAGAAGTTAAGAGTACCACATACCTGTGGACTGGGGCCGGATGTAGAACAGAAGTTAAGAGTACCACATACCGGTGGACTGGGGCCGGATGTAGAACAGAAGTTAAAGAGTACCACACACCTGTGAACAGAAGTTAAGAGTACTCCATACCTGTGAACAGAAGTTAAGAGTACCACATACCTGTGAACAGAAGTTAAGAGTACAACATACCTGTGAACAGAAGTTAAGAGTACCACATACCTGTGGACTGGGGCCGGATGTAGAACAGAAAATAAGAGTACCACATACCGGTGGACTGGGGCCGGGTGTAGAACAGAAGTTAAAGAGTACCACATACCTGTGAACAGAAGTTAAGAGTACTCCATACCTGTGAACAGAAGTTAAGAGTACCACACACCTGTGAACAGAAGTTAAGAGTACAACATACCTGTGAACAGAAGTTAAGAGTACCACACACCTGTGAACAGAAGTTAAGAGTACAACATACCTGTGAACAGAAGTTAAGAGTACCACACACCTGTGAACAGAAGTTAAGAGTACCACACACCTGTGAACAGAAGTTATGAGTACCACATACCTGTGAACAGAAGTTAAGAGTACAACATACCTGTGAACAGAAGTTAAGAGTACCACACACCTGTGAACAGAAGTTAAGAGTACAACATACCTGTGAACAGAAGTTAAGAGTACCACACACCTGTGAACAGAAGTTAAGAGTACCACACACCTGTGAACAGAAGTTAAGAGTACCACACACCTGTGAACAGAAGTTAAGAGTACCACACACCTGTGAACAGAAGTTAAGAGTACCACATACCTGTGAACAGAAGTTAAGAGTACCACATACCTGTGAACAGAAGTTAAGAGTACCACACACCTGTGAACAGAAGTTAAGAGTACCACACACCTGTGAACAGAAGTTAAGAGTACCACACACCTGTGAACAGAAGTTAAGAGTACCACATACCTGTGAACAGAAGTTAAGAGTACAACATACCTGTGAACAGAAGTTAAGAGTACCACACACCTGTGAACAGAAGTTAAGAGTACCACATACCTGTGAACAGAAGCTAAGAGTACCACATACCTGTGAGCAGAAGTTAAGAGTACCACACACCTGTGAACAGAAGTTAAGAGTACCACACACCTGTGAACAGAAGTTAAGAGTACCACATACCTGTGAACAGAAGTTAAGAGTACCACACACCTGTGAACAGAAGTTAAGAGTACCACATACCTGTGAACAGAAGCTAAGAGTACCACATACCTGTGAACAGAAGTTAAGAGTACCACACACCTGTGAACAGAAGTTAAGAGTACAACATACCTGTGAACAGAAGTTAAGAGTACCACATACCTGTGAACAGAAGTTAAGAGTACCACATACCTGTGAACAGAAGTTAAGAGTACCACACACCTGTGAACAGAAGTTAAGAGTACCACACACCTGTGAACAGAAGTTAAAGAGTACCACACACCTGTGAACAGAAGTTAAGAGTACCACATACCTGTGAACAGAAGCTAAGAGTACCACATACCTGTGAACAGAAGTTAAGAGTACCACATACCTGTGAACAGAAGTTAAGAGTACCACACACCTGTGAACAGAAGTTAAGAGTACCACACATCTGTGAACAGAAGTTAAGAGTACCACACACCTGTGAACAGAAGTTAAGAATACCACACACCTGTGAACAGAAGTTAAGAGTACCACACATCTGTGAACAGAAGTTAAGAGTACCATACACCTGTGGACTGGGGCCGGATGTAGAACAGAAGTTAAGAGTACCACATACCTGTGGACTGGGGCCGGATGTAGAACAGAAGTTAAAGAGTACCACACACCTGTGAACAGAAGTTAAGAGTACCACATACCTGTGAACAGAAGTTAAGAGTACCACACACCTGTGAACAGAAGTTATGAGTACCACATACCTGTGAACAGAAGTTAAGAGTACCACACACCTGTGAACAGAAGTTAAGAGTACCACACACCTGTGAACAGAAGTTAAGAGTACCACACACCTGTGAACAGAAGTTAAGAGTACCACACACCTGTGAACAGAAGTTAAGAATACCACACACCTGTGAACAGAAGTTAAGAGTACCACACATCTGTGAACAGAAGTTAAGAGTACCATACACCTGTGGACTGGGGCCGGATGTAGAACAGAAGTTAAGAGTACCACATACCTGTGGACTGGGGCCGGATGTAGAACAGAAGTTAAAGAGTACCACACACCTGTGAACAGAAGTTAAGAGTACCACATACCTGTGAACAGAAGTTAAGAGTACCACACACCTGTGAACAGAAGTTAAGAGTACCACACACCTGTGAACAGAAGTTAAGAGTACCACACACCTGTGAACAGAAGTTAAGAGTACCACACACCTGTGAACAGAAGTGAAGAGTACCACACACCTGTGGACTGGGGCCGGATGTAGAACAGAAGTTAAGAGTACCACATACATGTGGACTGGGGCCGGATGTAGAACAGAAGTTAAAGAGTACCACACACCTGTGGACTGGGGCCGGATGTAGAACAGAAGTTAAGAGTACCACATACCTGTGGACTGGGGCCGGATGTAGAACAGAAGTTAAAGAGTACCACACACCTGTGAACAGAAGTTAAGAGTACCACATACCTGTGAACAGAAGTTAAGAGTACCACACACCTGTGAACAGAAGTTAAGAGTACCACACACCTGTGAACAGAAGTTAAGAGTACCACACACCTGTGAACAGAAGTTAAGAGTACCACACACCTGTGAACAGAAGTTAAGAGTACCACACACCTGTGGACTGGGGCCGGATGTAGAACAGAAGTTAAGAGTACCACATACCTGTGGACTGGGGCCGGATGTAGAACAGAAGTTAAGAGTACCACACACCTGTGGACTGGGGCCGGATGTAGAACAGAAGCTAAGAGTACCACATACCTGTGGACTGGGGCCGGATGTAGAACAGAAGTTAAGAGTACCACACACCTGTGGACTGGGGCCGGATGTAGAACAGAAGTTAAGAGTACCACATACCTGTGAACAGAAGTTAAGAGTACCACACACCTGTGAACAGAAGTTAAGAGTACCACACACCTGTGAACAGAAGTTAAGAGTACCACACACCTGTGAACAGAAGTTAAGAATACCACACACCTGTGAACAGAAGTTAAGAGTACCACACACCTGTGGACTGGGGCCGGATGTAGAACAGAAGTTAAGAGTACCACATACCTGTGGACTGGGGCCAGATGTAGAACAGAAGTTAAGAGTACCACATACCTGTGGACTGGGGCCGGATGTAGAACAGAAGTTAAGAGTACCACACACCTGTGAACAGAAGTTAAGAGTACCACACACCTGTGAACAGAAGTTAAGAGTACCACATACCGGTGGACTGGGGCCGGATGTAGAACAGAAGTTAAGAGTACCACATACCTGTGGACTGGGGCCGGATGTAGAACAGAAGTTAAGAGTACCACACACCTGTGGACTGGGGCCGGATGTATAACAGAAGTTAAGAATACCACATACCTGTGGACTGGGGCCGGATGTAGAACAGAAGCTAAGAGTACCACATACCTGTGGACTGGGGCCGGATGTAGAACAGAAGTTAAGAGTACCACACACCTGTGGACTGGGGCCGGATGTAGAACAGAAGTTAAGAGTACCACACACCTGTGGACTGGGGCCGGATGTAGAACAGAAGTTAAGAGTACCACACACCTGTGGACTGGGGCCGGATGTATAACAGAAGTTAAAAATACCACATACCTGTGGACTGGGGCCGGATGTAGAACAGAAGTTAAGAGTACCACACACCTGTGGACTGGGGCCGGATGTAGAACAGAAGTTAAGAGTACCACACACCTGTGGACTGGGGCCGGATGTAGAACAGAAGTTAAGAGTACCACACACCAGTGGACTGGGGCCGGACGTAGAACAGAAGTTAAGAGTACTACATACCTTTGGACTGGGGCCGGATGTATAACAGAAGTTAAGAATACCACATACCTGTGGACTGGGGCCGGATGTATAACAGAAGTTAAGAATACCACATACCGGTGGACTGGGGTCGGATGTAGAAGAGAAGTTAAGAGTACCACATACCGGTGGACTGGGGCCGGATGTAGAAGAGAAGTTAAGAGTACCACATACCGGTGGACTGGGGCCGGATGTAGAACAGAAGTTAAAGAGTACCACACACCTGTGAACAGAAGTTAAGAGTACCACATACCTGTGAACAGAAGTTAAGAGTACTCCATACCTGTGAACAGAAGTTAAGAGTACAACATACCTGTGAACAGAAGTTAAGAGTACAACATACCTGTGAACAGAAGTTAAGAGTACCACACACCTGTGGACTGGGGCCGGATGTAGAACAGAAGTTAAGAGTACCACATAACTGTGGACTGGGGCCGGATGTAGAACAGAAGCTAAGAGTACCACACACCTGTGGACTGGGGCCGGATGTAGAACAGAAGTTAAGAGTACCACACACCTGTGGACTGGGGCCGGATGTATAACAGAAGTTAAGAATACCACATACCTGTGGACTGGGGCCGGACGTAAAACAGAAGATAAGAGTACTACATACCTGTGGACTGGGATCGGATGTAGAAGAGAAGTTAAGAGTACCACATACCTGTGGACTGGGGCCAGATGTAGAACAGAAGTTAAGAGTACCACATACCTGTGGACTGGGGCCGGATGTATAACAGAAGTTAAGAATACCACATACCTGTGGACTGGGGCCGGATGTATAACAGAAGTTAAGAATACCACATACCTGTGGACTGGGGCCGGATGTAGAACAGAAGTTAAGAGTACCACATACCGGTGGACTGGGGCCGGATGTAGAAGAGAAGTTAAGAGTACCACATACCTGTGGACTGGGGCCAGATGTAGAACAGAAGTTAAGAGTACCACATACCTGTGGACTGGGGTCGGATGTAGAAGAGAAGCTAAGAGTACCACATACCTGTGGACTGGGGCCGGATGTAGAAGAGAAGCTAAGAGTACCACATACCGGTGGACTGGGGGCCGGATGTAGAAGAGAAGTTAAGAGTACCACATACCGGTGGACTGGGGCCGGATGTAGAACAGAAGTTAAGAGTACCACATACCGGTGGACTGGGGCCGGATGTAGAACAGAAGTTAAAGAGTACCACATACCTGTGAACAGAAGTTAAGAGTACCACATACCTGTGAACCAGAAGTTAAAGAGTACCACACACCTGTGAACAGAAGTTAAGAGTACAACATACCTGTGAACAGAAGTTAAGAGTACAACATACCTGTGAACAGAAGTTAAGAGTACAACATACCTGTGAACAGAAGTTAAGAGTACAACATACCTGTGAACAGAAGTTAAAGAGTACCACATACCTGTGAACAGAAGTTAAGAGTACCACATACCTGTGAACAGAAGTTAAGAGTACCACACACCTGTGAACAGAAGTTAAAGAGTACCACATACCTGTGAACAGAAGTTAAGAGTACAACATACCTGTGAACAGAAGTTAAGAGTACAACATACCTGTGAACAGAAGTTAAGAGTACAACATACCTGTGAACAGAAGTTAAGAGTACAACATACCTGTGAACAGAAGTTAAGAGTACAACCATACCTGTGAACAGAAGTTAAGAGTACAACATACCTGTGAACAGAAGTTAAAGAGTACCACATACCTGTGAACATTAACACACCTGTGAACAGAAGTTAAGAGTACAACATACCTGTGAACAGAAGTTAAGAGTACAACATACCTGTGAACAGAAGTTAAGAGTACAACATACCTGTGAACAGAAGTTAAGAGTACAACATACCTGTGAACCTGTGAACAGAAGTTAAGAGTACAACATACCTGTGAACAGAAGTTAAAGAGTACCACATACCTGTGAACAGAAGTTAAGAGTACCACATATCTGTGAACAGAAGTTAAGAGTACCACACACCTGTGAACAGAAGTTAAAGAGTACCACATACCTGTGAACAGAAGTTAAGAGTACAACATACCTGTGAACAGAAGTTAAGAGTACAACATACCTGTGAACAGAAGTTAAGAGTACCACACACCTGTGAACAGAAGTTAAGAGTACCACACACCTGTGAACAGAAGTTAAGAGTACCACATACCTGTGAACAGAAGTTAAGAGTACCACACACCTGTGAACAGAAGTTAAGAGTACCACATACCTGTGAACAGAAGTTAAGAGTACCACACACCTGTGAACAGAAGTTAAGAGTACCACACACCTGTGAACAGAAGTTAAAGAGTACCACACACCTGTGAACAGAAGTTAAGAGTACCACACACCTGTGAACAGAAGTTAAGAGTACAACATACCTGTGAACAGAAGTTAAGAGTACCACACACCTGTGGACTGGGGCCGGATGTAGAACAGAAGTTAAGAGTACCACATACCTGTGGACTGGGGCCGGATGTAGAACAGAAGTTAAAGAGTACCACACACCTGTGAACAGAAGTTAAGAGTACCACACACCTGTGGACTGGGGCCGGATGTAGAACAGAAGTTAAAGAGTACCACACACCTGTGGACTGGGGCCGGATGTAGAACAGAAGTTAAGAATACCACATACCTGTGGACTGGGGCCGGATGTAGAACAGAAGTTAAGAGTACCACATACCTGTGAACAGAAGTTAAGAGTACCACATACCTGTGAACAGAAGTTAAGAGTACCACACACCTGTGAACAGAAGTTAAGAGTACCACACACCTGTGAACAGAAGTTAAGAGTACCACACACCTGTGAACAGAAGTTAAGAATACCACACACCTGTGAACAGAAGTTAAGAGTACAACATACCTGTGAACAGAAGTTAAGAGTACCACACACCTGTGAACAGAAGTTAAGAGTACCACACACCTGTGGATTGGGGCCGGATGTAGAACAGAAGTTAAGAGTACCACATACCTGTGAACAGAAGTTAAGAGTACAACATACCTGTGAACAGAAGTTAAGAGTACCACACACCTGTGGATTGGGGCCGGATGTAGAACAGAAGTTAAGAGTACCACATACCTGTGGACTGGGGCCGGATGTAGAACAGAAGTTAAGAGTACCACATACCGGTGGACTGGGGCCGGATGTAGAACAGAAGTTAAAGAGTACCACACACCTGTGAACAGAAGTTAAGAGTACTCCATACCTGTGAACAGAAGTTAAGAGTACCACATACCTGTGAACAGAAGTTAAGAGTACTCCATACCTGTGAACAGAAGTTAAGAGTACCACATACCTGTGGACTGGGGCCGGATGTAGAACAGAAGTTAAGAGTACCACATACCGGTGGACTGGGGCCGGATGTAGAACAGAAGTTAAAGAGTACCACACACCTGTGAACAGAAGTTAAGAGTACTCCATACCTGTGAACAGAAGTTAAGAGTACCACATACCTGTGGACTGGGGCCGGATGTAGAACAGAAGTTAAGAGTACCACATACCGGTGGACTGGGGCCGGATGTAGAACAGAAGTTAAAGAGTACCACACACCTGTGAACAGAAGTTAAGAGTACTCCATACCTGTGAACAGAAGTTAAGAGTACAACATACCTGTGAACAGAAGTTAAGAGTACAACATACCTGTGAACAGAAGTTAAGAGTACCACATACCTGTGAACAGAAGTTAAGAGTACCACATACCTGTGAACAGAAGTTAAGAGTACAACATACCTGTGAACAGAAGTTAAGAGTACCACACACCTGTGAACAGAAGTTAAGAGTACCACACACCTGTGAACAGAAGTTAAGAGTACCACATACCTGTGAACAGAAGTTAAGAGTACCACACACCTGTGAACAGAAGTTAAGAGTACAACATACCTGTGAACAGAAGTTAAGAGTACCACACACCTGTGAACAGAAGTTAAGAGTACAACATACCTGTGAACAGAAGTTAAGAGTACCACACACCTGTGAACAGAAGCTAAGAGTACCACACACCTGTGAACAGAAGTTAAGAGTACCACACACCTGTGAACAGAAGTTAAGAGTACCACACACCTGTGAACAGAAGTTAAGAGTACCACATACCTGTGAACAGAAGTTAAGAGTACCACATACCTGTGAACAGAAGTTAAGAGTACCACACACCTGTGAACAGAAGTTAAGAGTACCACACACCTGTGAACAGAAGTTAAGAGTACCACACACCTGTGAACAGAAGTTAAGAGTACCACATACCTGTGAACAGAAGTTAAGAGTACAACATACCTGTGAACAGAAGTTAAGAGTACCACACACCTGTGAACAGAAGTTAAGAGTACCACATACCTGTGAACAGAAGCTAAGAGTACCACATACCTGTGAACAGAAGTTAAGAGTACCACACACCTGTGAACAGAAGTTAAGAGTACCACATACCTGTGAACAGAAGCTAAGAGTACCACATACCTGTGAACAGAAGTTAAGAGTACCACACACCTGTGAACAGAAGTTAAGAGTACAACATACCTGTGAACAGAAGTTAAGAGTACCACATACCTGTGAACAGAAGTTAAGAGTACCACATACCTGTGAACAGAAGTTAAGAGTACCACACACCTGTGAACAGAAGTTAAGAGTACCACACACCTGTGAACAGAAGTTAAAGAGTACCACACACCTGTGAACAGAAGTTAAGAGTACCACATACCTGTGAACAGAAGCTAAGAGTACCACATACCTGTGAACAGAAGTTAAGAGTACCACACACCTGTGAACAGAAGTTAAGAGTACCACACATCTGTGAACAGAAGTTAAGAGTACCACACACCTGTGAACAGAAGTTAAGAATACCACACACCTGTGAACAGAAGTTAAGAGTACCACACACCTGTGAACAGAAGTTAAGAGTACCACACATCTGTGAACAGAAGTTAAGAGTACCACACACCTGTGAACAGAAGTTAAGAATACCACACACCTGTGAACAGAAGTTAAGAGTACCACACACCTGTGAACAGAAGTTAAGAGTACCACACATCTGTGAACAGAAGTTAAGAGTACCACACACCTGTGAACAGAAGTTAAGAGTACCACACATCTGTGAACAGAAGTTAAGAGTACCACACACCTGTGAACAGAAGTTAAGAATACCACACACCTGTGAACAGAAGTTAAGAGTACCACACACCTGTGAACAGAAGTTAAGAGTACCACACATCTGTGAACAGAAGTTAAGAGTACCACACACCTGTGAACAGAAGTTAAGAATACCACACACCTGTGAACAGAAGTTAAGAGTACCACACATCTGTGAACAGAAGTTAAGAGTACCACACATCTGTGAACAGAAGTTAAGAGTACCACACACCTGTGAACAGAAGTTAAGAATACCACACACCTGTGAACAGAAGTTAAGAGTACCACACACCTGTGAACAGAAGTTAAGAGTACCACACATCTGTGAACAGAAGTTAAGAGTACCACACACCTGTGAACAGAAGTTAAGAATACCACACACCTGTGAACAGAAGTTAAGAGTACCACACACCTGTGAACAGAAGTTAAGAGTACCACATACCTGTGAACAGAAGTTAAGAGTACCACACACCTGTGAACAGAAGTTAAGAGTACCACACACCTGTGAACAGAAGTTAAGAGTACAACATACCTGTGAACAGAAGTTAAGAGTACCACACACCTGTGAACAGAAGCTAAGAGTACCACATACCTGTGAACAGAAGTTAAGAGTACCACACACCTGTGAACAGAAGTTAAGAGTACCACATACCTGTGAACAGAAGTTAAAGAGTACCACACACCTGTGAACAGAAGTTAAGAGTACCACACACCTGTGAACAGAAGTTAAGAGTACCACACATCTGTGAACAGAAGTTAAGAGTACCACACATCTGTGGGGGCTGTTTTTAAACTCATTTTAGGGTACGAATTATGTTAATTGTTGAAGACCCTATTGTGGCCGAAATCGCCGTTCCTGTACCTATATTTGTAATGTTGGATATTCTCTCATATTCATGCACGTCCATATCCTGGCGACCGTTAAAGGTCGTAAGTCTTAAACGTAGACGTAAGTGTACTCTTAAGAGTTACGACCGTTTCACTAATAGTTAGGATTTACGACTTACGATAAAAAGTGATCGCAAAGTTAAGAGTGGTGGAAGGTACTCGAAAGTCGTAAATCGTAGACCTATTTTTGAAGAGAAGAATTGCTATCTATATATTTTTTTAATATGAACATTAATCAAATGAAGCAATCAATAAATATTAGATGCACGCAACATTTTTTATATTTCGAGAGCCATAAAAAATCATTAAAACAGCTAAACATTATTGTTTGTTTCAGTGTACTTTCTATCAGTTCTGCATTTACAATATCAACATATTTTATTAACGAGTGTATGTACCTAGATGAAATTTCAAGAAAACAATGATATCGGATGCATGTACAAACAATGGTTCAAAAATAAAGTTAAGCACAAACAGAGGGCACATTACATTTCCATGGATTTGAGGATTAACAGGTATCACTTTTGCACGGAGAAAGAGCATTACCATTACCCGTAAAATATACCTGAGACTTTTTTTGTTTTACATTTGCGCGGTTTACCTGTTATTTAGAATCGTTGCACGACGTTTGAGCGCATTGGTCCTACATTTGAGCGCAAAAAATCCTACGTTTGAGCGCAAAAAAATCCACGATTGAGCGCATTTTACCTTAGCTATTTACTTGAGAAAAAAAATTAAAATTATAAAACTTTTAAGAAATTATTATAAAAATGATCTTTAAAAAATTATTAAAAATGATTTTGATAATGAAACAAATTTATTATAAAAATGAAAAAATTCGAGGTCTTGACAACCCCGCTACAGTCATGCGCACCGAGAAGGGAAAACTTGCGTTAGAACAATACCGTAGGTTAGAGACAGGAGACATTTCTAGAGCAACTTACATGAAGTCAATGGGGTTGAAATTTTCCGCAAGAACCGATTAGTAAGATTTTAGTGCTACTTTTATAGACATTTTTAAACATTCTTAAATCTATTTCATAGAACATTTTAAATAAATCCTATGATGTTTTTATGATGTGTTTTTAGTGCTGTAATCTTTTATGATAAAGTATATATATTTTTATTTCTATTTTTCACATTTTTAGATATTAAATTCCCCAGGTAAACCATAGGTAAAATGCGCTCAAACGTAACACACCTAAAATTGAAAATGCGCTCAAACGTAGTGCGCCCTTTAGAATATATTTGATTTACTCATAACATTTTCTGCATTTTGCAGCACGACTGACAATCCAATTTGGATTATTCGCCTCTTTGGTCAGCCTTTAAAATGAAAACAAAAAATATAAGAATAACATCTATACAAATATATGAAATATAAATTAAAAAAAAATAGTGGAACATACATGCATAAAAAAAAAGGCAACATATATTTTAGCAGTCCTAATGTTAAAATTCATTGGTAGTTGTTATTGATTATATAAAGCGTAAAACACTCACTATGAATATAAATCAACAGTACATGTACATGTTAAGGTTTGATACTGTAAGATGTGTATTTTTGTTGTTTTATGTGTTGATGAAACATATTATTTTATATGCGTGAATACAGTGGTGGGCAGGGATTACAGATTAAGTCAATAAAGAGTTAAAAAAGAAGTTGCTGCATCAGTGTTTATAAAAACCATAAAATATTATGAAAATACGAATTGTACTTTACAGAAAGGTGAAAAAAAAATCCGCACAATTGTCATGTGTTGAAGTTCTTCACGTCAATGTAGGATTTTTTCCGCAAACGGAATATCAGTGCAGAATGTGAATGTATTGCCAAATATATATGGTCACATTTTTGGAAATTTCCCCTTACATATTATACAAATATATCCTGTTAGTGAGGGTTATTTGCGAAAAATACCGGTTGAGAGGAGAGGCAAATATCCCGAGCCGCTTTGGCGGCGAGGGACAATTGACTGTCCTCGAAACTGGTATTTTTCGCAAATAACCCTCACTAACAGGATATATTTGTTTAATTCCGCCGAATATTTAACACGTGACCTACTTTCGCTTTGCTGCCACTTAGGTGTCCATTGTCAACAAAATCTGAGGAGTATCTGTCAGTATGGGGGTGTAGATGGTAGGAAGATATAAAAAACGGGTTTTCCTTGAAGAAAAATCATTTCACTACGCAAATTAGTAAGCGATTTGCGTCCAATCGACATTTTGACAGGGGAAATAGCGATTGAAGTGACAGGGGTAGTAGGAGTGAGTCCGGCCTTGTGGTATTTTAGGTACATAG
This sequence comes from Bathymodiolus septemdierum, assembly GCA_963383655.1. Taxonomy (NCBI): domain Eukaryota; kingdom Metazoa; phylum Mollusca; class Bivalvia; order Mytilida; family Modiolidae; genus Bathymodiolus; species Bathymodiolus septemdierum. The sequence goes on from OY726527.1 coordinate 47,892,591, forward strand.
CGAGCATATTATTGACTACACAAGCGCCTGTGCTTAGGACTAGTTCAGTGAAACGCACGTATACGTGCATGTAAGGAAATCTTAAGAGTGATCTTAGACTTACGACTTACGATTACTTTAGTGAAACGGTCGCCTGTATTACAAATATATACACTTATAAAAAAAAACATTCGAAGAGGAGACGAGTAGAAAAATCACCGTATGTTGCATAGCTCTCGGCCTAAATGTCGAAGAATGGATGGCGCAATGAGTTAGGTACATGTAGTTGGATTACCTAACAACTCGTGCAAGCCTATCACCAATACGGCGTGGGTTGGCACCCAGCTGTGTAAATAATAAAAAGGGTGCACTCGACTCGTAGCCGCAAGTTATAAAGTTTACCAGTTGCTTGCCCAGGGTCGGTGGTTCTCTCCGGCTTCCTCCACCACGTAAACTGGTCGCCGTGATATAGGTGAAATATTGCTGAAGTGGCGTTAAAACACCAAAAAATCAATCAATCTGTTAAATAGAACGGAAAAAATATATATGTAAAGATAAAGTTAAAACAAGGAGGGGGTAACTCCGCCACGAGCGCCTGTGATTTATAGTACCTCTACTAGTGAACTATTAGTCCCGAGGGTGTCATCCGTGCAGTATTCGGTGTTACGGCACTGAAATTTTTAAAGATACTTTTTTATTGAAATTTAGTTATTAATCATGTAATTATTATTATTTTTATATTTTACTATAGTAATATGTAATTGATCAGTAGGGAATGGGTGGGTGCTATGTGGATTCGTAGGAACCCCCTTCCCGTTGAAAACCAAGACAAGATTTGTATTGAATTTAGATCGTGGGTTCGAGCCCCAGTCTGGTCAAACCAAAGGCTATAAAATTGGTATTTGTTGCGGTAAGCACACAGCACTGGGGCGACATGTCTATCCGCGGACTGTTGTTTCAGTGAGCTAGCACTATAAAAATCCAACTCAGCACATTGGTCTAGTACAAAGCGGACTTCATCATAATCTCATTAGAAAATTAACTTGTTCTCGCCATGATATAGCTGAAAAATTGCTGAGTTGGCGTTAAACAACAATCACTCACTCACTCACTATATATGATAATTAAGTCTCCCAAACAACGTTTGGAGACTTATTGTTTTTGCGCCGTTTCTTATTATTATTATTATTATTATTATACTTTACTATAGAAACCAAGCAAGAAATAAGTAAGATATTTTAAATTTTATTCCAATGAACAAGAAATAACTCATTATTCCCGCGGCAAACTGCACGTAGGTCAAATAACTGTGAGGGAATCTGCACGTTGCACAAAATAACTGTTTGAAATTGGCGCGCTTTTGCACGTCGAACCAATAACTAGTTATTTCCCCCATATTAGTTCAGCATAATAATACAGTTATGTCCTTCATGAGAAGTAATTAATATCCATAATTATTAAATCTCGAAAGGGTTATTTTCCCTCGAACGGAACCGAGGGAAAATAACCCTTTCGAGATTTAATAATTATGGATATTAACTTCACATGAATTAAGGCCATAATTGTATATTATTATTATTATTATTATTATACTTTACTATAGAAACCAAGCAAGAAATAATTAAGATGTTTTAAAGTTTTATTCCATGGAACAAGAAATAACTCATTATTCCCGCGGCAAACTGCACGTAGGTCAAATAACTGTGAGGGAATCTGCACGTAGCACAAAATAACTGTTTGAAATTGGCGTGCTTTTGCACGTCGAACCAATAACTAGTTATTTCCCTCATATTAGTTCAGTAAAATAATACAGCTATGCCCTTCTCATGAAGGCCATAATTGTATATTCGGACCTCGGGAAAATAACCTTTTCTCAATTTAATAATTATGGATATTAACTTCTCATGAAGGCCATAATTGTATATTATTCTACTCCTTTTTTTCTTTCCGTGGCACACGAACTTGTCCACGACAGATCTCAGGAACTACTGGACAGAATTTCATGAAACTTGGTGGAGTAATAGATATTTGTTTCTAGTTGCTCCTAAAGTTTTCAGCTTTGTGGTAAAGGGGGTCAAAGTCATACTTTGAGGGGTTCAAAGGGGCTGGGGGTTACTATAGAATCCTATGGGAAAGTTGAAATTTCGTACATTAATGTTGGTAACTTCTAAATGGATAATGATAGAGACATAAAATTTTGAGATGTCTGCCATTTTCAAAATGGCTGCCAAAACACGGTATAAAAAATGGGCGGTAAAAATTCAACATTGTCCGATATCATCAACATTTGATATGTGGGTAGATAATGATGTCCCGAATAGATTCCCGACATTGAAAAATTTCTAGCGGTCGCCATTTTCAAAATGGCCGCCACAATACCGCACAAATTCAACATTGTTCGATTTCAACGACATATCATATGTGGGTAGATTATGATGTCCCGAATTTATTCCCGACATTGAAAAATTTCGTTTCGTTTCGTCTCTGCTTTATCTTGTTTCGTTTCTGTTGTGTCTCGTTTCGTTTCTGCTTGTTTCGTTTCGTTTCGTTTCTTGTTTTACAATCACCCCAGGGACCCGACAAACTTTTCGGAGGTCAACAATAAATTTTAATGACTGGATCGTTGACGGTAAAGTAAAATATCAACAACTCTCTGAATCGGGACAGAAGATTATGTGACATGGAACCATTTAACTCAATAATCCATGAATACAAACCTCGTATAGTCTGTTTGGTGACTCTGAAAATAGGGAAATCAATTCCTAAAACATCAATGGGTTATCAAATTTATGTTTTAATTATATTTATATTAAGGACTGATTAATACATATTATAGGTGAATTTAAAAAAAAAATCATTAAAGAATAAAAAAAGTTTGCCATAGGACTTAATTGTAAAATTCTGTCATTTTGTCATGTAACAAACATGGGAGTAAGTACTACTGAAATGAACAGCAACATGTGGTCAGTATTGACAAACAGCAAGTCAGCTGATTTCATCATTAGCATGTTATATCAGATGTTGACATACTGACCATACCAAATATGGACAATATTCAAATTAGATTCACACCTGTTCAGGTAAAAATCAATAATGATGATACATTATTACATAACTGATTGTGGAGCATTTAAAATACATGCAAACTACCCAATCCCTTTATGTGTATAGAGGTTAATAAAAGAGAACAAAATTACCTGAAAACGTTGTATATTCTGACCAGTACATATCAGTAGTTTCAACCTCGCTGTCATGATTTGATTTTGATTTTTGGTGTTTTAACGCCACTTTCAACAATATTTCAGCTATATCATGGCGACCAGTTTTAGTGGTGGAGAAAGCCGGAGAGAACCACCGACCATGGGCAAGCAACTGGTTTATCACTTGCGGTTGCGAGTCGAGTGCACCCTTTTTTGTAATTTACAAAGCCGGGTGCGAACCCACGCCGTATTGGTGATAGGCTTGTATGAGTTGTTAGATCCAACGACCTAACTCATTGAGCCACCCGGGCCCCCTACTATCATGAAAAAAATGTTTATCTAATTTGCCTATAAGAAATTAACGTTGTATATGAATTGTTTAATCTTTGGAAGAAAACAAGTATCAAACAAGAATATTATTTAATTTATATATTTATATAAATTATACTTTCACGAAATTAACATTTATTTTATTTTGGTTTAGTTTTTAGTTTAATATTATTTTATTGCAAATAAAACAGCAATGGGATTGGACAAAAAGTTATCACAATTTATGGACTGTCCTCTCCCTACAAATAATACACATATAATAATGTCAACAAAAATAGCACATACACAAATATAAATAATATTTAACACAATATAGTGAAACATGGGAAATAAATTGATGTTGATGTAGACCAGATGACCGACCACTGATTAGAATCTTTTTGTTTGTCTAATATATGCTCGAACTTTATTGAAGATATTAGAATTTTCGTTTATACTAATTTCATCGTTTCCAAAGAGTAATGTTTCTATATTTTTGTTGGTTTCTCTTAATTAGTTTCTAAAATGACAATATCTCTCGTTTTGGTATAATGGACATTCCATTAGATAATGAATTGAATCTTATTTTGGTATCATTTTTTAAGTGTTAATTTAAAATTTGTTATAAATCAGCATGAGTGAATAACAAGGGACATGTCCATATAAGGGTCTCATGTGACCAGCAGTTATTAATTGTTTACAAACAAATATCATATGGTCAAATTGTTTATCGATTATTCAAAACATCTTGAATCTTTAACCTAATATGACATTCCCATGTGACTGAAATTAGCATAACAACAGACAGGAAAGAACAGGTAATGCTGTTCATTATAATGGCAGCCTCCTTTACTTACAATCTGATAAAATTAGTATTGGGCCCTATGGAGATTTTTTTATTATTTGAATTATTTCTTTGACAACTTTTTCTCAGATATGTATTACATAATGTGTGCGTAAATTGTTAAAAAGTGCAATAGAAAGCAAATCCCTGGTTTTTAAATAATTATTTTCCCTATTTTCAGAGTCACCAAACAGACTATACAATCCCGCTCCTTAAGAAGGTGAACAAGTGCATCCCATAAATAGTTTTCAGACAAACCGGAAGTAAGTTGAAGGTGAAGGAAGGTCGTCTGCAAACACCGGAAGTGTAGCGGTTCCGAAAATTACATTATTTAAAGGTAAGGAAGCCGGCATAACACTATTTAATGAGCTGGATATAGACATTGGTTGAGAAGTAAATCATAATTGTATGTATTATACAGTCTGTCGTATCGTTGTGACTATTTAACTACAACTGTCATCCGTCATACATTGTGATATTTTTTTTTTTTTTTATTTAAATCCAATTTGTGATTGTGTCTGTGATCTTGTGTGCTTCGCGTGAAAATTGTTCGACCATGTTAACTAATAATAACTTTGTTCTATTTGCAAATACAAATTCTTATTGATAAATTGTCTTACTTAGGAAATGCACATATGCTGTCATTGCATATATTATAATATAAAAATCGAGGTCAACACTTTCAACGTGTCAGGACGCAGGGATTTACAAATGAAAAGAATCAGCCAATAGTTCCAGTTGTTGGAAAAACTATTGGCCATAATAAAGAGTGGGAGTCTGGAAAATTGTGTTGAATGTTGCAGCACGACTTGAACAACCTCAGCCTCAGGCAGTCAGGGATTTGGCAAGCATGCCCACACCCCCCTTTTCTGAAAAAAAAATAAAATAAGAGACAATATCGTGTATTCTGGGTTTTGGAGACAATAGATGTGTTGGAAAGAATGCTTTTTAAGTCTAGTTTTACAATAATAAAATAAAGCTATGAAATTACCTGTGATTCAAAGTTAATTATGGTAAATCTTCAATGATCATTTAACTTTTTCTTTGATAATCAACATGCTGCATTTGCACTTGCCAATATGGTGCAAGAGTAAAATAATAACTGAAGGCAGCTTTAATAAATTCTATCACAATTGAGAAGTGGGAAAACGTGGTTTCCTTCTAATCTGTGTTGAATAATTAGTATTCAGTGATTTTCCGACTGCATTTTTGGGGGCGAGGGCCCCAGTCCCAATGTGAAAAAGGCTCTTTTTTTCCTAATTACATGGGGAAAAAAGCTTAATGCATCTGCCAAAATCGTAAATTTTTGTTACCCATAAAAATTATCAGATATGATCGATGCCTTAGTAAAACGTTTCTGTAACTTATAAATGTTATGAAATTTATGCACATCGGGGGGAAAAAGGTGCAACTGTTCGTGTTTTGAGATCAATCAAGAAATGGATGCCATCTTATTAATTATGATTATCTTAATTTCAAATTCATTTATTCCACAAAATTGAAGCAAATATTACAGACTTAATCCCATATTTTCAGGTCAAAATTTAAATCTCAAAAACTCTACAATCCTGGACCCACTGGGGGCCTTGAGCGGCCCCCAGACCCCTCACCGAAATTGTTTGGTACCTCCTACATTCTAGAAAGTACCTCCAGCCTAAAAAAATAGTGAAACCCTGTCTAACTGTCACTTTGATTCGGACAGTTGTGCTCCAGAGGTCATGGTACAAATGTACCAGATGCAATAAAGAATGAACAGGAATACCCATGGCTATATGACAGTGTGGCACATCAAGGTATTTATGTAAGTTTTGTGAACTGTTTTGTGGTCATTCTTCCTCAACACAAAAATTGATTACTGTATGATCGCTATTCTATTACTGTACATCCAAACTAATAAATTTATTGCTCTTCCCATCTTTTCCCAATTCACATCATTTACACGCTAATTTTCCCAATTATAAGGGACCCTGGCGCCAGATACAAATGATGAGGAAAATCACTAGTATGTATGTAATCTTTACACTATAAGTATTTTAACAAAGGTTCCCTGCATCTCTTTTCCTCATACTTATGTCATTGCACTTTGAAGGAGGTTTAACAGAGGTTAAATGTCCTGAAAAATTCCAAGAAAACATTTAATGTTTATATTAGAAGGGTGCTGCTATTATTTATAAAGATATATATGTAAGACGCATTGTCATTGTCTAGATCCTAAAAGAGCTGTAACTGAAATATTGTTGAAAGTGCCATTAAACACCAATAACCCATCTATTTTGTAATCAGTGTTTATGCTAATGAAAATAGCATCTTTTCTTTCAGATGTCTGAAAAAGGTTCAACAGGGAAGATGACTCTAAGTTCAAGTGCAAAGGTATTTATTTTATAGAATATTGCATTACTATGGCATTTGTTTGATATCAATTCATTGTTTGTTTAGATGTACCGTGGAGTCTGGTGTGTTGGCGCGGACGCTGTGTTGGCACACTACGTTTTACAGCCACACTTGTAAGCAATAAACCTACATGTGTATCTATGTGCAATACAACCTGTAATATGCTAGTTTAATTCTGTTTTCTGTTGGTGTTGTGAAGTTGACATTTGTAGTTATTTACTGCTGAGAATACAACCTAAAGTTTTATAAATAATTAAGACGGACGACACCATCTGGTGAGTATTGACTATATTTCAATGTATGATCAATCATAACAGTTTGTTATATCATAGCTAAAAGTGTTCACAAGAGATTACGCTAGTAGTTTAATATAAAAGTTGTACCCTGATGCATGTCTAAAGTTATTTTCAAACCATGTGTGCCAACACAGCCAACGTTGAAAGTTTTGAAAAAAGGGGGGTGTTGAAAAAATGTACCAATATACTATGAAATGAAATATATTATGAACAGTGTATGCAATGAAGATTAATTTTCTTTTCATAAATGATGCCCAGTGTATATCAGAACAAGTCTTTTGAACCCTTATGTGCGCCAACACACTGGACTGGTCTATAATTATAAAAAGCAAAGCATGTCAAATTAAGAATTTAGAGCATTGTAGAATGGCTACATTTTAGTGTCTTGTCTAATCCAAAATGTAGTTTTTGACGTAACTAATATTGCATCTTCAAGAATAAATCTTTTCCTTTTTATCAGTCCATATTTCAGATGCACAGAATCAATTTCTTCAAATGCTTCTAAATTATTCCTGTCAAGAGAGACCACCCATGTTATTATATAAGGCCACTTTTTCATTGCAGAAGGGGTGACCTTTTTAAAGGTGGAGTAAAAATGGAAAATAAATAAGTTGAGAACTAATTTTAGCTTTCAATAAACAGTGGTCAAAGTAATTTTGAAATTTGTGCATGAAAAATACACAAACCTATATATCAAAGAATCTGTATTGAAATTGAAAATTAATTTGCAGAAGTTACTGTTTAGCAGGTATACAAAATTTAGCAATTTCAATTTGTCAAAAAGTGATTATGGTATAGGTTATACAAAAAAAATAACATGTATGTTGCACAATTTGATTAAAATCTGATGTTGAATACACTATGCCCTCTGACAAAGCTTCATGTAACTTATGTCTTGATGAAGTTTGGATTAACCAATGAAAGCAGCTGGGAAATCATATTTTTGGATTAACCAATGAAAGCAGCTGGGGAATCATCTCAGCATGTTTTTGGATTAACCAATGAAAGCAATTTTGGAAAATCATCTCAGCATGTTTTTGGATTAACCAATGAAAGCGGTTGGGAAATCATCCCTGCATGTTCTGTTACAGACAGTAAATGCAGTGATTCCAGAGGTATTTCAATGTTAACTGGACAATCGGTCAAGCATAAAAGTACACTTTACCGAACAAATCATATTCAGCATCATTATCAAATTTTGAGGACTTTAATTTGTATCTTGCTATAAATACCTGCTGTACTGTACTACTGTAGGATTTAACAAAAAGAAATTATTATACAATAATTTTATAATTGTTATACCATTAAATTCACAGGCTGTTCCTACTATAAACACTCCAGAGGTTTGTTATATTTTATAAACATACAAAATTAAGTAGGGATTACCTAGATATTATCTCTAAAAATGTTCAATTCCAAACTCTCACATTTTTTATTCATGCTTTTGCAAATGTTTAGGTCTTATTTGCTGTGTTTCTCAAAGTGTCATATCAGCTGTTGTCTTAGCTTGGTATCAGTGATCTCACAATTATTTATTTTTTGAAGCGTTTCACATATTTTTTTACGGTAATCTTTGAAAAAAGTACATCTAATAGAACAAAACATGGCCATTCAGTGAATGAGGGCATATTATTTTTACTCTTGAATTGAATTATAAGAATTAATTGTGATTTTATAAGAGTTTATTGAAGTGTAAACATGGCAGTTTACTCACAAACTTTACATAAAGTTCTTAAGACTTTTATTCATTTTGTAAGTCGCTAACAAATTTTATCACATAATGTTGTATCGTGTGCACCTCGCCTGAGCGTGATTCGAACTCACAACACTAGTGGTGAAAGGCACCGATTGCATAGGTAGTTAGAAACCCAGCTTCCATACGATCGTGACCACGACGACCACTGTTAGTAACACAACCAAGTTTACTCATTGATAAACTCATATAAAGCTGTATTCCATTCTAATAATGTTAATAAATTTAAAACAAAGATCAACATTGTTTTAAGGTGTGAGAGTCTGAAATTGAAAGGAATATAGGACTTTAATTCAAATCCAAGTTTTATACAAAGCATGAGTTCAGAATATAGAACATTTTTAGAACTAATTTACCAATATCCTGCTGCTTTGGTTCTTTTTATATAGCAAATAACAACTTCGAAGATCTACTAATTGTATTTTATTTTATGCATGGTTTCGTTATACTGGATTTCTTTCAAGTGATGGCCCCAAATTAAAAATAAATGCATGTGTTTCAGCTAACTCCAGACCTTGAAATGAAAATTTGAATTTACTAGTCCGAATCAATTTCTGGAATTTTTATATAGTTCTAAATAAAAACTGAAAAATTTACTGTTCTTGGGCTGGAGAACCGGTGTTCATCGTGAGGATTGTAAACCTACCATACCGACCATAATTTTTAGTGTGCAGCCTAAAGTCTTTATTGCCTTTTTGGAAAAGAACTGTTGTTAAAGGCAGATCCTTGTCCTGTATAAACTAGGTAAACATATCAACTTACCCTATTTATAATGTTAGCAGAAACACATACATTTTTTCTTTGACCTTAATACTAACATGCCATGATGGTTAAATTAACTAAGGCCATAAAAAAAAAATAGGTGTGTTTCTGATCAATCGACCGACCGACCTTAAAATTTTACCGCCGACCCTAACATTTTTTATGCCAAAAAAAAAATAGATCGGCAAAATCCGGAAATTCATCTCCGTTTCCGTGTTTGTTTCTGACTTTAACAATTTTCTTCATTTCCTTGCTTGTACATCTGTCTTCTGCCGATTAACTGCCTCCTTCGTCGTGTCGAAGATCATGCAGTGATTTAAATAGGTGCTATGCATCAAGAGAAGTCTCGCATCGGGATAAGTTAAAAACAGGTTAAAAGATAAAAGCAATCGAGGCGGTTTATTGGACACAGATTAAAGCTACAAGTGTGTCCAGGCTGGCTTTGTCAGGTGGAAGGGCGTTCCAATCTCGGACAGTTCTTGGGAAGAACGGCATCTTCCTGACGTCAATCCTACAGTGTGGTACTTGTCGTAGTCTTCTTGTTGGTCTGTCGAGGCGGTCTGTCTTGGAGATGGCGACTAGTTCGTGGTCGATATTATAGAGCATGGTAAGTCTAGCGTCCCTTCTCCTGTCCTCTAATGACCTCCAACTGAGGCGTTGGATCATGGCAGTGACGCTAGACCTATTGTGTTGGCTACTTAAGACAATCGATGTTTGGAACCAAAAACATTGTACTGCATGTCAAATAATTAATAAGCTGTAGTAAGAAAGAAACAAACAAGTTTGTGTGATTTTAGAGGAAGGAGCATACTTGTAGGTTTCAAATAAAATCCAGACCTGCCGACCCTAATTTTGAAGACCATGCAATCGGAAACACACCTATTTTTTTTTTTGGCTTAATATTTAAAAGGTTCTGTAAGATTAATTAATGAGCAATAATTTGAAAAATAGTCAATAATTAGATCTATATACTGACTTACTGTATAACTACATTGCAGTTACCAAAGTGTTGCTTGTATTTAAATTAAAAAAAGTGTATTTATTGCCTTGCTTGACAATCCCAGGGTATGCTTTGTTTTTGTATAGATGCTGGTGATGGGATGTTAGCAGCTTTGATTTATATCACTTGTGCTCTTACAGCTTGATTTGTTAATAGTAAACAATTGTTTATCACCACAATATTTGAGGAAAGATTGTAAAATCTGTTTCAACGGAGATAACTAGTGTATGCAACTAACAGACACCCCACCTACATTCCATTTCTGAATATGCCAAAGTCATTTAAGAAATATTTTTTGTACTTTTAATTTCTTTGGATATTTTTATGCTTCATTTTATTTGCAGTCACAGTTGAAAGGATGATAAAGTTTGTCAGTTGCTTGTAGCAGGTCATTCCCTTTTCTCTCCCGATGGTGTACTTGTCTTGGCTCAACCAATAAACCTGACAGCCACTATACATATAGAACTGAAATATCATTGTAAATTGTCTGTTCCTCATAAGATATATATATAAAGATTATTGATAAAATCTTTGTGCACCAAGTATTAATTTTCAAGGAAAAGTATTAATTTTGGGGCATCAAATCTCTGGTGGTCATCCTTATCTCCGTGAATTAGAATTAATCCCTGACGATCACACTGAATTTCAGCGGAAAATTATTAAAATTTAATACTTTGATAGCCCTACTGTCAGTTAATTGTAAAATACTGAAAAAAGAAATAAACAATTCATCACTAGTCCAAAATTTGCACACACAAAAATCAGAAGAAAAAGTTTTTTAAAAACAAGAAATTTATTTGCTGTTGCCTTGTATAAGGAAGATTTCCAGTATTGAATGGGTTTATTTGTCATCATGATCGATATGCACCTAGCTCATTGTGATGGTATAAATCAATAAAGTCTTAGTTTTATATATCTTATAACTGTATAAGTTGTTTTTTTCATTAAAGTAAAATATCTTGGGTTGGTTGGTTGATTGGTTTTATGGTGTTTAATGCCACTTTCAACAATATTTCAGTTATATCATGGCGGTCAGTTTTATTGATGAAGGAAACTGGAGGACCCGGAGAAAACCACTGACCTGTCACTAACAAACTTTAATGTTGTACATCCCGCCCTGATCGAGATTCGAACTCACAACATCAGTGGTGATAGGCACTGATTGCATACATGTAGGTAGTTGTAAATCCAACTACCACACAATCACGGCCATGACGACCCCCAAGTCTTATTTTTATGAATCTTATAACTGAAAGTTTGTATGACAGAAAAAGGTGACCTTTTATTACAGGTGACTTAATAGGGGTGATCTCGTGGGCAGGTTTAGGGGTCAGGCCTCGACATTAACGTTTGTCCGATTGTCCGGTACCAGTGAAAACTGACGTCAGACAAGTAGATCTTGTATTACGGTTGTCCGACGGGACAAGTGAAAAAATCAGATTCCCAAGCGTGCCGGTACGACGGACAAATCTATTTCCACTGGTATAAAATACTGGGTTTGTTGTATAAAAGAGCCCTGTTTAATCTCCAATTTGTCCATAATTTATTTTGATTAAAACTAAAGTGAAACGCCAGATCGAAACTGTTTTATTTACATATGATTTATCGTTACTCCATGCTTTGATGAAGTTCAAGGACATTGACAAAATTAAAGTCGCAATCTCAGAAACGCTTTAAAGAACGGAAATATCAATATTTGGAATATAAGAACAAGTATCACTCCGGAACGGACACGTAAAAATTATCGGATATCAATTTGGCACCAAATTTAAACTGGTCTTTTGTGCAAAATACGATAGAGGACTTGATTTAGGCTTTTGGGAAATATTGAAACCTTTGAAATGGACAAATATTACAAGCTTTTTCCTGATCTGGTTGAAAAGATCCACTAAAATTTGTATTTCTCTGTGAATTTAAATAAAATACTTTGCTTTATTTATAGCACTTGTTTCTGGTAAAAAAATATACCTAGGTACTGGTATATATAGTATCTAGATATATTTTTTTTTACTAGAAACAAGGATTTATATAACACAAATATGAGTTATTACAATTTGTGTGGTATTGGATCACAACACAGTAATATTTCAAAAGGAAAAAGGGGGGGGGGGGGGGGTACATATAAAAATCACTGGTATGCAAGACTTCAATCAAGGTAGACAGAAATAAAAATGTGACATTGAATATATGTCCTTACGGTAGTCATGAATAGAAAAACCCAGAACAAATCAGTTCAGGCAGCTTTAACTATTTACTAAATTTGGGCAGGGTAGCGTCAGAGGCGTCGTGGAAACACTTCTCTCTCTGTTGTCTCCCACTTCTCCCTGTGAGCTCCCTGAAAGAGAAGTCACTTCTCCCTCTAATTTGAAAGTAGTGGGAGCCCTGGATAATTATTCTCTAGTTTTTGTAATTTTTATTAATTTTTTCGGACAACTAAAAGATTGAGTCGGACAAGTACTTTTTTTAGTTAGTTGTCCAAAGGGACAAGTTGAAAAATATAATAATGTAGAGGCCTGGGGGTGATCTCATGGGCAGATTTAGGGGTGATCTCATGGGCAGGTTTAGTGGTGATCTCATGGGCAGGTTTAGGGGTGATCTCATGGGCAGATTTAGGGGTGATCTCATGGGCAGGTTTAGGGGTGATCTCATGGGCAGATTTAGAGGTGATCTCATGGGCAGGTTTAGGGGTGATCTCATGGGCAGGTTTAGGGGTGATCTCATGGGCAGGTTTAGGCAGACATGGGGTAATCGTAATTTGTAATCGTAATCAGTTGTAATCGATTACATTTTTTCATGTAATTGGATGTAATCTGTAATCAGACATTTTTTAGATTACATGTAATCATAATGTAATTGATTACATTCATTTTGACCCTGTAATCATGATTACTTTCTGATTACATTTAGATTACTTTTCATCATTTTGACTTATTTTGTCTTGAAACATATCTCCTTAGATATTTAATGTATGATTTATGTAAATGAATTTTCTTCATGAAATTTATTAAACAAATAATGTAGAATGGTTTACCAGAAAAAATATAAAGTTTATTGACATCTAAATAAAAAAAATTGTTATGTAATTCAATTCAATTGTTAAAAATTCCCTAAAAAAATCTATTAATATTAAGTGACAATAACATGATCAAAAGATATTATTCTATGATTAATTGCAATCAAAACTAAAAATATTATGTATTAACATAATTAATACATAATACATAATATAATCCAAACAAATAATATCTCAATTTCAATTACTTTAGGATTTCAAAATTTCAGTGAAAACAGTTTGTCGGCTTGTGTAAAACACAACAAGCTCATATAAGAAATTGCTTGTCCTCGCGATTCCCATAAGATAAAGAAATATTTTATATAAACCAAAACATAGAAAATGTAGGTATCTCACGAAGATTTCTTATACAAGTTTAAAAAGAGATCTAAATTTCAATAAAGATATTACATAAAAAGCAAAATGTAAATTATATGGTAGAATAACAAAATATTTTCAATCATACATATTACAAATTAAGTGATAAAAAGCAAGTTTTATTTTGGTGCTGATTTTCCTTTTAATATTGGATTATATGATCATTTTCATTATTTGTGGATTACTATGCAACCTGTAATGGATATTTTATTAAATCTATTTACATAAATTAAGGATTTAGTTTTCATATTTAGACTGAGAAATTGTGCATATTTTTAAGCAAGTTTTTAGAACCAGAATGACCTTTGTTTTTTTATCTTCTGAATTATATGATGTGAAATTTAGTAATGGTGATTGTTACATAATTTGGTGTCATAAAAATAAGACCATAATTACAAATTTTATCTGTGGCACAGGACTTAACTGCTAGTTTATTATCCACAATAAACTTTTGACAGGATGTTTGAAATTATTTGATATATATTATTAAAATGTGCAAATGTATGTTATAATATTTACTAATAGTATTATAAGATGGAATGAATATTGATTATAGCAACAAGACACAACATATTTTTTTGAAAAAGGAAAATGAATTACTGTTTATAATTTACAATGTACTGTATGTTATTGCATGTAATGATCACATTAAAACTGAATTGTAATTCATAGTTCTGAGTAAGAAATACATTAAATAAGAGATATTGAACAGATAAACATGAGACAAAATAACATAAAAGTTTCAAACACCAATATATTTGTTGTCATGACATTAAATGTAATCAGTAATGTAATTGATTACATTTACAAAGTAATTGTAATTTAATCGATTACATTTGAAAATTGATGTAATGTAATGTAATCATGAAAATTGCAAAGTAATTGTAATGTAATCGATTACATTTGAATGTAATTGACCCCAAGTCTGGGTTTAGGGGTGATCTCATGGGCAGGTTTAGGGGTGATCTCATGGGCAGGTTTAAGGGTGATCTCATGGGCAGGTTTAGGGGTGATTTCATGTGCAGGTTTAGGGGTGATCTCATGTGCAGGTTTAGACCAGGGTGATCTCATGGGCAGGTTTAGGGGTGATCTCATGTGCAGGGTTAGATCAGGGGTGATCTCATGTGTAGGTTTAGGGGTAATCTCATGTGCAGGTTTAGGAGTGATCTCATGGGCAGGTTTAGGGGTGATCTCATGGGCAGGTTTAGGGGTGATCTCATGGGTAGGTTTAGGGGTGATCTCATGGGCAGGTTTAGGGGTGATCTCATGTGCAGGGTTAGACCAGGGGTGATCTCATGGGTAGGTTTAGGGGTGATCTCATGGGCAGGTTTAGAGGTGATTTCATGTGCAGGGTTAGACCAGGGGTGATCTCATGGGCAGGTTTAGGGGTGATCTCATGGGTAGGTTTAACTGTATAAGAAAAAGAAAATTGTTGTGTTCCTTCAAATGTTTTGGCCACAAGGCGTTCATCACTGTTTTACATTTAATCTTAAATCTAGCAGCATGTAACAGATAAAAATAAAACAGTGATGAATGCATTGTGGCTGAAACATCTATATGAAAGAGATAATTATTTTCAGTTATTTAACTGATTTCAGCTATTTTCCTATGAAAATTGTTTTCCAAATGTGACCATTTTGTAGATGGTTTCAACTTCTTTTCATTGATTTCATTTTTTTTTTTTAATCGGGTTCATTCCTGATATGAAGACAAGGATTTAGTAAAATTTTATTCAGCAAATATTTGCCCTCAGGAGAGAAAACAAATTAAAATTGTTTCGTAATAACGATAAAAAAAAGAACCAGACTCTACTTAAGTTTTCTTCTTATATTGATTAAGATGACATTTAAAGTTACAAGTGAGATTGAAAAAATCAATCACAATTTAGACAAGACCTGCTAAACACTGAATAAAACAGTTTCAGCCGAATCTGGTATTGCTGAAAGTTTATCCAAAATTGCATCGAAATTACCGGTACAACTTCAACATGACTCAAATGTAAATGTAGACAAAAAAGTTGAGAATCAATCTACATGTAATTTGAACATTCAAAGGAATTCACATGCACCTAAACTTGGAACACGAAATAGGTACAGAGAATCATCTGAATTTGACATTGAAACATCTAATCGCTTCTCTCCACTAACTGAAGCTGACGAGAGTTTGAACGAACAATTGCAGCAGAACTCTGACAATAAGCGTGCAAAAAATCTTATTAATTGGAAACTCCCACATAGATTGCATTCGAACTGAAAATTTTCTTAGCAACTGTTTAATACATAAGTACGTTGGATATACATTTGATGAAATGTTTGAAAAAATTGATGAATTAGACTATGACAGCATCTTATTGCATGTTTTTACTAACAATTTAAGGAATGGCACTCCAGAACAATGTGTTAAAATCTGTGATGAATATATTTCAGCTCTTTCCAGTCATTGCAAATTTGCCAAAATTATCCTGTCTCTGCCTTTCCTTGCAATGACTGAACAGGAGCTGAATAATAAAATTGTAGAGAGTAATATTTTGTTTCAATATACATATCTCAATAAATCAAATGTTACAGTTTATAATAACTCAGTGCTGTCCAATGGAAATGTCCCTATAAGGAAATTTTACTTAAGAAATGGCCCTCACTTAACAGATCAGGGAACTAGTGTGTTTGTAACAAACCTAAAATTCCATATGAAGAAAGTTCTTCATATCGAGGTCACAAGACATAAACAAAATGGGTTTAGGGCAGGTCAAAGACATAATGTCAACATGTTCAATAAGAGTAAACAAACATTCCCAAAGAATTATTGCCCCCCAACACAATTGGGGTACAATAATTCAAAAGTACGAGCAGTCCCCCCTTTTCTCATGTACCCATGGGGCCCAAGTTTTAACCCATCACTGTATACAAATACAACAAAGAATTCTTGGTACCCCTAATTTACATAAACAAACTTGAATACTGATCAGTTTGTTGATACATGTACTTGTATTGTAATTTTAACCATACTTGTATTGTAATTTTAACCATACTTGTATTGTAATTTTAACCATACTTGTATTGTAATTTGTATATGGTACATGAAGTGGTATAATAATGATCACAAGAATAGTGTTTTATAATGGACAATTTGGGTTCAATTTTAATTTCTTTCTATTGAGGTAAATTTTCAAATCTTATAAGACTTCATTGTTATTACTATGGTTGTGTAGGGAACATAACATATGTCATAGTAGAAAAACAGTTGTGTAGGGAACATAATATATGTCATAGTAGAAAAACAGTTATTACTATGGTTGTGTAGGGAACATAACATATGTCATAGTAGAAAAACAGTTATTTCTATGGTTGTGTAGGGAACATAACATATGTCATAGTAGAAAAACAGTTATTACTATGGTTGTGTAGGGAACATAACATATGTCATAGTAGAAAAACAGTTATTACTATGGTTGTGTAGGGAACATAACATATGTCATAGTAGAAAAACAGTTATTACTATGATTGTGTAGGGAAGATAACATATGTCATAGTAGAAAAACAGTTATTACTATGGTTGTGTAGGAAACATAACATATGTCATAGTAGAAAAACAGTTATTACTATGGTTGTGTAGGGAACATAACATATGTCATAGTAGAAAAACAGTTATTACTATGGTTGTGTAGGGAACATAACATATGTCATAGTAGAAAAACAGTTATTACTATGGTTGTGTAGGGAACATAACATATGTCATAGTAGAAAAACAGTTATTACTATGGTTGTGTAGGGAACATAACATATGTCATAGTAGAAAAACAGTTATTACTATGGTTGTGTAGGGCACATAACATATGTCATAGTAGAAAAACAGTTATTACTATGGTTGTGTAGAGAACATAACATATGTCATAGTAGAAAAACAGTTATTACTATTGTTGTGTAGGGTACATAACATATGTCATAGTAGAAAAACAGTTATTACTATGGTTGTGTAGGGAACATAACATATGTCATAGTAGAAAAACAGCAGAGTTAATGTTTGAAAGGCAATTTTTAATTACTACAGATGTATTACATTTAAAATTTTATGTTGTATTTTAATGTCTTGGTAAAACTAATGAAAATTGGAAAGACAATTTATAATTACTAATTATATATTTAAATTATTTTAATATCCTGGTAAAAGATAATTCCTATTGATTACTGATTATGACTGGGTCCTGTATTTGGAATATTTAAGGTCAAAAATGAATATACATGTACAGTACATGTGTTGCACAATGTACAGTGTATTGTATTCTAGTTTATATACAGGTTATCTCCCTTTACACACTGACTGCTGTTTTTCTATGATGGAGAAGTAATATTATTATTATTTGTGTATTCTCCTAACATTATAATTCTGTTATTCACAGGAACTGCTTTATTTTGTTATTTTCATTTGATATGTGCTGAGATAAGGTGAACAAGAATAATTTACATATTGGGTGCTGGAATATAAATGGGCACAAGCACAAAGGTTTTGACAAGTAAAGTGATCAAAGATTCATAAATGAAATAAAGGAAAAAGATATTATATGTCTTATGGAAACCCATTGTTCTTTAGAAAACTCTCTGATGCTAGAGGGGTTTAGATCAGTCCATTTAATTAGACCAAAATTTAAAGGTACCAACAAACGTTCAGGGGGTACATGTATATCTGTCTTTGTTAAAACACAACTAAGAACTGGTGTTAAATTTCTGGAACACCAAAGTAATAACTATATTTGGCTTAAACTTTGTAAATCATTTTTTGGACTGAAGGATGATATCTATATATGCTTTATTTATAACCCCCCTGAGTACTCCTCATACTCGAGAAAACTTCAAGATGATATTTTTGAGCTTATTGAGAAAGATATATCTAAATACTCAAATGACGGGAAAATAATATTAGCAGGTGATTTGAATGTTAGAACTGGTACCCACGTGTTAGATTTTATACCAGCTGATAACACAATAAATAATATTCCTATTTTTGAAAATTTTTCACCAGATATTACTTTATATACCAGACATAGTGAGGATTGTGTGTTATCCACTAGAGGTAGAACGTTAAATGAATTGTGCATTCATACTGGCTTAATATTAAAAGAACGTATTTCAGGCAATTTCATGGGTGAATTTACTTGCTTCACACCTAACGGTAGCAGTGTTGTGGACTATTTCATTTCATCTGAAAGTTTAATTAAAAATATTTTATTTTTTAAAGTAAATAAATTCTTTGGTGAGTTGTCTGATCACTGCCAAATCTCTATAATGCTGAGAACTGGTCATCAAATCTATAATACTTCTGATAGTAGATCACACCCTTCTCCATCCACCTACAAATGGGATAAAAATTCAACTCAACTTTTCCAAAATGCTATGTCATCAACTAGAATAGATGAACTAATAATTAATTTTAATGAAAATAATTATAATAATATTGACTCAATGGTAAATGATCTAAACTGTATTATTACGGAAGCTGCTAATATGTCTTTGAAACTAAAGAGTCCAAGGAAAACAAGAAATAGTAAGATTTTGAATAAAAAAAGACAACCCAAGTGGTTTGATTCATCTCTTTTCAATTTACGTTGACGGTTAAATGACAAGGAGAAATTGCTAAAACAATATAGTAAGGATCCTCTAGTTAGAGGATCTTATTTCTCACTACTTAAAATATATAGGGAAACTAGAAAAAAGAAACTGAAAGATTTCAGAAAAAAGATAATAGATGAACTTGATAACCTTAAGGAAAACAATCCAAGTAAATATTGGACCTTATTAAGTGACTTATCTAGAGACAACAAGACAACTTCTCCTGACATTGCAAATATTGCCTGGTTTAATTACTTTCAAGAGCTCAATAATAACAAATTGAATGCTCCCAATTCCGATATTAAAAAGGATCTTAAAAGGTTAGAAGAGGAACAAATTTGTTCAGAACTTGATTTTAGAATTACAGATAGAGAAATAATAGAAGGAATATTTTCATTAAAAAATGAGAAGTCCAGCGGCATGGACATGTATAAGACTATTGAGTTTGAATAATTTAATTTAATTAACAATAATAATAATTTCACTACAATATAAATTTCCGTGATCGTATAGTTTTTCAGTTCACAATTCAGAGTCCAAAAGTCTATAAAAAACACTTGTTATTTTAGAGGTAGTTCCAAAAGGTTCTGCCAAAACACTTCCAGTCCGAAAGGTTCCCCCAAAAGGGATCTACCTCTTCTGCTCGCCATCTCTCTATTTATAAGTCCCATCTGTGGACGTAATTTATCTGGCTGTCACTTGGTCTCCCCTTAGCCTTTCGTTCCCCTTTGTTACTCCATAGTTCTTGTCCATAGCTGTCCCAAACCAGTCTCTTTTGATATATATCCTGTCTCCCCAACCTGGTATCGCTTACAATTCCCTTGACTTGTACTGCCTCAGGTCCTACACATATTCCCTGCATGGAACGTTAATTTTTTAATAGGTGTAACCGTGCCACAAATATATTTATGTCTATAATTACACATGTACTGCCTCAAGCCCTAAACATGTTTTAACCCAGTTCCTTTTTACTTTAATTTCATTTTTATTAATTCGTATTAACAGTCACTATATTACACATGATATTAAATGAAATGTTGAAAAGTAGCCAGTCATTCCTATTGAAAAGTTTCAATAAAACATTTAATTTTGTTTTGTCGACAAGCTCTTTTCCTTCATCTTGGGCAAATGGGTTCATTGTTCCTATTTATAAAAATGGCCCTAAAGATGATCCCACAAATTATAGAGGTATTACAATTGGTAGTGCATTGGGAAAATTATTTGCCAAAATACTTAATACAAGATTAGAGAATTTTTTATTGAAAAGAAATATTATTAGACCAGAACAGATTGGTTTCTGTAAAAATAAAAGAACAAGTGATCATATGTTTGTTCTGAAGACTCTTATCAAAAAATATACCCAGAATAATCCAAAAGTCCTTTTTTCATGTTTTATTCACTTGAGAAAGGCTTTTGATAAAGTGAGGCATGATGGCCTTTTATATGAATTACGCAAGAACGAGGTAAGTGACTTATTCTATAACATTATTAAAAACATGTATCAAAAAACAGAATTATGTGTAGAAACCGACAGATCAAATGTAACTGATGCATTTTCTTCCAACATTGGTGTTCGTCAAGGGGATAATCTAAGCCCCAACCTGTTTAAACTGTTTATTAATGATCTCCCAGAAATTTTTGACCAAAATTGTAATCCTCCTTCCCTCTATTCTCTAAAATTAAACTTTATTATATGCTGATGACATTGTTCTCTCTGAAACTGCAGAAGGACTACAAAACAGTCTGGATAAATTATCTCAGTACTGTAAAAAATGGGGTATGGAAATTAATACTGATAAGACTAAATCACTAGTATTTAATAGTACTGGAAGACTGTTCCCAATTACTTTTATGATTGATAATCAGTTGATTGAAAAAGTTAAACAATACAGATATTTAGGGGTAATGTTTAATGCCTCTGGGAGCTTCTCAGATGCTAAAGAAGAATTGTATAAAAGAGGCATAAGCTGAAAATTAAAACCTTATTACATGTATTTGACCATACTGTATTTTAACATATGGTAGTGAAGTGTGGGGTACATTTGATCCCCAGAAATTATTAGACAAAGGAGACAATTATTTTTCAAAATTATGTAATGACCTAAAAGCAGAAAAAGCTCATATGAAATTTTGTAAATTTTCACTTGGAGTTGGGAAAAGAAGCTCTAACCTGGCAGTGATTGGAGAACTCGGAAGATATCCTTTATTTATTGAAATAATAATTTCTATGTTTTCTTATTTATCTCGTTTATCTAATAGTAAAGACATTCTTTTGTCTGAGGCTCTCTCTGTATCAAAATTATTATCTGATGATCAGATGATAATCATAATAAGAAAAGTTGGTATAGTACTATCCTGTCCTTATTAAAATATTTAAAACTTGACTTGAGATTTGTTATGAACTCAAAAACAAATTTAAAACATTTTTTGTACACTTGACTTAAATCTAATTATAATAGACTGTGGTTCCTATCTTTACATGATGAAATTAATAAGGATTTTGGAAATAAATTAAGAACATATAGATTATGTAAGAATAACATAAGTCTAGAACCCTATTTATCTATGAAAAATGATGAACAAAGAATTTTACTCTCAAAATTACGAATAAGTAATCATTTAGAAATAGAAAGTGGAAGACACAGAGGGCTTCAGGCAAAAGAAAGAATTTGTAAATTATGTTTAAAGGAAGTTGAAGATGAAATTCACTTCTTATTAAAATGTGAACCACTTCAAAATGTGAGAACACCATTTATTGATCTTATAAATAATAATAATTATAACTTTAAACATTTAGATATTAGAGAGCAATTTATATGGTTAATGTCCAATGAAGACAATTTCATCATAAACCAACTTTCTGATATGATACTAAAGTTACATTCATCTAGAAATGATATAATTCAAAATTAATAATAGTAATATTTTATGTTATACAATATTAATAATAATAATTATATATCTGTGTTAGATATACAACTATGGATGATGCACTGTCTCTTAATCTATTACAGGGATCACCATACTTGTCAAAATTATTGATTACAAAATTGTATATTTACATGTATTTGTATGTTAAATCTAATCAATCTAATCATACCAATTAATGTAAATATTGTGAATTTCATTTAAAATCCACCTGTGATGTAAATCTATTGTCAAAACTCTCCATTATTTTTAAGGAATGGAGAGTTATTGTTCTCTTTGTACTTTTAAGGTCCCACAAGGGGCAAACAATTTAATACTTTGTACTTTAGATACCATACACAGACTTTTTTTGTTTCAAGATTAATAATTAATCAAATTAATAAAGTACAATGGGTGGATTTTAAGTTGGAGAATGTCCTCGTATTTCTCCATTCCCTAAAAACAATGTGCATCGTGCCCTTCGGGGCCTCAGCTCCATTATTTTTAAGGAATGGAGAGTTACTTGGACATTCTCCTATAGGTAATTGTATCATGGGCGTCTTTAATTGACAAATAAACATTCTATTCTATACCATACTGAGAAAAGAGAAGAAATAAATGGATGAATGCCAAGAATTTGTTAAAATTTTATTCAGCAAATACTCGCCCTAATGAAAATGTTTAACGGCATTATTACATAATTAAAAAAATAAGAATCAGAATTAATTCTCAAGTTTAACCATCATATTTATTAAGATAACATTTATACCATACTGGTAAAAGTGAAGAAATAACATGGCTTCCTTAATACATGTATAGATAAAGGGTTCTCATTTTGTTAATCTTGTCGCAAATGACTCAGATGTGTGCATAGTCGTAAGATTGGCTTATAAATGTGTTTATGATTTGATTTTCCTTGAAAGTAAGAATAATTATTTTTTTATCCTTTCTATACAATGAAGGCATTGGATTCAATGGAATGAGTATTATTGTCTACGCATAAAAAAGAGGGTTAGGGTTATGGTGTTGAAAGTGGCGTTAAAACACAATAACTCTAACCCTATTCGTAGACTGCTGCAATGTTCCATTGAATCCAATGCTTTCATTGTCTACGAGTATGATTACTACTATCAATACAGAAATTGCTATTTATTTCTTAAAAAAAAAGGGGGGTACTCATTATATCCCAATGCTTTCATCATCTCTAAGAGAAAAAATACTGCCATCAATACAGAAAGTATTTTATTTTTCAAGAAAAGGGGGGGTGTAACATTATTAATGGAAAACTGACTCAAGATCATGCTACACATAGCCTGTAATATACTCATTCCATTGAATCCAATACTTTCATCATCTAGAATATGATGGCTACTATCAATACAGAAATTTCTATTTATTTCTTAAAAAAAAAAAAAAAAAAAAAAAAAGGGGGGGGTGTGTGGTAGGATAGCATTTTATTAATGAAAAATTAACTCATAATCATGGTAAATTTCAATGCTTTCTAAGAGATTGAATATTATAATCAATACAGAAATTGCTATTTATTTCTCAAAGAAGAGGGGGGGGGTGGGGGAGGAAGGGAGGTTAATGTAGACGTAACATTATTAATGGAAAAACTAACTCAAAATCTTGCTACGTGTAGACCGTACTCCTTCCATACCAATGCTTTCATCATCTCTAAGAGAATGAATTCTACCATCAATACAGAAATTGCTATTTATTTCTCAAAGAAGTGTGGGGGGGGGGGGGGGGGGGGGGGGGGGGTTAATGTAGACGTAACATTATTAATGGAAAACTAACTCAAAATCTTGCTACGTGTAGACCGTACTCCTTCCATACCAATGCTTTCATCATCTCTAAGAGAATGAATTCTACCATCAATACAGAAATTGCTATTTATTTCTCAAAGAAGTGTGGGGGGGGGGGGGGGGGGGGGTTAATGTAGACGTAACATTATTAATGGAAAACTAACTCAAAATCTTGCTACGTGTAGACCGTACTCCTTCCATACCAATGCTTTCATCATCTCTAAGAGAATGAATACTACCATCAATACAGAAATTGCTATTTATTTCTCAAAGAAGGGGGGGGGGGGGGCTGTGGATTAAGGGGTATAGCTTTATTAATAAGAAAACACTAACGCATAATCATGGACAAATCATAAAGATTAAAGCTTACCGTTTGATACCTTTGAAATTTTACTTTGTCCAATTTCTTAATAAAAAATTGCTAGAATATCAATATCATCCCATACTAGCGTTGCCGTTATGTTTACAATTGTAAGAAACATAGCAAATCAGTGTCCATTATATATACAATTGTGAGAAACATCAAAAATCGGTGTCCATTATCAACTGATAAACATCTGTTTTCTCAATCACAGAGGTCAGAATATCTGGAGGATTACTACATGTAGCATCAGCTGTTATAAGTTGGTCATATATAACATGTATACAGTTAAGCCTGTCTTAAAGGGAACCTCTATGTAACTAATCACTGTCTACAAAAGACAGTCTCATTTTTCCCATTAATGTATTGTGTATATAATTTTAACCTGTATATATAGGGCAACTACTCATAAAGGCCTTTTTTTCTGGTTCCCTTGAGTGGCCTTTATATACAGGTTTGACTGTACATGTAGGTATAGTTAATTACATGTACTCTATCTATATTATATATTGTTATTGGTATTTATAGATATACTAGTATAACTACTTATGACTAAGGACTATTTATATTGTCTGGTTGTACTGGTAAGTGGTATGGTCAAACAGTAATATTGTCTTATATTTATTCTTTTTTTAATCTTTACATAAATTACATGTACATTTTGTAGAAATCACTATTTTATGCAACAGTGTACAAAGGTAGTTCATCAGATACATGTATCCAGAAAAATGAACCATTTATTATGATTGGACGAGATTTATAATTTGAAGGCGTAAAATACTTATTATTTTATGCAACAGTTATAAAAAAAAATGAACTCTTAATTATGATTGGATGAGATTTATAATTTGAAGGCGTAAAATACTTATTATTTATTTATATATATTGTTTTACCCCAAAAAATTTGCATAACTACATGTACAGATGCAGATGATATTCTGGGTACATTGAATTATAAAATGCAATTCTGATGGTTTTTTTTAAAATTATTATTGCATTAAATATTCGTTAATTGTACAACATATAAATATTTCCCTATGTCAATCGTAAATTTTAGGGTTGCAAATATTTAGATTTTTGTAATTCTCATACAATACAGTTTTATGATTCAGAGATCCAATTAGAAACTAATTTTATTGTCTATTAATATTTGCTGTTATCAATCTTTGATTTTACTGTTGCAAATTCATATTTACTGACAAGACTTAAACCAGAGGTTATAATTATAAGTTTATATTATTTGTAACAGTAAAATCTTATTTTAGAAGAGGCAAATATTAAAATGAATGACATTTACTTAATCAGAGGCTATAAAGTTTATGCTATTTGCAATAGTAAAATCTTATATTAACAGTGTCAAATATTAAAATGTATGACATCTTCCAATTAATATAATATTGAATATTGAAAAAGCACAAAAAATAAATAATATTATAATTATGAGATTTTCATGTGTTTTATAGAACATTCAAACCTGCTTTAGTGACCACCTCTATTAAGCAATTTATTGTATTATGTGACCTTAATTTTAATTCCCCTTCATAGTGCATTTCATAATGATTAAACCTGTATTAAGTGACCACCTGTCTGTGCCAAAAACAATTTGACAAACTAGCCTGAACTGCATTAAGAAAAAAAAATTATATTTGATTAAGCAAATTTTATACAATTTTTACTAGCCCAAGCCAATTTTTACTAGACTGGGCATAGGGCTAGTGGTTTTTGGTGCAAACTGCTGTCTTATGTGACCCTATTTCAATGTTCCCTTGGAAGGCCACATAAGGCAGGTTTGACTGGACCCTATTTCAATGTCCCCTTGAAAGGCCACATAAGACAGGTTTGACTGGGCCCTATTTCAATGTTCCCTTGGAAGGCCACATAAGGCAGGTTTGACTGGACCCTATTTCAATGTCCCCTTGGAAGGCCACATAAGACAGGTTTGACTGGACCCTATTTCAATGTTCCCTTGGAAGGCCACATAAGACAGGTTTGACTGGACCCTATTTCAATGTTCCCTTGGAAGGCCACATAAGACAGGTTTGACTGGGCCCTATTTCAATGTTCCCTTGGAAGGCCACATAAGGCAGGTTTGACTGGACCCTATTTCAATGTTCCCTTGGAAGGCCACATAAGACAGGTTTGACTGGACCCAAATTTCAATGTTCCCTTGGAAGGCCACATAAGAGAGGTTTGACTGGGCCCTATTTCAATGTTCCCTTGGAAGGCCACATAAGGCAGGTTTGACTGGACCCTATTTCAATGTTCCCTTGGAAGGCCACATAAGACAGGTTTGACTGGACCCTATTTCAATGTTCCCTTGGAAGCTTGGAAGACCACATAAGACAGGTTTGACTGGACCCTATTTCAATGTTCCCTTGGAAGGCCACATAAGGCAGGTTTGACTGGACCCTATTTCAATGTTCCCTTGGAAGACCACTTAAGACAGGTTTGACTGGACCCTATTTCAATGTTCCCTTGGAAGGCCACATAAGACAGGTTTGACTGGACCCTATTTCAATGTTCCCTTGGAAGGCCACATAAGGCAGGTTTGACTGGACCCTATTTCAATGTCCCCTTGGAAGACCACATAAGACAGGTTTGACTGGGCCCTATTTCAATGTTCCTGTGGAAGGCCACATAAGACAGGTTTGACTGGACCCTATTTCAATGTTCCCTTGGAAGACCACATAAGACAGGTTTGACTGGACCCTATTTCAATGTCCCCGTGGAAGGCCACATAAGACAGGTTTGACTGGACCCTATTTCAATGTTCCCTTGGAAGGCCACATAAGGCAGGTTTGACTGGGCCCTATTTCAATGTTCCTGTGGAAGGCCACATAAGGCAGGTTTGACTGGGCCCTATTTCAATGTTCCCTTGGAAGGCCACATAAGGCAGGTTTGACTGGGCCCTATTTCAATGTTCCCTTGGAAGGCCACATAAGGCAGGTTTGGTTACATGTCTTGTTTAATAAAATCATTAACTTTATAAACTCATGTACTGTACATCTCATTTTCAGGATTCCTATTCCTATGAATCAGTAAGAATCGGAACACACTGTTTATAAATTTCTGATTATCAAATATGTATAGAAAGCATTGTAACATATTTTTATATTACAGATAAAAGTATTCCGACGCTTCCAATTTTCGCAATATAAAAATAAATACAATTTTTCAAAAAAATTATCCTTAAGCCTTAACTTCTGGATAAATTTTTGAAAAATTGTAGCTCTATATAAAATACATGTAGGTAAGGAATATTGGAAGCGTCTGAATACATTTGTCCACTGCCTGTATATATAAAGAAATTGCTATCTATTTAGCTCACATGATCCATTATTAAGAATCATGTTGGGCCTTGTCATCACTTTGTGTCCGTCATCGTCTGTATCCATTTATTCCCTTGTCTTTCCAAATTTTCTTCACCTTCTTCTCTGAAGCTGCTGACACTAGACAGAAAAATTAAAGTTATTAATACTAATTGACTATCATAAAATTAGATAGGAAAATTTTTGTCCTGCAGAAAATTGAATTGGTTATTTTTGTGTAGATCTAAAAATCAAGATGGCCACCACTTCTGGACATATCTAACACAAGACCATACAGAAAAATGTTTAAATGTCATTTTCTTTCAAAAACTGCTGAAATGATGGCACTCTGACACAATGTAAATAAATGATCATTGTGGGTTCCTTTAAATCAAAAGTTTTCTGTTTTTTTTTGTGTGTCAATGAGAAAACTAAGATGGCCACCACCTTGGGCCAGTAAGGTTAACATGATACCACCAGTTTTTATCAATGACAACAAGATGAGTGATACAGGCTCACACATGACTGGAGCCTATTGTATATTTTGCCAATGCAGTTATAAATATTTGCATTTACTTGAAGTTATGTCATTCATTGTTATCAACTAATTATTATTATAATCATTTATCCTGTATTTTGTATCTTAGTTTTACTGTTTAATTTAAAACTTATGACCTGTTTGACATTGACGGAGAATATAAAGTTTATTTGTACTCGCTTCAAAACAGGAGAGAAAAGATCGCCAGAGGCTTGTTTTTCTTCCTGATTCTAAAGTTCGCCCAAATAAATTTTATGTTCACAGACAGTTTATGTATATTCTATATTTATGTTCACGGACAGTGTATGTATATTCTATATTTATGTTCACGAACAGTGTACGTATATTCTATATTTTATGTTCACGGACAATGTACGTATATTCTATATTTATGTTCACGGACAGTGTACGTATATTCTATATTTTATGTTCACGGACAGTGTACGTATATTCTATATTTATTTCCACTTGCCTAGTCTTATCTGTTATATAACAGTTCATCTATCTGCTTACATTTAAGTGATCTTGAATTAAACATTTAATTTTTAAGTCATCTTGAATTGAGCATCTGATCAGATGAAAAATGGAAGAAGAAAAATACAACACGTTTAGTCTAAAACAGTTATAATAAAAACAGAGGCAAAATCATACTCCTAACAAATAAACATGTTCCAATTTGGTCTTTTATTTCAAAATATCTTCGCTCATGGTGTATTTGATACAACATGTGATCAAGTTTTTCAGTTTCTTGCGGCAGGTCGGTGGATTTCTCTGCGTACTCCTGTTTCCTCCCCCGATAAAGCATACCGCCACAATATGACTGAAATATTGTTGAAAGTGGTGTTAACCACTAAATCAAATCAAAGTCAAATATAAATCTAAGGAGGGGAACTACTGTATATAATCACTCCCCACGGGTAAGGGTCCTTTATTGACAAATAAAAGTATCTTACCTACAAGTAATATTACCTGTTGAAAGTGCCTTCCATCTTTGTATCGTATCATGTTGAGAGAAAAAAATCTTCATAGAAACCACAATTAAACAGAATTACAAGCAGCTCCTAATCCAGAGACCTTTTGTACTTAATTTCTGTACTTCTGTTGAAAGTGCCATTTAAAAACATCCATCTTTGTATTGAAACAATCTTTTTAGAAACCACAGTCCAATTGAATTACAGACAGCTCCTAATCCAGGGACCTTTTGTATTGAATTTTTCTAACTCTTATAAATTACTTATCTATTTATTTGTTGAACATGTTGAAAGTTCCATTTAAAAAGATCCATCTTTGTATGTATTGGGAAAAAAAATCTTCATAGACTGAATTACTGGCAGCTCCTAGTCCATGGACCTATTATATTTAATTTCTGTAGAACTCATAAATATTTTACCTGTTTGAAAGTGCCATTTAAAACTTTCATCTTTGTATTGAAACAATCTTTTTTAGAAACCACAGCCAAATGGCAGCTTCTTAGACTTTTTTGTCACAGATGAAATGTATTTAAAATATTTGAACTCTAGTTGAACTTTGCAATTTGGACCTGTTTTGAAATTGTCCAAATATCAACAATAAGAAAAAAAAATTCACACTTAAAGATAGGGTTAAAGGTTATTTATATGTATAAATTATAACCTATGCACCTTAATGCTTTAATAATTGAGTAAATTAAATGTTTAATCATTAACGTGATCACGTTACAATCACTGGTTCTATATTTAAACACTTTATTTGACCTTAAGTAACGTAAAATTATGTCTTTTTGAAACTGGACGGATATTTAAATTTGGACAAATAAAAGGTAAAGTTTTGTTATAGTATATCTGTAGATAAAAATAACAGTATTTTTGTTTATATTTACTAGTAAGATTTGCATATTTATCTTGAATTGCCATATTTTGGTCTGGAAGGAAATTTTGTTGAGGTGAGATATGAAATATACTAGATTTTGTTTACTGACCATTTGGACATGGTATTCATGCATGGATGTACAATACCATGTCCATGTTTATAGAATGCATTAAATTGATATAAACAGGGAAGATTTTTTCAGTTATTTAACTGATTTCATTTATTTTCCTCTGAAACAAAAACTCTGAAAGTTGGAGGACACCGTAGGAACAGGTCAAAGGTCAAAAATGACCTTTTTGAAAAGGGGTGTAGATGGTTTCAGTTAATTTTATTGAATTTCAGTTATTTTATATTCTAACCAGAACCAAATGATTTTTAACCCAACTTTTAGGTGATATTCTTTGAAGTGCACTTTATTCCAAATATTTTTTAAATTAAATTTTGGACAGACTTGTGGCCATTGTGCTGTCTGTCCTTCTTCGATTTATGGATTCTGATCGCCCCTTTGATAACTTCAAAGTCTTCTTGTGTCCATGATAAAAAAAAACAATTTAAAATGTATATTATCAGTTTAAAAATCTAAATTAAATTTTTCAAAGCAGGGTCAAAACTAGAGTTAAATGTCCCCACACAAACCTTATCTATGTCATTTATTTAATTATTACTATATACAAATGTACCTGTAACACTATCTACTGATGTTAAATCTTTCATATAGTACCCTCTTAATTCATTACTATGAGAATGCATATTTAATATGTACTCGATACAACATTATGTGATAAAGTTTGTCAGTGACTTGCGACAGGTTGGTGGTTTTCTCGGGGTACTCCGGTTTCCTCCACCAATAAAACTGACCGCCATGATATAACTGAAATATTGTTGAAAGTGGCGTTAAACACCAAAACAAAAACCAAACCATATTTAATGCTTCTGTAACCTGGTCAATCAAATTTTTGTTTGTTTATGATTTGAGTTGGAAAACCACCTCATGTTATGAATTTTGAGGTTTTGATATTGCCCGACCTATTTCATAAACATATAATAATTTTCTTCATAATTCACTGGACTATCCTTACATATTTAAAAAACTTAAACAATTTGTTTTCATCTAATAAACTGGGTAAATGATATTTAGGACAATATTTTCTTGGTTAGTCACTTTTTAAAATTGTGTCTGTTGACCTCAACACCCGTCTATAAATGACTACCATTGTTAGTAGTGTTTATTTATGGTACAGTATAGAGTTTTCAGTTTTCTTTCATTTATTAAGTGCTTGTCAGTACCATAAGTAGCACCCAATTTCATTTAGAAATTAACTATTAAATGATTGGCTTTTGTATAGGGGATTTTGTATAGGGGCTTTTGTATAGGGGGTTCTATAGGGGATTTTGAAAGGTGCTCATATATAATCTTCAATTGAAAAAAAATCACATTTTGTATTTTTCACAGTTAATTTGAATTTTGTCCATTTTGTAAAATTTTTAAGTCTTTAACTTTGAAATT
Organism: Bathymodiolus septemdierum; assembly: GCA_963383655.1. Taxonomy (NCBI): domain Eukaryota; kingdom Metazoa; phylum Mollusca; class Bivalvia; order Mytilida; family Modiolidae; genus Bathymodiolus; species Bathymodiolus septemdierum. The sequence goes on from OY726527.1 coordinate 47,924,435, forward strand.
TGTGTTTTGCCACTTAGCCACAGGTAATACTGACAAATATTTGATGCCACTTGGCCACAGGTAATACTGACAAATATTTGATGCTACAACAGCACTATTGAGCGATTACTTCGCTACACAGAGACTATTTTTTATACACAAATATTTGTACATATACTAAAGGTGTACTTATTATCAACAATTTTATTTCCTTCAATTTTCTGCAGTGGGCATCCATCATATGTGTCTTAAGGACACAACAAATGTACAAGTAACAAATCAACGTTTGAAATTAAGTGTCCTGCTGCTGTTGGGGGGAATGGACAATTTGAAATGCTTTTATCATACATACGAAAATGTCAACCTCTCTTCTCCAATCATTAATCTAAAAAAAAGACCATGGCGTATGACGTCGCAAATCCAGGTGGCTTGGGACAGGCTAAAAAATATTAACAAACACCTCTCACCTCAAATCACTGAACATGAAAAAAAACTCAACATAGGCTTAGGAAATTCAGGTCCTGGCTTGAGACAGCCACAAAAATGTGACGGGGTTAAACCAGTTTAATTTGATCCCTACCCCTTCTCCCTCTTGCTAATTAGAATGCTCTGATATTTTTAAGTAATACCATCAACATCAATATGTATGACATGGAGCTTCATTGATTAAATTAAACAACATTTCTTGTATTATGCTGATATGACAAAATATCAGTATTTGAATATCTTGTAGTCAGATGGCCAGATTTTTCTGGTTTCACGGAAAATGTTGGTGTGCGTGGGTAATGAATAGAAAGTGAATGTAATTGACGATTTTCTCTCATATTCAACTTCTGCCTTCATAAAATCTTTATGTGGAATTAGTCGCTGATAAGCCAGTTGTTGAAAATTGGATATCGTCGATCGTACAGATATTAACAGTATGCTTCTAAATCTTTATTTTGTAATTGAATATTACTTCATTTTAATGTTTTCAGGGTTGCTTGTTGTGAAAATTGCATTTTCTTCTTAAGAGTTTTAATAGTAATTTTGGAAAATTAATTCCAAAGGTGTAATTGTCGTTTAATAGAATTAGGCTAATATTTAGAATTTAGAATTTAGACAATTTAATTTTACGTGTGTAAATTTTGTCTTTTCAGAATGAGGCTTATGTTTAGAATTTTGAAAATTTATTTTCTAATATGTAAATTGTATTTCAGAATTATAAAAAAATTAATTCCTAATATGTTAACTTATTGTCTTTCAGAATGAGGCTAATATTTAAAAATTTTCAAAACTTTAATTCATAGTGACTGATTGTATTTTTGGAATGAGGCTAATTAAAATTTTTAAGATAATATATCATATATTATTTTAACAAAACCTCAATAAAATAAATATGATGAATAAATTCACTTACGATTTTAAATATTTAGGAACATTTAATGAAGGATTTTTTATTACATGAGCACTTTTTGACATATTGTAGCTAGACCTGATGGAACAGGAAGGGGCCTACTACAAGCAGTCCCAGCAACTGGAGGCTGCTTATGCCAGATCACATCTGGAGCACATGTGTAAGCTAAACATCGACTCAGAGCCACATGAAGTCCGTATGACTGGTATCATCTGTACTATAGGTAAGATATGATTGATTGGTGTTTAACACCAGCCTTAGCAGTATTTCAGTTATATCGACAAATTGGACATTTTCCCTTTGATGGGCGGAGCCTGTAAAACTTATATTGATGCTGGCAACTCTTCATAAGCAATACTGTTATTCCTATTTTGATGCAGTACAAGAAGTTGCTTTTTTAGCACTAAAACGGAATAAAATAAAATACTGGTATATGGTCTCGATGAATTTGATGAATTAACATCGTAGCAAAATATGACGTCGTATCAACACTCTCAGAGCATAAAGTAAACAAGACACTTTTTTCACCTATTTGCACACCTCAAGTTTAAATTTCAAGAATTCAATAATATGGTGTCCAATTCAAAGTAGAAATAGAACCCTTAATTACAACATGCCAACCACGGATGTAAAATTGTTATGGTAAATAGTAATCAATGAAAACAAATAAAAATTGCATTAGAAATAAATTTAACATGGACCAATTGCATTAGAAATAAATTTAACATGGACCAATTGCATTAGAAATAAATTTAACATGGACCAATTGCATTAGAAATAAATTTAACATGGACTAAGATATCACAAGCAATTCAATGTTAGGCTTTTAATGTTTAATGTAATATTTTAAAATGCACTATGATTAAGAAGATCAACTGCAGTTTGTTGACTTGTTGACCATTATGTTCTTATTTTTAACAAATTATTTTAGGTCCAGCATGTGTATCTGTACCTACTTTACAGAAGATGATTATAGAAGGCATGAATATTGCTAGACTTAATTTCTCTCATGGCACATACGAGGTATGTTATTAACTGTGAAATGTTGAAATTTTAATTTGTTGATCGAAAAATTCAAGATGGCCACCACAACAGGACAAAGTATTAATATTGGATTCTAATGGAAAATAAATAAATGTTTCTTTTTTGTGAGAAAGTACTTAAATCTAAACTGCATGAATAATCATTAGATGACCCTGTTAAGAAAATTAAATTTTTTGTGTGGATCAGAAATCCAAGATGGCCACCACCACAGGACAAAGTTTTAACATGGTAACATATGAGGAAATGTTTTGTTTTTTGTTTGTTTTTGAAACTGTTATCTTAACTGAAAATAAATTGTAGATGAACATGGCCAAAAAGAATAATATTTGTGTTTCAGGTTTCCCTACAGACCCTAATTTTTACACAAGACTCAAATGTTTTTATTGATGAAAAATGAAGCACCCCAAAACTGCAGCAATTTCTTGAGCTGATACATGTTTTTTCTGACTTGATTTCAATGCTGCATCAGATATTTCTGGTTTAGAATGCCGAACATTGTTCTTGCTTAATCTTGAATACTTAATTTTTCAGATTGTTTTATGACTTTCTTTCCTTTCGAAATTGAACCTTTAATTAAAACCTTATTTCTAATAAATAATTATCATTTTTAGCTCACCTTGCCAAAGGCAATGTGAGCTTTTGCCATCACTTGGCGTCCGTCGTCTGTCGTCCATTAACTTTTCACATTTTAATCTTCTCCTCTGAAAACCTTCAGCCAAATGAAGTGAAACTTGGCAGGAAGCATCTATGGAAGGTCCTCTCTAAAGATTGCTCATTTTGTCCCGATCCATTAACAAATATGGCTGCCATAGGCAATTCTTGTTTCTGATTGGCCGATTTTTTTAAATCTTATCCTCTGAAACTGCTTGGCCAAATGAACCGAAACTTAGTAGGAAGCATCTATGGCAGGTCCTCTCTAAAGATTGCTTATTTCGTCCCGATCCGTTATCAAACATGGCCACCACAGACAATTCGTGTTTCTGATTGGTTGATTTCTAAAAAATCTTCTCCTCTGTAACCACTTGGCCAAATGGATCGAAATTTGGTAGGAATCATCCTTGGAAGGTTCTCTATGAAGATTGCTCATTTAATTCTGATCCGATAACAACCATGGCTGCCACAGGCAATTCTTGTTTCTGATTGGTTGATTTCTAAAAAATCTTCTCCTCTGTAAACACTTGGCCAAATGGATCAAAACTTGGTAGGAAGCATCCTTGGAAGGTCCTTTATATAGATTGCTCATTTAGTTTCGATCCGTTAACAAACATGGCCACCACAGGCAATTCTTGTTTCTGATTGGTTGATTTCTAAAAAAAATTATCTCCTCTGAAACCGCTTGGCCAAATGAATCGAAGCTTGGTAGGAAGCATCCTTGGAAGGTCCTTTATAAAGGTTGCTCATTTAGTTCTGATCCGTTAACAAACATGGCCGCCAAAGGCAATTCTTGTTTCTGATTGGTTGATTTCTAAAAATTCTTCTTCTCTGAAACCACTTTGCCAAATGAATCGAAACTTGGTAGGAAGCATCCTTGGAAGGTCATCTATAAAGATTGCTCATTTGGTTCCGATCCATTAATTAACATGGCCACCACAGTCCATTCTTGTTTCTGATTGGTCGACTTCTAATTTATATCTTCTTTGTAACTGCTTAGCCAAATGACCAAAACTTGGTGGGAAGCACCTACATTTTATGTAGGGGGGGTTCTGTATTAAGTTTCCTCAAAGCAGAATGAAAGGTGAGCGACACAGGCTGAGCCCCAAAAGGAATATACTAGATCATATGACAAGCAAAACCAGTTGCTGCCTGGTCAATTTTATGATAGCTTTAATTAATACAACCTAAGGGATTAGGCATGATTATTTGACTGGAAATAAGATTTTATCTGTGAATGCCCTACACAGAATACATGAACTTATTAAGGCTTGATACTTTTATACATATGCATGGATTAATATTTTTTATTTTATTCCATCATGACACATCGTTTTGTAGCCACAGTGCGCACTGACACTGTCTCGAAAGAGTATGATGTGGATGGAAATTAACAATATTTCTAGTCTTGTTTTTATAACTGTCATGATCAGATATATTTATATTTTAATTTCAGTACCATGGTCAGACCATTAAGAATGTTCGTGAAGCTGTCAGTAAGTTTAAAGTACCAAGACCAGTAGCTATTGCCCTAGACACGAAGGGTCCAGAAATTAGAACAGGATTACTGAAAGGGGTAAAGTATTTTAGGATTAATCAGTGACTGATGTATTCGTCTAAAAACTATGAAATCTTGTTTCATATTGGGCCTATGGATCTTTAAAAGGATCAAAATACAAGAGCCCCCCCCCCCCCCCAAAAAAAAAATGATAGGTTAATAATAATTACTGCATTCTTAAGATAAGCTTGTGTGGCATGTTTATCTCAGTTGTCCTCTGCTAATCATGCCAGATTTCTGATGTACAGAGATTAGTAAAATATTACGAAATTGTCCCTCCATATTGTGCCAATTTGTTTTCCCTATTTTAAAATGAGGAGAATTTCCATTAATAACCATATTTTATATTAAAGTGACTGCCATGTAAATCATCTAAAAAAAAATTGAGTATTTTTCTTTTTAATTTGCCAAAATGAAAATATTTTCTTGTTTTGTTTTTGGGTTTTTTTTTTTTTTTTTGGTTACTTTTGTTACAAGAAGACCATGAACCTTGTGTTTGACACAATTTGTATTTTGGACACAGTTTTTAACTTATCTGCTCTTCAGATTAAGAAGTAAGTTTAAAATAGATTTATAAAAACCAAAAGTATGTATCAAATTTCTTTTAAATTCTTTCAAAACCTTTTGAAACTGGATACTTGAAATTGTTACATAACATTTTAACATAGACAATGAAATCATTTAACAGTTCATTTCTCATTTATTAAAAAAGAAATATTATCTCTGTCAAGGAAAAAGTGTGTCAGTGACACAGTTAAATTGACCTACATACAAACATTATAAATAGGTCAAATTAAAAAAAATATTGCAGTAGTCCCCCTATTATTATGTCACTCCCTCCAAAGGTCACAGGGGCCGTTATGATCATATGGTAGTTGGATTTACAACTACCTGTGCAATAAGTGCCTGTCACCACCAAAGTTGTGAGTTTGAATCCTGCTCATGGCGAGGTGTACTCGATACAACATTATGTGATAATTTTGTCTGTGACTTGCAGCAGGTCAGATGTTTTCACAGGTTTCCTCCACCAATATAAAGTGACCGCCACGATAGAACTGAAATATTGTTGAAAGTGGCAATAAGCACCATAAACCAAACCAAAGGTCACTTCCTCTTATGAGGCCAGATTATATTCATTGAGAAAGTAGAATACTACATGTACTAAATTATCCTCTTCAAGAGAGACACTCCTATATGGCCACTTGTTCAATTGCAGAAGGATGACCTTTTAAGAGGGGGCTACTTATCTACATTGTTATAGTAAATATAATTATACCCCGCTCCCCGGAGGGGGAGGGGGTATACTGTTTTACCTCTGTCCGTCCTTGGATTGTCCTCGTCCAAATTTGCATCAGGTGACCTTGATCTCCAAGAATTCCAAGAATAATCCAATGATTATTTGCATTTACAGGGAGCATCTGCTGAAGTATCTCTAAAGACAGGAAACCAGATCAAGTTAACAACGGATAAGAAATTCTACGAGGAGTGTACAGAAGACTTGTTGTATGTAGATTATGAAAATATAACTAAAGTAATGGAAGTAGGAGGGAGAATCTTTATAGATGATGGACTAATATCAATCATTGTTAAAGATAAAGGTAATTTGTAGTTATGTCCCCTGTCGCTAGGCAACGGAAGGAGAATCTTTATACTTTATAGATGATGGACTAATATCAATCATTGTTAAAGATAAAGGTAATTTGTAGTTATGTCCCCTGTCGCTAGGCAATGGAAGGAGAATCTTTATACTTTATAGATGATGGACTAATATCAATCATTGTTAAAGATAAAGGTAATTTGTAGTTATGTCCCCTGTCGCTAGGCAACAGAAGGAGAATCTTTATACTTTATAGATGATGGACTAATATCAATCATTGTTAAAGATAAAGGTAATTTGTAGTTATGTCCCCTGTCGCAAGGCAACGAAAGGAGAATCTTTATACTTTATAGATGATGGACTAATATCAGTCATTGTTAAAGATAAAGGTAAATTATAGTTATGTCCCCTGCTGCTAGGCAACGGAGGCATTAAGTTTTATCCATGTTCGTGCATCCATGCGTTTCACATTTGGTTTTCGCTCTTTAACTTAAAAAATCAACAGGAATATTGAAACTACATTTTGTCTCTGAGTTCTGACATCCTGGATTTTCATACTTCAAGATTTAGTAGGCTTTTTGCTGATTGATCAATTGAAAATATGACTCCCAATATGACCCCATACAGAATGTTATAAGATGGTAGTACATGTATATCATAAAAAAGATCCAACAATTTGAATTAGAGTTTCATATAACTAGGTGTTAGTGTACGGTAGTCGTCCTCTTGTAAGATCAACCCTTCTTCAATGAAAAAGTAGCCTTTTAAGAGGGGTGACCTCTATTGATTTGATTTGATTGATTGTGTTTAATGCCACTTTCAGCAATATTTCAGTTATATCATGGCAACCAGTTTTAGTGGTGGAGGAAGCCAGAGAGAACCACCGACCATGGGCAAGCAACTGGTAAACTTTATCACTTGCAGCTACGAGTCGACTGCACCCTTTTTTCTAACTTATAAAGCCGGGCACGCACCCATGCCGTATTGGTGATAGGTTTGTATGAGTTGTTAGGTAATCCAACTACCTAACTCATTGAGCCACCCGGGCCCCTCATTCTTCAATGAAAAAGTAGCCTTATAAGAGGGGTGACCTCTATTGAGAGGGACAATTTAATAGTATTTTATTAAATAATTGCATCTGAAATCTGTCCCGATATCAGGGATTGCCTATTGGTAGGAATGGCTGTATAAAAGGAGGACCACTGTATTAGGAAAAAAAAATTCTTAGAAACTACTGAACTACAGTCAAGCCTGGTTTATTCACCACCTCTGTCAAGCAGTACTTTGTATTATACCACCTTAATTTTAATTTCACTTAACAGTGCATTTCATATTACATCTGTATTTAGTGACCACATGTCTTATGTTAACCTATTTAAATGTTCCCTTAGAAGATCACACAAGACAGGTTTGACTGTATCAGTGTGGGAAACCATTTTTTTCAAACACTCACCAAAATGGCGAGTGAACTGAAATAAGTACTCGCCAAAATGAAATAGAGCTCGCCATGTTTGGCGAGTGACATTTTTTTTAAACTCGCCAACAATTTGCAACAAATACCAAATAAACAATACAGTAATGTTCAACAATTTATTTTGCAGATTTTGACAAGTCATTAACTTAGTCAAGAAGGATCAACACTCTCTTAAGAGCTGCGTTGATCTCTTCTTCCTCAATTTCTTTGCTTCGTCTTTTAAGTTTTAATGCTCGGTATAAAACATGTATGTCAAACCCGGTTCCGACACATATTTAACTTTATGTTTTCGCCACGAATTCGTTTGAAATATTTCAAAACCAAATTATTTTATTTGCATTAATTTTAAAAGTCATCACATCTATTTGTAATGAAACAATATTTCATTTAATCGTGAAATCGACCTTGGCAAAATTATGCGGGGTCGGGATTGTATACTTAATTTTTCTGTTGACAGAAATGAAGTGTCATGACTCATGGCGGAATGTTTTCTTATTGGGTACAATGATTAATAAAAATGTTGGATAAATGACACAGTTAACAGAAAATTTAATTGTTTGGCAGCTATGATATTTTAAAGCTGTAACCAGTTATCGTGGCAAGCGTTTTCAAGTTCCTACTCGCCAGACCGGCGAGTATAAAGTGGATCTTACTCGCCACCAGAAATTTCCACTCGCCTTTGGCGAGTTGGCGAGCGGTTGTTTCCCACACTGCTGTATTTAGTGACCACATGTCTTATGTTAACCTATTTAAATGTTCCCTTAGGAGATCACACAAGACAGGTTTGACTGTGTAGTATATGTCGTCTACCTGATGGTGCTGCCGTTAGTGAGTTGAAATTACTGGTTCTGAAAATATATAATTTTTCTTTTTTGTTCTAGGTGATGATTGGTTGATGTGTGAAATAGAAAATGGAGGTGAGCTAGGTAGTAAGAAAGGGTGTAATTTACCTGGAACAGCTGTAGATTTGCCTGCTGTGTCAACTAAAGATAAACAAGATTTGTTGTTTGGTGTAGAACAAGGGGTAAGTTTGAGGTGATTTACGTGTGTAGGTTTACCTGCTGTGTCAACTAAAGATAAACAAGATTTGTTGTTTGGTGTAGAACAAGGGGTAAGTATGAAGTGATTTACCTGTATATATTTACCTGCTGTGTCCACTAAAGATAAACAAAATTTGTTGTTTGGTGTAGAACAAGGGGTAAGTATGAAGTGATTTACCTGTATATATTTACCTGCTGTTTCCACTAAAGATAAACAAGATTTGTTGTTTGGTGTAGAACAAGGGGTAAGTATGAAGTGATTTACCTGTATATATTTACCTACTGTGTCCACTAAAGATAAACAAGATTTGTTGTTTGGTGTAGAACAAGGGGTAAGTATGAAGTGATTTACCTGTATATATTTACCTGCTGTGTCCACTAAAGATAAACAAAATTTGTTGTTTGGTGTAGAACAAGGGGTAAGTATGAAGTGATTTACCTGTATATATTTACCTGCTGTGTCCACTAAAGATAAACAAGATTTGTTGTTTGGTGTAGAACAAGGGGTAAGTATGAAGTGATTTACCTGTATATATTTACCTGCTGTGTCCACTAAAGATAAACAAGATTTGTTGTTTGGAGTAGAAGAAGGGGTAAGTATGAGGTGATTTACCTGTAAAAAGTTATTTTCAGTATTTTTTTTACAACTAGATATACAATCAGTGCCTATCACCATTGATATTTATTTGTTGAAATCTTTTTCATTGCGAAGGAAACTTGATACACATTTATGTGATTTAGTTGGTTAACATGGTTGCCTAGAGAGCGGTAGATTGTGGGTTCAACTCGAGAGTGGTAGATCGTGGGTTCAACTCGAAAGTGGTAGATTGTGGGTTCAACTCGAAAGTGGTAGATCGTGGGTTCAACTCGAAAGTGGTAGATCGTGGGTTCAACTTGAGAGTGGTAGATCGTGGGTTCAACTCGAAAGTGGTAGATCGTGGGTTCAAGCCCTGATCAGGTCAAACCAAAGACTATAAAATTGGTACTTGTTACTTCTCCGATAAGCACACAGCATTTAAAGGAGAAAGAGCAAAGACTGGTTGGCTCGGAATCAGGCTAATGTGTCCGACTGTTATTTCAGTGAGCTAGCACTATAAAAATCCAATTAAGCATATTGGTCTAGTACAAAGCGGACCTCACCATCATCTCATTGAAAATTAACTTGTTCTCGCCATGATATAGCTGAAAATTGCTTACTCGGACTTAAGCAAAAATCACTTTCACTCAACGTGTTATTTACATTATTTAAATTGAAATAGAAACTAAGACTGTGTTCACAAATAGATCGATTGCGATCGGTTTAGGTTAGTTCGATTCAGTTTGAAACCGCTTGGTGTTCAGATTGGATCGATCTCGAACCGATTGCAATCGTTTCCAGTAATAACCACTGTTCACACTGCTCATCTGATTCGATCTCGAATCGATTCAATTTTCTGTTGTCTTCCGGGTACGTGCCATCAGCAGACTGTTGCTTGGATATAATCATGGCTGATCTTGCAAACAGAGTTGTTTATGCTTATTTGCATTTTAAATGCAATGATAGTTGACTTTATGACCAGAAGATTGCTTCAAAGGAGGATCTACAGACTTTTTATTCAACGCATGCCTAATGAACACGTTTTGAACCGATCTCGAATCGATTTAGTTGTTCTCATCTAACTGTGAAGCGCTCTAGTTTAGAGCGATCTAATTTAGACCACATATTTTAGGGGTCTCAAATTAGACTGATTGCGATCGATATTTCTTTGGTGTGAACATTGAAATTGATCTCGAAGCGATCGTGATCGATCTAAATACGCTTAGTGTGGACAGGTTCATAGATACATTGTATCTAATTTAGTGTGCACAACACGTCAGGTATGCTCAAAGTCAAAAGAATGGAAATAAATAAAGAATCATTTAAAATCTTTGGGAGCAAGAAAACCCAATTCTGTTTGAGGGAGGAGAACCTTAATTATGATTATATTATTTAGGAACTGTAAATTTGAATAATAAACCAAGTCATACCGTCATTAGGGTTGGATAATTCACATTCGTGCATAATACGCACCCCACCCCCTCTTGTCCTTGAAAATCAGCAGAAAATGTGATTTCCAGGTTCTTGTTTATAATGCGCACCCCTCCTGCAAAATAAAGAATCTATGTAAAATCTAGCACATTATACATAGGTCATTACGGTATATGAAAATTTGTACAATGTGTTATTTAATATATTATTGCAGGTTGACATGGTGTTTGCGTCGTTTATCAGGAGTGGGTCTCATATTAAAGAAATTCGTGAGATTTTAGGAGAAAAAGGAAAACATATCAAGATCATCGCTAAAATAGAAAATCATGAAGGTGTGGCCAAGTAAGTTATCTTAATAGCAACAAGTGTACTCGCTGTCGACTCTATAGTGTTGGTACTTAATCTTGCCAATATGCTTGAAGCATGACATCATATACAATTCCTTTGTGCAATGTTTTGACAAACAAGATAACTAGCTCTTACATGTTACAGAGATGAAAATTTCGTCTTTTCAGCAGATTTCATTTTTTTTAGCAAAATATTTGGAAATAAAATATGTCAAACTTGGTTCAGATTGCTGGAAAATGAAGGTATCTACTGGTCGGGGAGTAGTTCTCGCCAACTGTCTCATTTAGTACGAGCGCTCGCGAATTTTCGTCTGATTTTTTCACCATCATTAAAGGACACCATACCAATCCTTCGTATTAATTTTTATCGAATTTCATTGTGAAATATCGTTAAAATTGGGGAAAAAACCCTACTGCACCTCTTATTCTGTCTTAACATCAACAGGGGGTCACGTGTGTTGGTATACTCTTATAATAGAAAAAACACATGGAATGATCATCGGAGAATCTAGTGACACCATATTTCCAATTCATCTCTACAAATCTTTAAGATCTTTCTAAAAAGTGTCACACTTTGCCTTATTACTCATCCCTACAATCCAAAATACTCACGGTTGCAGAATAAAAATAGATTCCATGTGAATGCAAATGGTTGCCTGCGCATGCACTGTTTACGTCATCAATTACCTTGACCGCTAATTTATACATGGATCCTATATTATCACATTGGGCATAAAACATGGACAAAATATTAAGATTAATTCTAGAAAAACTGGAATTATTAATTTTCATCAATAAAATGAAAATTATCAGGTAAACCACTGTTGAAAAGGATGTATTTTACAGAATGGGGGATGGCATGACAGCCTTTAAAACAGTGAAGAATAATTATCAGAGTTTTCTACAAACTAGCACAAAAACCGGTAAACTTTTTAAGAAAGGATTTTAATTTTCTAAAATGTTGTTTTTCTTTCCTTTTGATGCTTTAGCTTCACAAAAACAATATTTCTGAAAGCTGGCGAGAATTGCTTCTGTTGCGGCCATTTTCTGTTGAAAAACACAACATCGTAATAATGGATCCCCGATCAGCGTGCGCTCTCCTTTATGTAAATTCATTTCGTAGGTAAATCGTTATGGTTCATGCAAAATGATAATGGGGTGAAACAAAGGTTTCTCTCGACTGCTTCTTAAAAATATTGGATAAAAAACGTAAAAAATGGTGAGAACTACTCCCTAACCAGTAACCCATTTGTTGTATTGTTTGACAAATAAAATATAAAAGAAATATACCACTCAATAACTGACCCTCATGGTTATGATCATATGGTAGTTGAACTAAAATTGTTTGAACCCCGTTCATGGCAAAGTGTACTCAATACAACATTATGTGATAAAGGTCAGTGACTTTTGGCAGGTTGATGGTTCCACCAATAAAACTGGGGTGCGTTGTTGCACTTGTGATTAAACTAATCATATGATTAGCCCTAATTACATTTTTAATTAAGAAATAATTCATGGAAGCCATATGTATATATTGTTTTTACCACGGGTAGGCCTTTATGTCACAAAGTTTTACCCAAACGGTCAAAAACCTGCACATATTCACCTCCACTCAACTATCACAAAAAAGAATGAAAACATAGACATTGACAGTACAATAGCAGGGTCAGTAAATGCTTGTAGTTGACTGACTACTAGCTATTAAACTAGAATTCAATGGTAAAAGTTCACGTATATAATTGTGAACGGGATACTGTATTTATTTGTTTCTTTAGTTTTGGTATCTGATACTTTTAAAATCAAAAGATTTGAAAGCCAATTAATTTAAAAGACTTTGGGAGCAAGAAAACCAAAGGTCTTAAAAAGTCTAGCCAAGATCTTCCCAGTTTGTCTGAGGGAGGAAACTAAATAATGTTTTTGTTATTTATAGATTTGATGAGATTTTGGAGCAAGTGGATGGTGTTATGGTAGCCAGAGGTGATTTAGGTATAGAAATTCCACCAGAGAAAGTCTTCTTAGCACAGAAAATGATGATAGGAAGATGTAACAGGGGAGGCAAGCCAGTTATTTGTGCCACTCAGGTGAATTTTTATGTTTATCTCCCTTTTTGAACTTTTATTGTGCTTAGATCTAATACCACACAAATTGTAATAACTCATATTTGTGTAGTCTTTGGAAGAGGAAAGACATATCTGCCAATTTGCTCAAAGGTCCAACTAGGTAATGAAAATATTTGTACCACTCCGGTGTGTTACATGTAGAAATTGTACTGTAAACATATTACATGTAGAAATTGTACTGTAAACATATTACATGTAGAAATTGTACTGTAAACATATTACATGTAGAAATTGTACTGTAAACATATTACATGTAGAAATTGTACTGTAAACATATTACATGTAGAAATTGTACTGTAAACATATTACATGTAGAAATTGTACTGTAAACATATTACATGTAGAAATTGTACTGTAAACATATTACATGTAGAAATTGTACTGTAAACATATTACATGTAGAAATTGTACTGTAAACATATTACATGTAGAAATTGTACTGTAAACATATTACATGTAGAAATTGTACTGTAAACATATTACATGTAGAAATTGTACTGTAAACATATTACATGTAGAAATTGTACTGTAAACATATTACATGTAGAAATTGTACTGTAAACATATTACATGTAGAAATTGTACTGTAAACATATTACATGTAGAAATTGTACTGTAAACATATTACATGTAGAAATTGTACTGTAAACATATTACATGTAGAAATTGTACTGTAAACATATTACATGTAGAAATTGTACTGTAAACATATTACATGTAGAAATTGTACTGTAAACATATTACATGTAGAAATTGTACTGTAAACATTACATGTAGAAATTGTACTGTAAACATATTACATGTAGAAATTGTACTGTAAACATTACATGTAGAAATTGTACTGTAAACATATTACATGTAGAAATTGTACTGTAAACATATTACATGTAGAAATTGTACTGTAAACATATTACATGTAGAAATTGTACTGTAAACATATTACATGTAGAAATTGTACTGTAAACATATTACATGTAGAAATTGTACTGTAAACATATTACATGTAGAAATTGTACTGTAAACATATTACATGTAGAAATTGTACTGTAAACATATTACATGTAGAAATTGTACTGTAAACATATTACATGTAGAAATTGTACTGTAAACATATTACATGTAGAAATTGTACTGTAAACATATTACATGTAGAAATTGTACTGTAAACATATTACATGTAGAAATTGTACTGTAAACATATTACATGTAGAAATTGTACTGTAAACATATTACATGTAGAAATTGTACTGTAAACATATTACATGTAGAAATTGTACTGTAAACATATTACATGTAGAAATTGTACTGTAAACATATTACATGTAGAAATTGTACTGTAAACATATTACATGTAGAAATTGTACTGTAAACATATTACATGTAGAAATTGTACTGTAAACATATTACATGTAGAAATTGTACTGTAAACATATTACATGTAGAAATTGTACTGTAAACATATTACATGTAGAAATTGTACTGTAAACATATTACATGTAGAAATTGTACTGTAAACATATTACATGTAGAAATTGTACTGTAAACATATTACATGTAGAAATTGTACTGTAAACATATTACATGTAGAAATTGTACTGTAAACATATTACATGTAGAAATTGTACTGTAAACATATTACATGTAGAAATTGTACTGTAAACATTACATGTAGAAATTGTACTGTAAACATATTACATGTAGAAATTGTACTGTAAACATTACATGTAGAAATTGTACTGTAAACATATTACATGTAGAAATTGTACTGTAAACATATTACATGTAGAAATTGTACTGTAAACATATTACATGTAGAAATTGTACTGTAAACATATTACATGTAGAAATTGTACTGTAAACATATTACATGTAGAAATTGTACTGTAAACATATTACATGTAGAAATTGTACTGTAAACATATTACATGTAGAAATTGTACTGTAAACATATTACATGTAGAAATTGTACTGTAAACATATTACATGTAGAAATTGTACTGTAAACATATTACATGTAGAAATTGTACTGTAAACATATTACATGTAGAAATTGTACTGTAAACATATTACATGTAGAAATTGTACTGTAAACATATTACATGTAGAAATTGTACTGTAAACATATTACATGTAGAAATTGTACTGTAAACATATTACATGTAGAAATTGTACTGTAAACATATTACATGTAGAAATTGTACTGTAAACATATTACATGTAGAAATTGTACTGTAAACATATTACATGTAGAAATTGTACTGTAAACATATTACATGTAGAAATTGTACTGTAAACATATTACATGTAGAAATTGTACTGTAAACATATTACATGTAGAAATTGTACTGTAAACATATTACATGTAGAAATTGTACTGTAAACATATTACATGTAGAAATTGTACTGTAAACATATTACATGTAGAAATTGTACTGTAAACATATTACATGTAGAAATTGTACTGTAAACATATTACATGTAGAAATTGTACTGTAAACATATTACATGTAGAAATTGTACTGTAAACATATTACATGTAGAAATTGTACTGTAAACATATTACATGTAGAAATTGTACTGTAAACATATTACATGTAGAAATTGTACTGTAAACATATTACATGTAGAAATTGTACTGTAAACATATTACATGTAGAAATTGTACTGTAAACATATTACATGTAGAAATTGTACTGTAAACATATTACATGTAGAAATTGTACTGTAAACATATTACAACTAGGTAATGAAAATATTTGTACCACTCTGGTGTGTTACATGTAGAAATTGTACTGTAAACATATTACATGTAGAAATTGTACTGTAAACATATTACATGTAGAAATTGTACTGTAAACATATTACATGTAGAAATTGTACTGTAAACATATTACATGTAGAAATTGTACTGTAAACATATTACATGTAGAAATTGTACTGTAAACATATTACATGTAGAAAGTGTACTGTAAACATATTACATGTAGAAATTGTACTGTAAACATATTACATGTAGAAATTGTACTGTAAACATATTACATGTAGAAATTGTACTGTAAACATATTACATGTAGAAATTGTACTGTAAACATATTACATGTAGAAATTGTACTGTAAACATATTACATGTAGAAATTGTACTGTAAACATATTACATGTAGAAAGTGTACTGTAAACATATTACATGTAGAAATTGTACTGTAAACATATTACATGTAGAAATTGTACTGTAAACATATTACATGTAGAAATTGTACTGTAAACATATTACATGTAGAAATTGTACTGTAAACATATTACATGTAGAAATTGTACTGTAAACATATTACATGTAGAAATTGTACTGTAAACATATTACATGTAGAAATTGTACTGTAAACATATTGCATGTAGAAATTGTACTGTAAACATATTACATGTAGAAATTGTACTGTAAACATATTGCATGTAGAAATTGTACTGTAAACATATTACATGTAGAAATTGTACTGTAAACATATTACATGTAGAAATTGTACTGTAAACATATTACATGTAGAAATTGTACTGTAAACATGTTACATGTAGAAATTGTACTGTAAACATATTACATGTAGAAATTGTACTGTAAACATATTACATGTAGAAATTGTACTGTAAACATATTACATGTAGAAATTGTACTGTAAACATATTACATGTAGAAATTGTACTGTAAACATATTACATGTAGAAATTGTACTGTAAACATATTACATGTAGAAATTGTACTGTAAACATATTACATGTAGAAATTGTACTGTAAACATATTACATGTAGAAATTGTACTGTAAACATATTACATGTAGAAATTGTACTGTAAACATATTACATGTAGAAATTGTACTGTAAACATATTACATGTAGAAATTGTACTGTAAACATATTACATGTAGAAATTGTACTGTAAACATATTACATGTAGAAATTGTACTGTAAACATATTACATGTAGAAATTGTACTGTAAACATATTACATGTAGAAATTGTACTGTAAACATATTACATGTAGAAATTGTACTGTAAACATATTACATGTAGAAATTGTACTGTAAACATATTACATGTAGAAATTGTACTGTAAACATATTACATGTAGAAATTGTACTGTAAACATATTACATGTAGAAATTGTACTGTAAACATGTTACATGTAGAAATTGTACTGTAAACATATTACATGTAGAAATTGTACTGTAAACATATTACATGTAGAAATTGTACTGTAAACATATTACATGTAGAAATTGTACTGTAAACATATTACATGTAGAAATTGTACTGTAAACATATTACATGTAGAAATTGTACTGTAAACATATTACATGTAGAAATTGTACTGTAAACATATTACATGTAGAAATCACCTTTTTTTCATGACAGATTATGAAAATTAGAACTCATCTAATTTGTTTATTCTAAACTTGTAATGAATAATGCTTTCCCCTGTGGGAATCCCATGGTATAGAAATAGGACATTGTTTGTCCACTGCTAAATATTACTGAATTGAAATGGGGCGTGCACTAGTTGTTTGAGATATAGTGTAGTGTAAATAAGTGCCCCAATTATCGGCAAGGTCATGCTCCTTGCAGCTTAAATACAACATGAAGCAGCTTCTAATATGAGTAAGAGGAAGGCTAGTGGGATCAGGATAATGTGTCTGAGTGGAGCCACATGTCTACCCACAGACTGTTGTTTCAATGAGTTAGAACTATGAACGAAGTGTGTTCGTCTAGTAGAAAGCAGACATCATCATTATCTCATTGACATGTAACTTGTTCTCACTATGATTTAGCTGAAATAATTTCTCACTTAATGTTAAAAACAGCAATCACTCACTCACTCACTCAATTCTGTTGAAGATCCAACATATTTTTGCATCAAATGAAAGATTTCTTAAATATCCCATTACAAAAAAATTAAATTCAAATATTGAATTTGAAATTAATTTGATTATTTTCAGATGTTGGAGAGCATGGTTAAGAAACCTCGACCAACCAGAGCTGAGACAAGTGATGTTGCTAACGCTGTACTAGATGGTGCTGATTGTGTCATGTTGTCAGGGGAAACAGCAAAGGGAGATTATCCTCTAGAGGCTGTCAAAATAATGCATAAGGTTATATATTTTTTGTATAATAACAGTTATGATGAAGGAAGATGTAAAATTCAAAACAAAGTTTTTATCAGTAATTTATATATTTTTCCATTTTTTCTTTTGGCTCCCAAAATCTTGTGAGAATAAAACCTTGTTAAGGTATGTAATCCACACCAACTTTTAACCCGTTCGCGTGGACAAATTCGTGAATAAAGCTTTATAGAATTTAGTAAATTTCTGCAGATAATACAAGGCCGTTTACAGTGTGATGTCAGACCTATAAAAACAATAACGTGAGTTTTAAAGGACTCGACAAAAGATATCAAAAGTATCGCAGCTCGCTTTAATGGAGGATACACTGTTATACTAGTGATAATGTGGGTCTCGACCATCATAATTGCCGTTATTCTATATATATTATATTAGGATTATTGGTGTTTAACACCACTTTTAACAATATTTCAATGATATTGTGGCAGTCAGTTTTATTGGTGAAGGAAATTAGAGTACTCTCAGAAAAATATTGACCATCTGGCAAACTTCACGACAATCTGATATCATATAATGAATAGGCTACCATTCAACAGCATCTGACAAATATCCCCTGCATAATAGCATATTAAACATGATTTTAAGCAGATTGTTTTAGCATAAAATTTATTGAGTACCAGTACATGCAAATTTAATTATGCCCCCACCACTAGTCATCGAAGGCATTAAGTTTTACGTACGTCCATTCCAAAGTTTACACTTTACCACTTTTTATTGGTGCCTAATTAACCATTTACATACATCATGTTCATGTCTACATAATAATTATAAATGTATACAGTTTGATCATGCAAAAGAGTTTTTTCTTTTTTCTTTTAACTATCAACAACAATGTGGTACAATATATGTAATAAACAAAAAACATAAAAAAATGTCGGTGTTATGTCCCTGTTTAATTTAGCTGGAAGCGGGGGCATTTGTGACCTATGGACACATTCTGCCACTTTTTTTTGAGAAATGTGGCAGGCAAATTTGTTTTAAGTTGCAGCTTAATAGAATCACATAATCTTCGTCACACAAAGGGGTTGTCGTGGTCGTGATCGTATGTTAGTTGGATTTATAACTACCTATGCAATCAGTGTGTATCACCACTAACGTTGTGAGTTCGAATCCCGATCAGGTGAGGTGTACTCAATGCAACATTAAGTTTGTCAGTGGTTTTCTCCGGGAAATTCCGTTTCCTCCACCAATAAACCTGACTGCTACGATATAGCTGAAATATTGTTGAAAGTGGCGTTAAATACCATAACTCTAACCCTAACTCTTTCTCACACAAAAGTCAAGATGAAAACAATTGTAATCAATATTTATTTTGTAATAAATTTGTATCTGATTATGATTTCAGATCTGTAGAGAAGCTGAGTCAGCACTATTTCACACTCAGTTATTTGAAGAGTTAAGGACACATACTCCTACCCCTACAGAACCTACTCATACTGTAGCTATTGCTGCTGTTGAAGCATCATTTAAATGTATGGCTGCTGCTATTATAGTTATAACTACATCTGGAAGGTTTGTTATTTTATATTTTGGACCCCCTCTTATAAGGCTACGCTTTCTCCAATGAAAAAGTGGCCTGATTAGAGGGATGACTTCTCTTTAGGGTGACAATTTAGTAGTATTTTCCTATCAGTGCATACAACATCTGGCCTTATAAAAGGGTAATCTTTGGTGGGGGTGGCCGTATAAGAGGGGGGACTACTGTGTTCTATTTAAACATGCATCTGTCGGATACTGTAGCTATTGCTGCTGTTGAAGCATCATTTAAATGTATGGCTGCTGCTATTATAGTTATAACTACATCTGGAAGGTTTGTTATTTTATATTTTTAGACAGACATATATGGCCATCCCTTCTGTAATTAAAAAGTGGCCTTATTAGAGGGGTGACCTCCCTTGAGGTGGATAATTTAGTACAGTATTTCCCCTCTTATAAGGCCACCCTTTCTCCATTGAAAAAGTGGCCTTATTAGAGGGATGACCTCTCTTTAGGGTGACAATTTAATAGTATTTTACTATCAGTGCATATGAGGTTAATCTTTGTTGGGGGTGGCTGTATAAGAGGGGAGACTACTGTGTTCTATTTAAACATACTGTAAACCAACTTTTGTTCATGTGCTATAAACCTTCGCGACTTTCGCGGTAGACTACACAATCACAAAAGTTTATGTCCGCAAACAAGTCGGTCTAAAGTGTGTAAGAATCAAGAACATATATAGCCTAGCAAACACCATAGAGCATTCCTGACCTGTTTTCTACCTGGAAATATTATATTACAACTATTTAGTATAGGATTACATATTTATTCTTGGTAATAAAATTATTTTTCTGCATTAAAATTTATAAAGTTACGCATTGGCAAATATAATTATACGTGAAGAAAGTTATCGAAATGTGTTCAAAACAGATTTTGTAATTATACATGTATATTGTGGTATAAAGTGCCGTGAGCATAATGTTGACAGGTAATTAAAAGCGTTTGATTGTAATAATCAGCTGGGATTATAAAATCAATAATTGCTGTCACCTATAAGTACGTTGATAATTGAAACTATTAATCAACGGGGATAATCCGATAATCATTGGAAAAACAAATGAGATCAACTACAACATTATGACATCTTGGTCTATCATTTTGAACACTAAATGCCTGTTTTGTTTATTCTAATAAATTTACACATTGGGACTAATAAAAAGTGTTCACGAAATCAATGGGGTATGTCAATCGAACGATCAATAATATATTACGAAAGACAACTCTTGTTATAAAAAAACAATCGATGTCGGTGGCGATGTAGACCAAAGTCATACCGCGAAAAATTTGAACCTTTAGCATTTTGGTTATCGCAAAATTAAATATCTGCGAAACTGTCTTGAAGCAGAAAAACGTGAAACATAATAGCAGCGAAAATAAGTTGGTTTACAGTACATCTGTCGGATACATTCTGAACATCACTTGGCGATTTCTGATAAAGGTTGATAAGTGACATCAGAGACAAATGGAGTCCATTTTGAACTATGTTTATTTTAGGACCATATGAACTAAGGACAAACTTTAACAATGGACTCCATGGGGAAAATATTTTAGCAATCTATTTATCTGGAATCGCAGAACCATTTGAAAATAAGCCTTGCTGAAATGTTACTTAGATTGCCCCGCTACAAAAGCTCCATTAATTATGCCGATCAGAATTTCAAGATGGCCACCGCCACAGGACGTACTTTAACCAAATGGGAAAATGAACTAGATTTTTTCCAACGCAACCAGAAAAATAATAAAATTGGCTGGAATGTTTTTGATTCGACTTGTAGAAAATTTTGTGTTAATCTAAATCAAGGATTTTGTTTTTTGTTAATTAAAGAATAGTCACCACAGCAGATAAGTGTTTCAATGGAACAATGGAGAAATGTCAGAATATGTTCTCAAAAACCACCAACCTGATTCCACCCACAATGTACATAAATGATCACTGAATAATATATTGATAATTTATCTCTGGATGAGCGATACAGGCTCATGTGAGCCTCTAGTTATGTCATGTGATGTAGATTAGTATGGTAACATTATGAAAACCATATCTTCTGGTTGTCACAAATTTCAAAATAGGATTCAATTTAAAAAAAAATCCATTGATATCTAATTTAGTGTGCACAACATGTTTCTCGAATAACCTTCATCAGGTATAAAGGTTGTCAGTGACTTGTGACACGTCGGTGGTTTTCCCCGGGTAATCCGGTTTCCTTAACCAATAAAAATAGCCGTCACAATATAGCTGAAATATTGTTGAAAGTGGCATTAAACACCACAACCCTAACCCTTCATCAGCTCAAAGTCAAAAGATTGGAAAACCTAATAATCCAAAAAATTTATTGAAGAAAATTACAAATGGACAATTTTTATACCCCCGCTCCACCGGAGGGGGGGTATACTGTTTTACCTCTGTCCGTCCCAAGATATTTTTCGTCGCATTTTTCTCAGCAACTATTTATTGATGACAGAAATCTGATATTTGGTCACAATCTTCATATAGGTATGCCATATTGTGGGAAGCGTTTTTGAACCCGTCAGATTCCTACTTCCCGTTTGCCGACTTAATTTGTTTTTATACACATTGAACATATATGCGGGGGTATCATAAGTGAGCATCTTGTTTTTACTCTGAATCCATGAGGAATTTATTTGATTTAAAAAAATTTCAGATCTGCACATCTTATGTCGGCATATCGTCCAAGATGTCCTATTCTAGCCATCACACGAAATGCACAAACTGCACGACAGGGTCATCTATGGCGTGGAGTATTCCCTATACATTACATAGGTAAGTTTAATTGTTGTTTTATATGGTGATGGTACGGTATTCAGACCTGATTTTCGTCCGCTTTAAAGCGGAATTCCGCTTTTTTTTATTCCGGATTTTACCATTGCGATTCCTCTTTTATAATATATTCAATACTTCCGATTGCCGATTTCCGCTTTTATAGTTGGCCTTGTAAAATCAGGTCTGTGTATTAGATGTAGTGTCTACTAGTTTGTAAGTTCTTTGGTGTGGATGTTTTATATAAGCATGCATAACTTGGTGTGGTTTAAAGGTTAAAGAGACACATTATTGAACAAGAAGTGAGAACAAAATCAGATACATTGACGTAGCCAATTTCGTGCACATAGTTATCAATCCTTACACTCCCATATCAACTTCTCCGCATTCTTACATAGACGTAAATCTTTTATGTAGAGTTATCAATCGCCGCATTCTGACATAGATGTAGTCGATCTTTTATGTAGTTATCAATCGCCGCATTCTGACATAGATGTAGTCGATCTTTTATGTAGAGTTATCAATCGCCGCATTCTGACATAGATGTAGTCGATCTTTTATGTAGAGTTATCAATCGCCGCATTCTGACATAGATGTAGTCGATCTTTTATGTAGAGTTATCAATCGCCGCATTCTGACATAGATGTAGTCGATCTTTTATGTAGTTATCAATCGCCGCATTCTGACATAGATGTAGTCGATCTTTTATGTAGAGTTATCAATCGCCGCATTCTGACATAGATGTAGTCGATCTTTTATGTAGAGTTATCAATCGCCGCATTCTGACATAGATGTAGTCGATCTTTTATGTAGAGTTATCAATCGCCGCATTCTGACATAGATGTAGTCGATCTTTTATGTAGAGTTATCGGTATTCACACTCTCGTATAAGCATCTCAACATTTACAAAACTCTTGTAAATCTATAACTATTTTCATCCAACCCAATTACTCAATATTTACATTACCATAGCAATGCCTCAACTTTTACAAAATTCTTGTAAAGCTAAAATGAAATTTATACAAACAACTTACTCAATATTATATGTAGTCTTCTAAGATCAAATTTCAAACTTTTATACACTTTTTATCACGGACTTCAATAATTTTCTGATTGATTTCACGGAGTATATCGTTAATGTGCACGATTAAAATTTGTGGTATTATCTCATGATCGGAATTAGCATCCAGAAAATGTTGAATTCATGTCTGTTCCAATTATTTCGTTGTTTTTTGTGGTGACAATCTTGTGTAAAAATTTGAATAATTTGAGATGTTGACGTGAATGATGGAGTGAAAGGACAGATAACTCTGTGTGTTAGAGATTATTATTATCTAGCATGAACATATAGAATATTACGAACTTCTCTTCGAAAAAATTCTTCTTTCTGTTATTGACCTAATAAAATATTATGAACTTCTCTTAGAAAAAATTCCTAAAAATGTTTTTCTTCTTTCTGTTCTTAACCTAATGGAATATTGTGAACTTCTATTTGAAAAAATTCCTAAAAATTTCTTTCTTCCTTTTGTTCTTGACCTAATGGAATATTATGAACTTCTCTTTGAAAAAATTCCTAAAAAATTCTTTCTTCTTCTATTCTGGACATATAAGCAACTGTTTTTAAAAACATTATTTATTTATATCCTAGATTTAATATCTTCTTTCCATCTACAGAATGTTCATGGTGATGTATTTCTTGTAAAACTGCATTTGAGCTTTAATATGAACTTTGAGCTTTGGAACTTTTGAATGATAATTTTAAA
Source organism: Bathymodiolus septemdierum (assembly GCA_963383655.1). Taxonomy (NCBI): domain Eukaryota; kingdom Metazoa; phylum Mollusca; class Bivalvia; order Mytilida; family Modiolidae; genus Bathymodiolus; species Bathymodiolus septemdierum. The sequence continues at coordinate 47,948,893 of OY726527.1, forward strand.
GTTTTCATGCTTTAGGTAAACATTACACAATCTTTGAAACTCCAATCTATTTTTTATAGTATATATATATATAAACAAAATCTTGGAAAATTTATCCAGAGCTTTATTTACCTCGATATGAGAGACTTTAATTATATATATATAGATACAGTCAAACGTGTCTTGTGTGACCTTCCAAGGGAACAGTGAAATATGGTCACATTAGACAGGTGGTCGCTTAATACAGGTTTAATTGATATGAAATGCACTATGAAGGGAAATAAAAATTAAGGTCACATAATACAAGTTATTGCTTAATAGAGGTGGTCACTAAAGCAGGTTTGACTGTATATATAGTATATATATATATATGTTATTACCTAAGTACATTATAACACTATTGTTTAATATATTGATTTAATGTGTGCTTGTTAAAATAAGTTAGGTTACAAACAAACAACCTGTGTCTCTTCTATTAACTGTAACCACCCTAATTTTTAGTGTCTACCAAATAATTTTTATTGCCGTTTTTTGGACAAGCACTTGTTAAAGTCAGATCCTTGTCTTGTATAAGCTAGAAAAAAAAAAATAATAATAAGTTTTTCCTGCATACCCTATTTTTGTGAAATACGCTTGTGCGAAATAATTACTCTCTCTTACAAATGTTTGCAAGACATACATTCTAAATAAAAAAGCAGATTTGGGCAAACTGTATTTCCTGAAAAGTTTGAAATGATCGATTTTGAAAAAAATTATAATCGATTGTCGTTGAAATTCAAATGATCGACCGATTTGCGATCATTATCGATGATTGGAACACCACTACAATCAATATACAGTGGCACCTGTCTAATCCAACACACCAAGGGACCAGGGAAATGTGTCGGATTGTACAGGATGTCGGAATACTCAGGTTTTATTTTAGTTAACAGAAATACTTTGAGACCATAAATATTTGTCAGATGTCACAGGATGTCGGATTGCACAGGTTACACTGTACAAGTTAATTTTATCTTTGTGTTTTGTTTCATATCCACAGACAGACAATTTAAAATTCATCCCATTAAGTGGACGTTTTCAGTGTACATCATTTATTGAATATTTTATGATGATAAAACTTCAAAAAATAATTTGAGTAGATAATAAGAGAACTTTATTTAACTAGCAAATAACTTTGCCACAGGTGAGAAATGTGGGACTTTTTTTTTTTTAATTTTTTATAGAGATTGAGCTTACGCTAACCATGAAAAAAACAATTTAGTCAGACATACAAACAGGTGGTTAAGATGTAGCATTTCAAATACATTTAATAGTTTAAAAAAATGGAAGGTCGTAAAAAAATATGAATGAAAAATACATAATTTATGTAGTCCTCTCCTTTGCTTCTGAGACGCCCAAAATTTTTATTCATTTTGACCCCTTTCAAAATCCCCTTTAGATCCCCCTATTCTAAAGCTAACAATTTAAATTTAAGAGAGAAATACTTTTTGCAGGTCTCTGTATTTTTGAAAAAAAACCTAGTTTGAGTGATATAATCATAGAAATGTGTTTGAAATGTTACGTGCAGTCTGTTTTGGTTTTTATATATACGGAGACAATGCACTTCTAATTGTAAAGCACATGGTGAATTTACTGAATAAGCTTGAAAATGGCAAAAAATAGTTTGTTGTTTACCTACCAAAAACTGCTGTTCAAGAAAGATAATAAAACATGTCTTAACCAAACTTCCTCGGGAACAACTTTTGTGTTTGAAATAGACGGGTATTTGGTTTATACAGGTTAAATTAACAAAGATTGCCTTCAAATAGGACTTCATTCAAAGTTCAATTTTTAAAGCATTCTGATTTAGTCAGGTTTGGTTTAGTTAAATATGCTATTTTTTTTAATTCAAAAATGTTTTTTGTGTATATGAGACTAAAAATTACCGTAAAATAATTTGTTGTCCTATCTACCCACTAATAAATGTTTTGAGTTCAGTAAACAAGAAACTAACAATTATTTTATTTAGGCCTAACATATTACACGTAGATAGTCATATGTATAGTTCTTTTAATATACAGTGGAACTTGTCTAGTACGACACAGCAAGGGACCAGGGAAATGCGTCTTGATTGTACAGGATGTCGGAATACTCAGGTTTTATTTTAGTTAATAGAAATACTTTGGGACCATAATTTTTTGTCGGATGTTACAGGATGTCGGAAACTCGGATGTCGGATTGCACAAGCTCCACTGTATATGCATAATCACTAATGCTTTTATGTTGCATGCTATATATTCCTGCTGTAAACTAATGTGAAACTTTTGATATGACTGATGCTGGTATGTTGCTTTAGGACATGGTTTATAAGATATATTTACAGTTGCTAAATATTTTAATTATTAATAAAACTAAGATTCTCTTCCCTCGGGCATAGGTGACCTTAGCCGATTTTTGCTATCCTGTTTAGGCCCTTTGGTTTTATTGCTCCCAAAAAATTAAAATTATTTGGCTTTCCAATCTTTCTATTTTGAGCATGCCTGATGAAGGTTATTCCCGAAACTTGTGTGTGCTAAATTTGATATCTACGTTTTTAAGTAGGACAAACAAACAATTTATTTATTATGGCCTAGATATAACAAAATTTGATTTTTTTTAAGTATTACTGCAGAAGTTTTAAAGATCGCATGATATCGATTCTGAAAATGTCCAAAAATATTGGAGATGACTAAAATTTTATCAATCAACACTACTTCCAATTTTTATATTTTATGGAAATGAAAGGAGATTAAATTATCAAAACTGCACAAATCAAAATAATGCATTACAAAAATGTTGTTTAACCAAGGTCCGTAACCTGGTCATTCTGATCACGACACCTTGATTTGTGCTCATAACCCGGCAAAAGACAGTCCTCGAAATTAAAATTTGAATTTACTGGTCCAAATCAAATTCTTGAATTAATTTTTACATAGTTCTTTAAAAAAAACTTTTTTTTTTTTTTATTGTTTTGCTGGACTTGGGCCGGAGAACCGGTGCTCATCGTGAGGACTGAAAGATCGATGCAGTCTTAAAAATGTTTCACATTAGTTTCCCTGCTTGACCTATAACCTCTATGCATGTGCTTGTCTGCTTTATTTGTAAACAGAACCTAGGATAGAGAGCTGGACGGAGGATATGGATAACAGAATTTATAGAGCTTTAGCAATAGGACGTCAGAGAAATTTTATCAAAACGGGAGATCCCATTGTTGTTGTGACTGGATGGAGGACAGGAACTGGCTACACAAACACAATGAGATTGATAAACACCCCTGAAAATGATGGTGGACCGATCGTAGGAACCCCAGTCATTACTGACTATAATGATTAATTAACACCCCTGAAAATGATGGTGGACCGATTGAAGGAACCCCAGTCATTACTGACTATAATGATTAACTTCTCATACTTTCTGTAGAAAATAACTGACTGATCTCAATAATTTTGATACAAATGTTTTTATTACTTCCCCTTGATCAGGGTTGTATTGCCTCCATTTGATCAGGCTTTTATTACCTCCCTTTGATCAGGGTTATATTGCTTCCCTTTGATCAGGGTTGTATATCAAGTGTTGATCGCTAAATTGGAAATTTTAGATGTAGAAAATGAACAGTGTTTTTAATTTTATACATTTTTGTTCATGTTTCAATTTTTTTTTTAAGTGTTTGTTGTTGAACTGCCATTTTATCTTTTAAAATATTTCATCTGTATCTCGGCATCAAATTTTTATTAAAAACATTTATGAAAGTGCTTCATTTTCGTGTTGAATGTATATTTTTGGCTGTGAATAATCTGATAAAGGGAGGATACTCTGGTTTTACATCTATTCAGGGAACTATAACTGTCTGTAAGTATCTTATTATTGATGTCATCAATCCTTCTGGATGCAACTCTATAAACTTTCTCAAGTTGCTGTCCAAAAATTTAAATAGGATAAAGGGAGTGACCTTACAATAAGATAATTGATCTCCTGATGGAGAAATCAGTCCGTGAGTCATCTGAATGTACCTTGCATTGAAATGAGGATGAATAGATGATAATGCATGAGATTCAAGTTTAAGATATCTAACTCAAATTGGTGTGGAGGGGCCAGTGTGGCCGTGATCGTATGGTAGTTGGATTTACAATTACCTCTGCAATCAGTGCCTATCACCACTAAAGTTGTGGGTTCGAACCCCGTTCATGGCAAGGTGTACTCGATACAACATTAAGTTTGTTAGTGACTTGCGACAGGCTGGTAGTTTTCCCCCGGGTTACTCCAGTTTCCTCCACCAATAAAACTGACTCCAAGGCATCATGATATAACTGAAATATTATTAAAAGTTAAACACCATAAACCCTAACCCCTTACTCCAATTTGTGTGATAAAACAATTAGAATATATTTATAACATGACATTGAGTCCACATTGATTTTGAAAATATTAGGGCATAAATTTGATATTTTTTTCTTCCGGTGGCAGTCTTTTTTCTGAGTCAGCTGGTGAAAAGTGTATTTTTTTATCTTAAAATTTATTCTGTGGCAATTTTATAATGGATGAGATTCGCTGTATTTCAGAACAAGGTAAGATCGTAGTATATTGATTGATTGATTGATTTGCTTGTTTGACGTGAGCAGTATTTTTTTTTTAACAACATAATAATTTTATTTATTCTCAAATTCTTGCTTGTTACAATTCTGATCAAGAGTCCAAGCTTCTCTTGATGTACCCTGTTACATCCACCAATTATCGAAGGACAGGAGCAATATTGATAAAAAGTATTTTAGAATTCCTGAGAAGAAAAAAACATTTTGAGTAAAGGAAGTTTTTGTAGGTTGGTCAGGTAAGGTAAACGGGGAGGCCTGTATTTTATTTTATCACTTGTATGGCTGTATGATTTCGTATATAGCTAAGTGTTACGTTTATGCACAGTTTACTTTATAGTGGTACTTTCAAAAAATTTCTCTTTTTTTTCCAGTTTTTTACACAAGTACTTTTTTAAGTTTATTTGTAAGAATTTTTAATATTGTGGTCGTGGTCATATCACCTATCACCTATTAGTGCCTATCACCACTAAAGTTATGAGTTCGAATCTCGCTCAATGGGAGGTTTACTCTATATAACATTATTATGTGGTAAAGTTTGTCAGCAAATTGCCACATGTCAGTGGTTTTCTCCGGGTACTCCGGTTTCCTCCATCAATAAAACTGACCACCACGATATAGCTGAAATATTGTTGAAAGTGGCATTAAACACCATAACCCTAATCTTTAGAATAAATGCCATTTCCAGGAAGAATGATGATACAATTTATGCCCAGTAGATAGAGATTGTTAATAGTATAATGTAGTGATAACTTGTCATATTACAGTTCAAAATTCTAGATAATTTGTGAATTAATTCTCTATTTTGACGGGGGAAAAACATGATAAATTACAGATATTTGTCCATAAAGTTAACACACATTAAATGTTGACAGATCTGCCTTTATTGGCATTTACTAATATTCCCGTTTTCTATTTACAGAACCTCTCATGAATGAATGGACAGTGGACGTTGATCGTAGGATTTACATGGGAATCAACGTTGGCTTGAACAGGGGATTTATAAATCCCGGTAACCCGGTTGTCATAGTAACAGGATGGAAACCAGGATCTGGGTCAACAAACACCATGCGTGTCATCAACGCCCAGGATACGCGACAGAAGGATCTACTAGAACCCATCACAGGAATATCAAGTGTTCCAAGCTTCAACAAGATCACGTCTGTCGAGTCATTGAAAGGTCTATCCATCAATAGTGAAGATAGTTCAAAGTCCATCGATGGAGAGGTCAAATTCTTCTAGAAACAATCGTTACCCCTCCAGTTTTTTTGTCTTATTGTTTACTTGGAGAGGTGAAATTATTCTAGAAAAAGAAATCGTTGCTCCTCCATTTGTTTTTTTGTTTTTTTATTATTGCTTACTTGCAAATTGATTTTGTAATAATGTTGATAATCGTAAAAGTTGAATGAATGCTGTTTTGTTTTTTTTAGCGACAGTTGGTATTTTTGGTGCTAGTTAGGGGCAATATTAAAATGCTGTTACTTCTTGTAATAACAGTGATAATCACAAACGTTGGATGAACACTTGTGTTTTTTTTTTACAACAGTTGGTATTTTTGGTGCAAGATAGGGGGCAATGTTAAAATGTTACTTCACCAGGAACAGTTTCAGAATATAGTTATGTTTGTTAATAATATTTGGACATTTTTTAAATGTTTACCTCAATGGGATTTATGTCTTGTGTGAAAAGTAAATGATCTATTCCTGGCTGTAAAAGGAAGCAACTTCAGATAAACTGAGATTGTAAAATACTACTAAATCTCCTCCCCTCCTCAAGAGAAGCCAGTCCTCTTATAAAGCCATTTTAGACCCCAAAAAAAATATGTGTGTTTTCGGTCACAGCGACCCTATAAATTTTTACACAGAATTTGGATAACCATTTTTGTTGTTTAACCAGCAGCAATGTTTTATTTATTCAACTGCTAGCTTTTTGTCGAAATTGAGAGCAAAGAAGGTAGAAAAACTGCATAATTCGTCATTTTACCGGAAATTTCGAAAATGAAATACTGGAACCGGGAACGACTATTTCCGGTTTTGCCGATAATAGAAAAAGAAAAAAAAAAAAATTAATCCCGACCGACCGACCCTAGATTTTTTTGACATGTAACAGTAAACACACATATATTTTTTTTTGGCCTTATCATTGCAGACAGTGTGGCCTTATAAGAAAGGGAGCTACTGTATAAGTTTCTGGAAAATGTGCCATTTTGATGTGAATAACAGTAACACATATTACTAAAGTTACTTATAGGTGAAATCACTGTATTAATATCTATTATGATAGATTGAAGGTCAATTGTAAACTCACCAAATGTATAACTTGTTTTGATGGGCTAGTAGCAGGGATGATTATTTTTCAGTTTGTTAACTGATGTCAGGTTTTTTCCTCTGAAACAAAAATTGTGAAAGTTGCAGGATACAGTCAGAACAGGTCAAAAATGAACCATTTGAAAGGGGGTGTAGATGGTTTCAGCTATTTCTTATTGATTTTCAGTTATTTTATATTCTAACCAGAATCATCCCCGTAGTAGCAAATTTGTAGATTTTTTTTTTTTTTGCAAAATGTTTATTTTTTACGTGCATAATATTGTTTGTTGAGAAATTGAAAAAAAATAATTATTGAACCTTCATTTTCTTGTAGCAATTTTGTCTTATGTATTTTGAAGTTTTTTAAGGCAAGGCTTTATGTTCCCTTATATAGTTTTTTATGGCTTTGTTTTCAGTAAGTTATGACCTTAAAAAAAGTCATTGATTAATACTGTTTTAATGCTTTAAGGAAAAGCTTTCCAATCTTGTTAACCAGCTCCACGCCAAGCCCCCACCCAAATACCATTTTTGCTTTAAAATCTTCAAAATGGAATCTAATATTAGTTGACTTTTTGACGTATTGGTCATTGGAGAAATCAAGAACTTTAAAATTTGAAAAATGTATCTATTGAGAGTGGAGAAATATCGTAATCCACCGGTGACAGGGGGAGAAGCTATCTATATGTACATTCTACATAGTATAACATTGGATCAAGATCTCCAATGTCAACCATATTTTGGCATCATAGTCAATTTTTGTAGTAAAACTTGTTGTGTGAGTTTACAAGGTTTTTTGTTACTTTCTCTTTAATTTTCTTAATATTACGTACATACTGATCAACTCTTACAAACTTTTCCGGAAAAGGGAGATTTGATTGGTAGACATTTTGTGTATATGTTCTTCAATAAACATGGTAAAAAATGAAATATTTTGTACATCAAGGAACATGGTAAAAAATATATTGTTAATTATGGTAAAATAGATTGTTAATTACATTATTTTGTACTCCTAGGAATATGGTAAAAAGTATATTGTTGATAACATTATTTTGTAAAATTTTATAAATATACATTTGTTATGTATGTGATAAAAGTTCTGCAGACTTTATACTTTAAAAACTGTTCATTGAGTGGTCTGTAACCATAGTTGTTGATGTACATATAAACCATATTTGGTTGTATATAGTATGCACTTCAGTTTAATTTTTGGTTTATAATAGAAGTATCTATATTTATGGTATATGTTATTCTCACATGATGAGAAGTGTACAATTAATGTGTATTGTACTCTACTAGCAACAATATATATATATAGATTGGTACTGGTGTAGTATTAAGTTTATCCAGTTCGTCAAATTTAATGCTCCACTAGAAACAATGTAAAAATTTATTTCTCTAACATCTTTTTACAATTATATCATAATTTATTACCTAAAGAATTTTAATGTCACAATATTTTTTTATAGACTAAGCATTATCTATGAATAACTTTTTTCACTCTTTAATTAGAATTTTATATCTAACGTGTTAGTAAGCGAATGAATTTAACTAGAATTTGAGAAATATTTTTTCGTAATGTTTCCTCCTTGTATAGTTATAGCATTATATGTTTTCTCCACATCTTGTTTTTTTTTGTTATAATAATAATTTATTAAGTAGTGCTATTATTAAGATTTGCTTATATTTGCAATGATAAATGAAAAAAAAAAAAAAAAAAACGCTTTTCTCAAGTTGTTTTATCTACAAACTATTTATTTGTATTTTTTGTTTTTTAAATGACAAAGTAATTGTCTGGTCAAATATTATCTAAAACAAGAGAAAAGAATGTTAAAACACAAGATTTACAAGAACTATTTCTTAGTATCTTATGTGATGTGTTTATATACAAATTTAAACTGATATATTTTTCTTACTACAATATTTTGGTATTGACATATAACATGTAATGAATTAATTTGAAAAAGGTCAAAGTTGACGTTCTTTATGGCATTATCGTAAGTGATGTGTTTATATAAAAATTTAAACTGATATATTTTTCTTACTACAATAATTTGGTATTGACATATTACATGTAATGGATTAATTTGAAAAAGGTTAAAGTTAATTTTCTCTAAGAGGTTGCGACCCAAGGATAAAAAAGAATATATTCACGTTTTGCAATCATTTACAATTGGAGAAAGAAAGTGCAAGAAAAAATTATGGATAATAGGCTTAAGAAAGAAATTGATGTTTTATTTTAATTCAAAGTTGTGTTCAAGCTGTATGCAAATTTTCGATGAATTTGATATGTGATATCGTCCATACCTGTATGGTTTCCATTGCAACACCAGTATTATATAGAAAACTTGGTAGAAAACCTGTCTAGTTTTGTATAATTTATTATGTAAATGTAATTTATTAATTTTTCTAGTGAGTTTTTGTGTTAATGTCATTAGTTTTGCCAAATGAACAATACAACTGTAACAAGTTACTTATTTTTTCTTACACCCAAAAGAACAGCATCGATGGCGTAATGTTAGCGTGTTCGCCTAGTTTTCTTACACCCAAAAGAACAGCATCGATGGCATAATGTTAGCGTGTTCGCCTAGTTTTCTTACACCCAAAAGAACAGCATCGATGGCGTAATGTTAGCGTGTTCGCCTAGTTTTCTTACATCCAAAAAAACAGCATCGATGGCGTAATGTTAGCGTGTTTGCCTAGTTTTCTTACACCCAAAAGAACAGCATCGATGGCGTAATGTTAGCGTGTTCGCCTAGTTTTCTTACACCCAAAAGAACAGCATCGATGGCGTAATGCTAGCATGTTCGCCTAGTTTTCTTACACCCAAAAGAACAGCATCGATGGCGTAATGTTAGCGTGTTCGCCTAGTTTTCTTACACCCAAAAGAACAGCATCGATGGCGTAATGTTAGCGTGTTCGCCTAGTTTTCTTACACCCAAAAGAACAGCATCGATGGCGTAATGTTAGCGTGTTCGCCTAGTTTTCTTACACCCAAAAGAACAGCATCGATGGCGTAATGTTAGCGTGTTCACCTAGAGTGTGGTAGATCGAGGGTTCGAGCCATAGTCAGGTCAAACCAAAGACTATATAATTGGTATTTGTTGCTTCTCAGCTAAGCACACAGTATTAAGAAGTTGGAGAAAATACTGGTTGACTCGGAATCTGCTTCTGGCCAGGTAACCACACTGGTGATGTAATGGTTGGTGTGCAGTAGATTGTGGGTTTGAGCCAGTCAAGTAAAGCCAATGACTATAAAAGTGGTATGTGTTGCTTTTCAAGTAAGCAAGCAGTATTAAGGATTCACAGTAAATACTGGTTGGCTTGGAATCAGAATAATGTGTCTGAGTGGAGCAACATGTCTACCAGCGGACTGTTGTTTCAGTGAGCTAGCACTATAATTATCCAATTAAGCAAGTTAATTTAGTACAAAGTGGACATTATTGTCATTGAAATGTAACTTGTTCTCAATATGATATAGCTGAGTGCTCACTTTGCTTTAAGTAACACTCACTCACATGCCCAAAAGGCCATGTTTGTTTACCAATATTGCTGACATATTGTGTTATCCTCTTTATTTCTTTGATGTTGGCTTCTTAGATCTCAGTTGATTAAAAGGCACTTAAGTTATTTTTAAGAAGAATTGACTGGAATATTCCTACTATAAACATTTTCAGTTATTGACTGTTTTATGACGAAAAAATCAGATTATTTGATTGATGATGTCTGTTGGGTACCAAATTGTTAAAATTTTGGTGTAAGCTGCATCTCAGAAACCACACAAGACAAACAATCCAGAGACACTGGCAACGTTGGACACACAAGACACAGGATAAAGACAAACAATCCAGAGACACTGGCAACGTTGGACACACAAGACAAACAATCCAGAGACACTGGCAACGTTGGACACACAAGACAAACAATCCAGAGACACTGGCAACGTTGGACACACAGGACAAAGACAAACAATCCAGAGACACTGGCAACGTTGGACACACAAGACAGGACAAAGACAAACAATCCAGAGACACTGGCAACGTTGGACACACAAGACAAACAATCCAGAGACACTGGCAACGTTGGACACACAAGACACAGGACAAAGACAAACAATCCAGAGACACTGGTAACGTTGGACACACAAGACAAACAATCCAGAGACACTGGCAACGTTGGACACACAAGACACAGGACAAAAACAAACAATCCAGAGACACTGGCAACGTTGGACACACAAGACAGGACAAAGACAAATAATCCAGAGACACTGGCAACGTTGGACACACAAGACACAGGACAAAAACAAACAATCCAGAGACACTGGCAACGTTGGACACAAGACAGGACAAAGACAAACAATCCAGAGACACTGGCAACGTTGGACACACAAGACACAGGACAAAGAAACAATCCAAAGACACTGGCAACGTTGGACACACAAGACAGGACAAAGACAAACAATCCAGAGACACTGGCAACGTTGGACACACAAGACACAGGATAAAGACAAACAATCCAGAGACACTGGCAACGTTGGACACACAAGACACAGGACAAAGACAAACAATCCAGAGACACTGGCAACGTTGGACACACAAGACACAGGACAAAGACAAACAATCCAGAGACACTGGCAACGTTGGACACACAAGACACAGGATAAAGACAAACAATCCAGAGACACTGGCAACGTTGGACACACAAGACACAGGACAAAGACAAACAATCCAGAGACACTGGCAACGTTGGACACACAAGACAGGACAAAGACAAACAATCCAGAGACACTGGCAACGTTGGACACACAAGACACAGGACAAAGACAAACATAACACAAAGACACAACACACAAAACTAAAAAGATGCACAAGTTTGTGGAATTCTATGAAATCAAATATGGCCTCTAAGACTTGAAAAAAACCCTTTTTTGTGCAATATATATTTCAGAAACCACTTAAAATGCATCAATGAAACAAAGTTAACTTTACATTTTATGAAATATTAGGGTTAGAGTTATGGTGTTTATAATCTTATTATTTAATGGTGGCCGTCATGGTTCTGATCGTATGTTAGTTGGATTTATAACTACATATGCAATCAGTGCATATCACTATTGGAAGGTTCGAATACCGGTCATGGTGAGGTGTACTCGATACAACATTATGTGATAAAGTTATGTCAGTGACTTGTAGCCGTTCGGTGGATTTCTCCAGTTTCCTCCACCAATAAAACTGACGCCCACAATATAACAAATCTTCTTGAAAGTGATGTTAAACACCATAACCCCAGCCCTTATACAGTGATAAATAACTTACATTATTATATGTTTTATTAATATGCATAAAACGAACTGTGGTACAAAATTGTTAGACAAAAGTCATTTTAATTTAAAATAACATTTATATATGGCACAATATTTTTTGGCATTGGACGGATAGAAGTTTTACAGATGATAATGTATGGATGTCACTGTTTCCTTGATAATCACACCTGTTTAAATAATGATTCCATCTGAAAAAGAAAATAAATTGTGAAAAGAAAGTTTAAACAGAGTTAGTCAATAATGTTACAAATATCAACAACACAAACAACCAATCGTAACTACTCGGCCATTCTCGCTACTCTGCAAATAACCTTGTATGCAATAGGCGTATAAATCGCACTACTTTTCACATGTCAGTTACATGAAAGTTTGATAAAGTTATATTTTAAACAATTTTCTATATTTCAATTAAAGTTTTAATTAGTTTTGCATGATTAGATTTTACTTAGTATGTCTTCCATATTGGATTTTCGTGGACTATATTTTGGTGCGGCTTAACTTAACTTAACTTCCGGCAAACAATTTAAGAAGAATTTCTACTATGTACGTACGAGGTTATTTGCAGGGTAGCGAGAATGACCGAGTAGCTACGATTGCACAAACAACCTGCACTCTCCTTCAATCATTGAATACAACAAAGATCGAGATATATTAGGTTGGAAATCAAGGTACTGTTCATAGGGCCTTGTCGACTATCCATGTATGTTACTATCCATGCATATGCATGGACAGTAACATATGTGGATAGTTGAGAAGGCCCCGTGGTCCTGGTTAAGACCAGGTGGTGGTGTTGGTAAATCGGTTAAAGGAATCTTATAGCTAGCCTCCGTTGATAATTGGATATCCAACAGCTAAACAGATGTAGACAATAAAGAATATAACCTGCACAGACATAGACCACACTAGCACACAAATAAATGACATCATAAGCATAGTACAATATAGCAGGGTCAATGAAAAAGAAAAGATAATAATCATTTCCTTATTGCTTATATTTAATATTAGTTTCCTACGGGAAACTGAAAATTGCACTATTTTGCACATCTTAAGGGAAATAACTCTTACAAAGACAATTTTAAAATCAAATCGGGAATGTATAAAACAATAATTCACCAATCAGAGCTTAGAACATGTACACAAGTAGTCCTTTTAAAATAAACAAAATGCTGCTTTAGCTTTGTTGTATTTTGAAAAATAATAAATTTAACTAAATAAGAATGTTGCTATTTTCAGAGTGTGTGGGGGGGGGGGGGGGGGGGGGGGGTCCCTACATTTCGCTGCAAGTTTTAAAACATTCCATGATATTTTGACAATGTAGGGGGAATTATATGGTGTAGGAAAGATTAATCTTCAGATAAAAGTGTCAGGTAGTCTCTAAAAATAGAAATTTTTACATCAAAAGGTCTCATGATTATGTAATATGTAAAAAATATCAAAAGACTTTTTTCTTGTCTATTGCTAGGCCATTTATATACCATATTAAATCAGTTCAAGTCTACAAAAGTTGGCCCCATGTTCTCTTCATGAAAATACCAGAATCACAGATGGAGAATACTTGCCTGATCGCACCATTCCATTAAAAGGAGTACACTTTGGGCAAATAAAACGTGTTTATTACCACCACTTAGTGTCTGTTCCAAATTTTAAACCAGGAGAGTGTACATGTGTTAGGGATATCCCTTTGTATCTGTTTCAACGATTTCCTGTTAAATTTTGGAACTCTTCTGATGGGGAGGTATTTTAATCACTGCTCACTAGAAGTTGAACAGAAATCAATTCTTATTGCAAAATAATCTATTCTTACTTTGACACGTTTTCTTACAACAAAAGAAAACGCCAATCAAACATATCATAATACCAAGACCACACACAACTCCAGTGACAATGATGGCGGTGGTGGTTGCTCTGTAAATATAAAACATTGGAGTTAAACAAGACCACACACAACTCCAGTGACAATGAGGGCGGTGGTGGCTGCTCTGTAAATATAAAACATTGGAGTTAAACAAGACCACACACAACTCCAGTGACAATGATGGCGGTGGTGGTTGCTCTGTAAATATAAAACATTGGAGTTAAACAAGACCACACACAACTCCAGTGACAATGAGGGCGGTGGTGGCTGCTCTGTAAATATAAAACATTGGAGTTAAACAAGACTACACACAACTCCAGTGACAATGAGGGCGGTGGTGGTTGCTCTGTAAATATAAAACATTGGAGTTAAACAAGACCACACACAACTCCAGTGACAATGATGGCGGTGGTGGTTGCTCAGTAAATATAAAACATTGGAGTTAAACAAGACCACACACAACTCCAGTGACTATGAGGGCGGTGGTGGCTGCTCTGTAAATATAAAACATTGGAGTTAAACAAGACCACACACAACTCCAGTGACAATGAGGGCGGTGGTGGCTGCTCTGTAAATATAAAACATTGGAGTTAAACAAGACTACACACAACTCCAGTGACAATGAGGGCGGTGGTGGTTGCTCTGTAAATATAAAACATTGGAGTTAAACAAGACCACACACAACTCCAGTGACAATGATGGCGGTGGTGGTTGCTCAGTAAATATAAAACATTGGAGTTAAACAAGACCACACACAACTCCAGTGACTATGAGGGCGGTGGTGGCTGCTCTGTAAATATAAAACATTGGAGTTAAACAAGACCACACACAACTCCAGTGACTATGAGGGCGGTGGTGGCTGCTCTGTAAATATAAAACATTGGAGTTAAACAAGACCACACACAACTCCAGTGACAATGAGGGCGGTGGTGGCTTCTCTGTAAATATAAAACATTGGAGTTAAAACATCAATAACGCCAACCATTCAGTAATCAATATATCCTTACCATGACATATTTTTTTTACAATGATGACGGTAGTGGCTGCTCTATAAATATAGACCACTGATATAGTACTGGAGTTAAAACACATGTTGGTATAATCAACAATCTTTGATTAAAGAAGTGTACTGTGTATGGAAGTTTTATTTATCGTCCACTTCATGACTTGGTTAACCGTTGCGGAATAACTGTATCACAGAGGACCACGGATATGTCCGGCTTGTCATAATCACAATGCCCTTTTTTTGTGTCTTCTTTCATGACATGAAAAAGCTCCGTTGATGAAAGATACTACCTTGCTGACTATAACATTAGTATGTGTTGCTTCTCCGCTGAACACACTGAGCATTAAGAGGTAAAGAGGTAAGAACAAAGACAGGATAATGTGTCGGAGTGGAGCGACATGTCTAACCACAGCCTGTTGTTACTCCACATTTACATCTAACACATCTTGATATACAAAATGTAACTTTTTCTCCAGTTGTTGACCTTCAGTATTCTTTCGGGGGTTTCCTTTAATGCTATAACAGAACCCGCTTGCAAGATTTTGACAGCAGTGTTTTCATTGGTTAACCTAAAGTTCACCCCTCTTGTCGTAAGATTAAAGCGGGTTGTGTTATATGTTTATTGGACCGTAGCGTTTTTAACATAATATTTTAATAAGATTTTACAATGTATTTATTTATACAAAATGTACATACGCTGAGGGCTTGTTTGATGCTACGGTCTTGTCATCTGAAATATATGAATAATTAATTTAAATAGTTAAGGTTTATGGTGTTTATCGCCACTTTCAACAATATTTCAATTATATCGTGGCGGTCAGTTTTATTGGTGGAGGAAACTGGCAGGAGTAATCGGAAAAAATCGCCGACCTGCCGCTAAGTCACCGACAAACTTTATCACATAATGTTGTATCGAGTACACCTCGCCTGAGTGGGATTCAAACTCACAACATTGGTTCGCTATATGGCGAGATATAACCTAAAGTGATAAAGTTTGTCAATGACTTGTAGCAGGTACGTTGTCCTCGACACCAAAAAACCCCCCAAAAAACGACGCGCCACAATATACTCAAATATTGTTGAAAGTGGCATTAATACACATAACCAAATATGAAATGAAAAAAAAATAGAAAATACCAGACCGTCGGAACAATTTCAAAATATAATCAACAAATTGTAGAAACAGGTAAGCAAACTCATACATGACCGCCCACCAATAGGTTGGTTTGCTTGGTTTATTGTGTTTAACGCCACTTTCAACATTATTTCAGTTATATCGTGGCGGTCAGTTTTATTGGTAGAGGAAACCTGAGAAAACCACCGTCCTGTCGCATGTCACTGACAAACTTTATCACATAATGTTGTATCGAGTACACCCCGCAATAACGGGGTTCGAACTCACAACTTTAGTGGTAATAAGCACCGATTGCTTTAGTAGTTGTAAATCCAACTACCATACGATCACGACCACGAAGGCCCATCTCACCAATAGAAGATATGTATGATGGTACATTCTTGTATAAACAGGTAACTAACTTTTAAATGGTCATGCTGTTCACGTGCGCTCGTGGCGCGGAATTACCACCACACTCTTTTTTAACTTTCTGTTTACATATTTATTTTCAATAAAATGTCTTTATTATTTCATGTCTTTTTCCTGTATAATTCATCATGTTCGTGTTGTTATCGTAAGATTATATGGATATATGAACACGAACACGATAAATAAAGGAAAAAGAGATGAAATATTAAAGAAATTTTATTGAAAATAAATATGAACACAGAAAGTTTAAAAGGGGGTGGTTTTTCCGTGCCACGGGCGCCTGTAATGAAGTTTTGATCAAACACTTGTCACAGAAGAATATTAAAATTTAAACTTTGCGACGTTGTTTATAGAAGTATATGAATCTTATCATTTCATGCATAATTTTGCGACGTTGTTGCTAGAGCTAATGTCGACTGTTCTGGTTACTCCATGGTGAACACATTTTAGATAAGGTTTGATGATATCATAGGGTCGATTTATTCAGTTTGGGTCGTACGTAGTCTACTTCAGTATATCAATGGATGGGGATTTTGTTTTGACTGGGGGAAGGGGGGAGGTGCTGCTTATTGAGGTGATGGGGTCATGGTATGTAACGTCACTTTCAACAATATTTCAGTTATATCGAGGCGGTCAGTTTTATTGGTGGGGGAAACTGGAGTACATGGAGAAAACCACAGATCTGTCACAAGTTACTGACAAACTTTATCACAACATGCTGTATCGAGTACACCTCTTTCAAATGTATTGAGTCGTAAAATGTCTACTTCAAAATGTTAATGGATGGGGATTTTGTTTTCACCGGGAGTTCAGGGGGCAAAATGGGAGTGCTACTTGAGGTAAAATTGTTATTATATCAAGTTTAGATTTCTTTTCTACAAGTTCATGTATCTTCTCTATTGCATCATACATTATTTTATAGTTATGTTCACCAACAATAGAATAATATATTAATGAATAGAGTTTTCGTACCTCAAATATATTATGAATGGCGATGATTTCCATGCTGATGCAATACATGTATTAGAATGGCGATGATTTTCATGCTGATGCAATACATGTATTAGAATGGGGGTGTTTTTTTTTCAAACTCCAGCGTCACCATCATGCTCATTTTTAGCCCAAGTATCCCCTTCCCCCATCTAGCCAATGTTATCTAAATTACTATTCTCTTAAAAGTCAGTAACATTAATTGTGTACTCGATACAATTTGTCAGTGACTTGCGGCAGGTCGATGGTGTTCACCGAATACTCCGGTTTCCTCCATCTATAAAACTGACACCCACGATATAACTGAAATATTGTTGAAAATGGTGTTAAAACACAATAACCCTAACTCTCTTAAAAATCAGTAAAACTGACTTACCTTGACCATATACTTCACCACATAGCACAAGGACAGTAAAACTGACTTACCTTGACCACATACTTCACCACATAGCACAAGGACAGTAAAACTGACTTACCTTGACCACATACTTCACCACATAGCACAAGGACAGTAAAACTGACTTACCTTGACCATATACTTCACCACATAGCACAAGGACAGTAAAACTGACTTACCTTGACCACATACTTCACCACATAGCACAAGGACAGTAAAACTGACTTACCTTGACCATATACTTCACCACATAGCACAAGGACAGTAAAACTGACTTACCTTGACCACATACTTCACCACATAGCACAAGGACAGTAAAACTGACTTACCTTGACCACATACTTCACCACATGGCACAAGGACAGTAAAACTGACTTACCTTGACCACATACTTCACCACATAGCACAAGGACAGTAAAACTGACTTACCTTGACCATATACTTCACCACATAGCACAAGGACAGTAAAACTGACTTACCTTGACCACATACTTCACCACATAGCACAAGGACAGTAAAACTGACTTACCTTGACCATATTCTTCACCACATAGCACAAGGACAGTAAAACTGACTTACCTTGACCATATACTTCACCACATAGCACAAGGACAGTAAAACTGACTTATCTTGACCATATACTTCACCACATAGCACAAGGACAGTAAAACTGACTTACCATGACCACATACTTCACCACATAGCACAAGGACAGTAAAACTGACTTACCTTGACCACATACTTCACCACATAGCACAAGGACAGTAAAACTGACTTACCTTGACCATATACTTCACCACATAGCACAATGACAGTAAAACTGACTTACCTTGACCATATACTTCACCACATAGCACAAGGACAGTAAAACTGACTTACCTTGACCATATACTTCACCACATAGCACAAGGACAGTAAAACTGACTTACCTTGACCATATGCCTCACCACATAGCACAAGGACAGTAAAAATGCAATATTGTAGGACTATCATCTCCTTAAATATTTATGTGAAATCCATTACCTATAAATATATATATATATATATATATATATAAATAAATAAAATTACTAGTAATAAAAACGCATTCTCTATCCAGAGTTGTCGTTCCCGCTACGCTCCACCATCTCTGTCAACGCTCATTTTACAAGATTTTTGTAAAATTTAAAAACAGTAAAAAAAAGTACTTAAAATTGTTTTAATTATTGTAAATATCAATAAAGATGAAAATAAATCACTCATTTCAAATAAATTCTCTCTCAACAATGATTCCCCTCCCCCCACACACTTCTCGGAGAACTATTTTGTGGAGGGTAGCGGGAACGACAACTCTGGATAGAGAATGATCATTTTTAAGAGAGAATTGATTTGAAATGAGTGATTTATTTTCATCTTTATTGATATTTACAATAATTAAAACAATTTTAAGCACATTTTTTTTACTCTTTCTAAATTTTACCAAAATCTTGTAAAATGAGCGTTGACAGAGATGGTGGAGCGTAGCGTAAACGACAACTCTGGATAGAGAATGATAAACACGTAGATATTAAATATAGTGTGCACGACGCGTTTCTGGAAAAAACATTCAACACGTATGCTCTAAGCTAAAACCGCCACGATATAACTGAAATATTGTTGAAAGTGGCGTTAAACACCATAGCCCTAACCCTCAAAGTCAAAAGCTTGGAGATCCAAATAATGTAATAAAAACGTAGACATCAAATTTAGTGCGCATGACGGGTTTCTGAAATAACCTTCAGTGTTCTATTTCAGGTACGCTCAAAATCGAAAGATTGGAAAGCCAAATAATTTAAGTTTTGGGAGCAATTAAACCAAAGGGCCTTAACAGGATAACAAAGATCGACTAAGGTCACCTAAGGTCACCTAAGGTCGACTAAGGTCACCTGTTTCTGAAGGAGGAGAACCTTAGTTTTATTAATAATTACATTATTTAAGAACTGTAAATTTCAGTAATAAATATATCTAATAAACCTTTAGTGTGCACGACGTGCTTCTGGAATAACCTTCAGCACGTATGCATAAAGTCAAACGATTGGTAAGTCATTTGGAGCCAGAAAGCCATAGAGCCTAAACGGGATAGCCAAAGTCGAGTGCACATCGCCCATTGGCTAGGATTAAAAGCTAACTTGAACAGATAACTGCATACAGAATAATCAGCTTTTCGTATATATAACTCGTTTTAAGGATGACTCTAACCTGAGTAATCTCCCCTTAGTGGTATTTGCTGCTTCTCTGCTTAGCATGCAACATAAAGAAGTAACAATTAATACTTGTCTGCTTGGAATCTCAGACATGTCGGACATGTGGCAATGTCCAATAAAAATCGGTTTGGTGCAATAATTTGAAGGTTATTCATTACTGGACCCGGCAAATGACCAGTAGGAATCTGAGCACCTCCTCTGTGGAGTATGTGAATCAGAATGTCCTGTAATCTTGATGCTTCGTTCAGAAATTCGTACTCCTTTGATAGACCAAATGTCGATTCAACTTCAATTTATCTTGGTAAACACTGGAATCAAGATCAAATGTCTGAGCAAACGACGTATCTATCCGTAATTTGCTGGTTTCATTGAGCTAGCAGTAGCACTATAAAAATACAACTAAGTGTGTTGGTCTGGTAAAAATTTAGAAGACATCATCTCATCAAAATGTAACTTGCTGCCGTTAAACAACAACGACTCGCCAATCAAAGATTGAAAATAAAGACAAAATACTGTAGCTTAGTACTAAAAAATAATAGTAATGCAAAAATAGTGAAATATAGAGCAACAATCCAGCTAATGCTAATCATGATCTATGAGGGTCGGAAAGTGGTATCATGAAAAACGATTCACGGTGAATAAAGGTAACTATAGAATTTTAAACCATTTACCAGTTTCCGAATTGATTCTAAAATTATACGCTTTTTCTACATGCTTGTAGTAGTTACTTCCCTTTTAAGGCGGAAAGGGGTGTTTTCAACCAAAATAACATATATTTTTTCTCATACTCTGTATAAAATTAAAAAATATAGCGACTTGCGATTTTTTTATTTGCAATGAAATTAACATCTGCTATTTTACAAGGTTCAAATATCTATATTTCGTAAGAAAAATTATACTCAAATGTTTGCAAGGGACGGGAACCATTTTGTCCTCCGTAAAGGGAAATTACTCGAATAAAATGTCAGAAACGTATAATTTTAGAATCAAGACGGAAACTGGTAAATGGTATATTTTACGGTAAAAAGAACTTCGAAATAACGGATTTTACGTATCGCCACAAAACTTTTGATCCATACTATGATGAAGATAACCGTAGTGAAAGATTAGAGGACGTTTGAAGTCTGATTATAAAGGGAATTACCATCCTCATCTATGTCAGAGAGAGAAACAATCCGCATTAATGTTTCATGTTAATTTATGCATTAAAATAGGTTCAATGTCTTAAATTCTTAGCTGCGGAACCGTAGCTCTAAACGGTCTTTTTGTTCCTTTTTTTTTGATCGGTTAAAACAAAAAAGAAAAAGGGGAAAACAAACGGTAAAAAAAAAGTTACGATTCCGCAGCTAAAATAAACCCCATCATTTACTTTGATGAAATGCATTAGAATTATACATTTGCTGTATGCATACTATCTTGTAGTTAAAATAAAACTTCTTTATTCATAATTTGTGTATGAATCATAAAATAAACCATTAATAAGATCAACTTGAATTATTTATTACATGAATATTTTTGTGCCTGTCGTAGTTGTTTTATGTTCAATAATTTGAGGTGAGAGGTGATTGTTTGTTTTGTTGATATTGGTGGATTTGTTGGCCATCACTGTTTAGAGGCGATTGTCCGTTTTTGCTTTGTTTGTTTGTTTGTTTGTTTGTTTGTTTGTATTTGGGGGAGGGGGGGGGGGGGTGGAATTGTTGACCATCATTGTTTCAACTATCTTTTCATCATCATAATTAAACCAATACTTTTGCATATTTTAGTTAAAGTTAAAGACTACATTCAGTTATAGGGGGGGGGGGGGGGGGGGGGGGGGGGATCTCCGAGGTCCCATGCGAGTCCTGAAATTTGACGATTACTAGTATCTACGTCAAGTTCGGTATAAATGAAATGAACAGCAACAAAGTACAAAAAGCAATAGCTAAATGGGCAATCAAACGACCTGTAAATCACAATAGTTAAATGAGCAAACAAACGATCTGTAAATCACAATAGTTAAATGATGGGCAAACAAACGACCTGTAAATCACAATAGTTAAATGATGGGCAAACAAACGACCTGTAAATCACAATAGTTAAATGATGGGCAAACAGACGACCTGTAAATCACAATAGTTAAATGATGGGCAAACAAACGACCTGTAAATCACAATAGTTAAATGATGGGCAAACAAACGACCTGTAAATCACAATAGTTAAATGGGCAAACAAACGACCTGTAAATCACAATAGTTAAATGATGGGCAAACAAACGACCTGTAAATCACAATAGTTAAATGAGCAAACAAACGACCTGTAAATCACAATAGTTAAATGGGCAATCAAACGACCTGTAAATCATAATAGTTAAATGATGGGCAAACAAACGAGCTGTAAATCACAATAGTTAAATGAGCAAACAAACGACCTGTAAATCACAATAGTTAAATGATGGGCAAACAAACGACCTGTAAATCACAATAGTTAAATGGGCAATCAAACGACCTGTAAATCATAATAGTTAAATGATGGGCAAACAAACGACCTGTAAATCACAATAGTTAAATGATGGGTAAACAAACGACCTGTAAATCACAATAGTTAAATGATGGGCAAACAAACGACCTGTAAATCACAATAGTTAAATGATGGGCAAACAAACGACCTGTAAATCACAATAGCTAAATGATGGGCAATCAAACGACCTGTAAATCACAATAGTTAAATGATGAGCACACAAACGACCTGTAAATCACAATAGTTAAATGGGCAATCAAACGACCTGTAAATCATAATAGTTAAATGATGGGCAAACAAACGACCTGTAAATCACAATAGTTAAATGAGCAAACAAACGACCTGTAAATCACAATAGTTAAATGATGGGCAAACAAACGACCTGTAAATCACAATAGTTAAATGATGGGCAAACAAACGACCTGTAAATCACAATAGTTAAATGGGCAAACAAACGACCTGTAAATCACAATAGTTAAATGGGCAAACAAACGACCTGTAAATCACAATAGTTAAATGATGGGCAAACAAACGACCTGTAAATCACAATAGTTAAATGATGGGCAAACAAACGACCTGTAAATCACAATAGTTAAATGATGGGCAATTAAACGACCTGTAAATCACAATAGTTAAATGAGCAAACAAACGACCTGTAAATCACAATAGTTAAATGGGCAAACAAACGACCTGTAAATCACAATAGTTAAATGATGGGCAAACAAACGACCTGTAAATCACAATAGTTAAATGATGGGCAAACAAACGACCTGTAAATCACAATAGTTAAATGATGGGCAATTAAACGACCTGTAAATCACAATAGTTAAATGAGCAAACAAACGACCTGTAAATCACAATAGTTAAATGGGCAAACAAACGACCTGTAAATCACAATAGTTAAATGATGGGCAATTAAACGACCTGTAAATCACAATAGTTAAATGAGCAAACAAACGACCTGTAAATCACAATAGTTAAATGAGCAAACAAACGACCTGTAAATCACGAAAATGTTTTGTATACGACGATGTTACATTCATATAAAAGAACAGGATGGCTGGGAATGAAGAGATGTATATTACATACTGAATATTTCAAATGTTACTGGGCTCTTTCTCTCCTTTTAAAATTTGTTCTTCTTATTTTTTAAGGGGGTACGCTTTTTTAGTTGTGTTCGTGTTGCTTAATCTTTATTTTTCTGTGTAATGTTTTGTAGGTCATCGTTTGTCCTTTAATCTTTTGGCCATTGTGTTGTATGTTCGTCTTCGATTTACGACTTCTGGTCACCCCTTTAGTATCTGTAATCTTTTCTGAAAACTCAACGAATATATTTACTATCTTCACCTACCGGACTGACAGGAGCGGTATGTACTCCCATGTTGAAATGAAATAAAGAAAACAAAAAATATTATTAATTTGTTTTATAGTTCCTGTTTATGACTTGTGTATTTAATACCAGGAAAGAATTAAATTTGATATGTTCAAACATGTAAAGGATTTTTTTTTTTTTTTTGTTTGTTCAGCCTAGTAAAGTATCTAGAAAACCTTTTATTTTCGCATTTTACAAGTGTGGTCCAGATAAGGTTGACATTTAATGTACATATATAGACATACATGACCAAAACAAGTATTGTATATGAATAATAAAACTACAATGACTATATAAGATTGTATATCAAGATGTCTTCAAGCGAATTTTTTAAGAATTTTTCTTTGGTAATATTGGGGGTGGTGTCTCCATTCATTCACGCGGGATATAAAATTCATGTTTAAAGATAATCAAAGCATCTTTACACAAAAATGTATAAATCATTTTGTTCATGAACTTTTTTTCCCCATCATTTAATTTATAGACAACAGTCACGATTGATATTTTAAATTTTATAATTTATGTAAAAAAAAATAAAACAAAATTCTAAAATTCTACATTTAAGATAATAGTATGTGTATCAACTTACCCAAATCTGCCCAATTTTGATAACATAGAACGAATAAAACTTCAAAAGTCAACAAATATTCGATCAGTGGAATGGGGCACATAAAAGGTCATATTCACAAATAACTTCATTCGTTACTGCTTATTTAAATCATTCTATTTATGACAGATAACATTGTTTGACCGTATCTCGCTCTATATATATGTGCAGAATATATAGCAATTTGATTTATGTATTTAATAATTTAAATACCCTCTTTTAAGACAAAATGTCTTTATAATAATGATCCAGATTTAAAACTGATATGGTTTATGAGGTACATATGCAATAATTGTTTCAAAACATGTTTTATTCAGGTGCTGATTTAGACGGATCAGGTCGCACCCCTCCCAACAAGATAGCACCCCCCCCACCCCACACACAACTGATAAGTGACTCGTCTGTTTTTGAATCTTTGACAATATGTTTTCTTCATAACCATTTACATCCTCTTATTTCTAATACTTGGGTGCTTACGACGAGTTTGTCGCCACGGGGTGTTGCTGTGGAACATCCGGGTTTCCTGACACCTCGTCTACAAAATCCTGTATACACGCCTGTTTTAATGTGGCCTCTAAACTAAACATATCCGCGCCTGTCTTTTTAACACTTGAACTGTTCTGTCTATGATCACATTTATCTGCTCATTGTTGACAAATCGTGTCAACTACTAGACGAGGTTTTTTGTACTTTCATTTTTATCTAAACATATTTTTTAATCGCACTGTTGCATATAAAGGTACAATGGAAGTGGTATTTGGTACTGAGTTACATCACATCCTAAGGGTGGATTGTGTTCAGCTCAACAGATAGACAACCGTTTCAAAGATATTATACATTTTAACGAACATTTATCTAAATGTTGCTTTAAAATCCCAAAGTCTAAAGAAGTGTTCTCACTCGTCATGATTTTGCTAATACAAAATTGCTGGCCTGGCGTTAAACAACAGTCGTTCTGTTACCTTACCTCGTATGTAAGTGTTTCATGCTTTTGTCCTACAAATGTATGTCTACTGCCAATACACATCAATAACTAATTCAACCATAATGTACCGGTAAATTATTTAATTATAGCATATTTTAAGTCTTGCATGTACATGTATGTAAACACTTGGCAGAAATACAATACACGTACTATACATACCGGAAATGCACAATGGCGATTAACTCAAATCTCTACTATAAAAGAAAGCAGAATCTGAAGATAAGAATGGGTTTTCTTGCGTCAATAAGAATTAAATCAAAGACTATATTCATACGATATTAAACTTAACGTACGTCCACTCGATTAAAAGTTTTTAACAAACACTTAAATTTACTTAAGGATAATCCGAAGGTTCAGTGGCCCGAAATTAGGTTCATTGGTCCGAAGATCCGTTGGTCTGAATGTCCAATATTGTATTTACAAAACTCAATTTAGAGGAAGTAACAGTATTCTAGATAAAATAAAACCAATCTGTTTCACAATTGGCCACAGATATGTTCCGTTTGTCGTAATCACTTTCCGGTCCTTTCCTCATTCATGACTTATCACCGCATTTGTGACTAGATTAACACGACGGGTGCCACTAGTGGAGCAGGAACTGCTTACCCTACCGGAGCACTTGAGTTCATCCCCGGTTTTTGTGGGGTTCGTGTTGCTCAATCTTTAGATTTCTGTCTAGTGTTTTGTAGATCATTGTTCATCCTTTTCATTTTCTGTTCTTCGATATACGACTTCTGATTACCATTTGATTTACGGCTTCTGATTACCATTTGATATACGACTTCTGATTAGCATTTGATTTACGACTTCTGATTACCATTTGATTTACGACTTCTGATTACCATTTGATATACGACTTCTGATTACCATTTGATATACGACTTCTGATTACCATTTGATATACGACTTCTGATTACCATTTGATATACGACTTCTGATTAGCATTTGATTTACGACTTCTGATTACCATTTGATTTACGACTTCTGATTAACCCTTAGATATTTTCAAACTTTTCTGAATACAAAATTAACAACGGTAAAAAGTCAATGGTGCAATACTTCTGCTGGTAGATTATTAGTCCCCGATGGTATCATCCACCCTGTAGTCAGTCGGGTGAATCGGCACCGTCATGGTTCATTAGATAAATTTATTAATGAAATTTAATCTTACAGTTCCTAAATTATTAAAATCAAGGTTGTTTTCCATTATTTGACCTTGGCTGATTTTGGCTATATTGTGTACTCCATTTGGTTTATTTACTCCTAAAAACTTTTGTTTACTTTTCAATCCTTTTTACTTTGAGACTAACCGATGATGGTTATTCCAGGAACGTGTCGTGCGCATTAAATTTGATATCTACGTTTTTATTCTTAAACAATGATCCTTTTCTGTTACATCCCACTTTTCACTAAATTAGATACACACGTTTTTATTACTAGATACACACGTTTTTATTACTAGATACACACGTTTTTATTACTATCACTGGGTCGATACCTCTGCTGCTGGACTATTAATATTAGTCGCCGTGGGTAGCATCCTCCCAGTAGTCAGTGTTTCACCGTGGGTATCATCCTCCCAGTAGTCAGTGTTTCACCGTGGGTATCATCCTCCCAGTAATCAGTGTTTCACCGTGGGTATCATCCTCCCAGTAGTCAGTGTTTCACCGTGGGTATCATCCTCCCAGTAATCAGTGTTTCACCGTGGGTATCATCCTCCCAGTAGTCAGTGTTTCACCGTGGGTATCATCCTCCCAGTAGTCAGTGTTTCACCGTGGGTATCATCCTCCCAGTAGTCAGTGTTTCACCGTGGGTATCATCCTCCCAGTAGTCAGTGTTTCACCGTGTGTATCATCCTCCCAGTAGTCAGTGTTTCACCGTGGGTATCATCCTCCCAGTAGTCAGTGTTTCACCGTGGGTATCATCCTCCCAGTAGTCAGTGTTTCACCGTGGGTATCATCCTCCCAGTAGTCAGTGTTTCACCGTGGGTATCATCCTCACAGTAGTCAGTGTTTCACCGTGGGTATCATCCTCCCATTAGTCGGTGTTTCACCGTGGGTATCATCCTCCCAGTAGTCAGTGTTTCACCGTGGGTATCATCCTCCCAGTAGTCAGTGTTTCACCGTGGGTATCATCCTCACA
Source organism: Bathymodiolus septemdierum (assembly GCA_963383655.1). Classification (NCBI taxonomy): domain Eukaryota; kingdom Metazoa; phylum Mollusca; class Bivalvia; order Mytilida; family Modiolidae; genus Bathymodiolus; species Bathymodiolus septemdierum. Next base: position 47,976,720 of record OY726527.1, read on the forward strand.
GTAGTCAGTGTTTCACCGTGGGTATCATCCTCCCAGTAGTCAGTGTTTCACCGTGGGTATCATCCTCCCAGTAGTCAGTGTTTCACCGTGGGTATCATCCTCCCAGTAGTCAGTGTTTCACCGTGGGTATCATCCTCCCAGTAGTCAGTGTTTCACCGTGGGTATCATCCTCCCAGTAGTCAGTGTTTCACCGTGGGTATCATCCTCCCAGTAGTCACTGTTTCACCGTGGGTATCATCCTCCCAGTAGTCAGTGTTTCACCGTGGGTATCATCCTCCCATTAGTCAGTGTTTCACCGTGGGTATCATCCTCCCATTAGTCAGTGTTTCGTCACTAACATGGTTGGTATAATTATTGAAATTGACAGTTCAGAATTATTGTAATACTAGTACTCAGGAGTAAACATATTACAACGATGTGTGTAGAATAGCAACGAACGAGTTCAGTGTTTATCCAAAAACATGCATGTTTAAATAAAAACATTAGTGAAAATACAAAAAACATGCATGTTTTTCATTTAACACTAGTGCAAAAATCAAAATGCGCGAGTTTTTTCTGTATGTTTTGAACGAAACACTTGTTTATACAGTGTAATAAAACTAAAGTGCTGCTCCCTCAGTGATCTTAGCTGATAATACGATACAGTGGTATCATATTCTACTATTTTATACGATACAGTGGTATCATATTCTACTATTTTATACGATACAGTGGTATCATATTCTACTATTTTATACGATACAGTGGTATCCTATTCTACTATTTTATACGATACAGTGGTATCATATTCAACTATTTTATACGATACAGTGGTATCATATTCAACTATTTTATACGATACAGTGGTATCATATTCTACTATTTTATACGATACAGTGGTATCATATTCTACTATTTTATACGATACAGTGGTATCATATTCAACTATTTTATACGATACAGTGGTATCATATTCAACTATTTTATACGATACAGTGGTATCATATTCTACTATTTTAAACGATACAGTGGTATCCTATTCTACTATTTCATACGATACAGTGGTATCATATTCTACTATTTTATACGATACAGTGGTATCATATTCAACTATTTTATACGATACAGTGGTATCATATTCTACTATTTTATACGATACAGTGGTATCATATTCTACTATTTTATACGATACAGTGGTATCATATTCTACTATTTTATACGATACAGTGGTATCATATTCAACTATTTTATACGATACAGTGGTATCATATTCAACTATTTTATACGATACAGTGGTATCATATTCTACTATTTTAAACGATACAGTGGTATCATATTCTACTATTTTATACGATACAGTGGTATCATATTCTACTATTTTATACGATACAGTGGTATCATATTCTTCTATTTTATACGATACAGTGGTATCATATTCTACTATTTCATACGATACAGTGGTATCATATTCTACTATTTTATGGTCGGAATTCGGTATGGTCACATGGCTCTATTTTGTTTTCATTTTCAATCATGGATAAATTAAACCTTCTTCAGGCTGTCGATACTTCTGACTATTGAACCTTCGGACGATTGAACCATCGGAATATCGAACGGCCACCCGTTCATTCGAATGTATGAATCAAAAGGTTTTACCATAACTGAAATAAACACATGATAATATCAGGGGCGTAGAAGCCGGGGGCAAGGGGGTATTATTGTTTGCTTGTCAGTTTTGAAGGCGTGCCCCCCACTTATCGGTCGTGGATCCGCGCCCGATATATATAGTGAATAGGATATAGCATGCAATATACAAATTGGCTTACCGTCAGGGTCTCCAAGAGAAATTTTGTAAGGCGGAACAAAACTGCTTTGGGGCCCCGGGGACAGGCTGAGACTTCTCTTAAAATTGAAGATAGATTTGAGTTCCAATAAAACCACTGGTAAACTTTCATAAATGGTTTATTTCTTGTGCAGCATCTTGAATGTCCAGATAGCATATCTAAATAAACTATAAAATAGTTGAAAATATAAAAAATATGAAAAAAATCAAAATAAAATGTCTATGGCTAAGGTTAAGAGACCCTTCAGAAATTCACGGGACAAATCTTGGCTATTACTTGAAGAGTATCTCTCTGAATATATATGCCTGTTTCATACCTTGATCTAAATATTGACAGTAGGGGTCGGTTTAGGACGAAGCTCTACGACACAAGAGACTATTTCATTTTTTCCATAGTGATGTACCAATTAATATATATATAGCCACTTTCTAGAGGATTTATGTTATGGTTAGATTTATGGTGTTTAACGCCACTTTCAACAATAATTAGTTATATTGTGGCGGTCAGTTTTATTGGTGGAGGAAACCGGAGAAAACCACCGACCTGTCGCAAGTCACTGACAAACTTTAGCATATAATGTTGTATCGCTTTCCAGAAGCACCTGCATTTGGACTGCATATATATCTGTATTGACACGATATTTCAGAGGTTGTGGTTCCTATTATTGATATACGGTTGCTGTTAACAATATGAAGCTACTGAACCATGTCCATGGGTTCCTAGTGGTTAAATTAACCAAGGGAAAACAGGAGGAGGCGTATGTAAAACTTAACACTTCGACTAGCGAAGATGTGTCTTGTGTATGTATTTGAAAGGCTAACAACGAAAGACAACTCTTACTCAAATTCAAAGAAGTGAAATTAACCAGGGATAAACCAGATCGATGTTATTGTTTTCTCAATAGGTAAGTTCATTGCTCTCTCTTTATAGTTCGGCCCCCCCTTCTACATTGAACTTTCCTTTTGAATAAATTATTTTATATTTCATATAAACAAAGAAACACGAAACCACGCTGATATTAGTTGACAAGAACTTCCTAAAATCAAATATACCTAAACGAAACAAGTAAATGGGGTAGTCCTTGTTTTACACTTGTTGTAAGTCCCCTTCTCTATTTCCTTTTTACATAAATTGTTGTAAATGTGAAAGTACAAATCTTGACACACTAATTGATATCACTTGTATTGTGAATCAGTAAATAAATGTTACTTTAGTAAATATCAGTGGTCAAGATTTTAACTTTCATTTTTATTGTTTGTTTGTTTGATGGTGCTTAACGCCACTTTCAACATTACTTCAGTTATATAGTGGCGGTCAGTTTTATTTGTGGAGGAAACTGGAGTACTCGGAGAAAACCACCAACCTGACTCAAGTCACTGACAAATTTTATCACATAATGTTGTACACTTCGCCCTGATCGAGATTCGAACTCACAAAATCAGCGGTGATAGGCACTGATTGCATAGGTAGTTGTAAATCCAACTACCATACGATCACGGCCACGACGGCCCCTACTTTCATTTTTAGAGGGATTATTAATCAGAAAGGGGCTTATAGCAAATCTACCATTGTTTGAAAGCAACACCATGCTATAGTTGGGCTATAAATAGATTGTTATCAGCCGGGTTATTTATTATGGACGTATAAGCGTGTATTATATTAAAATGTACAGATATGTAAAGACATTGACCTTGAACTTGAACGGCTAATGTTTACCTGATATGGGTCATTGATTGAACATACATGTAAATTAATATTACCTTGAAATAAAGAAAGGTAAGTGTTTTTTTTTATATTAATATTGCTATAAATTCAAATTCTTTATTAATCCCAATCACAGTGTCTATGCTAAGCATGCGTATCAAAATGCTGTCAATTATTATAGCCTTTACATCAATTGTCATTCATACGCATATTTACACTGATTATAATTAGCAACACAAATATGGAGTGGAGTGTCAGTCACAATCATACAAAGATAGACAACTCTTAATATGTTCTATTTCACCACGTACAACACCTCTCGAGCGGTGGCGGTGCGGTGATGCTTCCGGTTCCATCCGGTGACGGTTTTGAAGCGGAGAATTCTATCAACTTTCTAGGTCAGTCGATATTATTTCATAACTCATTATTAAGTTTTACATTATGAAGCATTTCAGACGGAACTCTTAAATCATTTTGGCAAATGATAAACGATTTCTCTTCAGAAAATAAGTCCTAGTTTTTCCAAACACTTCGTGGTAAAGTCGGATGACCACGTCAGTTTTGCAAGTTTTGAAAATGCGTCGGCATTTATTGTGTGAAAAAGTGGTCCTGTTTGAGTGTATTCGATATTATTCTTCGGCAAAAGTGAATTAAATGACCAGTAATATCGTAAATCGACGCGATTCAGCCAAAAGCAATGGAGGTCTTATCGGTGGTGGTGCAAATTTCATTTGCAATCCTGTTATCTCGTAATTACCGATAGAATACAATTAATACTTTATGTATAATCAGAGTTATTTATATAATCCTAAAATATACCATATTGTAGGTAGTGATAGCAAATATAGTGGAAAATGACAAATAACCCTTTGGCTTCACAGACCAAAACGTCGCAGTTTACCAAGACACAATTCTTTTTTCAATTATGTAGAAAACTCCCGCCTGAAATTTTAAATGTTTTATATGAATCTTCGCAACAAAGTGGGAGGAAGCATAAATGTACACCACTAAAAGGGTCCACTCCTAAACGAAAAAGACATTTGTCACCTGGAACCCCAAGTAGTATATCGGAGTCCTATGATACCGTGGTAGTTAAATTTAAAAAATGGCGGCGACGATTGATTGAAATAGCACGTGAATACACGGTATTATAGAACCCGCGGTACCATAGGGTCGGACTATACGGGACATAGTCGGCAAACGCAGCTACTGTTTCTTTAAATTTCATTCCTGGCCATCATTTATAACCTGTGAATTTAACACATATTTATGAATACATAAAATTAGACGGTCATTTTTGTTCCTCATGGAATGTATCGGTGATTCTTTTTTGTTTGTTCTTGAACTGTCCACATATCTCCTTAATAAAAAGAATCAGAATCCTGAATTATGCAATACCTTTCCCATGTACGTGCATTTTACAAATAGGAAGAACCCACTATATGTACATGTATGTGCATTTTACATATAAGAAGAACCCACCATGTACGTGCATTTTACAAATACATGTAGGAAGAACCCAAACCTTAAATGAAGATACGGAGGTATAATATTTGAACCGCGTGTATCTTGGAATTGAAAACATTATAATTCCTCTCCATCTTCAATTTTCGGAGGCCGGAAAGTAGGGGCAAGTTATAGGAGTGGGTAAGGATTGTAAGCGTGTTGGTAAGTTGGGGGCACAAGCTTTAGAACAGGACCGGGAAGAGGGACAAGCTTTTCAAAACTGACAAGCATAAACGGGGGCGCTTTGCATCAAATCATACCCTTATACTTCTTAGTAAAGAAGACATTTTTTTGCTTCCATGCTACAAATTCAGCTTCTAAATGTTTGCTCCTACGCCCCTGTGTATATGAACCTGGTTTATCTGTTATTGAACAGTTTTATTCAATGGCCTCTTGTAACACAATTATATGTGTAGTATCTTGAGTGAATAAAGTACCGGTATTGAATGTTGAATCATTTGTTTTACTTTTTTTGTTTACAAATGGAATCTCGTATTATGTATGTTTTTGGAATAAGAAGAGTTTGAAGAAACCAAAGGGATAATAATAATCCGTAAATCGAAGGACAAACAACACAATGGTCAAACGAAAAAGGTCAAATGTACAAACAACGATCTACAAAACACTACACGGAAAACGAGAAACACGAACTCCACTATTTAAGCCTGGGGTGAGCTCAGGTGCTCCGGAATAAAATATGTTTGCACCAAGCTCAATTTTTTTTTATGTCAGCCTGTGACAAGTTAATAAACTTAAGATGCTTTCTGAGAAGTTGTAATTTGCTTTGTTTCATAGTTGGTTCTTATGGTTTTGTGTATGTGTGATTTACATTTATTTTCCTGTTTAAAGTCGTATTTTCAATAAATCATTACTTTCTGAAAAAAATAAATTTGAGACGAATTATATAATAGAAGATAACTAATATATTACCTCGACAGTCGTCTTTCGCATGTGTAACTATTCGCAATAAGTTTAGTTCACCACGTACAACACCTCTCGAGCATGAACAATCTGTAAGTGCTTCAGTTTTTGTGTCGTCTCATTTATGTAAATTTGTTTCGTGCTCTGTTTTTTTTGTACCCCTCCTTTTTGTCGTACATGTGTGTTATCTCGATTTTGCCTTGTCTTTGGATTCTGTCGTTTTTTGAATAATCCCTTTATCTTGTTCCTTCGGTATTCTGTTGACTATATATGAAGTACAATGGAACAATGACGTCAATACTTATGTCGATTTCTTTACACTTACGATTTCTTGTGAAGCCCCCCACTATTCCTCAATAATGCAGACTCATATAAATTATCGTATTTATAAGCCCAAAGCTCGTCTAGTGAATTGAACAAAAAATGTCAATTTTTTTTTTTTTTTTTTCAAAACCATTGACTTGGGATTGAATGTGCTGTAACTTTTTTTGTTATCCTTACTAGAACGACGCTGATTTTGTTATTACGTCATTTCGTATGATTAAATCAGTTAAAATATGGTATATTTTGGGAATATATAAATAAGTCTTAATATACATAAAGTATTAATTGTATTTTATAGGTAATTACGAGATAAAAGGATTGCAAATGAAATTTGAACCACCACCGATAAAACCTCCACAACCGCCACCGAATGACCTCCATTGCTTTTGGCTGAATCGCATCGATTTACAATACTACTGGTCATTTAATTCACTTTTGCCGAAGAATAATATCGAATACCCTCAAACAGGACCCTCTTTTCACACAATAAATGCCGACGCATTTTCAAAACTTAAACTTGTGTGACCTGACACGCAAAACTGACGTGATCATCCGACTTTACCACGAAGTGTTTGAAAAAACTAGGACTTATTTTCTGAAGAGAAATCGTTTATCAGTTGCCAAATTGATTAAAGAGTTCCCTCTGAAATGTTTCATAATGTAAAACTTAATAAGTTATGAAATAATATCGACTGACCTAGAAAGTTGATAGAATTCTCCGCTTCAAAACCGTCACCGGATGGAACCGGAAGCACTTCCGCACCACCACTGCTCGAGAGGTGCTGTACGTGGTGTATTTTAGAAGGCTTATTTTGCACCTTAATTTAATGCATTGAAAAATTAATGACTTACAATGTAATGACGTTAAGATAGCATTGCAAGTGGCGTTAAGCAACAAACACTTATAGCACTGCAAGAGAAGTTTGAAGATACCAAATGATAACCAGAAGCCGTAAATAATAGGAGAGACAATGCCATGGCCACAAGATACCAAAGGATAACCAGAAGCCGTAAATAATAGGAGAGACAATGCAATGGTCACCAGATACCAAAGGATAACCAAAAGAACAAGAAGCCGTAAATAATAGGAGAGACAATGCCATGGCCACAAGATACCAATGGATAACCAGATGCCGTAAATAGTAGGAGAGACAATGCCATGGCCACAAGATACCAAAGGATAACCAGAAGCCGTAAATAGTAGGAGAGACAATGCAATGGTCACCAGATACCAAAGGATAACCAAAAGAACAAGAAGCCGTAAATAATAGGAGAGACAATGCCATGGCCACAAGATACCAATGGATAACCAGATGCCGTAAATAGTAGGAGAGACAATGCCATGGCCACAAGATACCAAAGGATAACCAGAAGCCGTAAATAGTAGGAGAGACAATGCAATGGTCACCAGATACCAAAGGATAACCAAAAGAACAAGAAGCCGTAAATAGTAGGAGAGACAATGCAATGGTCACCAGATACCAATGGATAACCAGAAGCCGTAAATAGTAGGAGAGACAATGCCATGGCCACAAGATACCAAAGGATAACCAGAAGCCGTAAATAGTAGGAGAGACAATGCAATGGTCACCAGATACCAAAGGATAACCAAAAGAACAAGAAGCCGTAAATAGTAGGAGAGACAATGCAATGGTCACCAGATACCAATGGATATCCAGAAGCCGTAAATAGGAGGAGAGACAATGCCATGGCCACAAGATACCAAAGGATAACCAGAAGCCGTAAATAGTAGGAGAGACAATGCAATGGTCACCAGATACCAATGGATATCCAGAAGCCGTAAATAGTAGGAGAGACAATGCCATGGCCACAAGATACCAAAGGATAACCAGAAGCCGTAAATAATAGGAGAGACAATGCCATGGACACAAGATACCAAAGGATAACCAAAAGAACAAGAAGCCGTAAATAGTAGGAGAGACAATGCCATGGCCACAAGATACCTATGGATAACCAGAAGCCGTAAATAGTAAGAGAGACAATGCAATGGTCACCAGATACCAAAGGATAACCAGAAGCCGTAAATAGTAGGAGAGACAATGCAATGGTCACCAGATACCAAAGGATAACCAAAAGAACAAGAAGCCGTAAATAGTAGGAGAGACAATGCAATGGTCACCAGATACCAATGGATATCCAGAAGCCGTAAATAGGAGGAGAGACAATGCCATGGCCACAAGATACCAAAGGATAACCAGAAGCCGTAAATAGTAGGAGAGACAATGCAATGGTCACCAGATACCAAAGGATAACCAGAAGCCGTAAATAGTAGGAGAGACAATGCCATGGCCACAAGATACCAAAGGATAACCAGAAGCGTAAATAGTAGGAGAGACAATGCAATGGTCACCAGATACCAAAGGATAACCAAAAGAACAAGAAGCCGTAAATAGTAGGAGAGACAATGCAATGGTCACCAGCTACCAATGGATACCCAGAAGCCGTAAATAGGAGGAGAGACAATGCCATGGCCACAAGATACCAATGGATAACCAAATGCCGTAATTAGTAGGAGAGACAATGCAATGGCTACAAGATACCAAAGGATAACCAAAAGAACAAGAAGCCGTAAATAGTAGGAGAGACAATGCAATGGCCACAAGATACCAATGGATATCCAGAAGCCGTAAATAGGAGGAGAGACAATGCCATGGCCACAAGATACCAATGGATAACCAGATGCCGTAAATAGTAGGAGAGACAATGCCATGGACACAAGATACCAAAGGATAACCAAAAGAACAAGAAGCCGTAAATAGTAGGAGAGACAATGCCATGGCCACAAGATACCAAAGGATAACCAGATGCCGTAAATAGTAGGAGAGACAATGCAATGGCCACAAGATACCAAAGGATAACCAAAAGAACAAGAAGCCGTAAATAGTAGGAGAGACAATGCAATGGCCACAAGATACCAAAGGATATCCAGAAGCCGTAAATAGGAGGAGAGACAATGCCATGGCCACAAGATACCAATGGATAACCAGATGCCGTAAATAGTAGGAGAGACAATGCCATGGACACAAGATACCAAAGGATAACCAAAAGAACAAGAAGCCGTAAATAGTAGGAGAGACAATGCCATGGCCACAAGATACCAAAGGATAACCAGATGCCGTAAATAGTAGGAGAGACAATGCAATGGCCACAAGATACCAAAGGATAACCAAAAGAACAAGAAGCCGTAAATAGTAGGAGAGACAATGCAATGGCCACAAGATACCAATGGATATCCAGAAGCCGTAAATAGTAGGAGAGACAATGCCATGGCCACAAGATACCAATGGATAACCAGATGCCGTAAATAGTAGGAGAGACAATGCAATGGCCACAAGATACCAGAAGAACCAGTAGCCGTAAATAGTAGGAGAGACAATGCAATGACCACAAGATACCAGAAGAACCAGAAGCCGTAAATAATAGGAGAGACAATGCAATGACCACAAGATACCAGAAGAACCAGAAGCCGTAAATAGTAGGAGAGACAATGCCATGGCCACAAGATACCAGAAGAACCAGAAGCCGTAAATAGTAGGAGAGACAATGCCATGGCCACAAGATACCAGAAGAACCAGAAGCCGTAAATAGTAGGAGAGACAATGCCATGGCCACAAGATACCAGAAGAACCAGATGCCGTAAATAGTAGGAGTGACAATGCCATGGCCACAAGATACCAAAGGATAACCAGAAGCCGTAAATAGTAGGAGAGACAATGCAATGGTCACCAGATACCAAAGGATAACCAAAAGAACAAGAAGCCGTAAATAGTAGGAGAGACAATGCAATGGCCACAAGATACCAATGGATAACCAGAAGCCGTAAATAAGAGGAGAGACAATGCCATGGCCACAAGATACCAATGGATAACCAGATGCCGTAAATAGTAGGAGAGACAATGCAATGGCCACAATATACCAGAAGAACCAGAAGCCGTAAATAGTAGGAGAGACAATACAATGACCACAAGATACCAGAAGAACCAGAAGCCGTAAATAATAGGAGAGACAATGCAATGACCACAAGATACCAGAAGAACCAGAAGCCGTAAATAGTAGGAGAGACAATGCAATGACCACAAGATATCAGAAGAACCAGATGCCGTAAATAGTAGGAGAGACAATGCAATGACCACAATATACCAGAAGAACCAGAAGCCGTAAATAATAGGAGAGACAATGCCATGGCCACAAGATACCAGAAGAACCAGATGCCGTAAATAGTAGGAGAGACAATGCAATGACCACAATATATCAGAAGAACCAGATGCCGTAAATAGTAGGAGAGACAATACAATGACCACAATATACCAGAAGAACCAGAAGCCGTAAATAGTAGGAGAGACAATGCAATGACCACAAGATATCAGAAGAACCAGATGCCGTAAATAGTAGGAGAGACAATGCAATGACCACAATATACCAGAAGAACCAGAAGCCGTAAATAATAGGAGAGACAATGCCATGGCCACAAGATACCAGAAGAACCAGATGCCGTAAATAGTAGGAGAGACAATGCAATGACCACAAGATACCAGAAGAACCAGAAGCCGTAAATAATAGGAGAGACAATGCAATGACCACAAGATACCAGAAGAACCAGAAGCCGTAAATAGTAGGAGAGACAATGCCATGGCCACAAGATACCAGAAGAACCAGATGCCGTAAATAGTAGGAGAGACAATGCCATGGCCACAAGATACCAGAAGAACCAGATGCCGTAAATAGTAGGAGAGACAATGCCATGGCCACAAGATACCAGAAGAACCAGATGCCGTAAATAGTAGGAGAGACAATGCCATGGCTACAAGATACCAGAAGAACCAGATGCCGTAAATAGTAGGAGAGACAATGCAATGACCACAAGATACCAGAAGAACCAGATGCCGTAAATAGTAGGAGAGACAATGCCATGGCCACAAGATACCAGAAGAACCAGGTGCCGTAAATAGTAGGAGAGACAATGCAATGACCACAAAATACCAGAAGAACCAGATGCCGTAAATAGTAGGAGAGACAATGCCATGGCCACAAGATACCAGAAGAACCAGAAGCCGTAAATAGTAGGAGAGACAATGCAATGGCCAAAAGACAAAAAAGACAAAATGACAACAATTATCTACAAAACACTACACAGAAAACTAAAGATTCAGCAACAAGAATTCAACGAAAAACAGGGATGAACACAGGTGCTCCGGAAGGATTATGAGTTTCCTTGTTAAGGCGATGGTGATGTTTGATTGGTACTTGCATGGTCAGCACACTAAATTGAAACGTTTACCGGAACACTACAATGCGCAAACTCTATTTCAAAATCTACATAAGGAGTTTTAACGTACAATACAAGGAGCATGCCATTCTCCACACATTGCGCCCACTATTGTTCACGCTAAAAATTTTTCAATATAATCTGACAACCCCCATCGAGAGGGTATTATCTATCCACCATATGGGGATGTGTTGGATTGCGGCTTGTTGATCACCATTCCTTGGGAACTGTCATTCAGTACCCAGTCATGGCATTTAAATTATTACTTCATTTAAGTTTTATCTATGAGGAATGACATAAGAAGTGGTATATTATCTGTTAAATACCATTCGGCAAGGAAAATCACGATTTACCAATAGACGTGATAAATATTGTACATTTCTGCTGTGGAAACAATATCCATATCGTAAAAAAACGCAGCGGTTGTGTAATGGCTCGCGTGCTGGCTCGCGTGCTCGCCTCGAGTGTGGTAGATCGTGGGTTCGAGCTCCGATCGGGTCAAACCAAAGACCAATAAGCACGCAGTATTAAGAAGAAAGAGCAAAGACTGGTTGGCTCGGAATCAGTATAATATTTGTGTCCGGGTGGGGCGACATGTCTTTCCGCGAACTGTTATTTCAGTTAGCTAGCACTATAAAAATTCAACTTAGCGTGTTGTTCTAGATAGATCAAAGCGGAACGCATCATTTTCTCATTGAAAATTAACTTGTTATCGCCATGATATTGCTGACAATTGCTTAGTTGTCGTTAAACAACATTCACTCACTCACTACATATCGTAAAATCAATACATATTATTTTATCCAGTGGCGTAGCTTCCATTGAGGCAATGAGGCAACTGCCTCACTAGATTTTTTAGCAGAAAAAAAAATTAATGTGATAAATATTATAAAAGTTGATTAAAATACGAGAAATAAAAACCTTTGTCAAAGTTTGCAATACAAATATATTCTACATCATTAATTGAAATCGTTTCCGCTTCATTTACCGTTTACGGAAACTTTTGGCTCCGTCATGTTACATAATTTAGTATATAGTTTGTTGCCGTGTGCCAAATTTGAAAGTGGAAATGGAAAAGTTCCTAATTAAAAAACGGAAGACCACAGAGTCCACGGACACTAGGACAGCACCAGGTAAAATTAAACTAGTCTACAGTGGGTTACCTCATAATGACATGTAGAAGTGTTGATATAATACGAACAGTATTTGACGATATTAACCAACTTACATGGTTTCTTGGTGGCAGTCCAAAGAGAACTGCAATGCCACATTTCATTTCTTTGCATTAGCATTAGGGGAAAAGGGTGTATTTTATTCTGATAAAAAGATTTCGATGCTACATTTTTGTACCTGAAAATAAAAATGCACTCTGAAACAGATTTTTTGTTCTGGGAAAAAATTGTCTCTTTATGATTAATAATAAAAATCTGGGTAAAAGGCAGAGTAAAAGGATAACAAATCAAAACCATACATGTACAATACACAGGAACACAATAAATTCATGTATACCTCATAGGCAGTAATATACAATTTTCAACAAACACAGAAAAAGAACAAGTAATAATAAAAAAAAACTTGTAACAATGAACAAATAGAATTTCTGTGTGTATAGACACCTTTTCAAGTAACATAGTTGGTACTTTATATCATTTAATTTTAAAGGGGAGCTTATTCAAAAAAAATTAATAGCAATAATAAATTTATGTTTGTAATTAACAATCCAAAGGGAACACATTTATGATTATTTTCAGAAAATTTCAGCAAAAAATATTCTTCATCTATATGATATATCCAGTTTACGGAAAGGGAAAACTTAATTGACCTTCCCTACCTAGATCAAGGATTTATATAGTAGTTCTGCTATACAAATCCTTGCCTAGATGATCACAGTTTTTATTTTTGAAACATATTTTCCTTTTCTCAATTTTGTTTCAATTTTTAGTTTAAGCCACACAAAAAAAATCTTTTTAGATTCTCATCCCCTCCCTTCCCACGTTTTACCATTAAATTCACGATTTTCTATTTTCAATCAATTCATTTTCAAAATTTAACAAATTCTTCATTAGGGTATCAGTAAACCAAATAAAGTATATTTTTTTTATTATGTAATGTTCTATCACGATAGTTACCATATGTATCTAGTTCTACAATATTTAACTCAGTAGTCCGTAAGGGGCCTTTGTGGTCGTGATCGTTTGGTAGCTGGATTTACAACTACCTATGCAATCAGTACCTATCACCACTAACGTTACGAGTTCGAATCTAGCTCAGGCGATACAACATTATGTGATAAAGTTTGTCAGTAACTTGTGGCAGGTCCGTGGCTTTCTCTGTGCTCTCTATTTTACTCCACCAATAAAACTGACCCGCACTGAAATTTGTTGAAAGTGGTGTTAAACACCAAACCCAGTAGTCCGTACGTTTCCAATCGTGTACGTTTACATCTTTTTATGTTTTTTTTTATTGTATAGAACGCTGGGTTTTATGCAAATTCCCGATTTTTTTCGTAGCATTACTGAAATTGTAATTTAAATCGTTTGACTGTTCATTTCAATAACAGGTAGCTAACTAAAGTTATCAATAACGTTTTTACCTGCATTAGAATGGAACAAACCTACAAAAATCATGTGCTTTGCCTTTAGTCCTTTACCATTAAAAAGTTCATTATGCCAAATAATTGTAATCTTCAATATATTTTTACATATACCGGTATATTACAATGAAATAAATTTGATAATTTGGATAGTATAGTTGTGCGTGTATAGGTCAACAGATAAGAAAAGTTTGTAAATGCCAAAAGGGTTGTCGGAAGTCATAATTCGAAGAAGGGCAGGCAATGCAATGGCCAAACGAAAAAGGACAAAAAAATAAACAGTGGTCTACAAAAAACTACACAGAAAACTGAAGATTGAGCAGCACGAATCCCACTTAAAACCTGGACAGAACTCTGTCGGTGACAACTTGAGTCTTTAGTTTTACATTGTATGGCAGTTCCAGGTTTTTTACGATGATCCGTCAGTCTGATTGTACAAAATATTTGAATGCTACCAAAATTTGTCGAAAATAATTTAATATAGTAAGAAACAACGAATTTTCTTTATTTAAGTATTTATTATGCAATTTATAATACAGTTGTACATCTGCTCAAAATCTTTCTAAAATAAATGCTATGATTAACCCGCTTGTTGTCGAATCTTTAACAGTGAATGACACTACACGAAGAAGGAATATATTATCTGTATAATTTTGTACCAAATAATTTTAAAGAGTGCGATTTAGATTTGAAGATTGCCTAAATATAGAGAGACCTAGATATATTAATTCAAAATTTTGTATGTGGAGACAGGGACTTTATTATTCTATTTTGTTCACTTGGAGGTAGTATTTCCCGAAATTCAGGTATACTTTAAAATGTTGGAATGAAGTTCATCAGTATGGCAGTGTGAGTAACCAAATATCATGTACACCTTTTATGAACATGTATAGGCTACACCAAGGTATATGGCTTGTAAACATCCGTTTTATTTCTTAAAATGGTCATAATAAAACTCTTCTCTTGCGACTTAAAGATAATACTTTTATTTTACATATACTCGTCAACTAAATCTATACTTCTAACAGGTAATATCACACGCGCTGTACTAGTTAAGCTTCAATGTTTGCACCATCCAAGTTTTATAATTCAGTGCCGTCATTAGGTTAACGTTAAGATACAAGCGTCTTTGTGATTCAAACGCACAATTAACCACTTATGGAATAGTAGCGTCATGATCACCAAACGGGAGAAGCGGTGAATGATCCCTATTCTGAAACGAAACTTGCCCGATGCAAAGCAAGTTGACTATTTAGTTGGTGATACCGATGACTAGAAAGTGGAAAGTAACATTAATATTTCCAACGCCTTTTCTAAGAATTTGTTACCTAAGTTGTGCGAAACGAGATGGTCTGCCAGAGTTGACACATTGTCCGTGATTTTAGCTAAGTACAAGGCGATTCTTGCAGCACTTGAGGACGTTAAAACGGAGAGTACGACTACTGAAGCACGCACGAAGGCTAATGCATTCATACATTTGATGGAGAGAAGCACTTGCATTGTTGCATTAGTTATTGCTCATCATATTTTAAGTTGTACAAAACCCTTAATCTTTGCTCTTCAGAATTCAAAATGCGATGTGTACAAGGCTTTCGTTGATGCTCAGAATTGTAAGAAAGTCATTGCCTCTCAAAGGTCGGACACAGTCTTCAACAGATGCATATGGATGAAGACAACTGCGATCGCCGACAGCATCGGTATCGAGCTGTCTACACCAAGAACAGTCGGATGAATGACAAATCGAGCTAACGCTGCATTTGCCGAAGATTCCGTACCTAGTTATTATAGGATGAATGCTTTCGTCGATCACTCTTTAAGTGAGCTAGACGAGAGGTTTCCTGAACAAACGCGTCCGTCCTTCTTAGCGTTTCAATTGCTACCTAGTCGCGTTCAAACATATCTGCAGAACATGTAGAAGATGCAGTTATGAGGATGATTTGCCAGATTCTATAGGATTTATCGGGGAAATGGAAAGATGGAAAATGTTCTGTGCAGGGCTTCAAATACAGGATTCTAATCAGTCTTTGGAAGAAGCAATTGAACTTGCAGACCCTAACTATTATCCGAATTTGCATGCTGTTTTTAGGGTTCTGCTTTAAGGATCCGTGCTCTGTGAGAGGTCTTTTTCTGCTATTAGACGCTTGAAACACTGGAGCAGATCTACAATGACAGAAGATCGACTTGCTGGACTGGCTAGTCTGTTCATTCATAGGGATATCTATCTTTGTAGAGAAAATATCACGAGAAAATTAGATGAAGCCAAAAAACGTCGCCTTGGACCATCGCATTTCTGACATGATTGTTTACTGGTTGTTATAATGTATACTAAGTAAAATGTTTAACTGAAAGCGGTATCACTTATTTAAATGTGCATGTAAAAACCATACAAAATATAAGACATACACGCTTTCGACACGAATAGTAATCTCTTATAGTAACTATAATTCCCCCCAAAGTTATCTTGATGTACCAAAAAATGTCACTAGACGCATATCGAAATAGACCCTCTGCGTGTTATTTCGGTTATTATTGAAATCATAAATTATCCATTTAAACTCGAGAAAATGCGTTTCAAGCGCCCATTTTTTAATGGACCCCCCCCCCCCTAGCAGTTGCCTCACTAGAAAAAAAAGACCCAAGCTACGCCAATGTATTACCGTATAAGCGGGTTATTTTCCCAGGTTTCAAATTTTGTCGACGAGTTCAAAAAAACAACAAAATTATTATTAAAGCCATCAAATCTGTCATTTTACATATGTTATCTATTATACTTAATGCTGTATTAAAATAAATTCAAAACGGAAACAAGAACTCAGTAAACAGTTAACGAGACATACGATCTGAAAATGTCTTATGTAGGAACACAGAGTTATCTGGGGGAGGGGAGGTAGTAATGCGGGAATGAGTGTAAGGGTCGATAAAAAAGATCGAACTAAAAACTTTAGTGGTAAATCCAACTACCATACGGTCACAACCACGACGACCCCATTAAGACATTTCGCATTGAAAAAAAAACCATTATGATCTTTATTTCAAATAAAAAAAATTGTAGCTTTAAATAACTTAATTTTATTTGCAAAAATCCGATTGGATTGTAGCAAATACAAATTTACAAATAAACAAAAAGTCAATAAAAAGAACTGTATTTGTATAAATAAAAGTTTGTTGAATAAAATGATATAATTACCACTAAATAAAGATGTAGCTACAATAAAGGAGAAATCATTCAACTCGAGGAGAACGTCGTGGCCTTGATCGTATGGTAGTTGGTCAACTCGAAATGTTCCAAGCAAGACTGACTGCCACGTTCGTCACCAATAGACGGCGGAACACATTTAATGTTGGCGACATGTTACAATACTTGAACTGACGCCGTCTTGAAGCCAGGCATAAAAATGCTTGTCTTGTCATGATATATAAAATAACAAACGAAAATGTAGTTATTACTGAAAAAGACAGACAGACTTAAGCCACCATTGAGGCAATCACGGAACAAGCACTCCTAGTCTGTCATTTTCAACCCATTTTAGACTCAGCAAAGACAAGAATTGCTTTTACCTCTTATGATATCCGACTGTAACCAGGGGCGGATCCAGGGGGCGCACCCGGCGCGCGTCCCTCCTAAAATTGGAAAAAATATGATTTTTTTGGCGTAAAATCATGATTTTTCACACGAAATACCCCAAGACTTTTCGCGCCTCCCTCCGCTCGGCGCAATCTATTTATGTGCGCCCCCCCTAACTTGAAATCCTGAATCCGCCCCTGGTAACCGGCTATCACAACAAATATTGTTGAGTCTCTCGGTTGAAACATTCAATGTTGCTGTCGCCTCTACCATCGAGTACTAATTTATTAAACCTATAAATAGTTTTAACCTTTTCCAATTGTAATTTTGTGCAACTTCTGACATTATCTTCAACCTTGTTAAAAGCAGGGCCTATGAGAGGGGGTTTAGTCGTTACATCGGTCCGGGGCCCGGAGAGCCAAGAAAGGTCCTGTGAATCTCTGAAGGACCCCATAGCCTTAGCCATAGATGTTTTATTTTGATTTTTTCATATTTTCAACTATTTTTAGTTTATTTAATTTTTTTTTATGTAAAATTCAATTAGACCACTGAATTCTGTTTATTTATAATCACTCACATTTACATTGTAACCAGGAAGGCCGTCTCAACCTGTCCCCGGGACCCTTGTGCCGCCTTGCAAAATTTCTCTCGGAGACCCTGGTTAAAGGTGATCATTATTTGGTAGAAACAACTTATACAGTTTTATATGTCTGTTGCAGATTTCAAAGCACCAGCCATGACAGATGATATTGTATTTGGATTAAAATCTTCTGAGATCGTATATCTCAGTGTTTTAATATGTATCCCGTTCATCATTGCTCTGGAATGTTTCTTTTACATTTCAATTTTATTTGTTTGTGTGTATGTTGCCAATTATATCTACAAGAAGAAAACTGCAAGGACTATTGACGTCATAGGACAAGGCATTTTTATCACCGGATGTGATTCAGGTATATCCAATTACCATTAGTAAGAACATATATGGTTGTAAATGCACATGAGAGACTATCCAACTTTTCACTTAGACATAGATTAAATTAAAGGAACAGCTTGTAGTAAGAAAGGATATGGATGTAAATGAACATGAGAGACTATCCAACTTTTCACTTAGACATAGATTAAATTAAAGGAACAGCTTGTAGTAAGAAAGGATATGGATGTAAATGAACATGAGAGGCTATCCAGGGTTAGGGTTATGGTGTTTAACGCCACTTTCAACAATATTTCAGTTCTAATGTGGCGATCAATTTTATTGGTGGAGGAGACCAGGAGAGTATACTCAACTTTACACTTAGATACAAATTAAGGTAAAGAACAACTCTTCTATTGCTGTTCTACATCACAGTCACAGTAGAGTCTTCAACAATGATCACAACTGATACCCTAAAATGAACGTGAAGTGCCCCCTAGTCTGCAGTTGAGAGAGAGAGAGAGAGAGAGAGGGCATCAAACATCAATTCTAATATGACGTCCTTCAAACGCTTTGAGTCCACATACCCGTGGTAAAAAAAATATTAATCTATGACCGATTAAATTTATGATGTCATTGACAATTTATAACGATATTTAACTTCGTGACATAAAGGCCTACACGTGGTAAAAACAATGTATACATATGGCTTCCATGAATTGTTTCTTAAATAATACACTTACATGTAGATCAACTTGCATATTTGATATTTGTAATTCGACACTGCAAATGTAGTTGTATATAAATTATTGTTATTCAATAGGTTTTGGATTTGGCTTGGCGAAACGTTTGGATTCCATGGGATTCACCGTATTTGCTGGCTGTCTACAGGAAAACAGTGATGGGGCGACGACATTGAAATCAAGTACAACAGGACGTTTGCATGTAATAAAACTGGACGTAACTAAAGACAAGAGTGTAGAGGAGGCAGTCAAGTTTGTTAAGAAAACTAATTTGAAAACTCATTGTGGTATACTCATTAATTTGTAGTACCCGTAGAGGGGGGGGGGGGGGGGGGGGGGGGGGGGGCGTTGTGGTCCTGATCGTATGGTAGTTGGATTTATAAATACCTATGTAATTAGTGCCTATCACCACTGATGTTGTGAGTTCGAATCCCACTCAGGCGAGGTGTACTGGATACTACATGTAATAAAGTATTTCAGTGACTTGCCGCAGGTTGGTGGGTATCACCGGGTACTCCTGGCCGCCACAATATAGCTGAAATATAGTTGACAGTGGTGTTAAACACCATATCCTAACCCTTATATAACAAACCATGAAATCATTGTCAATCACCTCTAAAGTGCAATCGCTTATACAAAGTTATTGGTTAAGAGGAAGCGTAAAGATCGGTAACTCTGCGTAAGGGATTGCACGCAATGTCAATTTGCATGCAAAGGATTCTAGGTACCCATTTCCCCACATTAACCAATGCCATCTCTGCCCAATAAGCTACACCTTCTTACTCTGTATTTGTTTACAAATATCTACGACAGAAGACAAAGTAGTCCAGTCATACGACATAAATTTGTAGTCGAGCAGAAAAGAAGAGGAACGTGGCATAAGCTATAATTAAGTGTTGTAATACGGAATCAGGTATGTTCTCAGTTCTGGAGACTGTAAAGTTCTATTCTATACCATAGCTAGACGAGGATAAAATCAGAGACATCGATAGCAGGCAGATTTACATGACTATGTCTTGGTACAGGCACTTCAATTAAAAAAGGTAATAAAATCATGCAACATAAAAATATAGAATTTAAATATTTATGGTATTTTAAGTCTCCTTTTCTGCTTTTATTTTTAGGACTTTGGGCAGTTGTGAACAATGCAGGAATACAGGTTGTCGGGGAAGTGGAGTTCTGTACCATGGATATATATCATAAGGTAGCTGAGGTTAATATGTTTGGAATGGTTCGGATGACAAAGGCCTTCCTACCACTGATCAGAAAAAATAAAGGTACAATATTGTTAATCATTTCAAAGGTTTTTCAAACAGGGATGTCATCATTATCTGTTTTTGTTAATTACAGAAAAAGACGATTAATTTCCTCATTCATGACTTATCACTGGAATTGTAACAAGAGTAACACAATGGGTACCACGTGTAGAGCAGGAACGGCTTATCCCTTTGGAGCAACCTTAGTTCACCCTTGGTTTTTAGTGGGATTCAAGTTGCCGGTCTTTAGTTTTCTGTGTACTATTTTTTTAGATGTTGTTTGTCCTTTTGTCCTCTTTCTTTTGACCATTTTATTGTCTGTCCTCGGGATAAAATATTTACGAAAAAAATGTTACCCATGTTAAAACTGGATGCAAACCATGGCTTCCTTGAATTATTTCTCATGAATTATTTCTTAAGTATAAAACGATCACATGTCATTGGTTGATAATCAATATTTTATGGCGTCCATTTACAGGTCGTATTATAAATGTCACCAGCGTCAAAGGACGGCTTGCCGTACCATTTAATGCAGCGTACAATATCACTAAATATGGCGGAGAAACATTTTCAGACATCCTCAGATTAGAGATGCGAAAGTTCGGGGTCAAGGTTATCATCGTTGAACCTAGTCATTTTGCAGGAATCACTGGAATTTTAAATCCTGAAAACGTATGTATAGCTAATAGGTATCAATGATATAAATGTTAATTTCCATATCAGATGATGGTCGTGTCGAGTAACACGATGGGTACCACTAGTGGAGCAGGAACTGCTCACCCATCCGAGACCTCTTGTCAGCTGTATAGAGCTAGCATCGGACCAATAACAAGTCAAATACAGACATCATCATGTCATATTTTCATATTCCAGTCTATAATTTAAGCATATTTTATTGTTGAATAAAGAGACAAAAGAAATAAGATATATCTGAGTTCACACTCGGTTTTTAGTGGGGTTTGTGTTGCTCGATCTTGAGTTTTTTTGTAGATCGTTGTTTGTCCTTTTTTCTTTTTTCTTTTGGCCATTATGTTGCCTGTCCTTCCTCGATTTACTGATTCTGATTACCCCTTTGATATCTTCAATTTCTTCATACAACTTATTCCTCTTAGAAACACCTTCCAATACATGTTTAACCACCACCTTTCATGATATTGGATATCACCACTAAAGTTGTGAGTTCAAATTCCGCTCATACCGGGGTGTACTCGATACAAGATTATGAGATAAAGTTTGTCAGTGACTTTCGACAGGTCAGTGGTTTTCTATAGGTACTCCGGTTTCCTCCACCAATAAAACTGACCGCCACGATATAACTGAAATATTGTTGAAAGTCGCGTTAGACACCATAAACCAAGCATTACACCTTTGCTATCTTCAAACTCTTCATACAAGTTATTCATCTTAGAAACAACCTCTTCCAATACATATTGCTCCTATTCAAAACCACCTCTTTTCACCGGTTATATTTTGAGGGGACTAAATAGTTGGGGGAGGGGGGTAATAGAATCATATGGGGACATTTTTTTTCTTCGTTTGGTCCAATTGTAATTAAACTTCATAGGAATGATCCTTGCAATGTGTAGATGCGTATTTAGGGTTTAACATTAGATACGATATTTGTTAATTTTCAGTTATCACGACTCCAGAGAGAGATAGAATCAATGTGGAATGACGCAGACGAGGAGGTTAGGAACACTTACGGCAGGGAGTACTATGATGTCTTAAGCAAAGGGTTAGAGGAATGTAAACCAGAAGGATGTCCGACTGTGGACCCAGTAACTGAAGCTTTTGTGGATGCTATCACTGCTTTTAATCCACAGTATAGATATTTGGTAAAAGGAGGAAGTGGACTGTTCGATGTGTATTACGTAAGTATAAAGTTAAAACAAAAAGTACCACACCGTCCGAAAAAAAAGTACCACTGTCGGGGGAAAAAAGTACCACACCGTCGGAAAAAAGTACCAGTGTCAGAAAAAACAATACCAATACACTCTCGGAAAAAAAATACTACACTGTCGGAAAAAAGTACCACACTGTCTGAAAAAAAGTACCACACTGTCTGTAAAAAGTACCACACTGTCTGAAAAAAGTACCACACTTGTCTGAAAAAAAGTACCATGCTGTCTGAAAAAAAGTACCACACTGTCTGAAAAAAAAGTATCATACTGTCGGAACAGTTCCAAAATTCATTGGCAAAATCGTAGAAGGAGGAAGTGAACTGTTCGATGTGTATTACGTAAGTATAAAGTTAAAACAAAAAGTACCACACCGTCCGAAAAAAAAGTACCACACTGTTGGGGGAAAAAAGTACCACATTGTCTGAAAAAAGTACTAGTGTCGGAAAAAAAAGTACCACAGTGTTGGGAAAAAAAGTACTACACTGTCCGAAAAAAAATACTACACTCTCGAAAAAAAAATACTACACTGTCGAAAAAAAAGTACCACACTGTCGGAACAGTTCCAAAATTCATTGGCAAAATCGTAGAAACAAAGGAAACATGGATATCTCTTACATAATTATACATGACCGCTCACTTTCATATCTTGGTACACTGTACAGGCACTTCAATAAAAAGTGGTGGGGTTTAACTAGTTTTATGGGCCCAAACCTCCATCTTAGTGAAGGGTCTGGTAATGTGATGGGCCTAAACCTCCATCTTAGTGAAGGATCTGGTAATGTGATGGGCCCAAACCTCCATCTTAGTGAAGGGTCTGGTAATGTGATGGGCCCAAACCTCCATCTTAGTGAAGGGTCTGGTAATGTGATGGGCCCAAACCTCCATCTTAGTGAAGGGTCTGGTAATGTGATGGGCCCAAACCTCCATCTTAGTGAAGGGTCTGGTAATGTGATGGGCCCAAACCTCCATCTTAGTGAAGGATCTGGTAATGTGATGGGCCCAAACCTCCATCTTAGTGAAGGGTCTGGTAATGTGATGGGCCCAAACCTCCATCTTAGTGAAGGGTCTGGTAATGTGATGGGCCCAAACCTCCATCTTAGTGAAGGATCTGGTAATGTGATGGGCCCAAACCTCCATCTTAGTGAAGGGTCTGGTAATGTGATGGGCCCAAACCTCCATCTTAGTGAAGGGTCTGGTAATGTGATGGGCCCAAACCTCCATCTTAGTGAAGGGTCTGGTAATGTGATGGGCCCAAACCTCCATCTTAGTGAAGGGTCTGGTAATGTGATGGGCCCAAACCTCCATCTTAGTGAAGGGTCTGGTAATGTGATGGGCCCAAACCTCCATCTTAGTGAAGGATCTGGTAATGTGATGGGCCCAAACCTCCATCTTAGTGAAGGGTCTGGTAATGTGATGGGCCCAAACCTCCATCTTAGTGAAGGGTCTGATAATGTGATGGGCCCAAACCTCCATCTTAGTGAAGGGTCTGATAATGTGATGGGCCCAAACCTCCATCTTAGTGAAGGGTCTGGTAATGTGATGGGCCCAAACCTCCATCTTAGTGAAGGGTCTGATAATGTGATGGGCCCAAACCTCCATCTTAGTGAAGGGTCTGGTAATGTGATGGGCCCAAACCTCCATCTTAGTGAAGGGTCTGATAATGTGATGGGCCCAAACCTCCATCTTAGTGAAGGGTCTGATAATGTGATGGGCCCAAACCTCCATCTTAGTGAAGGGTCTGGTAATGTGATGGGCCCAAACCTCCATCTTAGTGAAGGGTCTGATAATGTGATGGGCCCAAACCTCCATCTTAGTGAAGGGTCTGATAATGTGATGGGCCCAAACCTCCATCTTAGTGAAGGGTCTGGTAATGTGATGGGCCCAAACCTCCATCTTAGTGAAGGATCTGGTAATGTGATGGGCCCAAACCTCCATCTTAGTGAAGGATCTGGTAATGTGATGGGCCCAGACCTCCATCTTAGTGAAGGGTCTGGTAATGTGATGGGCCCAAACCTCCATCTTAGTGAAGGATCTGGTAATGCAAGTGTTTTCCACATGTGAATAAAATGGTGGTCAGTATGTTTTATCCGATAGTATCAGCTAATTTGAAATTGGGTGACACAGGGCATAGTTCTATTAAAGAGGGGGCCCGGGTGGCTCAATGAGTGAGGTCGCTGGATCTAGCAACTCATACAAGCCTATCACCAATACGGCATGGGTTCACGCCAGGCTTTGTAAATTGCAGAAAAGGTGGACTCGACTCGCAGCCGCAAGTGATAAAGTTTACCAGTTGCTTGCCCATGGTAGGTGGTTCTCTCCGGGTACACTGGCTTCCTCCATCACTAAAACTGGTCACCATGATATAGCTGAAATATTGTTGAAAGTGGCGTTAAAACACCAAAAATCAATTAACAAGGGTAGCATTTAAATATTAGATACAAGGCTGTCATAATACATAATAAGGTAACAATCATCCTAAGGTAACCAAAATCTAATAGCCAATATCATCCTTCATCATCTGTACGTAAGTCAATATCATCCTTCATCATCTGTACGTAAGTCAATATCATCCTTCATCATCTGTACGTAAGTCAATATCGTCCTTCATCATCTGTACGTAAGTCAATATCATCCTTCATCATCTGTACGTAAGTCAATATCATCCTTCATCATCTGTACGTAAGCCAATATCATCCTTCATCATCTGTACGTAAGTCAATATCATCCTTCATCATCTGTACGTAAGTCAATATCATCCTTCATCATCTGTACGTAAGTCAATATCGTCCTTCATCATCGGTACGTAAGTCAATATCATCCTTCATCATCTGTACGTAAGTCAATATCATCCTTCATCATCTGTATGTAAGCCAATATCCTTCATCATCTGTACGTAAGTCAATATCATCCTTCGTCATCTGTACGTAAGCCAATATCATCCTTCATCATCTGTACGCAAGTCAATATCATCCTTCATCATCTGTACGTAAGTCAATATCATCCTTCATCATCTGTACGTAAGTCAATATCATCCTTCATCATCTGTACGTAAGTCAATATCGTCCTTCATCATCGGTACGTAAGTCAATATCATCCTTCATCATCTGTACGTAAGTCAATATCATCCTTCATCATCTGTACGTAAGTCAATATCATCCTTCATCATCTGTACATAAGTCAATATCATCCTTCATCATCTGTGACAGAATAATAGATTTTATAGCAGGAGTTATGGTGTTTAACACCACTTTCAACAATATTTCAGTTATATCGTGGTGAAAATGGCGTTAAACACCATAACCAGAGCCGGATTATCCTATACATGTAGGCTGAAGTCTAGGGCCCATCAAGCTTGGATCCCCAATCTTGAGGGGCCCTGCTAAACTGTTTTCAAATATATTATTTTTTTAAATGAGTATAATATTTTGCATTGCTGAATAATTCAATTAACTTAAAAAATAAATTTTCAACTTTAAAAAGGAAGCCCGGGAGTCTGAAAACCCAATTATTAAAAAGTTGCCCGTTTGTAGCCAGTTTAGGTAAAGAATTTGCAATAAGTTTACTTCAAGCTATGTAAATTTGGCTAAAATATATCAGGAGTAAAACATATTCAAGACGGGTGAGTACGAGTTAGAGGGTGGCTCCGTCTGTGGGGGTGGGGGAGGGGGGGGGGGGGGGTGCATACTTTCAATAGCCTAGGGGCCCAAAAGGTCACAATCCGACCATGACCATAACCCTAACCCTATACTGTAAAGATGTGTTCTAAGAATGATAATATATTAATGTTTCAGGTATTGGCTCTGTTAAGTTCATACGTACCGACCAGTGTAATGGATTACCTGTCAGAAAGATCTTTCCTTGGTGGCATGCCAAAGATCAAAGCTTTACAGAAATAACAGAAAATTGGAAATTATTTGATGTCAATCATTCTTTTTATCTATATGCTGAGAATGTCTTTAATTTCGTGGGTGCCAATTTTCATGGTTTTGGAAAAAGAAGTACTATTTTGTGGATTCTTAAATTCATGGATTTTCATATTTTGCATAAAAAATTAGTCATAGAGTTCAAGGTTGTTATGTGCATGTTTCCAAATAAAATTAAAAAAACGTATACGAATTCAATATGTTTTTTTCGTATTTTTATAAGAAAGCCAATTATATATACCATCACTGGAGTTGTGAGCGCAAATTCCGATCATGGTGAGGTGTACTCAATACAATACTATGTGAAAAAGTTTGTTAGGGACTAGTGACAGGTCGCTGGTTTTCTCTGGGTACTCTAGATCTGGTTTCCTCCACCAATAAAACTGACCGCCACTATATAACTGAAATATAATTGAAAGCGGCGTTAAGCAACAACTGATGGTTATGAATACACAAACTTTAACCTAGAGGCTGACATGATCCTGTATCGCTCAGCTGGAGTAAAAGGTAGAAAAACATGACAATCGACCTGTTTGCTTAATTACATGGAATAAAATGTGGGAAAAAAAACATGACAATGGGTCTGTATCGGTCACCTGGAGTAAAATGTGGGAAAACAGCATGGAAATCCGCCTGTATCTCACCTGGTGTAAGATGTGGGAAAACAGCATGGAAATCCACCTGTATCTCACCTGGTGTAAAATGTGGGAAAACAGCATGGAAATCCACCTGTATCGGTCACCTGGAGTAAAATGTGGGAAAACAGCATGGAAATCCGCCTGTATTTCACCTGGTGTAAAATGTGGGAAAACAGCATGGAAATCCACCTGTATCTCACCTGGTGTAAAATGTGGGAAAACAGCATGGAAATCCACCTGTATCGGTCACCTGGAGTAAAATGTGGGAAAACAGCATGGAAATCCGCCTGTATCTCACCTGGTGTAAAATGTGGGAAAACAGCATGGAAATCCACCTGTATCGGTCATCTGGAGTAAAATGTGGGAAAACAGCATGGAAATCCACCTGTATCTCACCTGGTGTAAAATGTGGGAAAACAGCATGGAGATCCGTCTGTATCTCACCTGGTGTGAAATGTGGGAAAACAGCATGGAAATCCACCTGTATCGGTCACCTGAAGTAAAATGTGGGAAAACAGCATGGAAATCTGCCTGTATCTCACCTGGTGTAAAATGTGGGAAAACAGCATGGAAATCCACCTGTATCTCACCTGGTGTAAAATGTGGGAAAACAGCATGGAAATCCACCTGTATCGGTCACCTGGAGTAAAATGTGGGAAAACAGCATGGAAATCCACCTGTATCGGTCACCTGGAGTAAAATGTGGGAAAACAGCAAAATAACAAAAATGGACAGAAAAAAATCAGAAAAAAACAATTAAATATGTCCTCTTACTGCATATTATATGCAGTTGTAAGTCACGTGTAAATTCCATTATTATTTATTGTGTGTGTTAAGATAAGATAAGATAAGATAATTTTATTGAAATAAAAACCAGACAATGAATGATCTATCTTCAATTGTCAATATACCAATGTACAATGTAAAATAACAATACACCAATGTACAATGTAAAATAACAATACACCAATGTACAATGTAAAATAACAATACACCAATGTACAATGTAAAATAACAATACACCAATGTACAATGTAAAATAACAATACACCAATGTACAATGTAAAATAACAATACACCAATGTACAATGTAAAATAACAATACACCAATGTACAATGTAAAATAACAATACACCAATGTACAATGTAAAATAACAATACAACAATGTACAATGTAAAATAACAATACATCAATGTACAATGTAAAATAACAATACACCAATGTACAATGTAAAATAACAATACACCAATGTACAATGTAAAATAACAATACACCAATGTACAATGTAAAATAACAATACACCAATGTACAATGTAAAATAACAATACACCAATGTACAATGTAAAATAACAATACACCAATGTACAATGTAAAATAACAATACATCAATGTACAATGTAAAATAACAATACACCAATGTACAATGTAAAATAACAATACACCAATGTACAATGTAAAATAACAATACAAAAAGAACAAAAAAACATAATATACTTAATTGAACCACAGGCGCTTGTGTAGAGTCAAAAATATGCTCGCTATGTACCTAAAATACCACAAGGCCGGACTCACTCCTACTACCCCTGTCACTTCAATCGCTATTTCCCCTGTCAAAATGTCGATAGGGCGCAAATCGCTTACTAATTTGCGTAGTGAAATGATTTTTCTTCAAGGAAAACCCGTTTTTTATATCTTCCTACCATCTACACCCACATACTGACAGATAATCCTCAGATTTTGTTGACAATGGACACCTAAGTGGCAGAAAAGCGAAAGTAGGTCGCGTGTGACATGCCCCCCACAAAAACTAATAAAATTATTAAAATTAGAATTAGCTCAATGTTCATAGTATTTATGCCGATAGTTTCACTGTGGTAAAGTCCATAACAAAAAGGGAATCGGTGTACTTTTTGTGTTTGTCTATACATGTACATGTAATACAATGTAATCTAGTATTTTAGAGAGAGTTACGGTGTTTAACGCCACATTCAACAATATTTCAGTCAAATAGTGGCGATAATTGTTTCATATAAATAAATATTTGACCAATTATCTTTATAGGTCGTATATTAAATGTTACCAGTGTACAGGGCCGGATTGGACTTCCATTTCAAGCAGTGTATGCAATTACAAAATATGGCGGTGAAGCTTTCTCGGACATCTTACGACTTGAGATGCGGAAATTTGGGGTCAAGGTTATCATCGTGGAACCGGAAAATTTTGCAGGAATAACCGGAATTTTAAGTCCTGAAAACGTTTGTATGAAATATATTCAATTGTTTCAGTGTGAAAAAGAAAACATTGTCTAAGACTTTCAATTCGTTCATATGTGTTTAGCACCACTTTCAGCAATTTTACACAGGGGCCGTCGTGATCGTGATCGTATGGTAGTTGGATTTATAACTGCCTATGCAATCAGTGCCTATCACCACTAACGTTGTGAGTTCGAATCCCGCTCAGGCGAGGTGTACCCTATACAATATTGTGTGATAAAGTTTGTCAGTGATTTGCGGCAGGCCTAATATATGTACCTCCACCAATAAAACTAACAGGCATGATATGACTGAAATATTGTTGAAAATGGCGCTAAACATCATAACCATAACCATAACCCCTAACCCTAGCAATGTTAGATCGTTGTGGTCTATGTGAATGGGCCCGAGGTACACATAGAAGATGCCTACTGAAGATACAAAGCATCACATCCTCTAATATAAGGGTTATGGTGTTTAATGCCACTTTCAACAATATTTCAGCTATATCGTGGTGGTCAGTTTTATTGGTGGAGGAAACCGGAGTACCCGGCGAAAATCACCGATCTCGTCCCCATTCACTGACAAACTTCGATCTGATTCCCTGCCTCATAATGTCATCAATGTTTACAAATATAAGTGATGTGTGTCTATACATATACAATCCCATTAAACGGTTAAACCCCGCCACTTCTGGTGCATGTCCCAATCCAGGACCTGGAATTTTCCAGACATAGGTTGTGATCTTTTCTTAATTATGTTCCATGACTTGAAGTGGGAAGTGATTGTTCGTCTGTTGATATTGATGGAATCACTGTTTAAACTTTCTTTTTTATGTTCAGTGTGGGAAGTGATTGTTCGTCTGTTGATATTGATGGAATCACTGTTTAAACTTTCTGTTTTATGTTCAGTGTGGGAAGTGATTGTTTTGTTGATATTGATTGAATTGTTTAATCTTTATTTTCATAACATGATTTTGTTTTTAGCTGGCAAGACTAAAGAAACAAATAGATGCAATGTGGGATGCGGCGGACGCTGAGGTACAGACCACCTACGGTAAAGACTACTATGATGCCCTTTACAAGGCCGTTGAGGGGTGCAGACCTTACGGATATCCAACGTTAAATCCTGCCAATGAGGCTTTTATAGATGCTCTAACCAATGAAAATCCTCAATACAGATATCTGGTTGATGGAGCTAAAGCAATGGTTGACGATGTTTGTGTTAGTAATTTATTTATAGTATTTTTGAGTATTATTTTACAAGTAAGCAAAATTGTAAGTATATAAACAAAGTTAATAAAATAAGAATAAAAAAACCCCAAGCAAACAAAGTATAACACTGTCAGAACAGTTACAAAATTGATTTAAGCATATTTTATTGATAAAAAACACATGTTAAAACTGTTGTAACAAAATCCAATAGAAAAATGGTAGAAAGAGGCAAAAAGGACACAAATACACATCACTTACCTGTCTTTGTACAGGTACTTCAATAAAAAGTGGCGGGGTAAAACTAGTTTGATGGACCGAAACCAAAATAAGCAAAATTGTAAAGTGTGTAAACAAAGTTAAAAGAGTTGCACAAATTATAACATCTTCATCACATATTATGGCAAAATATATGACAGCAGATATCAAATATAGTGGGCATGGTGTGTTTCTGGAATAACCTTCATGAGGTACGTTTCTGGAACAACTTTCATGAGGTACGTTTCTGGAATAACCTTCATGAGGTACGTTTCTGGAACAACCTTCATGAGGTACGTTTCTGGAATAACCTTCATGAGGTACGTTTCTGGAATAACCTTCATCAGGTACGTTTCTAGAATAACCTTCATCAGGTGCGTTTCTGGAATAACCTTCATCAGGTACGAAGAGCCAAGCAATTTAAAATGTTTGGGAGATATAAAACCCCAAGGCCATGATATAGCTGAAATATTGGAAATTGGCGTTAAACAACAATCATTCATTCATTTATATATTGGGGTACTCCATAATCATATCAGGGGCCGTTGTGGTCGTGATCGTATGGTAGTTGAATTTACAACTACCTGTGCAATCAGTGCCTAGCACCACTAAAGTTGTGAGTTAGAACAACGTTCATGGCGAGGTGTACCTAGTTCTAATAATAAAACCCTAAATGCTCGCTTACTCGCAAGGGTTATAACGGGATGCCATTACACGTAATGGAGCAGCCGTCGAGATTTTTTGCGCTCGCTTACAGAGCTTCTGACGCCTGTATTTATCAATAATAAGACATAACCTTTCCTTTTGTCCATTATTATAACAAGTTTTTATCACCTACCAGTATTTTAGAATGTAATTCCCACAAAATAAAAATCTTCTCTCTGAACATTTTGAATTTCGTCATTTCCGGCCTCACTATTTGAATGTCGATTCCATATTTGGCGATTTAGGCGTGAATGTTTACATCAGCGTGTAGTAAGAAATACCATATTTAGAAAAGCTCTGCCTTCCGTAGTTTCCGGTTATGGAAAACGATCGATAAATTTGAACAAGGTTGTTGCTACCTTTGAAAAGCATATATTTCTCAGCCAAACCGATTTAACAAGGACTGGGATCATCAGTAATAGTTATAATGAAATGTTTGAAGCGTAAATAGTGAGTTTTTATGTTTCAACTGCAACTTTTTTTTTGCTCCATTGTGACAAATGGGACCGCGTTGTAGCTCTGCCGAGACACAAGTTTGTCACAGGAGCTACATTATTGCAGCTAAGGTGTACCCACTACTACATTATTAGATAAAGTTTGTCACGTGACTTGTGGCATCTCGGTGGTTTTGTCTGGGTACTCCACTTTCCACCACCGATAAAATTGCCCACCTCATATACAATTTAACTGAAATATTGTTGAACGTGGCATTATACACCAAACCAAACCAAATCTATATTTACTAACTATATTTCACTCATAATACATTGTTTATCTTCACATTTTTTTAATTTCAGATTTTGGCAAGGTTAAATTCTTATTTTCCAACTTGTGTGATGGATA
Organism: Bathymodiolus septemdierum; assembly: GCA_963383655.1. Classification (NCBI taxonomy): domain Eukaryota; kingdom Metazoa; phylum Mollusca; class Bivalvia; order Mytilida; family Modiolidae; genus Bathymodiolus; species Bathymodiolus septemdierum. The sequence goes on from OY726527.1 coordinate 48,009,084, forward strand.
TTTTACGTGAAAGATTTTTTCTTGGACATATGCCAAAGATAAGTGCTTTACAGAAATGACGGCTTATAGAGTTCACAGTTTTATACTCAAGTATAGTAAATACATTAATAAATATTATTACATATGTATTTTTTCCTTACTTTAAAAGTATGCCTTTGGTTGGTTTCGTTTATGGTGTTTAAGTCCACTTTCAACAATATTTCAGTTATATAGTAGCGGTCAGTTTTATTGGTGGAGGAAACGCCCACCTAATGTTAAATTCTGGAAAAACTTCCGGTTTGCGCTGGAGTTTTCATATGCATTCGGAATTCTTTAGACCGGTCATGTGTAATAATGCCACCATGATCATCTCCACTCAAATGTAAAGTAAGCCTTTAAAATACAGATAATTGTTCCAATGCAGATTATAAAAATATGATAAACTCCAAATTACTGACATTTGATTTTTAAAGCACCTTTTTTAAAATTTTCTAAATCAATTTAGACCGGACCGGAAGTGGCTGTATCCGACTGAAAAATAGACCATGAAACGTTCGCTGAATATTCTTGTCCAATTCGTCTGAGGGGGACCCGGTAGGTATATTTAAATGTGGCAGTCGAAAAGAGAAATATCTCGGGAGTGTAACGATATGATATAATTGGGTCAGCGAAAGGATCACAAATAAGCGAAAAATATTGACGCGAAGTGGGGAAGGGGAAAAGGGCAGATGTTTACCTTGAAGTAAGGAAGAGGAGGGGGCATATATTTTTTGAATGAAACAAGTGCCTGTGGTAAGATCAGTGCCGGATTTACCATTGTGCTTAGGTGTGTTTAAGCCAGGGGCCCATCTTCCGGCCAAAAAAACATTTTTACGGTGGATTTTTGTTTATGTGGTACAATTTTAAATTTGAAGGCGTTCTGTTTCGGAGCGATTCCAGACATAATGATAGAATTGATAGTGTCCACCTCCTTCAGAGTCCAAGTAAGGGGCCTCATAACTTAACTAGCACAGGGCCTCATTTGTCCTAAATCCGACACTGCGTAAGACGGTTAAATATTTTGGCTAATCGGACAACAGCACATCGGGATTTGGTAAGCTAGCCGCTGATTGGTCGGTTATTGAAAATTAGACCCCTGACGTGACCTATATGGGATGACGTTAGATGTTGGTGTAAACTAATAAAATATGCAATATACATCTAATATCAGGGTCGAATCCAGGATTTCAAGTTAGGGGGGGGGGGGGCGCACTTAAAAAAAATTGCGCCGAGCGGAGGGAGGTGCGAAAATTTGTAGGGTATTTCGTGTGAAAAATCACGATTTTACGCCAAACAATCATATTTTTTCCAATTTTAGGGGGGGGGGGGGGGGGGGGGGGGGGCCGCGCCCTTCCTCTGGATCCGCCCCTGAATATTGATCTGAATCAGATTGGCAGTTGCACGAAGTCTCCGCTATTTTCATATTACGTATCCCAACATATGTCGTAGTTTCCCACAATGTGGGGCCGGTCCTTTTCGTGATCGTATGGTAGTTGGATTTACAACTACCTATGCAATCAGTGCCTTTCACCACTAAAGTTCTGAGTTCAAACCCTGTTCATGGCGAGGTGTACTCGGTACAACATTATGTTATAAAGTTTGTCAGTGACTTGCGTAAGTCAGTGGTTTTCTCTGGTATTCCGGTTTCCTCCACCAATAAAACTGACCGCCACGAAATAACTGAAATATTGTTGAAAGTGGCGTTAAACACCATAACCATGTAACCCCCTAATAAAATTGACAATTGACAATTGGATGAAATCTTCGCCATTTTCCTCTTACCGTATCGAGGGCTGCCAAGAGAATTTTTGGTCCCCAGGGTAAAAGGAAACTTGCCCAACTCCTCCAATTCTCCAAGTAATGATACTCAAACTAAGTCCACCATGGTGTGTCATAAGCAAGGAATCAGTACAATAAAAATGAATTGATGAATTGTGACTTAAAATGCAGCTTTCTACTTGTTTATTTGTCTGGACCCTTAATTATAACTCATGGGCCCCGGAGAGACGCCCCGGCTAACCCCCCTCTCAGTGGGCCTGACCGTATCTCAACATATGTCGTAGCTTACCTCAATGTAATGTTAGGGAACGACTATTTAACTTGAAGGGGGGGGGGGGGGGGGGGGGGAGGTTATGGTTTTTATTCTAAAAAAATATTCTGATTCCCAATGTTGCTGAAAAAAATATTCTGATTTTGGTGGAGGAAAAAAAAATAATCTGATTCAGAGTTTTTGTCATATAAGCTAATGTTGAATTCTGGAGAAAAAAAATTCGCGCTTTGCACGACAAAAAAAAAATATTCTAACTCTCGTGTTGTCCGAAACAAATTTCTGAACGAAACAAAAAACCATAACCCCCTCCCCCCCCCCCCCCCCTGCAAGTTAAATGGTCGGTCCCTTAGCTCTTCCTATTTTGGCTGTTAAAACGATCTATGTTAGTGGAGAAAGGTATTCGGACACGTCCCATTTGCCCTATATATTTCATATAAAACTAAAGTTTTTCAAAATATTATCTTGAGGTTAATTCATGTCCAATTTCAATAATATTTTTAATTAACAAAAGCAGAAAGATAATTATGTAGTTTATAGTAGTAATTTTGAAATAACATTTTGAAGCATGTTTTTCAATCGCCATGATTTAAACACAGACTTAAATAATTTGTCTACAAAAGTACTATCATTGCATTGTGTTTCTAAAGAAATTAATTCAGCTGTGTGTTTAACTTGTGTATTCTCAAAATGTTAGTCATGGAAAATTATTTTGAAATTATAGAGCAAAACTACATTAAATCCTGCTTTTAATGATGTAAAAATTATAAAAATCGGACATAAATTATTTGACTTCAGGATCATTTTTTGAAAAATTGTTGTTTTATATGAAATATATAGGGAATACTGGAAGCGTTCGAATACTTTTGTCCATTGTCTGTACATCAATATCTGATACAAATGGTTCTAAATAAATAAAATAGAGTTTTTGACAAGTTTCTACAATGGTAAACCTGTGTGGTTTTAGTGAATGACCGTCGCGTCGGTGGTAGTTGGGTCGACCCAGCTATCACGTTTCTACAAAAGTCATCCCTAGGGAGTTCCTATATGGTAGTTGTATCTAACAATGACATCTGTGAGAAGAGTTTGAAGATACCTGAGTACGAATACGGAATTACCCCCCCCCCCTTTTTTTCTTTTTTATATTAATTTTCTGTTTGCATATTTATTTTCAGTAACATTTTTCATATCTTTTTCCTTAATTTAACTTGTTAGTGTCCATATTCATACAATCTTATGTTAACAGCAACTTACATGTGTCGACCTATAACTCAAATTATCCACAGAAGTTTAATATGTAGACGGAAAGATAAAAAAAAAAGGGGGGGGGGTGGTAATCCGGTGCCGCGAGCGCCGGTGATACGGGCAGTTTCTTTTGTTTCTAACTTGTACAATGATGATATTATAAAACAGATGGTATGATATACACTTTTTCGCAGGATGTAAGAAAATGTTATTACAAATTTTGTGTGGCATTTTTTTTTGCACAAAACACACCAGTAACAAAATAATGTGAAACAAGAAAGTAAAACCACCATTGTAAAATATTGTCTATTTATAATATTGTGTCATTAAAAAACATATCTATATTTTAACTTTAATATAAATTCAACTAAGAAATATTAATTTATTAGCGACATTCGAAGAACAATATAGCAAATACGGATTACGAGTTATTTGTTTATCTACAAGGTCTACATTGGCAAGTAAATTTCTTTTTATGGCGATAAGGCATGAGAACAGTTTTATTTTTTAACAAGTTTACCTCTAATTTTCCTATTACAACATTGGTCAAATGTATTTAAGCTCGTTCATAAAAAGAACTGCAAAAACGTCAGCATGTAACATGGACCTGTTACTCTTCATCTTCTTCTTGTTCCAAAAAAAACCCTTCGTTTACGGAAAATTACCTTCAAATCTTCTAATGAAGATTATTATCCGATTATTACAATAGCATTGCTGGGGGTATTATTGTACAACTTATAATTAGTCTCTTGTATATTAATAGGATATATTTTGTGTATCCTATATTATCATCAAATTGTAATTTTCTATGTTTTGTTTGTTTGTATTTGTATTCGCATGACCCACATTAACATGAATAATACTGCGCCCTCTATCGGCACTTTCGCTGGATGCTTAATGCAGCGGGAGAGTAATATAAGACTGGATTATTCGGGTTAGACCCACATGGGTGTATTATTATGCAAATAAAGAATAATTATTATTATATTAACTAGTCGTAAGTCACGTGTCAATTCCGTTATTTTTTTATTGTGTGTGTACTTTGTGTATTATTTTCATGTGTTGATTGATGTACGTGTAGTAAACACACACGATATCATACCGTACATTCTATTAATAGGATTAAACAAAAGATATTTCAGTCTGGGATCTGGGTCGTTGCCTTTTTATACTACGTACTAGAGACACGAACTTAAAAGATTAATGTTTACATAACCTTGACATTCAACTTATCTATAAATTCTACTAGTCATACTTTATCAAGAAAGGTGAGTGGGTAACTGGTTTATGGTTTAAATTTATGAGCATATTTTCACAGGTGCTTGTGGACTGGACACAACATCCCCCTTTTTACACCCTACCCCTCCTTTTTTCAAATTTTTTATTTTATTTTATTTTTCATTTCCATGACTTAGAAATATGTAAAACAGCAATAATATGCCGTTTTATGATTGCATAAGTCGACTGATATGTATCGACTGATGCGATCAGAAAACGGCATCTCTATATACATATCAGTCGACTTATGCAATCAGAAAACGACATATTGTTGCTGTTTTACATATTTCTAAGCCATGGAAATGAAAAAAAAAAAAAAAAAAATGAAAAAGGGGGGGTAGGGTGTAAAAAAAGGGGGGGGGGATACTGTGTCCTGTCCACTAGCACCTGTGCATATTTTTAAAATTTATGTTTTAAATATAAGATTTATTGAATTTTTTCCGACCGCAACAAATTTACAGACGTATCATATTACAGAATTGTAGGAGTGTGTTTGGGGGGAAGGGGCTGTAAGTGTGTGTGTGTGTGTGGGGGGGGGGGGGTGGCTTTAGGGGTGGGCCTGTAAGTATGTGTGGGGGGGGGGGTGGCTTAGGGGTGGGGCTGTACGTATGTGTGTGTGGGGGGCTTTAGGGGTGGGCCTGTAAGTATGTGTGTGTGTGGGGGGGGGGGGGGGCTTTAGGGGTGGGCCTGCAAGTATGTGTGTGTAGGGGGTGCTTTAGGGGTGGGCCTATAAGTATGTGTGTGTGGGGGGTGGCTTTACGGGTGAGCCTGTAAGTATGTGTGTGTGTTCGGGGGTGGCTTTAGGGGTGGGCCTGTATGTGAGTGTGGGGGGAGGGCTTTAAGAGTGGGCCTGTAAGTGTGTGTGGGAGGTGGCTTTAGGGGTGGGCCTGTAAGTGTGTGTGTGTGTGTGGGGGGGGGGGGTGGTGGCTTTAGGGATGGGCCTGTATGTGTGTGGGGGGTGGCTTTAGGGGCGGGGCTGTAAGTATGTGGGGGGTTTAGGGATGGGCCTGTAAGTATGTGTGTGTGGGGAGGGGGGGCTTTAGGGGTGGGCCTGTAAGTATGTGTGTTGGTGGGGGTGGCTTTAAGGGTGGGCCTGTAAGTGTGTGTGTGGGGGGGGGGGGGGTGTTGAAGTGGTGCGAAATGTGACGGTGGGGTGGCAAGCTGCTGGAGACGACCGGAAATTGAGAGGGGAAACTTCAAGTAAGGATCAGTAAGTGTTGTTGGGAGGGGGGGGGGGGGGGGTATATAAGCTTTCAAAACTAACAAGTTCATTTGGCTCTATACATCTCGTCATTTCCTGACATTTTCTGCTTTCATGCTCAAATTGCAGCTGTTTAAAAGTTTGAAACAAATATATATACATGTAGAAAGGTGATAATCTCATAATTCCGTTCTTGCTTGGTATTTAAACTCAAGAGTACGGGTGTACTGTTCATGAGCAATGTCACCTCTAGAATATTTTTGAACCATATCATACAAATGGTTATCTTTATCCTTTGTTCACATAGATTTTAGGGTCAATTGAAATTTTGTCGCTCAAATGTCAACTAATGTCGTCGCTCACAGTGTAAGAAGAATTTGAAGATACTAAAGGGACAATCAGAAACCGTATATCGAAGAATAGACAACACAATGGCCAAAGAAAAGGGACAAAAGAACAAACACCGATCTACAAAACATGTGCATAAAACTAAAGATCGAGTAACACGAACCTCACCAAAATACCGAGGATGAACACAGATACTCCGGAAGGGTAAATTTACTGTTACGCTCAACTTTCTATATATCGCCCCCTTACTTTTAGTGTAATGTTAGATTAATGTTTACATAACCTTGACATTCAACTTAACTATAAATTCTACTTGTCATACTTTATCAAGAAAGGTGAGTGGGTAACAGGTTTATGGTTTAAATTTATGAGCATATTTTCACAGGTGCTTATGGACTGGACACAGCATCCCCCCTTTTTACACCCTACCCCTCCCCCCCCCTTTTTCAATTTTTTTATTTTATTTTATTTTTCATTTCCATGGCTTAGAAATATGTAAAACAGCAATAATATGCCGTTTTCTGATTGCATAAGTCGACTGATATGTATCGACTGATGCAATCAGAAAACGGCTCTATATACATATCAGTCGACTTATGCAATCAGAAAACGGCATATTATTGCTGTTTTACATATTTCTAAGCCATGGAAATGAAAAAAAAAAAAAAAAAAAAAAAAATTGAAAAAGGGGGATAGGGATTAAATCCAAACGAAAATGTATAATACAAGCAAAATAAAACGTGTATTTTTATTGCAGGTTTTGAAGAAAAAAACACACGCAAAGAGGATGGAAATATACGGATTTAAAGTTCAGGAATTAATTGTCATTGTTGTTTTACTGAATTTTCCCTTCATCATTGTTCAGGACTGGTTCTTTTATCTATTTTCTATACTGGTATATGGGTATGCTGGCTTTTATATCTATCAGAAAGTAAACAAAAAGGTCATCGATGTCAAAGGTCGAGGTGTTTTTATCACAGGTTGTGATACAGGTAAATATCTTAGACTTAAATTTTTACACAAGTAAATAAAAAGGTCATCGATGTCAAAGGTCGAGGTGTTTTTATCACAGGTTGTGATACAGGTAAATATCTTTACACAAGTAAATAAAAAGGTCAACGATGTCAAAGCTCGAGGTGTTTTTATCACAGGTTTACAGGTAAATGTCTTGGATTTAAATAATGAAAATGTCAACGATGTCAGCAGTCAATGTCCTTTTATCACAGGTTGTTATACAGGTAATTGTCCTTAACTTTAAATTTTTACACACGTAAATAAAAAGGTCAACGATGTCAGAGGTCAAGGTGCCTTATCAACGCAATAAGAATGAAACCCAAAATCAAGAAGAACAATAAAGAAGACTAAATGATTGAAAAACCTAATTACTACAATAGAACATGTGAATCAACAGGATCGGTAAGTCCTGCTCCGTACATTGATGCCTGTCGTGTGCTATATCTATATTCAATACAACCAATGGGTTTATTTATTTCTGAAATTTACAGTTCTTAAATAATGTAATTATTAATAAAACTAAGGTTCTCCTCCCTCAGGGCCTTAGCATATTTTGGCTATCATGTTTAGGTTTTATTGCTCCCAAAACTTTAAAATTATTTAGCTTTCCAATCTTTCGATTTTGAGCATACCTGATGAAGGTTATTCCAGAAACGCGTCGTGCGCACTAATTTTGATATCTACGTTTTCATTAAAAGTATGAAGACACCAAAGGGGTCATCAGATGCCGTAAATCGAAGACGGACGGACAATACAATGACCAAAAGAAAAAGAACAAAAATACAACCAATGATAAAGAATACAACACAGAGAGCGAAAGGTTCAGTAACACGAATCCAGCAAAATTTCGGGGATTAACTCAGTTGCTCCAGAAGGATAACAGTTCTTGCCCCACTAGTGACACCCGTCGTGTTACTGTTAAACGACACGAACATCATTTGAAATTGAAATCGTGTCGGACACCAATATACCTAGTGAGTGAGTCACTCGTTCCCAACATACCTAAATACATATATATAAAACAGAAACCCCCTACAAAACAAATGGAAGTGAAGACGAACACACGGAAATCGTAGCGGACATCACAACACGGAGATAAAAAACGTGAAGACATGTCATTGGGTTGTTTTTTTGATGGTGTTTAACGCTACTTTCAACAATATTTCAGCTACATCGTGGAGGGCAGTTTTATTGGTGGAGTAAACCGGATCCCAAGGGCCCGGAAAAAACCACTGACGTGTCGCAAGTCACTGACAAACTATATTTGATAATGTTGTATACCTTATCCTGATCGAGATTCGAGCTTACAACATCAGTGGTGATAGGCACTGATTGCATAGGTAGTTGTAAATCCAACTACCATACGATCACGGCCACGACGGCTCCTACATGTAATTGGATGACATGAATAACACAAACCATATTAGAATCACTCATGCTAATTATGATTTATCTAATAGGTTTTGGATTTGGCTTGGCAAAAGTTCTAGATGATATGGGATTCACAGTATTTGCGGGCTGTTTACTAGGAGATAGTGATGGAGCACAAACGTTAAGGTCAAGTACGACCGGGCGTATGCACGTGATACAACTCGACGTCACAAAAGACAAAAGTGTAGAAGATGCCTTAAAGTTTGTAAAGAAAACAATATCGGAAACAAAATGTGGTAGGATAAAATAATTTTATTAAGGGTATGTCCAGATTGGGCCCACATTAACAAAATGTGGTAAAGTATAAAATATAATTAAGAAAACAATGTAGTCACAAAAGATAAAAGTGTAGAAGATGTCTTAAAATTTGTAAAGAAAACAATATCGGAAACAAAATGTGGTAAGGTAAGATAATTTTATTAAGGGTATGTCCCGAGGGGTCCTATTTTGCTACCCATGGTTCCCCGGGATGGGCATTACTATATTTGTTACATTGTGATGAAACTGATAGGTAAGTTATCTCCCCTGTTGAGACAGATAATGGAGACTGGACAGAATCTGTTGATATTTTTATTAATAATAAATAGTAGAATTTGGTACGTCATGACATATATTTTTGGCTTGTTTGTACGGTGACAGTTTTTTTTTATGTCACATTATACATGCGGTACCTTTACGATATTTATTGTTATTGAACAAGTGTGGACACAGAAATGTGCTGTCCAAAAGGCAAGTGTGGATGTCAATATTTCATATTATTAACTTTAAAAAAACAAAATCCTGGACACAGGGTCCTGGATTTTTCTTAATAAAAAACTAATCCTGGATTATTATTTTTGCTTAAAATCCGGTCCTGTGTTTTTATTTCAAATTTTCATCATAGCCCCCCTCCCCCTCCCAAGGGATATACAATTGTATCATTAATAATAAATTAATAAATAATAAATTCAGATTTTCTATTTAAAATAAATTTCATTTACAAATCCACTGATATTTGTTCAATTTTTAACGCTGATTTAAGCTTTAGTCGCAACAAATTTTTATTTTTCTCTTTAAACTGTCGAAACATAACATTTATTTAACTGTAAAATTCACAAATAAAATTCACCCCCCCCCCCCCTCTTTTTCCCTTTTTTCTTGTTTAAATCAATGATCAACAATATTCCAGAATCAAACAAATGAATAAATATAACAGATTTCTTTTACATGCATTTTGTTACCATGCAGAGTCAGTGTGTTTTAAATCGGTCATCCAATCAGGACGCTCATTATTCTTGTCCAAGATAAAAATACATCGCTAAAGTAAATTTACCTGTGGTTTCAGAGTAGAAGATTTTTAGAAATCTAACATAAAATTTCCCCACTTCAACTCGTAAATTTACATAGAAATCGAAGATATTTCGTCAAAAAACTTCACACATGGTTTTGTCTATCATATTTCTTGAAGACAAACATAAAATTGTATTGCATTTATCAATATTGTATGAGTATCAACAGTTTTTTCAACACCGTATCTGTTTCTCGATACAGCCGCTCGATTACAGTGACCCGTGACCCAGATTAGCACATCTCAGCAGGTTTTTTTTAATAAGGTTGTTTAACTACTTGAAGACCTCGTGCTTTCTTGATACCTTTGTGGGTTATTGGGTCAGAGGTTAAGGTCGTTGACTTCCGACTACCAGCTTAACACCACTGGTCACGTGGGTTTGTCCATCTATACCCATCACTTTCCTGGCTTGGTACAGACATTTCAATAAAAAGGTACGGGTATAACTAGTTTTATGGGCCCCAACCCCCTCTATTAATGATATGCGGTCATGCAACTTCAGGTAACGTCAATATCTTGTATCCTGAGGGGTTCCATGGACTGTTGATTTACCTACCTGTATTTTATGCATCGGTCTTTTATTCAATTTGTGTTTTACTATTTTAGTCTTTTTTAAACAGGATTTTGGGCTATTGTTAACAATGCAGGGATTCAAGTATACGGGGAGGTTGAATTCTGTTCAATGGATGTATACCACAAAGTAGCGGAAGTGAATTTGTTTGGCTTGGTACGATGTACAAAGGCGTTCTTACCACTTATAAGACAAAACAAAGGTAATATTAAATTATTAATTGATTATTTTTAACGAAAACCTTTTCAAAGAATAATTCAGATTCATGCATCAATCTAAATTAAAATCATGTGTTATAAGACTCTATCCTCTACCCGAAACCGATTGAAAAAAAATTGCAAGAGCAAAAAAGTCATCGACCGCTATACATAAGTACAAATCCCATCGTAATAAGGTAAATAATATGATCAAGCATGCCCGTGAACAGTTCTTTTTAAGTGCAAATGAATTGGTAAACTCCATGGACTCACTCCAAAGAAATGATTCGAAATCTTATTGGTCACTGATTCGGAAATTAATGAAAGGAACGTCCCAAAATTATTCTATTCCGCCCTTATATGATAATGATTCAAATGAATTGATATATGATGACAAGATTAAGGCAAATCTGTTGAACAAATATTTTGTTCTATTTCATTTGTTGATACTAATCATGTTCCCCCAGATGTACCATCAAGAACTGATGCATTATTATCTAATATATATATTACTGAACACGATGTTAAAGATATTTTACAAACATTGCAAATAGGTAAAGCTTGTGGTGATGACGGCATCACCCATCAAATGTTAAAGGGTACTTCTGAAACCATTTGTATACCTTTAGCTATTATTTTTAACTTTTCGTTGCAGAAAGACACATTTCCATCAACATGGAAATCTGCGCGAGTTGTAGAAGGCAATTTGTGTTTGTAAATAATGAGCTATCAGATTCTGGTCTTGTCAAAGCAGGTGTACCCCAAGGATCTGTACTTGGCCCTTTATTATTTTTATTATATATTAATGACATTACAGATAACTTAGGCAATTTGGCGAGACTGTTTGCTGACGACACTTCATTGTCATACTCTGGGAAAAACTTGGATCAATGGGCAAAAACATGGCTTGTAGACTTTAACCCTAAAATAACTAAAGCCCTTATATCAAATAATACTAATATTCCTGAATTAAACATACGATTTAATGACGAATCAGTTGAACTTGTTGATAATCATAAACATTTGGGTGTAACATTTGTATCTGATGGAAACTGGACTGTACATATTGAAAACATAGCTAGATCAGCATTAAAACAAGTAAATATATATATATTTTATTTGGAAATCTACCCCTTTGCAACGGGGGCAACCACTACCGGGGTAATAGTGGCTGCGTCCATTAGATACAAAGTTATATTTACAAATGACACATAGTATAAAAGCGAAAATATGTAGAATAAAATGTTCATAGTGTGAAATTAGTATTTCAATATAAGTATACTATTAAATTGGCAATACATAAAAAGTCATCATATACATAAAACTACAAAAATCTACATAATGTATAAAACATGTCTTAAAGTAAAATACAGACAATAGTTGAATACAGAGTTGAATACAAACATACATGATGAATAAAACAAGTGATATCTATAAAAATAATAGAAAAAAGAAACAACGAGTTATATGTTCTTCGTAAATTAAAATTTATTTTATCTATTAACAAGCTTTGTCAAATATCTATCTTACATTTATCAGACCAGAATTGTAACAGGTCTGACAAAATTTGCTAGTAAGGATTCATTATATTTTGAGACTGGATGGGAAACTTTAGTCAATCGGCGGGAAAATCGTAAATTAACTACTTTTTATCAAATTCATAATAAATCATGCCCTCCTTATTTATTTAACTGTTTACCTCCAGTTACATCAGATGTAAATTGTTATAACCTAATTAGAAATAATCAGAATTATGTTCCACCCAGATGCAGACCGAGAACAACAGCAAGCTCATTTATTCCATCTACCGTTTCGCTTTGGAACAATCTAGACATATCAATAAGAAATTCTCCTACATTATCTTCGTTTAAAAATAGAGTGAAAGTTGATATCTATAAAACCCCAAAGTATTAAAATGAAGGCCCACGGAAACTAAGTATATTACATACTAGACTTAGACACCAATGCAGTTCACTCAATGCCGAACTGTCAAAAATACATATAATAAATAATTTTAAATGTAATTGCGGTGCTTCTTTTGAAGATGCTATACATTATTTTCTGGAATGTCCTTTATACCTGAACGAAAGAAGAACACTTCTGAGTAATTGCGACGATATCAATATCAATATTGAAACTTTGCTCTTTGGGAACGATAAGTATAGTTATGTCGACAACTCCAAAATATTTGGAAAAGTTCGAACTTTTATAAATCAATTTTAGAGCTAATGTCAGCAATTTTTCACTTTTTCACTTGTACTTCTTACTTTCTTCCAGTGCCAAATTTTAAATGTCTATTGTCTGTGTTTTGTTTTGCTGTCATTAATTCATGTGTATAATTTGTAAGGACCTCGACTTCATATAATTGGTATAACTTGCTGTCCAATCCTATTGTTTATGTACAATAAAACATTATTAAACTAAACTCTATCCTCACATAATGTTGTATCAACTACACCTCGCCTGAGGGATATTCGAACTCACAATGCTAGTGGTAATAGGCACTGATTGCATAGGTAGTTGTAAATCCAACTACCGTACGATCCCGACCACGATGGTCCCATTACAAGAAAGAAATAGAAATGAGTGATTGATTGTTGTACAATTCCAAATCAGCAATTTTGCAGCTATATTAATGTTAAAGAGATGATGATGATGTCCTCTTTGTAGAAGGACAGCTATATCAATGTTAAAGAGATGATGATGATGTCCTCTTTGTAGAAGGACAGCTATATCAATGTTAAAGAGATGATGATGATGTCCTCTTTGTAGAAGGACAGCTATATCAATGTTAAAGAGATGATGATGATGTCCTCTTTGTACAAGGACAGCTATATCAATGTTAAAGAGATGATGATGATGTCCTCTTTGTAGAAGGACAGCTATATCAATGTTAAAGAGATGATGATGATGTCCTCTTTGTAGAAGGACAGCTATATCAATGTTAAAGAGATGATGATGATGTCCTCTTTGTACAAGGACAGCTATATCAATGTTAAAGAGATGATAATGATGTCTTCTTTGTAGAAGGACAGCTATATCAATGTTAGAGAGATGATGATGATGTCCTCTTTGTAGAAGGACAGCTATATCAAGGTTAAAGAGATGATGATGATGTCCTCTTTGTAGAAGAACAGCTATATCAATGTTAAAGAGATGATGATGATGTCCTCTTTGTAGAAGGACAGCTATATCAATGTTAAAGAGATGAGGATGATGTCCTCTTTGTAGGAGGACAGCTATATCAATGTTAATGAGATGATAATGATGTCCTCTTTGTAGAAGGACAGCTATATCAATGTTAAAGAGATGATAATGATGTCCTCTTTGTAGAAGGACAGCTATATCAATGTTAAAGAGATGAGGATGATGTCATCTTTGTAGAAGGACAGCTATATCAATGTTAAAGAGATGATAATGATATCCTCTTTGTAGAAGGACAGCTATATCAATGTTAAAGAGATGATAATGATGTCCTCTTTGTAGAAGGACAGCTATATCAATGTTAAAGAGATGAGGATGATGTCATCTTTGTAGAAGGACAGCTATATCAATGTTAAAGAGATGATAATGATATCCTCTTTGTAGAAGGACAGCTATATCAATGTTAAAGAGATGATAATGATGTCCTCTTTGTAGAAGGACAGCTATATCAATGTTAAAGAGATGAGGATGATGTCATCTTTGTAGAAGGACAGCTATATCAATGTTAAAGAGATGATGATGATGTCCTCTTTGTAGAAGGACAGCTATATCAATGTTAAAGAGATGATAATGATGTCCTCTTTGTAGAAGGACAGCTATATCAATGTTAAAGAGATGATGATGATGTCCTCTTTGTAGAAGGACAGCTATATCAATGTTAAAGAGATGATGATGATGTCTTCTTTGTAGAAGGACAGCTATATCAATGTTAAAGAGATGATACTGATATCCTCTTTGTAGAAGGACAGCTATATCAATGTTAGAGATGATGATGATGTCCTCTTTGTAGAAGGACAGCTATATCAATGTTAAAGAGATGATGATGATGTCCTCTTTGTAGAAGGACAGCTATATCAATGTTAAAGAGATGATGATGATGTCCTCTTTGTACAAGGACAGCTATATCAATGTTAAAGAGATGATAATGATGTCCTCTTTGTACAAGGACAGCTATATCAATGTTAAAGAGATGATGATCATGTCTTCTTTGTAGAAGGACAGCTATATCAATGTTAAAGAGATGATGATGATGTCCTCTTTGTAGAAGGACAGCTATATCAATGTTAAAGAGATGATGATGATGTCTTCTTTGTAGAAGGACAGCTATATCAATGTTAAAGAGATGATACTGATATCCTCTTTGTAGAAGGACAGCTATATCAATGTTAGAGATGATGATGATGTCCTCTTTGTAGAAGGACAGCTATATCAATGTTAAAGAGATGATGATGATGTCTTCTTTGTAGAAGGACAGCTATATCAATGTTAAAGAGATGATGATGTCCTCTTTGTAGAAGGACAGCTATATCAATGTTAAAGAGATGATGATGATGTCCTCTTTGTACAAGGACAGCTATATCAATGTTAAAGAGATAATGATGATGTCCTCTTTGTAGAAGGACAGCTATATCAATGTTAAAGAGATAATGATGATGTCCTCTTTGTACAAGGACAGCTATATCAATGTTAAAGAGATGATGATGATGTCCTCTTTGTACAAGGACAGCTATATCAATGTTAAAGAGATGATAATGATGTCCTCTTTGTAGAAGGACAGCTATATCAATGTTAAAGAGATGATGATGATGTCCTCTTTGTAGAAGGACAGCTATATCAATGTTAAAGAGATGATGATGATGTCCTCTTTGTAGAAGGACAGCTATATCAATGTTAAAGAGATGATGATGATGTCCTCTTTGTAGAAGGACAGCTATATCAATGTTAAAGAGATGATGATGATGTCCTCTTTGTAGAAGAACAGCTATATCAATGTTAAAGAGATGATGATGATATCCTCTTTGTAGAAGAACAGCTATATCAATGTTAAAGAGATGATGATGATGTCCTCTGTAGAAGGACAGCTATATCAATGTTAAAGAGATGATGATGTCCTCTTTGTAGAAGGACAGCTATATCAATGTTAGAGATGATGATGATGTCCTCTGTAGAAGGACAGCTATATCAATGTTAAAGAGATGATGATGTCCTCTTTGTAGAAGGACAGCTATATCAATGTTAAAGAGATGATGATGATGTCCTCTTTGTAGAAGGACAGCTATATCAATGTTAAAGAGATGATGATGATGTCCTCTTTGTAGAAGGACAGCTATATCAATGTTAAAGAGATGATGATGTCCTCTTTGTAGAAGGACAGCTATATCAATGTTAAAGAGATGATGATGATGTCCTCTTTGTAGAAGGACAGCTATATCAATGTTAAAGAGATGATGATGATGTCCTCTTTGTAGAAGGACAGCTATATCAATGTTAAAGAGATGATGATGATATCCTCTTTGTAGAAGGACAGCTATATCAATGTTAAAGAGATGATGATGATGTCCTCTTTGTAGAAGGACAGCTATATCAATGTTAAAGAGATGATGATGATATCCTCTTTGTACAAGGACAGCTATATCAATGTTAAAGAGATGATGATGATGTCCTCTTTGTAGAAGGACAGCTATATCAATGTTAAAGAGATGATGATGATGTCCTCTTTGTAGGAGGACAGCTATATCAATGTTAAAGAGATGATGATGATGTCCTCTTTGTAGAAGGACAGCTATATCAATGTTAGAGATGATGATGATATCCTCTTTGTACAAGGACAGCTATATCAATGTTAAAGAGATGATGATGATGTCCTCTTTGTAGAAGGACAGCTATATCAATGTTAAAGAGATGATGATGATGTCCTCTTTGTAGAAGGACAGCTATATCAATGTTAAAGAGATGATGATGATGTCCTCTTTGTAGAAGGACAGCTATATCAATGTTAAAGAGATGATGATGATGTCCTCTTTGTACAAGGACAGCTATATCAATGTTAAAGAGATGATGATGATGTCCTTTTTGTAGAAGGACAGCTATATCAATGTTAAAGAGATGATGATGATGTCCTTTTTGTAGAAGGACAGCTATATCAATGTTAAAGAGATGATGATGATGTCTTCTTTGTAGAAGGACAGCTATATCAATGTTAAAGAGATGATAATGATGTCCTCTTTGTAGAAGGACAGCTATATCAATGTTAAAGAGATGATGATGATGTCCTTTTTGTAGAAGGACAGCTATATCAATGTTAAAGAGATGATGATGATGTCTTCTTTGTAGAAGGACAGCTATATCAATGTTAAAGAGATGATAATGATGTCCTTTTTGTAGAAGGACAGCTATATCAATGTTAAAGAGATGATGATGATGTCTTCTTTGTAGAAGGACAGCTATATCAATGTTAAAGAGATGATGATGATGTCCTCTTTGTACAAGGACAGCTATATCAATGTTAGAGAGATGATAATGATGTCCTCTTTGTAGAAGGACAGCTATATCAATGTTAAAGAGATGATAATGATGTTCTCTTTGTAGAAGGACAGCTATATCAATGTTAAAGAGATGATGATGATGTCCTCTTTGTAGAAGGACAGCTATATCAATGTTAAAGAGATGATGATGATGTCCTCTTTGTAGAAGGACAGCTATATCAATGTTAAAGAGATGATGATGATGTCCTCTTTGTACAAGGACAGCTATATCAATGTTAAAGAGATGATGATGATGTCCTCTTTGTAGAAGGACAGCTATATCAATGTTAAAGAGATGATGATGATGTCCTCTTTGTACAAGGACAGCTATATCAATGTTAAAGAGATGATGATGATGTCCTCTTTGTACAAGGACAGCTATATCAATGTTAAAGAGATGATGATGATATCCTCTTTGTAGAAGGACAGCTATATCAATGTTAAAGAGATGATGATGATGTCCTCTTTGTAGAAGGACAGCTATATCAATGTTAAAGAGATGATGATGATATCCTCTGTACAAGGACAGCTATATCAATGTTAAAGAGATGATAATGATGTCCTCTTTGTACAAGGACAGCTATATCAATGTTAAAGAGATGATGATGATGTCCTCTTTGTAGAAGGACAGCTATATCAATGTTAAAGAGATGATGATGTCCTCTTTGTACAAGGACAGCTATGTCAATGTTAAAGAGATGATGATGATGTCCTCTTTGTAGAAGGACAGCTATATCAATGTTAAAGAGATGATAATGATGTCCTCTTTGTAGAAGGACAGCTATATCAATGTTAAAGAGATGATGATGATGTCCTCTTTGTAGAAGGACAGCTATATCAATGTTAAAGAGATGATGATGATGTCCTCTTTGTACAAGGACAGCTATATCAATGTTAAAGAGATGATGATGATGTCCTCTTTGTACAAGGACAGCTATATCAATGTTAAAGAGATGATGATGATGTCCTCTTTGTAGAAGGACAGCTATATCAATGTTAAAGAGATGAGGATGATGTCCTCTTTGTAGAAGGACAGCTATATCAATGTTAAAGAGATGATGATGATGTCCTCTTTGTAGAAGGACAGCTATATCAATGTTAAAGAGATGATGATGATGTCCTCTTTGTACAAGGACAGCTATATTAATGTTAAAGAGATGATGATGATGTCCTCTTTGTAGGAGGACAGCTATATCAATGTTAATGAGATGATAATGATGTCCGCTTTGTACAAGGACAGCTATATCAATGTTAAAGAGATGATGATGATGTCCTCTTTGTAGAAGGACAGCTATATCAATGTTAAAGAGATGATGATGATGTCCTCTTTGTACAAGGACAGCTATATTAATGTTAAAGAGATGATGATGATGTCCTCTTTGTAGAAGGACAGCTATATCAATGTTAAAGAGATGATGATGATGTCCTCTTTGTAGAAGGACAGCTATATCAATGTTAAAGAGATGATGATGATGTCCTCTTTGTACAAGGACAGCTATATCAATGTTAAAGAGATGATGATGATGTCCTCTTTGTAGAAGGACAGCTATATCAATGTTAAAGAGATGATGATGATGTCCTCTTTGTACAAGGACAGCTATATCAATATTAAAGAGATGATGATGATGTCCTCTTTGTAGAAGGACAGCTATATCAATGTTAAAGAGATGATGATGATGTCCTCTTTGTAGAAGGACAGCTATATCAATGTTAGAGAGATGATGATGATGTCCTCTTTGTACAAGGACAGCTATATCAATGTTAGAGAGATGATGATGTCCTCTTTGTACAAGGACAGCTATATCAATGTTAAAGAGATGATGATGATATCCTCTTTGTACAAGGACAGCTATATCAATGTTAAAGAGATGATGATGATGTCCTCTTTGTAGAAGGACAGCTATATCAATGTTAAAGAGATGATGATGATGTCCTCTTTGTAGAAGGACAGCTATATCAATGTTAAAGAGATGATGGTGATGTCCTCTTTGTAGAAGGACAGCTATATCAATGTTAAAGAGATGATGATGATGTCCTCTTTGTAGAAGGACAGCTATATCAATGTTAGAGAGATGATGATGATGTCCTCTTTGTAGAAGGACAGCTATATCAATGTTAAAGAGATGATGATGATGTCCTCTTTGTAGAAGGACAGCTATATCAATGTTAAAGAGATGATAATGATGTCCTCTTTGTAGAAGGATAGCTATATCAATGTTAGAGCGTTGATGATGATGTCCTCTTTGTAGAAGGACAGCTATATCAATGTTAAAGAGATGATGATGATGTCCTCTTTGTACAAGGTCAGCTATATCAATGTTAAAGAGATGATGATGATGTCCTCTTTGTAGAAGGACAGCTATATCAATGTTAAAGAGATGATGATCATGTCTTCTTTGTAGAAGGACAGCTATATCAATGTTAAAGAGATGATGATCATGTCTTCTTTGTAGAAGGACAGCTATATCAATGTTAAAGAGATGAGGATGATGTCCTCTTTGTAGAAGGACAGCTATATCAATGTTAGAGAGATGATGATGATGTCCTCTTTGTAGAAGGACAGCTATATCAATGTTAAAGAGATGATGATGATGTCCTCTTTGTAGAAGGACAGCTATATCAATGTTAAAGAGATGATGATGATGTCCTCTTTGTACAAGGACAGCTATATTAATGTTAAAGAGATGATGATGATGTCTTCTTTGTACAAGGACAGCTATATCATTGTTAAAGAGATGATGATGATGTCCTCTTTGTAGAAGGACAGCTATATCAATGTTAAAGAGATGATACTGATATCCTCTTTGTAGAAGGACAGCTATATCAATGTTAAAGAGATGATGATGATGTCCTCTTTGTAGAAGGACAGCTATATCAATGTTAAAGAGATGATACTGATATCCTCTTTGTAGAAGGACAGCTATATCAATGTTAAAGAGATGATGATGATGTCCTCTTTGTAGAAGGACAGCTATATCAATGTTAAAGAGATGATACTGATATCCTCTTTGTAGAAGGACAGCTATATCAATGTTAAAGAGATGATGATGATGTCCTCTTTGTAGAAGGACAGCTATATCAATGTTAAAGAGATGATGATGATGTCCTCTTTGTAGAAGGACAGCTATATCAATGTTAAAGAGATGATGATGATGTCCTCTTTGTACAAGGACAGCTATATCAATGTTAAATAGATGATGATGATGTCCTCTTTGTAGAAGGACAGCTATATCAATGTTAAAGAGATGATGATGATGTCCTCTTTGTACAAGGACAGCTATATCAATGTTAGAGAGATGATAATGATGTCCTCGTTGTACAAGGTCAGCTATATCAATGTTAAAGAGATGATGATCATGTCTTCTTTGTAGAAGGACAGCTATATCAATGTTAAAGAGATGATGATCATGTCTTCTTTGTAGAAGGACAGCTATATCAATGTTAAAGAGATGAGGATGATGTCCTCTTTGTAGAAGGACAGCTATATCAATGTTAGAGAGATGATGATGATGTCCTCTTTGTAGAAGGACAGCTATATCAATGTTAAAGAGATGATGATGATGTCCTCTTTGTAGAAGGACAGCTATATCAATGTTAAAGAGATGATGATGATGTCCTCTTTGTACAAGGACAGCTATATTAATGTTAAAGAGATGATGATGATGTCTTCTTTGTACAAGGACAGCTATATCATTGTTAAAGAGATGATGATGATGTCCTCTTTGTAGAAGGACAGCTATATCAATGTTAAAGAGATGATACTGATATCCTCTTTGTAGAAGGACAGCTATATCAATGTTAAAGAGATGATGATGATGTCCTCTTTGTAGAAGGACAGCTATATCAATGTTAAAGAGATGATACTGATATCCTCTTTGTAGAAGGACAGCTATATCAATGTTAAAGAGATGATGATGATGTCCTCTTTGTAGAAGGACAGCTATATCAATGTTAAAGAGATGATACTGATATCCTCTTTGTAGAAGGACAGCTATATCAATGTTAAAGAGATGATGATGATGTCCTCTTTGTAGAAGGACAGCTATATCAATGTTAAAGAGATGATGATGATGTCCTCTTTGTAGAAGGACAGCTATATCAATGTTAAAGAGATGATGATGATGTCCTCTTTGTACAAGGACAGCTATATCAATGTTAAATAGATGATGATGATGTCCTCTTTGTAGAAGGACAGCTATATCAATGTTAAAGAGATGATGATGATGTCCTCTTTGTACAAGGACAGCTATATCAATGTTAGAGAGATGATAATGATGTCCTCGTTGTACAAGGTCAGCTATATCAATGTTAAATAGATGATGATGATGTCCTCTTTGTAGAAGGACAGCTATATCAATGTTAAAGAGATGATGATGATGTCCTCTTTGTAGAAGGACAGCTATATCAATGTTAAAGAGATGATGATGATGTCCTCTTTGTACAAGGTCAGCTATATCAATGTTAAAGAGATGATAATGATGTCCTCTTTGTAGAAGGACAGCTATATCAATGTTAAAGAGATGATGATGATGTCCTCTTTGTAGAAGAACAGCTATATCAATGTTAAAGAGATGATGATGATGTCCTCTTTGTACAAGGACAGCTATATCAATGTTAAAGAGATGATGATGATGTCCTCTTTGTAGAAGGACAGCTATATCAATGTTAAAGAGATGATGATGATGTCCTCTTTGTAGAAGGACAGCTATATCAATGTTAAAGAGATGATGATGATGTCCTCTTTGTAGAAGGACAGCTATATCAATGTTAAAGAGATGATGATGATGTCCTCTTTGTAGAAGGACAGCTATATCAATGTTAAAGAGATGATGATGATGTCCTCTTTGTAGAAGGACAGCTATATCAATGTTAAAGAGATGATGATGATGTCCTCTTTGTAGAAGGACAGCTATATCAATGTTAAAGAGATGATGATGATGTCCTCTTTGTAGAAGGACAGCTATATCAATGTTAAAGAGATGATGATGATGTCCTCTTTGTACAAGGTCAGCTATATCAATGTTAAAGAGATGATGATGATGTCCTCTTTGTACAAGGACAGCTATATCAATGTTAAAGAGATGATGATCATGTCTTCTTTGTAGAAGGACAGCTATATCAATGTTAAAGAGATGATGATCATGTCTTCTTTGTAGAAGGACAGCTATATCAATGTTAAAGAGATGAGGATGATGTCCTCTTTGTAGAAGGACAGCTATATCAATGTTAAAGAGATGATGATGATGTCCTCTTTGTACAAGGACAGCTATATCAATGTTAAAGAGATGATGATGATATCCTCTTTGTACAAGGTCAGCTATATCAATGTTAAAGAGATGATGATGATGTCCTCTTTGTACAAGGTCAGCTATATCAATGTTAAAGAGATGATAATGATGTCCTCTTTGTAGAAGGACAGCTATATCAATGTTAAAGAGATGATGATGATGTCCTCTTTGTACAAGGACAGCTATATCAATGTTAAAGAGATGATGATGATGTCCTCTTTGTAGAAGGACAGCTATATCAATGTTAAAGAGATGATGATGATGTCCTCTTTGTAGAAGGACAGCTATATCAATGTTAAAGAGATGATACTGATATCCTCTTTGTAGAAGGACAGCTATATCAATGTTAAAGAGATGATGATGATGTCCTCTTTGTAGAAGGACAGCTATATCAATGTTAAAGAGATGATGATGTCCTCTTTGTAGAAGGACAGCTATATCAATGTTAAAGAGATGATGATGATGTCCTCTTTGTAGAAGGACAGCTATATCAATGTTAAAGAGATGATACTGATATCCTCTTTGTAGAAGGACAGCTATATCAATGTTAAAGAGATGATGATGATGTCCTCTTTGTACAAGGACAGCTATATCAATGCTAAAGAGATGATAATGATGTCCTCTTTGTAGAAGGACAGCTATATCAATGTTAAAGAGATGATGATGATGTCCTCTTTGTACAAGGACAGCTATATCAAGGTTAAAGAGATGATGATGATGTCCTCTTTGTAGAAGGACAGCTATATCAATGTTAAAGAGATGATGATGATATCCTCTTTGTACAAGGTCAGCTATATCAATGTTAAAGAGATGATAATGATGTCCTCTTTGTAGAAGGACAGCTATATCAATGTTAAACAGATGATGATGATGATGTCCTCTTTGTAGAAGGACAGCTATATCAATGTTAAAGAGATGATGATGATGTCCTCTTTATACAAGGACAGCTATATCAATGTTAAAGAGATGATGATGATGTCCTCTTTGTAGAAGGACAGCTATATCAATGTTAAAGAGATGATGATGATGTCCTCTTTGTAGAAGGACAGCTATATCAATGTTAAAGAGATGATGATGTCCTCTTTGTAGAAGGACAGCTATATCAATGTTAGAGAGATGATGATGATGTCCTCTTTGTACAAGGTCAGCTATATCAATGTTAAAGAGATGATGATGATGTCCTCTTTGTAGAAGGACAGCTATATCAATGTTAAAGAGATGATGATGATGTCCTCTTTGTAGAAGGACAGCTATATCAATGTTAGAGCGTTGATGATGATGTCCTCTTTGTACAAGGTCAGCTATATCAATGTTAAAGAGATGATGATGATGTCCTCTTTGTAGAAGGACAGCTATATCAATGTTAAAGAGATGATGATCATGTCCTCTTTGTAGAAGGACAGCTATATCAATGTTAAAGAGATGATGATGATGTCCTCTTTGTACAAGGACAGCTATATCAATGTTAAAGAGATGATGATGATGTCCTCTTTGTACAAGGACAGCTATACTAATGTTAAAGAGATGATGATGATGTCCTCTTTGTAGAAGGACAGCTATATCAATGTTAGAGCGTTGATGATGATGTCCTCTTTGTACAAGGTCAGCTATATCAATGTTAAAGAGATGATGATGATGTCCTCTTTGTAGAAGGACAGCTATATCAATGTTAAAGAGATGATGATCATGTCCTCTTTGTAGAAGGACAGCTATATCAATGTTAAAGAGATGATGATGTCCTCTTTGTAGAAGGACAGCTATATCAATGTTAAAGAGATGATGATGATGTCCTCTTTGTAGAAGGACAGCTATATCAATGTTAAAGAGATGATGATGATGTCCTCTTTGTAGAAGGACAGCTATATCAATGTTAAAGAGATGATGATGATGTCCTCTTTGTACAAGGTCAGCTATATCAATGTTAAAGAGATGATGATGATGTCCTCTTTGTACAAGGACAGCTATATCAATGTTAAAGAGATGATGATCATGTCTTCTTTGTAGAAGGACAGCTATATCAATGTTAAAGAGATGATGATCATGTCTTCTTTGTAGAAGGACAGCTATATCAATGTTAAAGAGATGAGGATGATGTCCTCTTTGTAGAAGGACAGCTATATCAATGTTAAAGAGATGATGATGATGTCCTCTTTGTACAAGGACAGCTATATCAATGTTAAAGAGATGATGATGATATCCTCTTTGTACAAGGTCAGCTATATCAATGTTAAAGAGATGATGATGATGTCCTCTTTGTACAAGGTCAGCTATATCAATGTTAAAGAGATGATAATGATGTCCTCTTTGTAGAAGGACAGCTATATCAATGTTAAAGAGATGATGATGATGTCCTCTTTGTACAAGGACAGCTATATCAATGTTAAAGAGATGATGATGATGTCCTCTTTGTAGAAGGACAGCTATATCAATGTTAAAGAGATGATGATGATGTCCTCTTTGTAGAAGGACAGCTATATCAATGTTAAAGAGATGATACTGATATCCTCTTTGTAGAAGGACAGCTATATCAATGTTAAAGAGATGATGATGATGTCCTCTTTGTAGAAGGACAGCTATATCAATGTTAAAGAGATGATGATGTCCTCTTTGTAGAAGGACAGCTATATCAATGTTAAAGAGATGATGATGATGTCCTCTTTGTAGAAGGACAGCTATATCAATGTTAAAGAGATGATACTGATATCCTCTTTGTAGAAGGACAGCTATATCAATGTTAAAGAGATGATGATGATGTCCTCTTTGTACAAGGACAGCTATATCAATGCTAAAGAGATGATAATGATGTCCTCTTTGTAGAAGGACAGCTATATCAATGTTAAAGAGATGATGATGATGTCCTCTTTGTACAAGGACAGCTATATCAAGGTTAAAGAGATGATGATGATGTCCTCTTTGTAGAAGGACAGCTATATCAATGTTAAAGAGATGATGATGATATCCTCTTTGTACAAGGTCAGCTATATCAATGTTAAAGAGATGATAATGATGTCCTCTTTGTAGAAGGACAGCTATATCAATGTTAAACAGATGATGATGATGATGTCCTCTTTGTAGAAGGACAGCTATATCAATGTTAAAGAGATGATGATGATGTCCTCTTTATACAAGGACAGCTATATCAATGTTAAAGAGATGATGATGATGTCCTCTTTGTAGAAGGACAGCTATATCAATGTTAAAGAGATGATGATGATGTCCTCTTTGTAGAAGGACAGCTATATCAATGTTAAAGAGATGATGATGTCCTCTTTGTAGAAGGACAGCTATATCAATGTTAGAGAGATGATGATGATGTCCTCTTTGTACAAGGTCAGCTATATCAATGTTAAAGAGATGATGATGATGTCCTCTTTGTAGAAGGACAGCTATATCAATGTTAAAGAGATGATGATGATGTCCTCTTTGTAGAAGGACAGCTATATCAATGTTAGAGCGTTGATGATGATGTCCTCTTTGTACAAGGTCAGCTATATCAATGTTAAAGAGATGATGATGATGTCCTCTTTGTAGAAGGACAGCTATATCAATGTTAAAGAGATGATGATCATGTCCTCTTTGTAGAAGGACAGCTATATCAATGTTAAAGAGATGATGATGATGTCCTCTTTGTACAAGGACAGCTATATCAATGTTAAAGAGATGATGATGATGTCCTCTTTGTAGAAGGACAGCTATATCAATGTTAGAGCGTTGATGATGATGTCCTCTTTGTACAAGGTCAGCTATATCAATGTTAAAGAGATGATGATGATGTCCTCTTTGTAGAAGGACAGCTATATCAATGTTAAAGAGATGATGATCATGTCCTCTTTGTAGAAGGACAGCTATATCAATGTTAAAGAGATGATGATGTCCTCTTTGTAGAAGGACAGCTATATCAATGTTAAAGAGATGATGATGATGTCCTCTTTGTAGAAGGACAGCTATATCAATGTTAAAGAGATGATGATGATGTCCTCTTTGTAGAAGGACAGCTATATCAATGTTAAAGAGATGATGATGATGTCCTCTTTGTAGAAGGACAGCTATATCAATGTTAAAGAGATGATGATGTCCTCTTTGTAGAAGGACAGCTATATCAATGTTAAAGAGATGATGATGATGTCCTCTTTGTAGAAGGACAGCTATATCAATGTTAAAGAGATGATGATGATGTCCTCTTTGTAGAAGGACAGCTATATCAATGTTAAAGAGATGATAATGATGTCCTCTTTGTAGAAGGACAGCTATATCAATGTTAAAGAGATGATGATGATGTCCTCTTTGTACAAGTACAACACCCTTATTTGGATTTTTATTGTGCTACCACATTGAAACAAAATCCGTAGGTAGGTATGTCGCTATACTCAAGACACATCCTGATTCCGAACCAACTATTCTTTGTTGTTGCTCTTTAACTATAAGCAATAAATACAGTTACTATACAGTACACACAGTTGTGAGAGTACTGATTGACGGTTACTGATATCATTGTAGAGTCAAACCTACCTCTATTAAGCAGTCACCTGTGCTAAAAGGTCGCTTATTTCTTGTCCCTTCATAGTACATTTCATTTGAATTAAACCTCTTTTAAGAGGTCACCTGTCTTAAAAGACCACATTTTTTTTGCCCTCATAGGTGAATAAGGGTAATAACAAAATTACCGAACTCCGAACAATCTAACAAAGGGAAAGTCAAAACTCATTAGTATATACACAGACAAAATCAGTCAACAACCGGAAAACTGTGAAAACCGTAATGACCCTGACTTGGTACAGGCATTTCTAAAGAAATGGTGGGTTGAATCAGATTTTAAAGCGCCAAACCTCCCCCTTTCATTACGGCTCAAAGTTTCCGGCAAAATTAAAACAGTTGTCAAATCAGCGCCAATCTCAGCGAAGTAAATGTCAAAAACAATTTTACGTTACACATTGTTAAAAAAAAAATATTTTTGACATTTTTGTTGAAACCTTATCTTTATACATTTTCACTATATGAAAATCCATCGTTTATAATCTTTTCTGCAGAGACGTAAAAGTATTGCCACATGCAAAAAAATCCCTATATAACCAACCAAAACCATATTTTTTCAATTTTTTTATTGTGAAGTCATTTCTGGATAGATTTTTAACAAATTTCACACCAAAACATTCAGAATTGTCTATATGTTGATTGTTTATTTGCCCATTATGTTTATATGAGTGGTTTTTATTTGTACATAATTTAAACAGGATTGTTAATTTTTAGGATTTATTTTTAGTTGAAATATATAGGAAAATCAAAGTCAAATTTTATTTGTTATGTTTAAATTATGTGCAAATTATGTACAAATAAAAACCACTCATATAAATCCATGATCTCTCGCACACGAAGCGAACATGCTAACCATTACACGACCGATGCGGTCTTGTTTTGCCATATAGTTATAATACAACGTGATATAATGATTCGTCAGAATCACTCTGCTTAACATAAATGCAGGGCTGTCGTGGTCGACACGTGATCGTATGGTAATTTGATTTACAACTACCTGTGCAATCAGTGACTAATTGCGGCAGGTCGGTGGTTTTCTCCGGGTACTCCGGTTTCCTCCATCAATAAAACTGACCGCCACGATATAACTGAAATATTGTTGAAAGTGGCGCTGAACACCATAAGCCTAACCCTCAATTATCTTTATAGGTCGTATAATAAATGTTACCAGTGTAATGGGTCGTATTGGAGTTCCATTTCATGCAGCGTATGGAATTACAAAATATGGCAGTGAAACATTCTCGGACATCCTACGACTTGAGATGCGGAAGTTTGGGGTCAAGGTTATCGTCGTGGAACCTGGCAATTTTGCAGGAATAACCGGAATTTTAAGTCAGGAAAATGTATGTACATGTATTTCTTTTTAAATAATTATATTCAATTATATCTTTCAAACAATTGGGTGATATCAATATACCAAATTATGAATGTCAAAATATAACTGACGTATTTATACTTACTAGTATACGAGTGTATTTATACTTACTAGTATGCGAGTGTATTTATACTTACTAGTATACGAGTGTATTTATACTTACTAGTATACGAGTGTATTTATACTTATTAGTATACGAGTGTATTTATACTTAATTACTAGTAGACGAGTGTATTTATACTTACTAGTAGACGAGTGTATTTATACTTACTAGTATAAGAGTGTATTTATACTTACTAGTATACGAGTGTATTTATACTTACTAGTATACGAGTGTATTTATACTTATTAGTATACGAGTGTATTTATACTTACTAGTAGACGAGTGTATTTATACTTACTAGTATACGAGTGTATTTATACTTACTAGTAGACGAGTGTATTTATACTTACTAGTAGACGAGTGTATTTATACTTACTAGTATACGAGTGTATTTATACTTACTAGTATACGAGTGTATTTATACTTATTAGTATACGAGTGTATTTATACTTACTAGTATACGAGTGTATGTATACTTACTAGTAGACGAGTGTATTTATACTTACTAGTAGATGAGTGTATTTATACTTACTAGTAGACGAGTGTATTTATACTTACTAGTATACGAGTGTATTTATACTTACTAGTAGACGAGTGTATTTATACTTACTAGTATACGAGTGTATTTATACTTACTAGTATACGAATGTATTTATACTTACTAGTATACGAGTGTATTTATACTTACTAGTATACGTGTATTTATACTTACTAGTATACGATCCCATCAAGCAGTTTAACACTGCCATATTTTGGTGCATGTCCCAAGCTAGGACCTGGATTGTCAACGGTATATGTCCTGGTCTTCTTATTGTACAATGATTTGAGATCAATAAGGGGTGATTGTCATTTTTTATATTGATGGAATTGTTTCTTTTCATAACATGTTCTTGTTTCCAGCTTGCAAGAGTAAAGAAGCAAATAGATGCAATGTGGGAAGCGGCGGACACCGAAGTACAGGCCACCTACGGTAAAGACTACTATGATGCCCTTTACAAGGCCGTTGAGGGGTGCAGACCTTACGGATATCCAACGTTAAATCCTGCCAATGAGGCTTTTATAGATGCTCTAACCAATGAAAATCCTCAATACAGATATCTGGTTGATGGGGCAAAAGCAATGGTTGACAACTATTGTGTTAGTATGATTTTAAGGAAATATATTGTAACAGTAGAGCATATTTTACCGAAAAATACAATGTCCCCGATGGGATTCGATCCCGGGACCTCTCGCACTGTAAGCCACCGCTCTACCAACTGATCTAAAGGAGATCTCCACTAACGCTGTTAGCAGAGGTGGTTATGAGCCTACTATGGTTTATATAACCTTATGTAGGAAACCGTTCCTGTTACAATATAAACAAAGTTACTAAAATAAAACAAATACCACTATGTTGGAAAAGTTCCAAATAAATCTTGTATGTATTTAAGGGTTGTGCAAAACAAATGTGTGTTTGCGCGAACCAACTAAAAAAATTATAGTATTATTGTATCATAAAATAAACACATTTGCATAAGATCCGTATCAGTGGTGTAATGGTAAGTGTGCCCCATACTGCGGACAGTTTTCGTATCCGCTTCGAATATGATTTTTCCGCTATGCATATCAGCTGGAACGGCAATGGATTTGAGTGTTCCGGCCTCATGTGCAGGAGATGTTGGTTCGAGCCCTGGTCGGGTCAAACCAAAGACTATAAACTGGTACTCGCTGCTTCTCCGCTATGGGAGCAGGAAAAACTGTTTGGCTCAGAATCAGGATCATGTAACCGAGTGGAGCAACATGTATAAGTGCGGACTGTTGTTTGCAGTGAAGTTAACTAGCACTATACGAAGCTAAAGTTAGGATGTTAGTCTAAATCAAAGCAGACAGAATCATCCTGTCATCGAAATGTAATTTGTTCTCACCATGATATACACATGTACGTAGCTGAAACATTTCTCTCTTTGGTGAAATAAGAATCACTCTCACTCATTTGCATATGGCGGTACATTCAGTCATTTTGTTGTGATTTTCAGTAACATGATTATATATTTGCAGGGGCGGATCCAGGGGGGGGGCGCACCGCCTGGTGCGCCCCCTAGAATTGGAAAAAATATGATTTTTTGGCGTAAAATCGTGATTTTTTACACGAAATACCCCAAAAATTTTCGCGCCTCCCTCCGCTCGGCGCAATTTTTTTACCTGCGCCCCCTAACTTGAAATCCTGGATCCGCCCCTGATTTGGTTGGTTTTATGGTGTTTAAAGCCACTTTCAACAATATTCCTGTTATATCTGGAATAAACCGGAGTACACGGAGAAAACCACCGACCTATCGCAAGTCACTGACAAACTTTATCACATATTGTTGTATCGAGTACACCTCGCCAGGAACGAGGTTCGAACTCACAACGTTAGTAGTGATAGGCACTGATTGCACAGGTATTTATACTATCATGTCAATGTTTACTATACATGCATTGCAATCATTGTTTTTCTTGACATTTGTTTTTATTTCAGATTTTGGCGAGGTTAAATTCTTATTTACCAACTTGTG
Organism: Bathymodiolus septemdierum; assembly: GCA_963383655.1. Lineage (NCBI taxonomy): Eukaryota > Metazoa > Mollusca > Bivalvia > Mytilida > Modiolidae > Bathymodiolus > Bathymodiolus septemdierum. The sequence goes on from OY726527.1 coordinate 48,040,103, forward strand.
TAATGGATATTTTACGGGAAAGATTGTTTCTTGGACATATGCCAAAGATAAGGGCTTTACAGAAATGACCGCTTATAGAGTTCACCATTTTATATATAGATGTATTAATAAAAATTATTACTTATATGTTTTCTTTATAGTTTAAAAGTATGCCTTTGAAATAGTGGAACCGCATTGGTTGTGTAATGATTAGCGTGCTTGCCTCGAGTGCGGTAGCTCGTGGGTTCGAGCCCTGATCGGGTCAAACCAAAGACTACCAAATTGGTATTTGTTTCTTCTCCGCTAAGCACGCAGTATTAAAACGTAAGAGTAAGACTAGTTGGCTCTGAATCAGGATAATGTGTCCGAATGGAGCCACATGTCTATACACCGACTGTTGTTTCAGTGAGCTAGCACTATACAAATCCAACTCAGCCTGTTGGTCTAGAACAAAGCTGTCATCATCCTCATTTCATTGAATATAACTTGTTCTCGCCATTATATAGCTGAAAAAAATGCTCATTTGGAATATACAGTCATGTGACATAATTGAGTTCCCAAAATGGCCGACTTCATTTAAACGTTTGTGTTCCAAGCAGAGAAAAATTATAGTTTTTCTTACTGAAATAAATAATAAAACTTACCACAAACTGTTAGTATTTTGTGATATTGCCACTAGCTCTTACAACAACCCGTAAACGCCTTGGAAGGGAATCATATAAACTTCTAATACAATGTAGTTGAAGTGAAGTCCAAATTTCAGCAACAACAGTTTTTAGGTCCTCAGCATTTCGAATGTCATCTATTCGTCGTTGAATTTTTGTTTTTATAACTTTCCACACATTTTCTATTATATTTAAGTCTGGGCTTTGTGGGGGCCACTCTAAAGTTGGAATATCATTTTCCGTTTTCCACTGATTTGTCCTCCGAGACACATGGCATGGGGCATTGTCCTCCTGGAATATGTAGGGGCTTGTAGGAAAATGTTGGGCAATGACCGGCCATAAATTGTCATCTAAAATGTTTATATACTTTTCACTATTTAAATTGCCAACAACTGGAGTTAGTGTACCTACCCCATAATACGAAATGCAGCCCCAGAACATGACAGAGAATTTCGTTTTGTAATTTCGACCCTGGTACAACCCATTACATTCCGGTCTTAATCTTTCATCCACTTTACGCCAAACATAAACTTTCCTGTTATTTCCAATCTCAATCTCCGTCTCATCACTGAAAATAACTTTTTTTCCAATGATTTCTCACTGTCCACATCAATTTTGATCGACAACATCGTTTTCTTTTCTGTCGGTTGACAGGTGAAATCGTAGTTTTCTTACAAACTGGATGTTTTTTGTATCCTTCAAAGTTCAAACGCCTCCAAACTGTTCTAGAAGAAATTTTGGTCACAAACTGGCGGTTAAATTGGTCTGTTATTTCTCCTAAACTTTGTCTTCTGTCCGAACGAAGCATACGGTACATAATCCTGTCTCCCCAAACTCCCGTTTTTCTACCCTTTCCACTTCGCGGTAAGTTTTCTTCCGATCCTCGCACCCGTCGTCGCCTGAGAAATTTACTGATTGTTCTCCTGTTTTCCCCCGTCATATCAGCAATTTTGTAGCTAGAATATCCTTGTTGTGACAAAGCTACGATGATTTGTTTCGCCTCTGGTGTCATTTGTTTACCGTGCGGTGCCATTTTTTGACAGACGATATTTTGATCGAATTACAAGGTATTTCCTTAAATTACGTCACTGGCCTAATTTTGGAACATTTTGGCATTGTGTAAAATGTGAACGTTACTAATCAAAGGTAAATAACACTGATTTAATAAGGAGTAAAAAATTGGAAACAAATTTTCGCAAATGACGTCGGCCATTTTGGGAACTCATTTATGGCCAATGACTGTACATCAACCACTCACTCACTTTATATAGTAGTTACTCTAGCATGTTATTTCTTTGGAAAAAAACTGATTTTCTACGGATACTTTTAAATTGTCATTTTCCTAATTTACGTGGGGGAGAGGAACTACGTGACCCCATATAAAGGGATATAGACACACGAATATAAATTGTGGATGCTACAGGTAAATACCACATTGTTGGAACATTCTAAAATATAATAGGAAAATTGTAGAAACAGTCGAGTAGACATGTTGCTCCACTCGGACACATTATCCCGATTCTGAGCCAGCTATTATTTCTCTTTCTCCTTAATGCTGTGTGCTTAGTGGAGAAGCAACAAATACCCATTGTGTTGTCTTTGGATTACTCGGACATGGGCTCGAACATCTACAGTACTGGAGGTAAGCAGGTTGATAACACCACCGATTCGGTTGACTATTTAATTAAAGAACTGTGTATAAATGATACATCTTCTAACTACATCTACTAGTGCATACACTTACAACGTTATCAACTACATTGTATTAAAGAAATGTTGGGAACCCCAAATAGGGACTTAATTCTTTCCGTACTATCGTTAATACAAATGATGAAGTATTTGATCTTCTTCCAAAATCATATAGGGGGCCGTCGTGGTCGTGAGCTTCTAACTACCTGTGCAATCAGTGCCTATCAACACTAACTTGTGAGTTCGAATCTCTCTCAGGCGAGGTGAACTCGATACAGCATTATGTGATAAAGTTTGTCAGTGACTTGCGGCAGGTTGGTGGTTTTCTCCGGGAACTCCGGTTTTCTCCACCAATAAAAATGACCGCCCCGATATAACTGAAATATTGTTAAAAGTGGCGTTAAACACCATTACCATAACACAAGATTATGTACAAACAATGTGAAAAGGTTAGATCTTCTAGATGTTTTGTTGAAGGATGTGGTGTCACGCTGGTATGATATTTGGATTTACACCCACCTTTGCAATTGGTGCCGATCACTACTGAGGTTGCAAATTTTATTTCCACACTTGGCGAGGTGTGCTCGATCTGTAGATCGTCATGTGATGAAGTTTTTCGGCGACTGGCGTCAGGTCGATGGTTTTACTTGGTACTCCAGTTAACATCCAACAAAAAAAAATGACCAACACGTTATAACTGAAATATTGTTGCATTAAGTGCCTGTCATACTAATCCTGTATTGAATGCCAAATTATACAAGTTTCCATACAAACAGTCATATATATATGTAGCTGGTACGGATGTTCCACCACAGAAATATACATGTGTATCATGAAAAGAAAGTTTAAACAGTAATGGTCAACAATGTTAACAATATCAACAGTAATGGTCAACAATGTTAACAATATCAACAGTAATGGTCAACAATGTTAATAATATCAACAGTAATGGTCAACAATGTTAACAATATCAACAGTAATGGTCAACAATGTTAACAATATCAACAGTAAAGGTCAACAATGTTAACAATATCAACAAAAGGAATTACCACCTCTCGCCTCAAATCATTAAGCACAAAAAGAGCACGACACAATGTGGCGGGTTTAAATCGTGATGAAAACATGTTATATAGGAGCATTAAAACATTCAATATCAAATGTCACGTGACGTTTGCGAGGCATTCAGATACATGTGGTTCCTTACCGGTATACATCCGTTTAAACTGTGACGTGGGTATAAGTAGCTGTGGGCGGAGCAAACATTCAGATTGTTCATTTTTTTTTACCACGTTTATATCGAGGAGGAAAAATCAATAATAGATAGTTCCACAGTTACTTTTGGAGCAAATTTTTGACAGACATGATCACTATATAGTGTTTCTCTCTACGAAACTTTCAGTCTTATTAAAAATAATATTCTTCATCATTCTAAAAACTACAAAAATCGCTTCGAAAATTCAAATTTCTGAGGTATGCGACCTTTAGGTCACGTGGTCATGTGACATACAGTTTCATTAATATACTGTTCATATCAACGGGGATTTTTTATGATAAGCTCCGCCCACAAATTTTGTCGGTAGGCACTACCGCAACTGCTGCTTTAAGTTCTTCCATTCTCTCTCTCAGATGCCGTTGTGTCAACAAAGACGCGGTGATAAAGGTCTGTTCGACTTGTAATATGAATAAATAACATGTTTCCAGGAATAGGGCTAGGGTTATGGTGTTTAACGCTACTTTAAAAAATATTTCAGTTATATCGTGGTGGTCAGTTTTATTGGGGGAGAAAACCGGAGTACCTGGTATCACATAATGTGGTATCGAGTACACCTCGCCTGAGCGATAGGATCCACATTGTATAAAAAAAAGAGAGAAGCACCGTTACGTTACCACAGGAATACTAATACTGTCTATAACTTGCTAGATAAAACCAAAACTATTCTAGGCATTTGAAGGGTCGGATTATGGCCTTCGTATGCCATATAAAAGGCACTACTAAAAGTATTTTGTCATTTATTTGCATTACATAAATCAAGAACAGAAGTGCACCAGACAAGGTACTTCATTGCGGGTAATTTTCATTTTCGTAAGCCCTAGACACAGTGTTTATTGGATAATCCGACACTCTGCATTTGTATGAACTAATTGCAATCCATAAAACTGAAATTTTCAAAATGCCACAAACACCGTCCTATGCTAATCGACCGCCATTTCCGTAACATTTCAAAATGCCACAAACACCGTCCTATGCTACTCGACCGCCATTTCCGGAATATTTCAAAATGCCACAAACACCGTCCTATGCTACTCGACCGCCATTTCCGTAACATTTCAAAATGCCACAAACACCGTCCTATGCTACTCGACCGCCATTTCCGGAATATTTCAAAATGCCACAAACACCGTCCTATGCTACTCGACCACCATTTCCGGAACATTTCAAAATGCCACAAACACCGTCCTATGCTACTCGACCGCCATTTCCGGAACATTTTGGACAATTGTCTCATTTTACTATTTTAAGCATTAATAAAGGGCTACGCAGCCAGAGCGAAGCATGGTACGACCGCATCGTGTTGACAAGAGAAAGTTAAACAAGTGTATATTGGAAGGGTAAGAGTTCCATATGGCAATCCCACAGGTACTTGTGGACATGACCTTATATGATGCCTCTGATTGCTCCCCCCCCTTTTTTTAACATCGATTTCTATGTTGCAAAATGTTGTTTATATGAAAAAAAAATCGATGTTAAAAATTATAAAAAAAAGGGGGGGGGGCAATCAGAGGCAACATAGGGTCCTGTCCACAAGTACCTGTGGGCAATTCCACCAAATAATCTATGGAATTTGTATATTTAATAATAAACATATTAATTTAATGATTTTGATCAGAAAGGGTTTGGGTTTGGGTTAGGATTAGGGTTCGGGTTTGTGCTAGGGTTAGGGTTGATGTTTGGGTTAGGGATAGAGTTCGGGTAATTATACTATTTTTGGGTGGGGGTGGCGTAAGGAACTCTTTCCTTATATTTTGAAAAATGTAAACGTAGAACTCAAACGAACTAACCTACTTGGTTTTCTGTATATAATACATTGGGTTTTTATTGTTACTCCCAGAATAGAATTGTAAAAGCTACGTTATTTATATGAGAAACATTATAAATATTTTGAAAGTCAATACCAAGGTTTTTATTTTTTCTTATTACGGGATATTTTAACTATGATATCACGTTACCATGAACTTTTTTTGTCGGTCACAAGTTTCATACTATATTTGCAAAGAAAATCTACTACTAGTATATCATAATGTACGGAAGCGTATTGGGACCAAACATCCGGTTTTAGAAGGGTTCGTGTACGTGTTCTTCGATCTTTAGTAATAGTTGTTTACTTTACTTTACTTTAAGCATATTTTATTGTCAAACAAATACAGACGATGGATCAAACACAAGTTATAAACTTACGATGTCTTCTCTGTAACTAGTTGTATATCATATTTGTTTACTCTTATCCGTTGGCCATTGTATTGTCTGTCCATCGATTTACGGTCTATGCCTACCCCTTTGATATATTCAATTCTTTCTTGTAAAAACGTTATAATTTGTTTCTCCCTTTTACTAGTGAAAAATTAGTGGCTCATCACTATTCAAATTAATTTTACTGACGAAATCCAATAATCTAATACTTACTGGTACTTACAGGTCTGTTTCTGAGCGCTGGCCGTCGACCACTATGCTCAGTTCCTTCTCTTCGTCAATTTCAATTTCTTCTCCAGTTGTGAGGTTGGATTCGTAATTGCATAGCAAATCCTGATCCTTCCAGTAATTGTCTAGCCTGTGTTCGAAGATTTCCGTATCTTTGGCACCTATGACGTTTTCAGGTAGACTGTTCCAGATGTTTATTATTCTGTTAGTGAAAAAGTTCTTTCTTATGTCTTTGTTGGATTAATGCTGGTACAACTTTTTACTATGACCTCTAGTTCTGGTATTCTTCTGTATTTCCAACAGAGACGGTAGAGCAGTGTCGTATAAATCTGATGTTAATTTAAACGCTTCAATCATATCCCCTCTCTTCCTCCTATAGGCTAAAGTTGGTAGTTTGAGTTTCCTTAGACGATTTTCATATATCATATCTTTGAATCCTGGTATCAGTTTGGTTGCCCTACGTTGGACATTTTCTAATGCTGTAATATGTTTTTTCTTATATGGGTTCCAGACTGAATTGGCATACTCAAGATGAGGTCGTACTAGTGCTTTGTATAACATAAGAAAGGTTGGTGCATCTATATACGTGAAGGTGCGGCGAATTAGTCCCATAATAATGTTTGACTTGTTTATTTTTTCATTCATATGATCTTCAAAATTAAGTTGATTATCAATTACGACGCTAATGTCATTTTCCTTGTTGGAGTATTGTAGCTCTGTGTTGGATAGCGTATACTTGTACTGTTGAGTCTTCTGTTTGCCAGCTGAAAGGACTTTACATTTATCGGGGTGAAATCTTAATAACCACTTATCAGACCAGTTTTCAAGCTCTTGTATGTCGTTTTGTAGTATTTTATTATCTTCTATATCATTTATGTCTTTAACAACTTTGGTGTCATCTGCAAACATATAGCATTCTGACATAAGGTTATCTGGTAAGTCGTTGATATAAATGGCAAACAGGATAGGTTCTAACACGCTACCTTGCGGTATCCCACTAGTGACAGGTGCCCATTCAGAATAACTATTCATGACTCTGACTCTTTGTTTCCTGTTCAGTAAGAATGACTGAATCCAACTGGTTATTTCTGGGGATATACCATATCGTTGTAGTTTATATAACAGACGTTGATGCGGCACCTTATTTAAGGCCTTCATAAAGTTGAGGTAGATACAATCTAGACTTCCTCCTTCATCTAGTATTTTGGTCCATCTTTCTAATACATATAGCAACTGGAGTGATGTCGATCGTCCAAAAATGAAACCAAACTGTTTTGGTGAAAATAAAGTATTTCTCTTCACATGGTTTACAATATGGTCTCGTATAAATTTTTCTAGCACCTTACAGAGTATACAAGTAAGACTAACTGGTATGTAGTTTGAAGCCATTTTTCTATTTCCCTTTCTGAATAAAGCTGTTATGCATCCTTCTCTCCACTCGTTCGGTATGTTCTTATTCGCTATTGAATTCTTAAATATAATAGCTATTGGTTTTCCGAGCTCCTCATACAAATCGTGTAGAATTCTGGGATGTAAGCCATCTGGACCAGGAGATTTACTTATATTCAACTCGTGCAACCTTTTCTTCACCTTGTTTTCGTCTATGACCAGAGTGCCTTTATTGTAACTTATGTTGATACCTTCTAAAGACCGATAGTTATGTGTTGTTTCCGTAGTGAATATACTAGAGAAAAAGTCAGACAGGGTATTTGCTTTGTCTTTGTCACTATTGGTTAGAGTTTCAACTCCATTCTCATTGTTCATTATCAAATCAGATATACCAATTCTAATTTTTGTCTTGGATTTCTTATACTGCCAAAACTTTTTCGGATTATTCTTAACGTTTTTGGTTATTTCTATTTCCTTATTCTTCACTGCTTTTCGAGTTAAACTTTTCACTTTGTTGCGTAGTTTACAATACTCTTTATATCTTTCGCCATCCCGTGTTTCTATAAATCTGGACCAACATCGGTGTTTTTTTTACGTATAACCTTTAAAGTGTTCAAGTCAATGTTAGTTTTACCTTTCCTATCAGTAGCTGCTCTTGACTTACGTTTCGGTGTGTACTTATCTTGAATACATAGAACTGTATCTTTAAAAAATTTCCACTGTTTATTCTCATCTTGTATAGATAACTTCTCTTCCCAGTCTATTGTAGATAGTTCTTGCTTCATACCTGCAAAATCTGCCTTGTCATAATAATATTTCACTCTTTCAGTGTTTTCATGTTTCAATTAAAGTTAAAGTTTATTAAAGAATGGTCACTTTTTCCCAGAGGACTACAATATTCAATATCGGAAATCATTCCATCTTCATTTGACAACAGCAAATCAAGAACGTGAGGTTCAAGGTCAATACGTGCACGAGTTGGTTTATTCACATGTTGATACAGGTAACAGTCTCTTACTTTTTCTATAAATTTAAAGTCTATATGAGTCTCTGGAGACGAAGTACTCCATGTATTCCAGTTAATCTTTTCAAAATTAAAATCACCCATAATTAGGACATGGTTAGTGTAAACATATTTTATTAATCAATATGAATATAGTACAACAATTTAAATACAACAATAGTAATGACTATGAATTAATTAAGAGGATCCGAAAACAAATTATTAAACTTATATAAATCCGTATCCCAAGTTTGATTAAATCTACTTTTAATAATCTCAGAAGTTAGGACATGGCTATATTTTGCGTCATTGACTTCGTTTAACAGTTTCAGTAAACATTCGTTATTTTCATCGGTTCCACTATTACTCCTATATATACAACCAACAAGGAGCTCGTCTTCTCCCACAAATTTAACACTGATCCACACAGATTCCTGAAATTTACTGCTAAATTCAACAGGGTTAGCCTGTGCATTGTTTTTCACATATATTGCACATCCTCTACCTGTCTTATTGTATAAGTTACATCCGAACATATCATATCCATCTAATGCAATTTCTGGGGGGCCTCTTACCCTGAAGATGAACTTCCCTGATGAACTTTCCTCTTCCCTTTTTACTTCTTCCACCATTGCTTTTGTTTTGTTTCTTCTCTCTCCTTTGGTGTCATGTCGTGACCCACTGAGACTGCTGCTAGTTCACCTGTATAATCTGAATTTTATACGATTTCTTTTTTAAACCAAATACGCCAGACATTTAAAGGGGTCATACATTTAGTATTTCACTAAGGAGTGCAACTCATAAATTTCAAGTACAAAGATCTCGGACACAGCTCTACTTACTTTGAAAGTAAAAACAAATATTATATATTGGACAATAAAGGCACTGAAAGGTTTTCAAAGCATACCCTATAAATCTTGGGTTCATTAGAAAAAATTTGGTTTCATGCTCAAAATTCAGCTCAGTTTCTTAAATTGTAGTAAATCAAAAAGAAAGCCCTTAAGCTTTAAGTTGCTTACTCCCTTACCCCACTTTTTAGTCCGAGATTCCTCTGTCGTTTAACGGCTTTTATAAAGTTGCTGTAGCCGTTCAACGTCAGAGCGTGATACATGCGGAAAACAGCGGATTTGCTTCTCCAACTCTGGGTCAGCACATTTCCACGTTTCGTGGCTATCGGATTTTATTTTCTATCAGAAACCCTTATATAAATCGCTTCACCAATCATTTTTCTATTCATTCATAAACATCTTACCCTCAGAAAGTGGTGTTACACTCCATTACAGCACGATAGCCACGAAACGTGGAAATGTGCCGACCCAGAGCTGGAGAGGCAAACCCGCTGTAATCCGTATATATCACGCTCTGACGTTGAACGGCTACAGCAACTTTATAAAAGCCGTTAAACGACAGAGGAATCTCGGACTACCCACTTTTCAAAGTGTCCCTAACGACTCCACCGACTCATACACCGTTGATTTACAGTAAATAACACTTATCCTTGTTTATATATGTGTTTCAAACACAACTGTCTCTCTTTGTGTAGGATTACAGATAAGATAAGATAAGATTGTATTGGTCCAAATTAAAGGGCCCACGAAGGGGCATATAAACATAATAAAACATAAGGTGATTGCATAAAATATCATATAAATTTTAAATACAAGAATGAGAGACATGACTAGTGTTAAAATATGCGATACCAGCTATCCGAAACAGTGACTTTTTAACAGGAAATCACACATGCATATTAAAGTATCTTTAATTTACTTTCTGAGTTTAAAAGCCATATAAATTTATCCCCAAATGATAATTTTTCAAGGTCAGAATGATTAATGTTATTCTTAATTGTTTCAAGAAGCTTGCGCCTGGAAGCATAGTAAAAAGAACATTTTAATAGAAGGTGTTCTTCAGATTCTATTTCATCTGAAAAACATTTTTCGCAAATGCGGTTCTCTAAAGGTGTTATAGGTTTTGAATATCTGCCAGTTTCAATCTTTAATTTATGGTTGCTGATTCTAAATTTGGTGAAAGATTTTCTTTGATTAAAATCTTATAAAATATGAAGATAATTTTCGAATCCGAAATAGCATTTGAGTTTTAGATAGGTTATGAATACGAGACTGAAAAAACCCGGAAATTTTACATTTATGGCTCTAAAATTATATATCAGATTGAACTTCCGGTAATTTGTTAGGTGAGGATCCTTCCTTCTTTAAAACTATAATCCCCTGCTTCTTTTCCCTTTCCCAAGCTTTATATTTTATGCCACATTACAACTGTTAAGAGCAATTTATTGCTCGCTTTTTAAATGTACACTCCACATAAGCCGTTTTTGCACAGCTTTCCAAAGCCGCCAATGAACGTGCAATTAGTCTGATAGAAAGTTGAGCTGCGCTGAACCACTTGGTTTGGTCAAGATTATGAATAAATTCCTGATATTAACGACTAGTCTATCCGTTAGAATCTGTGCAAAAAGGACTTCTTAATGAATATCAAGATTTGCCCGAATTAAAAAAAATACTGAAAAAATGTAATTGAAAATATTGAAACTTCTATCGTCACGGTATGTGTTTTCGTATGATCCGTTTTATTTTGATTTCCACAGTGCACGCATTATTTTTGACGTGTCCTCGGGTTTCTATTTATGGAACATAAACAGGACTACAACGTGACATCTGTAAAAAAATGTTAAAGTTTGCTTTTAAAGACGTAAGTACCAAAAAACAGTGAACCTACCTACTGAACCATACTTTTTGTAATGCTAAAAATTTACTTCATTTATAAAGTAGCTTGAAAAAAATCCAGAAGGGCTATATAAAATTGAACTATGTCGTCTGCCTCTCGGACACCGGCTCTTCCTGTCATGTAACTCCTCATGGGGTCACTGATCGTACTTGTAAACAAAAGAGCTGACTGAAATCTGCCTGTTTCTTATATACAGGATTTGAAGCTAAGGAAATATTTTAGGGGCCAAGTGAGCCCCCACCAAATTAATTTTGGTAGCCCACACAATTTGCTAGGGGCCCATCAGGCACGCATAGCTCGCCTGCCACCTCGCTTGCAAGGTGCCCTACGACAGGGGGTCCGCTGAAGACCCCCGGAAGCCCTGGGATAAATGGTGTAAAATCCTGCATTCTGGCCATTTCCTGTCAGCAAAATTGGCCATTCAGAAACTATAATTTAATACAGAAGATAACAAATTTCCAAAACATTTTCCTCAAAATAAAATTATTTTACATGCACCAATACACTATGACTTCAGAAATATATAGTTGAAGTCAAATTTCGGGGCAATTTAGAGCTTGACATATGGTGGGGATGTTTGTAGCTTGTACATCCTGTAGTAAATGAATTTTCATTTTTTTTTTGTTCTTTGCAATATGTATGTTGTGATACAGTACACTCAAGGACATATTGTGATAGATGTCCGACGTCCGACATGTCAGATTTGACATGTCCGACCACAGGTCGGATGGAGACAGGTGCAATAAAAAGGGTCATAAAACTAGAGAGTTGAGCCAACAGGTGTAGTTAACAAGATTAAATGTTTAATTGCCTTTAATTGCTACCTGTGACAGGATATGACCCGATTAGGTTAATTTTGAATAAAATTTCTTTTCATGTAACGTGGTTTGGATAAAATGAGACATGGGTCATCAATATTTATTAGAATCAAACTATTCTTGTTTGTGGAAGCATGTAGAAAATAATTTATTTCTGTCGAATTTTATGAAAATCAGTAGTCCTTCACTAAATATATTTTACAATTTGTTCTATTTTCGTGGTTTTTTTCCAACTCTAAGCTCATCTCTTGAATATTCATTTTTTACTTGGAATCTATCTATTTTTAGACCTGAATCTACACTATTCCATTGTGGCAAAAGTTGCTGACATTTAGAAGTACGATCGTAATTTGTTTGTTTTATATGTGTGTTGTTTGCGTTTTCAATATTTTCAACCTTCAGCTGAATTGTGTTTTTTTCGTGCACATAATTTTACAAGTGTGTGAAATATGATTTAAAATTTTGATGTGTATTTGTTCCGTTCGCATCCCATCTCTTGAATATTCATTATTTACCTGGAATCTATCTATTTTTAGATTTAATCTTGCGATGTTACTTCTATTGTGGCAGAATTTGCTGACTTTCAGAAGTATGATCTTTTTTTTTTTGTTTTACAGGTGTGTCATTTGCGTCAAACATTTAAACCTACAGCTGAATCGTGTATTTTCGTTCACATAATTTTACAAGAGTGTAAAATGTGACCTAAATTTATATGTACATTTTTTCCTTTCGCAACTAAATTTCAGCAGATTTTATCTTAAAAATACAAAACTTCAATGTTGTTTGATGTGAAGGTTTGCAATTTTTAAACTTAAATCGGCTGAAACTTATTGATTTACCCAACTGATATAATAACAAGTAACAACAAAATACCGATCACCAAGGAAACTGTCTAGAGTGACAAAAATAATACAAAATACAGAAAAAAATCGAAGTCTGTGAAATAGACAAATCCAGGAATCAACAACCAAAATTGAAACAAGTTTTCCCTGAAAGATCCAGACACAGATCGCTCAAGTACTTTGCAGAAAAGCTTCAGCAATCAGAATTCCAGGCAAAGATCACTGGCATCAAACAGCAGTAACAACGTTTACAGAAAACGGCCCTTTTTAGTGCTACACAAGAAAAACAGTCCTTTTCAGGGCTACACAAATATTTCAAAAAGTAACAAAAGTTGTTGTCAATTCTCAAATTAATGTTAGTTTTTCCCCAGCCCCCATCTGACTGTCTCTTTCTCTTTTAAATTTGAAATACTATTTGACATACCAAAAACTATTTTGTTTGAATAAATCATTTTGTCTGACTATGGTCATTTATTTTGCAATTATATGTGTACATGAATGTGTAAAAAAACCCAGATATTTATTAAACTTTTGAAGTGATAAATTAAGTGGATTATATGATTTTTAACCATATTAGTTTTTCTGTGCAATCAATTTTGATAAATAATTCTTTACTATTTAAAGTAAATACACATTCATTGCTTTAATTTTTAATAATCATCTTTATTCATTCATTCTTCATTATTAGAAAAAATACAAATTATTTTACACATTTAGTAGCTTTACCTGTAAAAAAAAACATCTGTAACTTGTTTTAAGACAGCTTGATTAATTTGAAACTAATAATTCTTTTAATGTAAATGATCAAAGTAAGGTGATAAAAATGTAAAAATTCAAGTAGTATATTGATGTTAAAATTGTCTTTTATCAGTATTTATAAATATTGAATTACATTTTTTTTTTTCAGTAAAAAGAAAACAAATGAGAATAACTAATTTTATTTTCTTCATCTTTTTTCACAAACATGGCCATGAATACTTGAAGAAAAAAAAACATAATTATTTTTTTATTTGTCTAAAATTATTGAATTAAAATTGTAATGTGTGATTAAATAAATACAAGAACAGGTACATGTAAGTCATAGCTTTATCACCTTCAGGTACAAATTTACGACTCCCAATTTAGCCACTATCAGATATTCACACAACAGGTGTGCAATCAACAAACACCTGTAGACTCCAAGTCAGACAGGCAGTCCGTCTCTGAAGGTGATCCACCACAATATGTCCTTGAGTGTACTGTATGTATTGACTTTAAATAAAACTTCATTTATTTATTTTATTTATTTATTAACAAACCATGCCGGTTTCACTTTCAGTATCAACTAACCATGGACGGTTTTGTTTCCATTCCTTTAAAAATTGTCTAGAGCGTTTGGACTTTTCGTAATCTCTAAAATATTGTGTTCTCTGTTCATTTTGCCTTTTAAGAGGCCCAGAGTTCCCCAAAAAGAACTGACTTAAATCGTCTTGGCGAAACATTTCGCCAAAATATTTTGAACGAACATGTAAAATTAAAAATCAAAGTCGGAAAAGTGTACTATAAAATTCCGTAATATGACTCAACAGAAAACGGCATGGTTTGTGCAATATAAAGACAATAGAGAAATCATCGTTGTTAAAAGAATTATTTGTTACCTAATTCCCTTTACATTCTTTATTTCAAACCTTAAATGACGCATAATTAATGCAAAAATTGACGGAGGTGTTAAATAGAACAGCCGTAGATCTCCTTAACTGGAGATAAGATTCGCATACATCAAAATAAGCTGGTTCCCGGGCTACTACACTTCGTTACTCAGTTCATAGAGCGAAGCGTAATATAAGCGGATATCAGTTTAATATCAAAACAAAAAATCGGGGCTTAAAATCGATCAATGGAAATGTCAATATTTTTCGGATTTCGATCTTGGTGAATATGAATTGTTACATATAGATTTACACTATTTTATTTTTTCTAATTTTCACTCGCCAAGTGGACGACTGAGATGAGATTTTTAAGGGCCCACACTGAAATTTACTCGCAAATGGTGAGTGGGCGACCGCTAATTTCAAACCCTGATATAAAATACATGTCACTTTGCAGTGCATTGTGGTTTCAGCACTTAAAAAAACATCAAAAGTAAACACAATTTTGAAAGTGGTCATTTTCAACCATTCTATTATTTTATTTAGATGTAGTATGATTTGGTAGATGGCCTGAACCATGAAATTTTAAAACCAACCATTTCCGGATTTTATATTCGTTTCCATCCCGTATATCGGCCCTGTTTTTACTTCATACGAAAACAGATGACGCCATTTTACTGACAGCAAAAGTTGCCAGATAATCGAGAGTATATTAAAATACAAGAATGGCTTTAAAAACAATCTTATGTACAAAGAAATATTTAATTAGCCATTGTTTGAAAATTCCAATCGTCATATGAATGAAGGGTTAACACTGTTAATCGCTATATCGGAAAATCGATAATAGTACGAAAACCCATAACACGATGCTATAATGTTTTTTAGTTCACCTGGACCAAAGGTCCAGGTGAACTATTGCCATCACTTGGCGTCCGTCGTCTGTTGTCTGTCGTCTGTAAACTTTTCACATTTCAAGCTTCTTCTCCGAAACCACTTGGCTGATTGGAACCGAACTTAGCAGGAATGTTCCTTGGATGGTCCTCTACAAAGTTACTGTTTTTCGTTCCAGTCGGATATTCAATATGGCTGCCAGGACCAATAATATGCTCTGATTGGCTGAAATTTCAAAGATCTTCTTCTCTGAAACTAATGAACTGACTGAACCCAAACTGTAAAGGAATGATCATTGGAATGTCCTTTACCAAGTTTCTGTTTTTTATGCCGATCGGAAATCCAAGATGGACGCCATCGCAGGACATAGATTAACATTGGACCCTATGGGAAAATGTTCAATTGCCTTCTTCTCAGAAACTACAAATATGATTAAAGCCAAACTGTACATGAATGTTCATTGGATGGTCCTCTACAATCTTAAGGTTTTTTGTTCCGATATGAAATTCAAAATGGTGGCTATGGCAGGACTTAGTTTAACATTGGACCCTATGGGAAAAATGTTTCAAAATGCTTCTTCTCTGAAACCACATGGACAGTTGAAACCAAACTGCCCAGGAATGATCATTGGAAGGTCCTCTACAAAGTTTCTGTTTTTTATGCCGATCGGAAATCCAAGATGGCCGCCACCGCAGGACATAGATTAACATTGGACCCTATGGGAAAATATTCAAATGCCTTCATCTCAGAAACTACAAATATGATTAAAGCCAAACTGTACATGAATGTTCATTAGATGGTCCTCTACAAACTTTACGTTTTTTGTTCGGGTATGAAATTCAAAATGGCGGCTACGGCAGGACTTAGTTTAACATTGGACCCTATGGGAAAAATGTTTCAAAACGCTTCTTCTCTGAAACCACTTGGATAATTGAAACCAATCTGCCCAGGAATGATCATTGGAAGGTTCTCTACAAGGTGTGTGTTTTTTATGCCGATCGGAAATCCAAGATGGCCACCACCGCAGGACATAGATTAACATTGGACCCTATGGGAAAATGTTCAAATGCCTTCTTCTCAGAAACTACAAATATGATTAAAGCCAAACTGTACATGAATATTCATTGGATGGTCCTCTACAAACTTTACGTTTTTTGTTCTGATATGAAATTCAAAATGGTGGCTACGGCAGGACTTAGTTTAACATTGGACCCTATGGGGAAAATGTTTCAAAACGCTTCTTCTCTGAAACCACTAGGACAGTTGAAACCAAACTGCCCAGGAATGATCATTGGAAGGTCCTCTGTTTTTTATGCCGATCGGAAATCCAAGATGGCTGCCACCACAGGTCATAGTATTAACACAGAACCATATGGGGAAAATACAGAAATATATTCTTCTCTGAAGCTATTGTACTGATTGAACCTAAACTGTGCATCAATCATTGGAAGGTCCTTTACAAACTTTGTGTTTTTTATGTTGATCGTAATTCCAAGATGACTACCACTGCAGGACATAGTTTTTACATAGGACCAATTGTTTTTTTTTATTACCAGGTGAACGATACAGGCTCTTGAGAGCCTCTGTTTTTTTTTTAGAAATTAATTGACAGTAACATGTGATCAACAAAAGATGTGAGACTACAGGTGAAAAAAATGAACTTTGAAAATCCAGAAGCCGATAAAAGTTTTACAGGTTTGTCTTTAATTTTATAGTCAGAGTAAGTAACTACACAAAACTGCCCATGTTGTCACCTCTATTAAGCAGCCACCTGTATTAAGGGGTTACCTTTTTCTAGTCCTGTCAGAAAATTTCATAGGAGAATTGAACCTCTTTTATGAGGTCACCTGTCTTGAAAGACCACCTTTTCCTTACCCCAAAGGTGACCTCTTAATACAGGTTCGACTACATATTATCAATTATCTGTAAATTTTCCTTTGATTTTTTACACGTAATAATATCTCTCATCAAGCATGATACAAACATATTACTGTTTAATTCAAGCATGATGCTATAATATATTGACATCACTTACGTCACTTTTACAAATTGTAGATAAGCGTACCACGGTTAGGACCAGCTTTTGTATACAGATTAGATAGGTGTTTGGTTTATACAGGTTAAATTAACAAAGATTTCCTACATTGGGACTTTGGTTTATACAGGATTCCAGTTTAGACAAGTTTCACAGTAATTTAAATTTTTCCATTAGCTATCTGTTTAAATAAACGTTAAGAGAATACCAAAGGAACAATAAGAAAAGGATCAATCCACCAGAATCCAGAGAAACTGGCAACAAGACGAAGGCGCCCTCCTACAAACAACTGGAGGTAAAGGTTTCAGTGTCATTGTTAATCAATCCATAGATACCGAAAATATCCGTCTCTGAGATCAAAGGAACATGTATAAATTACCTATAAAACTGAAATTTTGTTTAAAGTAGAGTTAAGCACCCAAATCCATAAATTTATATAAATATATTCTCCATAGGAGACGACGACCATGAGAAACAAAACAGAAAAAAGAATTTACTGGGGAAGAAACCAGATGGAAAGAAAGTACAGAAGGATACAGGATATATCATGTTTGATGAGGACGATTCTGATGAATCTCTTGTAACTGAAGATGTGAAGTAAGATTATCTCCCTTTGAAAAGTGCAGGAAGATTCGTCTCTCCCTCTGACAAAGCAACATATTTTCACTGCTTAATATGTTCTGAGGGAGGTGCATTGTTTTTATTTCCCATCACATTAGTTTGTATCCACAACTCCTCCAACATTATAAATAGGAAATCCTTCACATGCTTATTACCCTATGATCTGAACATTTGTGAAGGAGTTATTGCTCTTTTTGATGTAGAATATTTCATCAAAATGAGGTGGTAGGGGATTGGGTGAGACAGGTTTTTCCTTCAAAAACAATCTTTTAATTATTGTTTGGTATTTCTTAGTCTGAAAGTTTTGAGTTTTGCTGAACGATCAGTGATAGAGTGAGCATTTGTTGTTCAACACCAAGTGAGAGTTTTTTCAGCTTATATTATGGTAAGAACAAGTAATTCTGCATTCTAGGCCAACACACAAAATTTTCAAACACTAAACCCCATTGAGCACAAACTGCATCATTAAGAAAAGTTTGAAGGTATCAAAGGGATACTCAGAAACTATTAATCGAAGATGGACAGACAATACAATGGCTATAGTGGTGAACGATAAAGGCTATAGTGATGAACGATAAAGGCTCTAGTGATGAACGATAAAGGCTCTAGTGATGAACGATAAAGGCTCTAGTGATGAACGATAAAGGCTCTAGTGATGAACGATAAAGGCTCTAGTGATGAACGATAAAGGCTCTAGTGATGAACGATAAAGGCTCTAGTGATGAACGATAAAGGCTCTAGTGAACCTCTTGTTCTATATGCAGTTGTGGTTTTTAAGAAATCGTTTTGTTGTTGTTAATATCTATAATTTCAAATTCATCCACAGAATATTTTCTTGCGCAAGCTTGATGAGTGAGTGAGTGATTGTTGTTTAAAGCCAACTCAACAATTTTTCTACTATATCATGGCGAGAACAAGTTAATTTCAATGAGATGATGATGAGGTCCGCTTTGTACTAGACCAACACGCTTAGTTGAATTTTTATAGTGCTAGTTCACTGAAACAACAGTTTGTGGATAGACATATCTCCCCAATCAGACACATTATCCTGGTTCTGAGCTAACCAACCGTTGCTCTTTCTCCTTAATGCTGCGTGCTTAGCGGAGAAGCAACAAATACCAATTTTATAATCTTTGGGATTACCCTGTCAGGGCTCGCACCCAAGACAAGCACGCTAACCATTACACCAACAATGCATGTATGAACTTATTTATCTATTTGCAGAAGTCCTTCAAAATTGAGGAAACCGAAAGGATTCAAGTTTTCAAAGAAGTCTAAAGACAAAGAAAAGGTTTGATAGTACACTACAGTAATCTTAACTTTTATAAGGCCACCCCTTTTGATATGAAAAAGTGCCATTATGAGAGGAATGACCTCTCAAGGGGGACAATTTTGTAGTATTTTACTATCTCAGTGATTCAAAAACAGTAGAAAAAATGAAGACAAAAATATCACAGAGGATTTTGTAAATTCGTAGAAACAGGCAAAATGAATATCCCTAACTAATATTCTTGACTGTTCACTCTTCTGGCTTGTTACAGGCACTCCAATGAAAAGTGGCTGAGTTTTATTGATCCAAACAATCGGCTAAAAATATGTAGTCTCAGTTTTCTTTAACCTGAAGTGTTTTTTGTGGTTGTAGTTGTTTATATGCTATTGTAAAATATATTTTGATGTTACCTTGGTTTTGTATTACTACAGGATGAAAGAAAAGAAGGGAAAAAAGAAGAAAAAGAAAAAGAAAAAAAGAAAGAAGGGAAGGAGTATAAAAAGCATAAAAAAGACAAGAAGAAAAATAAACCAGAGGAACATATTACAGAGATATCAAGTAATATACTGGGAAACACTCTGTTAATATATACAGTAAATAACATGTCTAACCGAACCTCTTTGTGAAACCTGTCTAAACCGAACCTTCTTGTGAAACCTGTCTAAACCGAACCTTCTTGTGAAACCTGTCTAAACCGAACCTTCTTGTGAAACCTGTCTAAACCGAACCTTCTTGTGAAACCTGTCTAAACCAAGCCTTCTTGTGAAACCTGTCTAAACCAAACCTTCTTGTGAAACCTGTCTAAACCGAACCTTCTTGTGAAACCTGTCTAAACCGAACCTTCTTGTGAAACCTGTCTAAACCAAACCTTCTTGTGAAACCTGTCTAAACCGAACCTTCTTGTGAAACCTGTCTAAACCAAGCCTTCTTGTGAAACCTGTCTAAACCAAACCTTCTTGTGAAACCTATCTAAACCGAACCTTCTTGTGAAACCTGTCTAAACCGAACCTTCTTGTGAAACCTGTCTAAACCAAACCTTCTTGTGAAACCTGTCTAAACTGAACCTTCTTGTGAAACCTGTCTAAACCGAACCTTCTTGTGAAACCTGTCTAAACCGAATCTCCTTGTGAAACCTGTTTAAACCGAATCTCCTTGTGAAACCTGTCTAAACCGAATCTCCTTGTGAAACCTGTCTAAACCGAACCTTCTTGTGAAACCTGTTTAAACCAAACCTTCTTGCGAGCAACTTTTGTGTTGAGAACAGACAGGTGTTTGGTGTATATAGATTAAATTAACAAAGATTTCCTACCAGAGAAAATTACAACTTGTCTACATGAGTCCTGAACTCATCACTTGTTTACATGAGTCCTGGACTCATCACTTGTCTATGTGAGTCCTGGACTCATCACTTGTCTATGTGAGTCCTGGACTCATCACTTGTCTACATGAGTCCTGGACTCATCACTTGTCTATGTGAGTCCTGGACTCATCACTTGTCTACATTAGTCCTGGACTCATCACTTGTCTATGTGAGTCCTGGACTCATCACTTGTCTACATGAGTCCTGGACTCATCACTTGTCTATGTGAGTCCTGGACTCATCACTTGTCTACATGAGTCCTGGATTCCTCACTTGTCTATGTGAGTCCTGGACTCATCACTTGTCTACATGAGTCCTGGACTCCTCACTTGTCTAGGTGAGTCCTGGACTCATCACTTGTCTACGTGAGTCCTGGACTCATCACTTGTCTACGTGAGTCCTGGACTCATCACTTGTCTACGTGAGTCCTGGACTCATCACTTGTCTACGTGAGTCCTGGACTCATCACTTGTCTACGTGAGTCCTGGACTCATCACTTGTCTACGTGAGTCCTGGACTCATCACTTGTCTACGTGAGTCCTGGACTCATCACTTGTCTATGTGAGTCATGGACTCATCACTTGTCTATGTACTATTGGGACTCCTGACTTTTTGATTGGGACTGGTCAAAATTTTATCATTTAAAGATCCCTGTCCAACGTAGGGACTTTATTTAAAGTTCTATTGAACAGACAAGTGATCTGTTTATACAGGTTAAATTAACAAAGATTTTGTACATAGTGAAGTTATCTAAGGTTTGGTTTATACAGCATTATGGTTTATTCACGGTTCTGTTTAGACAAGTTACACTGTATTATATGATTCGATGCTATATAAGGGCATCCTCATATAAATTAATTTTAGAGTCGCATGTCATTTTATACATGTTTTGATTGGTTTAAAAAGTTGAGGTTATTTGTCAATGTACGAAATTCAAAAATAAACGTCGTTCTCAAGGCGTCGCGTGCCGTTGTCATCAGGTGATTTTCTTTAAATGAGGCACCTTTGGGGTTATTTAAATTTATTTCCGATTATTTGCCTTATTTTGATAAAAATAAATATATTTTTCAATATCATAACAAAAAAAGTTTGATTTAATTTATAAGGATTGATTGAAATTATTTGTTCGATTCATTCGAAATAACCTCAATCAGGTTGTACACACCCTTGCGTAACCTGGTTACCCGGTGTGTACAACCTGATTGAGGTTATTTCTTCATGAACCAAACAAAAATTGCGATCAATCCCTAGATATTTGTACTTTGTTGTAATTCAACTGAAACATTTTAGCAGTGGGTAGATAGATCGACTGAAAATTTGTGAATATTTCAACCAATTTTTGATTTGACCAATAAGTTTACTATTTTAAAAATTAAGTTGTGCAGTTAGAATAAATACTTTTTAGTTGTACTTTCCCACTTTCATTTAAAAACTGTTAAAAGCCACTGTTCCGCATCTTGGACAATATTCTCTGACTCTCACTACACATTGTTCACTTTTTGTTTCAGAAGAGTCAGATAGGGCAATATTCTCTGACTCTCACTACACATTGTTCACTTTTTATTTCAGAAGAGTCAGATAGGGCAATATTCTCTGACTCTCACTACACATTGTTCACTTTTTGTTTCAGAAGAGTCAGATAGGGCAATATTCTCTGACTCTCACTACACATTGTTCACTTTTTATTTCAGAAGAGTCAGATAGGACAATATTCTCTGACTCTCACTACACATTGTTCACTTTTTATTTCAGAAGAGTCAGATAGGACAATATTCTCTGACTCTCACTACACATTGTTCACTTTTTATTTCAGAAGAGTCAGATAGGACAATATTCTCTGACTCTCACTACACATTGTTCACTTTTTATTTCAGAAGAGTCAGATAGGGCAATATTCTCTGACTCTCACTACACATTGTTCACTTTTTATTTCAGAAGAGTCAGATAGGGCAATATTCTCTGACTCTCACTACACATTGTTCACTTTTTATTTCAGAAGAGTCAGATAGGGCAATATTCTCTGACTCTCACTACACATTGTTCACTTTTTATTTCAGAAGAGTCAGATAGGACAATATTCTCTGACTCTCACTACACATTGTTCACTTTTTATTTCAGAAGAGTCAGATAGGGCAATATTCTCTGACTCTCACTACACATTGTTCACTTTTTATTTCAGAAGAGTCAGATAGGACAATATTCTCTGACTCTCACTACACATTGTTCACTTTTTATTTCAGAAGAGTCAGATAGGGCAATATTTAATGTACCATTGACAGTTGCAGTAGAGAGAAATCGTTGCCATGATGGCATAGAGTTACCAGTCATGTTTAGGGAGTGCATTGATTATATAGAAGAGCATGGTGAGTCATGTGATATGTAATTAACCAATCAAAAGGCCTCGTTGATGTATTAAGGTAGATCATGATTTTGTCAATTACACCTCGTCTTTTGTTAGAATTGAAATAGTGTTAACTTTGAAAATGAAGGCCACAAAGTATATGGGGGTCTAAGTCCTGAGGGTCTAAAGTTTCAATCTTCATTGTGATATGTGATATCCAAATTTAAAAAAATGAAGACCCAGGATCTATGTGGTCAGAGTCTTGAAGGTTTAACGTGTAATATAAACACCAATGGGAAAAATAACATAAATATGGTCAAGCGTGCCAGTGTGGTCACCTCTGTTAAGCAGTCACCTGTATTAAAAGGTCACCCTTTTCTTGTCCTGTCATAGAAAGTTTCATATGAATTGAACCTCTTTTAAGAGGTCACCTCTCTAATAAGTCCACTTGTTGATTGTCCAAAGGTAACCTCTTAATACAGGTTTACCTGTTATGTTGTAATGAATCAGTAATGGTAATGTAAGGGTATTTAGATGAAGTACAGTCAAACCTGCCTTAAAGGGAACCTCTATATAACAAATCACTTTCTATAATACAGTCAAACCAGCCTTAAAGGTCACCTCTATATAACAAATCACTGTCTATAATACAGTCAAACCTGCCTTAAAGGTCACCTCTATATAACAAATCACTGTCTATAATACAGTCAAACCTGCCTTAAAGGTCACCTCTATATAACAAATCACTTTCTATAATACAGTCAAACCTGCCTTAAAGGGCACCTCTATATAACAAATCACTGTCTATAATACAGTCAAACCAGCCTTAAAGGGCACCTATATATAACAAATCACTTTCTATAATACAGTTAAACCTGCCTTATCACTTTCTATAATACAGTTAAACCTGCCTTAAAGGGAACCTCTATATAACAAATCACTGTCTATAATACAGTTAAACCTGCCTTAAAGGGCACCTATATATAACAAATCACTTTCTATAATACAGTCAAACCTGCCTTAAAGGGCACCTCTATATAACAAATCACTTTCTATAATACAGTTAAACCTGCCTTAAAGGTCACCTCTATATAACAAATCACTGTCTATAATATAGTTAAACAAAGGGGTCAAAGGAAAGGGGACAAAAAGACAAACAATGGTCAAAGGAAAGGGGACAGAAAGACCAACAATGGTCAAAGGAAAGGGGACAAAAAGACAAACAATGGTCAAAGGAAAGGGGACAAAAAGACAAACAATGGTCAAAGGAAAGGGGACAAAAAGACAAACAATGGTCAAAGGAAAGGGGACAAAAAGACAAACAATGGTCAAAGGAAAGGGGACAAAAAGACAAACAATGGTCAAAGGAAAGGGGACAAAAAGACAAACAATGGTCAAAGGAAAGGGGACAAAAAGACAAACAATGGTCAAAGGAAAGGGGACAAAAAGACCAACAATGGTCAAAGGAAAGGGGACAAAAAGACAAACAATGGTCAAAGGAAAGGGGACAAAAAGACAAACAATGGTCAAAGGAAAGGGGACAAAAAGACCAACAATGGTCAAAGGAAAGGGGACAAAAAGACAAACAATGGTCAAAGGAAAGGGGACAAAAAGACAAACAATGGTCAAAGGAAAGGGGACAAAAAGACAAACAATGGTCAAAGGAAAGGGGACAAAAAGACAAACAATGGTCAAAGGAAAGGGGACAAAAAGACAAACAATGGTCAAAGGAAAGGGGACAAAAAGACCAACAATGGTCAAAGGAAAGGGGACAAAAAGACAAACAATGGTCAAAAGAAAGGGGACAAAAAGACAAACAATGGTCAAAGGAAAGGGGACAAAAAGACAAACAATGGTCAAAGGAAAGGGGACAAAAAGACCAACAATGGTCAAAGGAAAGGGGACAAAAAGACAAACAATGGTCAAAGGAAAGGGGACAAAAAGACCAACAATGGTCAAAGGAAAGGGGACAAAAAGACCAACAATGGTCAAAGGAAAGGGGACAAAAAGACAAACAATGGTCAAAGGAAAGGGGACAAAAAGACAAACAATGGTCAAAGGAAAGGGGACAAAAAGACAAACAATGGTCAAAGGAAAGGGGACAAAAAGACAAACAATGGTCAAAGGAAAGGGGACAAAAAGACAAACAATGGTCAAAGGAAAGGGGACAAAAAGACAAACAATGGTCAAAGGAAAGGGGACAAAAAGACAAACAATGGTCAAAGGAAAGGGGACAAAAAGACCAACAATGGTCAAAGGAAAGGGGACAAAAAGACCAACAATGGCCAAAGGAAAGGGGACAAAAAGACCAACAATGGCCAAAGGAAAGGGGACATAAAGACCAACAATGGCCAAAGGAAAGGGGACATAAAGACAAACAATGGTCAAAGGAAAGGGGACATAAAGACAAACAATGGTCAAAGGAAAGGGGACAAAAAGACAAACAATGGTCAAAGGAAAGGGGACATAAAGACCAACAATGGCCAAAGGAAAGGGGTCAAAAAGACAAACAATGGTCAAAGGAAAGGGGACATAAAGACCAACAATGGCCAAAGGAAAGGGGTCAAAAAGACAAACAACGGTCAAAGGAAAGGGAACATAAAGACCAACAATGGTCAAAGGAAAGGGGACAAAAAGACAAACAACGGTCAAAGGAAAGGGGTCAAAAAGACAAACAATGACCAAAGGAAAGGCGTCAAAAAGACAAACAACGGCCAAAGGAAAGGGGTCAAAAAGACCAACAATGGCCAAAGGAAAGGGGACAAAAAGACAAACAACGGTCAAAGGAAAGGGGTCAAAAAGACAAACAATGGTCAAAGGAAAGGGGACATAAAGACCAACAATGGCCAAAGGAAAGGGGACATAAAGACAAACAACGGTCAAAGGAAAGGGGACATAAAGACAAACAATGGTCAAAGGAAAGGGGACATAAAGACAAACAATGGTCAAAGGAAAGGGGTCAAAAAGACAAACAACGGTCAAAGGAAAGGGGTCAAAAAGACAAACAATGACCAAAGGAAAGGGGACAAAAAGACCAACAATGGCCAAAGGAAAGGGGTCAAAAAGACAAACAATGGTCAAAGGAAAGGGGACAAAAAGACAAACAATGGCCAAAGGAAAGGGGACAAAAAGACAAACAATGGCCAAAGGAAAGGGGTCAAAAAGACAAACAACGGTCAAAGGAAAGGGGACAAAAAGACAAACAATGGCCAAATGAAAGGGGTCAAAAAGACAAACAATGGTCAAAGGAAAGGGGTCAAAAAGACAAACAACGGTCAAAGGAAAGGGGACAAAAAGACAAACAATGGCCAAAGGAAAGGGGACAAAAAGACAAACAATGGTCAAAGGAAAGGGGACAAAAAGACAAACAATGGTCAAAGGAAAGGGGACAAAAAGACAAACAACGGTCAAAGGAAAGGGGACAAAAAGACAAACAATGGCCAAAGGAAAGGGGACAAAAAGACAAACAATGGCCAAAGGAAAGGGGTCAAAAAGACAAACAACGGTCAAAGGAAAGGGGACAAAAAGACAAACAATGGCCAAAGGAAAGGGGACAAAAAGACAAACAACGGTCAAAGGAAAGGGGACAAAAAGACAAACAATGGTCAAAGGAAAGGGGACAAAAAGACAAACAACGGTCAAAGGAAAGCGGACAAAAAGAAAGGGGTCAAAAAGACAAACAATGGTCAAAGGAAAGGGGTCAAAAAGACAAACAACGGTCAAAGGAAAGGGGACAAAAAGACAAACAATGGCCAAAGGAAAGGGGTCAAAAAGACAAACAACGGTCAAAGGAAAGGGGACAAAAAGACAAACAATGGCCAAAGGAAAGGGGACAAAAAGACAAACAACGGTCAAAGGAAAGGGGACAAAAAGACAAACAATGGTCAAAGGAAAGGGGACAAAAAGACAAACAATGGTCAAAGGAAAGCGGACAAAAAGAAAGGGGTCAAAAAGACAAACAATGGTCAAAGGAAAGGGGTCAAAAAGACAAACAATGGTCAAAGGAAAGGGGACAAAAAGACAAACAATGGCCAAAGGAAAGGGGACAAAAAGACAAACAATGGCCAAAGGAAAGGGGACAAAAAGACAAACAATGGTCAAAGGAAAGGGGACAAAAAGACAAACAATGGTCAAAGGAAAGGGGACAAAAAGACAAACAACGGTCAAAGGAAAGGGGACAAAAAGACAAACAATGGTCAAAGGAAAGGGGACAAAAAGACAAACAATGGTCAAAGGAAAGGGGTCAAAAAGACAAACAATGGCCAAAGGAAAGGGGTCAAAAAGACAAACAATGGTCAAAGGAAAGGGGTCAAAAAGACCAACAATGGTCAAAGGAAAGGGGACAAAAAGACAAACAATGGTCAAAGGAAAGGGGTCAAAAAGACCAACAATGGCCAAAGGAAAGGGGTCAAAAAGTCAAACAATGGTCAAAGGAAAGGGGTCAAAAAGACAAACAATGGTCAAAGGAAAGGGGACAAAAAGACAAACAATGGCCAAAGGAAAAGGGACAAAAAGACAAACAATGGTCAAAGGAAAGGGGTCAAAAAGACAAACAATGGCCAAAGGAAAGGGGTCAAAAAGACAAACAATGGTCAAAGGAAAGGGGTCAAAAAGACAAACAATGGTCAAAGGAAAGGGGACAAAAAGACAAACAATGGTCAAAGGAAAGGGGTCAAAAAGACAAACAATGGCCAAAGGAAAGGGGTCAAAAAGACAAACAATGGTCAAAGGAAAGGGGTCAAAAAGACAAACAATGGCCAAAGGAAAGGGGTCAAAAAGACAAACAATGGTCAAAGGAAAGGGGTCAAAAAGACAAACAATGGTCAAAGGAAAGGGGAGAAAAAGACAAACAATGGTCAAAGGAAAGGGGTCAAAAAGACCAACAATGGCCAAAGGAAAGGGGTCAAAAAGTCAAACAATGGCCAAAGGAAAGGGGTCAAAAAGACCAACAATGGTCAAAGGAAAGGGGACAAAAAGACAAACAATGGCCAAAGGAAAAGGGACAAAAAGACAAACAATGGCCAAAGGAAAGGGGTCAAAAAGACAAACAATGGCCAAAGGAAAGGGGTCAAAAAGACAAACAATGGTCAAAGGAAAGGGGTCAAAAAGACAAACAATGGTCAAAGGAAAGGGGACAAAAAGACAAACAATGGTCAAAGGAAAGGGGTCAAAAAGACAAACAATGGCCAAAGGAAAGGGGTCAAAAAGACAAACAATGGCCAAAGGAAAGGGGTCAAAAAGACAAACAATGGTCAAAGGAAAGGGGTCAAAAAGACAAACAATGGTCAAAGGAAAGGGGACAAAAAGACCAACAATGGTCAAAGGAAAGGGGTCAAAAAGACAAACAACGGTCAAAGGAAAGGGGACAAAAAGACAAACAATGGTCAAAGGAAAGGGGACAAAAAGACAAACAATGGTCAAAGGAAAGGGGTCAAAAAGACAAACAATGGTCAAAGGAAAGGGGACAAAAAGACCAACAATGGTCAAAGGAAAGGGGTCAAAAAGACAAACAATGGTCAAAGGAAAGGGGACAAAAAGACCAACAATGGTCAAAGGAAAGGGGTCAAA
The DNA here is from genome assembly GCA_963383655.1 of Bathymodiolus septemdierum. Classification (NCBI taxonomy): domain Eukaryota; kingdom Metazoa; phylum Mollusca; class Bivalvia; order Mytilida; family Modiolidae; genus Bathymodiolus; species Bathymodiolus septemdierum. The sequence continues at coordinate 48,068,644 of OY726527.1, forward strand.
AAGACCAACAATGGTCAAAGGAAAGGGGTCAAAAAGACAAACAATGGTCAAAGGAAAGGGGACAAAAAGACAAACAATGGTCAAAGGAAAGGGGTCAAAAAGACAAACAATGGTCAAAGGAAAGGGAACAAAAAGACAAACAATGGTCAAAGGAAAGGGGACAAAAAGACAAACAATGGTCAAAGGAAAGGGGACAAAAAGACAAACAATGGTCAAAGGAAAGGGGACAAAAAGACGAACAATGGTCAAAGGAAAGGGGACAAAAAGACGAACAATGGTCAAAGGAAAGGGGACAAAAAGACAAACAATGGTCAAAGGAAAGGGGGCAAAAAGACAAACAATGGCCAAAGGAAAGGGGACAAAAAGACCAACAACGGTCAAAGGAAAGGGGTCAAAAAGACAAACAATGGTCAAAGGAAAGGGGTCAAAAAGACCAACAATGGCCAAAGGAAAGGGGACAAAAAGACAAACAATGGTCAAAGGAAAGGGGACAAAAAGACAAACAATGGTCAAAGGAAAGGGGACAAAAAGAAAAACAATGGTCAAAGGAAAGGGGTCAAAAAGACAAACAATGGTCAAAGGAAAGGGGACAAAAAGACAAACAATGGTCAAAGGAAAGGGGACAAAAAGACCAACAATGGCCAAAGGAAAGGGGACAAAAAGACCAACAATGGTCAAAGGAAAGGGGTCAAAAAGACAAACAATGGCCAAATGAAAGGGGTCAAAAAGACAAACAACGGTCAAAGGAAAGGGGTCAAAAAGACAAACAACGGTCAAAGGAAAGGGGTCAAAAAGACAAACAACGGTCAAAGGAAAGGGGTCAAAAAGACAAACAACGGTCAAAGGAAAGGGGACAAAAAGACAAACAATGGTCAAAGGAAAGGGGACAAAAAGACAAACAACGGTCAAAGGATAGGGGACAAAAAGACAAACAATGGTCAAAGGAAAGGGGTCAAAAAGACAAACAATGGCCAAATGAAAGGGGTCAAAAAGACAAACAACGGTCAAAGGAAAGGGGTCAAAAAGACAAACAACGGTCAAAGGAAAGGGGTCAAAAAGACAAACAACGGTCAAAGGAAAGGGGTCAAAAAGACAAACAACGGTCAAAGGAAAGGGGACAAAAAGACAAACAATGGTCAAAGGAAAGGGGACAAAAAGACAAACAACGGTCAAAGGAAAGGGGTCAAAAAGACAAACAATGGTCAAAGGAAAGGGGTCAAAAAGACAAACAACGGTCAAAGGAAAGGGGACAAAAAGACAAACAATGGTCAAAGGAAAGGGGACAAAAAGACAAACAATGGTCAAAGGATAGGGGACAAAAAGACAAACAATGGTCAAAGGAAAGGGGACATAAAGACAAACAATGGTCAAAGGAAAGGGGACATAAAGACAAACAATGGTCAAAGGAAAGGGGACATAAAGACAAACAATGGTCAAAGGAAAGGGGACAAAAAGACAAACAATGGTTAAAGGAAAGGGGACAAAAAGACAAAAATGGTCAAAGGAAAGGGGACAAAAAGACAAACAATGGTCAAAGGAAAGGGGACAAAAAGACCAACAATGGTCAAAGGAAAGGGGACAAAAAGACCAACAATGGTCAAAGGAAAGGGGACAAAAAGACAAACAATGGTCAAAGGAAAGGGGACAAAAAGACAAACAATGGTCAAAGGAAAGGGGACAAAAAGACCAACAATGGTCAAAGGAAAGAGGACATAAAGACAAACAATGGTCAAAGGAAAGGGGACAAAAAGACCAACAATGGTCAAAGGAAAGAGGACAAAAAGACAAACAATGGTCAAAGGAAAGGGGACAAAAAGACAAACAATGGTCAAAGGAAAGGGGACAAAAAGACAAACAATGGTCAAAGGAAAGGGGTCAAAAAGACAAACAATGGTCAAAGGAAAAGGGTCAAAAAGACAAACAATGGTCAAAGGAAAGGGGACGAAAAGACCAACAATGGTCAAAGGAAAGAGGACATAAAGACAAACAATGGTCAAAGGAAAGGGGACAAAAAGACCAACAATGGTCAAAGGAAAGGGGTCAAAAAGACAAACAATGGTCAAAGGAAAGGAGACAAAAAGACCAACAATGGTCAAAGGAAAGAGGACATAAAGACAAACAATGGTCAAAGGAAAGGGGACAAAAGACAAGCAATGGTCAAAGGAAAGGGGACAAAAGACAAACAATGGTCAAAGGAAAGGGGACAAAAAGACAAACAATGGTCAAAGGAAAGGGGACAAAAAGACAAACAATGGCCAAAGGAAAGGGGTCAAAAAGACAAACAATGGTCAAAGGAAAGGGGACAAAAAGACAAACAATGGTCAAAGGAAAGGGGACAAAAAGACAAACAATGGTCAAAGGAAAGGGGTCAAAAAGACAAACAATGGTCAAAGGAAAGGGGACAAAAAGACAAACAATGGTCAAAGGAAAGGGGACAAAAAGACCAACAATGGTCAAAGGAAAGAGGACATAAAGACCAACAATGGTCAAAGGAAAGGGGACAAAAAGACCAACAATGGTCAAAGGAAAGAGGACAAAAAGACAAACAATGGTCAAAGGAAAGGGGACAAAAAGACAAACAATGGTCAAAGGAAAGGGGACAAAAAGACAAACAATGGTCAAAGGAAAGTGGTCAAAAAGACAAACAATGGTCAAAGGAAAGGGGTCAAAAAGACAAACAATGGTCAAAGGAAAGGGGACAAAAAGACAAACAATGGTCAAAGGAAAGAGGACATAAAGACAAACAATGGTCAAAGGAAAGGGGACAAAAAGACAAACAATGGTCAAAGGAAAGGGGTCAAAAAGACAAACAATGGTCAAAGGAAAGGGGACAAAAAGACCAACAATGGTCAAAGGAAAGAGGACATAAAGACCAACAATGGTCAAAGGAAAGGGGACAAAAGACAAACAATGGTCAAAGGAAAGGGGACAAAAGACAAACAATGGTCAAAGGAAAGGGGACAAAAAGACAAACAATGGTCAAAGGAAAGGGGACAAAAAGACAAACAATGGCCAAAGGAAAGGGGACAAAAAGGCAAACAATGGTCAAAGGAAAGGGGTCAAAAAGACAAACAATGGCCAAAGGAAAGGGGTCAAAAAGACAAACAATGGTCAAAGGAAAGGGGACAAAAAGACAAACAATGGTCAAAGGAAAGGGGTCAAAAAGACAAACAATGGTCAAAGGAAAGGGGACAAAAAGACCAACAATGGCCAAAGGAAAGGGGACAAAAAGACAAACAATGGTCAAAGGAAAGGGGACAAAAAGACAAACAATGGTCAAAGGAAAGGGGACAAAAAGACAAACAATGGTCAAAGGAAAGGGGACAAAAAGACAAACAATGGTCAAAGGAAAGGGGACAAAAAGACAAACAATGGTCAAAGGAAAGGGGACAAAAAGACCAACAATGGCCAAAGGAAAGGGGACAAAAAGACCAACAATGGCCAAAGGAAAGGGGACAAAAAGACCAACAATGGCCAAAGGAAAGGGGACAAAAAGACAAACAATGGTCAAAGGAAAGGGGACAAAAAGACAAACAATGGTCAAAGGAAAGGGGACAAAAAGACAAACAATGGTCAAAGGAAAGGGGACAAAAAGACAAACAATGGTCAAAGGAAAGGGGACAAAAAGACAAACAATGGTCAAAGGAAAGGGGTCAAAAAGACCAACAATGGTCAAAGGAAAGGGGACAAAAAGACCAACAATGGTCAAAGGAAAGAGGACATAAAGACCAACAATGGTCAAAGGAAAGGGGACAAAAGACCAACAATGGTCAAAGGAAAGGGGACAAAAGACAAACAATGGTCAAAGGAAAGGGGACAAAAAGACAAACAATGGTCAAAGGAAAGGGGACAAAAAGACAAACAATGGCCAAAGGAAAGGGGTCAAAAAGACAAACAATGGTCAAAGGAAAGGGGACAAAAAGACAAACAATGGTCAAAGGAAAGGGGTCAAAAAGACAAACAATGGCCAAAGGAAAGGGGTCAAAAAGACAAACAATGGTCAAAGGAAAGGGGACAAAAAGACAAACAATGGTCAAAGGAAAGGGGACAAAAAGACCAACAATGGTCAAAGGAAAGGGGACAAAAAGACCAACAATGGTCAAAGGAAAGGGGACAAAAAGACAAACAATGGTCAAAGGAAAGGGGACAAAAAGACAAACAATGGTCAAAGGAAAGGGGACAAAAAGACCAACAATGGTCAAAGGAAAGGGGACAAAAAGACAAACAATGGTCAAAGGAAAGGGGACAAAAAGACCAACAATGGTCAAAGGAAAGGGGACAAAAAGACAAACAATGGTCAAAGGAAAGGGGACAAAAAGACCAACAATGGCCAAAGGAAAGGGGACAAAAAGACAAACAATGGTCAAAGGAAAGGGGACAAAAAGACCAACAATGGCCAAAGGAAAGGGGACAAAAAGACCAACAATGGTCAAAGGAAAGGGGACAAAAAGACAAACAATGGTCAAAGGAAAGGGGACAAAAAGACAAACAATGGTCAAAGGAAAGGGGACAAAAAGACAAACAATGGTCAAAGGAAAGGGGACAAAAAGACAAACAATGGTCAAAGGAAAGGGGACAAAAAGACAAACAATGGTCAAAGGAAAGGGGACAAAAAGACAAACAATGGTCAAAGGAAAGGGGACAAAAAGACAAACAATGGTCAAAGGAAAGGGGACAAAAAGACAAACAATGGTCAAAGGAAAGGGGACAAAAAGACAAACAATGGTCAAAGGAAAGGGGACAAAAAGACCAACAATGGTCGACAAAACACTATACAGAAAACTGAAGATTGAGCACGAACACAATCCCTACTAAAAACCGGGAGTGCTCCAGAAAGTTAAGTAGTTCCTGCTCCACTAGTGACACCCTAGTCATGTTACTTTAGTAAAAAATATGTTGGTAAATCTTGAAACTGTACTTAAATGACCATTGGATAATTAACATATATAGGCTTAGGTGGGCCTCTAATTTGGATTTTCATAAACTAATTTTTTTTTAATTATTATTATTTTTAGGATTGTCATGTGAGGGTATTTATAGGATATCTGGTGTTAAGTCCAAGATTCAGCTGCTGAAGGACTGCTACAACAAGGGTATACCAGTATTCCTGGAAGAACACGAACCTAACATTGTAGCCAGTTTACTGAAACAATTCCTGAGGGAATTACCTGAACCTGTACTTACCATAGGACTAATGCAAAAATTTGAAGAGGCTTCAAGTATGTACAATAAACCCCCTCTTATAAGGACACTTTCACCAAAGGCCACAGAGTTGTCCCCCTTAAGAGAGACCACCCATCTAATCGGGCCAAATTTTAGATTCAATGAAATGATAAAATAATACTAAGCTGACAACCCCTTTTTATAAGGCCAGATTTCAAATGCAGTGAGATAGTAAAATACTACTTACTGGTAGCAGTCCCCCTTAAGTGAGACCACCCATCTTTTATGATACTACTTACTGGTAGCAGTCCCCCTTAAGTGAGGCCACCCATCTTTTATGATACTACTTACTGGTAGCAGTCCCTCTTAAGTGAGGCCACCCATCTTTTATGATACTACTTACTGGTAGCAGTCCCTCTTAAGTGAGGCCACCCATCTTTTATGATACTACTTACTGGTAGCAGTCCCCCTTAAGTGAGGCCACCCATCTTTTATGATACTACTTACTGGTAGCAGTCCCCTTTAAGTGAGGCCACCCATCTTTTATAGTCACTTTTTCATTCCAAAGTGATAAGAGATGAACTACTGTATTGCAAATCAGCTGTTAAAATAATCTACACTCCCCCCCCTAACATCTGACAGTACTTGATAAAAGGTCACCTCCAGATGAACCCATGATCAGCCAATGAAAATGCTGCATGCCAAATTTTAACAGCACCTTTCTCACTTTTTTGTTATCGCATAGCAAATGTAAAGCTGTCTGATTGAATGGTCTTTTAAAACAAGTTTTCATATAGAATTCTGTCAGATGTTAGGAGAGTGTGTAGTGTATTATAAGGGACTGACCATTTAACTTGCAAGGGGAGTGGGTGGGTTATGGTTTTTTGTTTCGTTCAGAATTTGTTTTTTCGGACAACACGAGAGTTGGAATATTAATTTTTTTTGTCGCGCAAAGCTTTTGCCATCACTTGGTGTCCGTCGTCTGTTAACTTTTCACATTTTAATCTTCTCATCTGAAACCCCTCAGCCAAAAGAAGTGAAACTTGGTAGGAAGCATCTATGGAAGGTCCTGTATAAAGATTGCTCATTTTGTCCCGATCCATTAACAAACATGGCCGCCATAGGCAATTCTTGTTTCTGATTGACCGATTTAAAAAAATCTTCTCCTCTGAAACCGCTTGACCAAATGAACCAAAACTTGGTAGGAAGCATCTATGGAAAGTTCTCTATAAAGACTGATCATTTCGTCCCGATCTGTTAACAAACATGGCCACCACAGGCAATTCTTGATTCTGATAGGTTAATTTCTAAAAAAAAAACTCTTCTCCTCTGAAACCGCTTGGCCAAATGAATCAAAACTTAGTAGGAAGCATCCTTGGACAGTTTTCTAGAAAGATTGCTCATTTAGTTCCGATCCGTTAACAAACATGGTCGGCACAGACAATTCTTGTTTCTGATTGGTTGATTTCTAAAAAATCGTCTCCTCTAAAACCGCTTTGCCAAATGAATCGAAACTCAGTAGGAGGTATCCTTGGAAGGTTCTCTATAAAGAATGCTCGTTTCGTTCCGATCCGTTAGCAAACATGTCCGCTATAGGCAATTCTTGTTTCTAATTGGCCGATTTTTAAAAATCTTCTCCTCTGAAACCGCTTTGCCAAATGAACTGAAACCAGGTAGGAATCATCTATGGCAGGTCCTCTATAAAGATTGCTCATTTCACCCCGATCCGTTACCAAACATGGCCGCCACAGGCAATTCTTGTTTCTGATTGGTTGATTTCTAAAGAATCTTCTCCTCTGTAACCGCTTGGCCAAATGAATCGAAATTTGGTAAGAAGCATCCTTGGAAGGTCCTCAATAAAGAATGCTCATTTATTTCCGATCCGTTAACAAACATGGCTGCCATAAGCAATTCTTGTTTCTGATTGGTTGATTTCTAAATAAATCGTCTCCTCTGAAACCTCTTGGCCAAATGAATTGAAACTTGGTAGGAAGCATCTAGGGAAGGTCTTCTATAAATTTTGCTGATTTAGTTCAGATCCATTAACAAACGTGGCCGCCACAGGCAATTCTTGTTTCTGATTGGCTGATTTCTAAAAAATCTTTTTCTCTGGAACCGCTTTGCCAAATGAATCAAAACTTGGTAGGAAGCATCATTGGAAGGTCATCTAAAAAATATTTGCATTTAGTTCCCATCCGTTAATAAACATGGGCACCACAGGCCATTCTTGTTTCTGATTGGTCGATTTCTAAAAATCTTCTTCTCTGTAACTGCTTAGCCAAATGAACTGAAACTTGGTGGGAAGCACCTATGGAAGGTTCTGTATTAAGTTTCCTCAAAGCAAAATGAGCCTCTTGTTTAATTTAATTTGAATTTTCAAAGTTTTCCAAACAACATCAGTGCCATAGTTTTTTAAGTGAGCAAGAGTTATTTCCCTTTGAACAAGATGTGCTCAATTGCAAAATCTGATTCAGAGATTTGTCTGGAAATGGAAGTATGGAAATTTTGCATTGACAATTTTTGTTAATTGACTTGCCCATTTTAATTTGTTTGGTCCAGGTGAACTATTGCCATCACTTGGCGTCTGTCGTCCTTCGTCTAAACTTTTCACATTTCAAGCTTCTTCTCCGAAACCACTGGGTCAATTGGAACCAAACTTAGCAGGAATGTTCCTTGGATGGTCCTCTACAAAGTTTAGATTTTTCGTTCCAGTCGGATATTCAACATGGCTGCCAGGGCCAATAATATGCTCTGATTGGCTGAAATTTCAAAGATCTTCTTCTCTGAAACTAATGAACTGACTCAACCCAAACTATAAGTGAATGATCATTGGAATGTCCTTTACCAAGTTTCTGTTTTTTATGCCGATCGGAAATCCAAGATGGCCACCACCGCAGGACATATATTAACATTGGACCCTATGGGAAAATGTTGAAATGCCTTCTCAGAAACTACAAATATGATCAAAGCTAAACTGTACATGAATGTTCATTGGATGGTCCTCTACAATCTATAGGTTTTTTGTTCCAATATGAAATTCAAAATGGTGGCTACGGCAGGACTTAGTTTAACATTGGACCCTATGGGAAAAATGTTTCAAAACGCTTCTTCTCTGAAACCACTTGGACAATTGAAACCAAAATGCCCAGGAATGGTCATTGGAAGGTCCTCTACAAATTTTATGTTTTTATGCCAATCGGAAAATCCAAGATGGCCACCACTGCAGGACATATATTAACATTGGACCCTATGGGAAAATGTTCAAATGCCTTCTTCTCAGAAACTACAAATATGATTAAAGCCAAACTGTACAGGAATGTTCATTGGATGGTCCTCTACAAGCTATAGGTTTTTTGTTCCGATATGAAATTCAAAATGGCGGCTACGGCAGGACTTAGTTTAACATTGGACCCTATGGGAAAAATGTTTCAAAAGCTTCTTCTCTGAAACCACATGGACAATTGAAACCAATCTGTCCAGGAATGATCATTGGAAGGTCCTCTACAAATTTTCTGTTTTTTGTTCCAATATGAAATGGAAGATGGCGGCTACAGCAGGACTTAGTTTAACATTGGACCCTATGGGAAAAAGTGTCTCAAAACGCTTCCTTTCTGAAACCACTTGGACAAATGAAACCAAACTGCCCAAGAATGATCACTGGAAGGTCCTCTACAAAATATAAGTTTTTTATGCCGATCGGAAATCCAAGATGGCCACCACTGCAAGACATAGATTAACATTAGATCCTATGGGAAAATGTTCAAATGCCTTCTACTCAGAAACTTCAAATATGATTAAAGCCAAACTGTACAAGAATGTTCATTGGATGGTCCTCTACAAACTTTAGGTTTTTTGTTCTGATATGAAATTCAAAATGGCGGCTACAGCAGGACTAAGTTTAACATTGGACCCTATGGGAAAAATGTTTCAAAACGCCTCTTCTCTTAAACCACATGGACAATTGAAACCAAACTGCCCAGGAATAATCATTTGATGGTCCTCTGAAAAGTTTCTGTTTTTTATGCCGATCCGAAATTCAAGATGGCTACCACCACAGGTCATAGTATTAACACAGAACCATATGGGGAAAATACAGAAATATGTTCTTCTCTGAAGCTATTGCACTGATTGAACCTAAATTGGGCATCAATCATTGGAAGGTCCTTTACAAACTTTGTGTTTTTTATGTTGATCGGAATTCCAAGATGACTACCACTGCAGGACATAGTTTTTACATAGGGCCAATTGGTTCTTTTTATAACCAGGTGAACGATGCAGGCTATTGAGAGCCTCTGGTTCATAAAATAAAAGCGAATTATAAATTTAATACATATGACATGGCGGTACATGCCTGAGGTCAATTGTCCTCCTGTAAAATATGTTAGACCACTTGGGTTAGTGACATGGCGGTACATGCCTGAGGTCATTTGTCCTCCTGTAAAATATGTTAGACCACTTGGGTTAGGGTCATGGTGTTTAACACCAATTTCAACAATATTTCAGTTATATCATGGTGGTCAGTTTTAACCAGTCACTGACAAACATAATAATGTATTGTGTACACATTGTCTGGTTAGACCACTTGGACACTGTGGCTACACTTTAATGATATATTTATGTTATTAACTTATTTTCAGCACTGAAGAATGAGAAGAGTAAAGTTGAAAAGTTCCATAAACTTATACATGATTTACCCAAGCCTAACAGATTGTTATTGTCCTGGATGATAGTACATATGACACATGTCATAGAGAGGGTAGGTTCTGACACATGTCATAGAGAGGGTAGGTTCTGACACATGTTATAGAGAGGGTAGGTTCTGACACTTGTCATAGAGAGGGTAGGTTCTGACACATGTCATAGAGAGGGTAGGTTCTGACACATGTCATAGAGAGGGTAGGTAATGACACATGTCATAGAGAGGGTAGGTTCTGACACATGTCATAGAGAGGGTAGGTTCTGACACATGACATAGAGAGGGTAGGTAATGACACATGTCTTAGAGAGGGTAGGTTCTGACACATGTCATAGAGAGGGTAGGTTCTGACACATGTCATAGAAAGGGTAGGTTCTGACACATGTCATAGAGAGGGTAAGTTTTGACACATGTCATAGAGAGGCTAGGTTCTGACATGTCATATGATAAACCCATGATATATTGACACCCTCAAACATATAACAATATACATAGTTTAATAATGCAATTTGCTACAAATATTACATTCACACACACACACACACACATGTATTTATATGAATGAATATATATATTTTTTTCAATATAGAATATGGATGAAGTCGAAAAAATCTAGTTTATATAAATTGAATATTCTGGTCTTGGTTTGACATTTGCAAGTAATGGTCAACAGAAAAAGGCTTTTTGTATTTTTCAAGTGTACCAGTACTAAACTATATACAGGCAGTACTTTGTATTAAAATTTGAACATTTTCATGAATATCTTATACAACACTCTTTAAAATCAGGAGGTACCATTTTAAACAAGTAGATGTACCTGTTACCACCCCTTATTGAAATGCCTGAAAGAATGTTTTTTGAAAACATGTATGTTAATGCATTTTTTAACATGCATTTGTAAATTATTCCAAAGTTATACTCCAGAGAAAATAAATGATTTTTTAGCTCACCTTGCCAAAGGCAATGTGAGCTTTTGCCATCACTTGGCGTCCGTCGTCCGTTAACTTTTCGCATTTTAATCTTCTCCTCTGAAACCTCTGTCAAATGAACTGAAACTTGGTAGGAAGCATCTATGGGAGGTCCTCTCTAAACATTGCTCATTTTGTCCCGATCTATTAACAAACATGGCCACCACAGGTAATTCTTATTTCTGATTGGCCAATTTTTTTAAATCTTCTCCTCCGAAACCACTTGGTCAAATGAACCGAGACTTGGTAGGAGGCATCTATGGGAGGTCCTCTATAAAGATTGCTTATTTCATCCCGATCCGTTAACAAACAATGGCCACCATTGGCAATTCTTGTTTCTGATTGGCCAATTTGTTTAAATCTTCTCCGAAACCGCTTGGCCAAATGAACCGAAACTTGGTAGGAAGCATCTATGGAAGGTCCTCGATAAAGAATGCTAATTTCATCCCGATCCGTTAACAAACATGGCCGCCACAGGCAATTCTTTTTTCTCATTGGCTGATTTTTTTAAATCTTCTCCTCCGAAACTGCTTAGCCAAATGAACCAAAACTTGGTAGGAAGCATCTATGAAAAGTCCGCGATAAAGATTGCTCATTTCATCACGATCCGTTAACAAACATGGCCACCACAGGCAATTCTTGTTTCTGATTGGTTCATTTCCAAAAAAACTTCTCCATTGTAGTAAGCTGTTAAAAGGGAGATAACTCTTGCATTAAACTGTTAAAAGAAAGATAACTTGCCATTATCTTCCTTAGAAATTAACTAATGCTGATATAGTGTAACATGTTTATACTATGCATTACATGTAGGTATTCACATTTTAATATTCTTTTTAGCTCACCATGGCAAAGGCAATGTGGGCTTTTGGCATCACTTGGCATACATCGTTGGTTGTCTGTCATCTGTTAACTTTTCTCATTTTAATCTTCTCCTCTGAAACCCATCAGCCTAATGAACTGAAACTTAGTAGGAAGCATCTATGGAAGGTCCTCTCTAAAGAGTGCACATTTTGTTATGATCCATTACCAAACATGACCCTCCACAGGCAATTCTTGTTTCTGATTGGCCTATTTTTAAAAATCTCCTCCTCTGAAACTGCATGGCCAAATTAACCGAAACATGGCAAGAAGTATTTATGGAATGTCCTCTATGAAGATTGCTCATTTCGTCTTGATCGGTTTACAAACATGGCCACCACAGGCAATTCTTGTTTCTGATTGGTCGATATCTAAAAAATCTTCTCCTCTGAAACTGCCTAGCCAAATGAACCGAAACTTGGTAGGAAGCATCTATATGTTTGGAAGGTTGTGTATTAAGTTTCCTCAAAGTAGAATGAAAGGTGAGCGATGTTTAACGCCAATTTCAACAATATTTCAGTGATATTGTGGCGGCCTTTGATGGAGGAAACAGGAGAACCCGGAGAAAACTACTGACCTGCCGCAAGTCACTGACAAACTTTATCACATAATGTTGTATCGATTACACCTAGCAATGAGCAGGATTTGAACTCACAACATTAGTGGTGATAGGCACTGGTTGCTCAGTTAGTTGTAAATCCAACCACCATACGATCACGACCACGATCACGACCACGACCCCTCCCAGAGAAAAGGAATGATGTTTAGTTGTAGATGTTATTTATTAATAACGTGTCATTTCTATGTATTTCAGCAAAAAGAGAACAAGATGACTCTACAGAACGTCTCCATTGTATTGAGTCCTACGATGCAGATTAGTCACCGTGTGTTAAACGTTCTCTTCTCACATGTTAAACAACTGTTTAAGCATACAGAACTTAAAAAGTAAGTGTTAAGCATTCTCTTCTCACATGTTAAACAACTGTTTAAACATACAGAACTTAAAAAGTAAGTGTTAGACGTTCTCTTCTCACATGTTAAACAACTGTTTAAGCATACAGAACTTAAAAAGTAAGTGTTAAGCATTCTCTTCTCACATGTTAAACAACTGTTTAAACATACAGAACTTAAAAAGTAAGTGTTAGACGTTCTCTTCTCACATGTTAAACAACTGTTTAAGCATACAGAACTTAAAAAGTAAGTGTTAAGCATTCTCTTCTCACATGTTAAACAACTGTTTAAACATACAGAACTTAAAAAGTAAGTGTTAGACGTTCTCTTCTCACATGTTAAACAACTGTTTAAGCATACAGAACTTAAAAAGTAAGTGTTAAGCGTTCTCTTCTCACATGTTAAACAACTGTTTAAGCATACAGAACTTAAAAAGTAAGTGTTAAACATTCTCTTCTCACATGTTAAACAACTGTTTAAGCATACAGAACTTAAAAAGTAAGTGTTAAGCGTTCTCTTCTCACATGTTAAACAACTGTTTATACAGAACTTAAAAAGTAAGTGTTAAGCATTCTCTTCTCACATGTTAAACAACTGTTTAAACATACAGAACTTAAAAAGTAAGTGTTAGACGTTCTCTTCTCACATGTTAAACAACTGTTTAAGCATACAGAACTTAAAAAGTAAGTGTTAAGCATTCTCTTCTCACATGTTAAACAACTGTTTAAACATACAGAACTTAAAAAGTAAGTGTTAGACGTTCTCTTCTCACATGTTAAACAACTGTTTAAGCATACAAAACTTAAAAAGTAAGTGTTAAGCGTTCTCTTCTCACATGTTAAACAACTGTTTAAGCATACAGAACTTAAAAAGTAAGTGTTAAACATTCTCTTCTCACATGTTAAACAACTGTTTAAGCATACAGAACTTAAAAAGTAAGTGTTAAGCGTTCTCTTCTCACATGTTAAACAACTGTTTATACAGAACTTAAAAAGTAAGTGTTAAACGTTCTCTTCTCACATGTTAAACAACTGTTTAAACATACAGAACTTAAAAAGTAAGTGTTAAGCGTTCTCTTCTCACATGTTAAACAACTGTTTAAGCATACATAACTTAAAAAGTAAGTGTTAAGCATTCTCTTCTCACATGTTAAACAACTGTTTAAGCATACAGAACTTAAAAAGTAAGTGTTAAGCATTCTCTTCTCACATGTTAAACAACTGTTTAAGCATACAGAACTTAAAAAGTAAGTGTTAAGCATTCTCTTCTCACATGTTAAACAACTGTTTAAGCATACAGAACTTAAAAAGTAAGTGTTAAACATTCTCTTCTCACATGTTAAACAACTGTTTAAGCATACAGAACTTAAAAAGTAAGTGTTAAACATTCTCTTCTCACATGTTAAACAACTGTTTAAGCATACAGAACTTAAAAAGTAAGTGTTAAACATTCTCTTCTCACATGTTAAACAACTGTTTAAGCATACAGAACTTAAAAAGTAAGTGTTAAACATTCTCTTCTCACATGTTAAACAACTGTTTAAGCATACAGAACTTAAAAAGTAAGTGTTAAGCATTCTCTTCTCACATGTTAAACAACTGTTTAAGCATACAGAACTTAAAAAGTAAGTGTTAAACGTTCTCTTCTCACATGTTAAACAACTGTTTAAGCATACAGAACTTAAAAAGTAAGTGTTAAACGTTCTCTTCTCACATGTTAAACAACTGTTTAAGCATACAGAACTTAAAAAGTAAGTGTTAAACGTTCTCTTCTCACATGTTAAACAACTGTTTATGCATACAGAACTTAAAAAGTAAGTGTTAGACGTTCTCTTCTCACATGTTAAACAACTGTTTAAGCATACAGAACTTAAAAAGTAAGTGTTAAACGTTCTCTTCTCACATGTTAAACAGCTGTTTAAACATACAGAACTTAAAAAGTAAGTGTTAAACGTTCTCTTCTCACATGTTAAACAGCTGTTTAAACATACAGAACTTAAAAAGTGAAGCATGACGGACGAATGGATAAACTTTCCCACTGAAATTAATACTTTGATAGCCCTAGTGAAGTCTTTTTTTTTTTTTCAGGTACAAACCCCCCATTAGACCAGCACATTCCAAGTGGTCATTAGAATTATCTGATTGTCCAGCTCAGTTAGAGGAAGAATTACTAAAACAGGAATCCTTACTAAACAACCTCCATGAGGAGTTAAGGTCAGGGATTTCTGATCAGGAAAAGGAAGAACAGTTATGGGAGGTTCAAAGAGTTGTCACTCAACTTAAAAGAAAGGTGAGATCTGGGAGGTTCAAAGAATTGTCACTCAACTTAAAAGAAAGGTGAGATCTGGGAGGTTCAAAGAGCTGTCACTCAACTTAAAGGAAAGGTGAGATCTGGGAGGTTCAAAGAGTTGTCACTCCAATCAAAAGGTGAGATCTGGGAGGTTTAATGAGTTGTCACTCAAATCAAAAGAAAGGTGAGATCTGGGAGGTTCAAAGAGTTGTCACTCAACTCAAAAGAAAGGTGAGATCAAGACTTATGGTCATATAACTTTTGTGTACCAGTCTTACTCATATAACATCCAATCAGAATAGAGTAGCAAATATATACATGTTCTGATTGGAGGATTTTGGAGTTTGATTATGAAACATTAAAGTTTTGTAATCATACTCATAAAACAGCCAATCAAAATACTATATCCAGTATGTACAGTGTTCTGACTGGATGATTATGAAACATTAAAAAAAGATTGATTATTTTTATTTCAAGGAAATCCCTTTCTTTTTTAAAACTGTCTATGTTTGATTGACTGTAAAACAGTTTGTATGTACAAATCAAAATGTTTGAAAATGACACATGAATAATTCATGACTATGAGGATTTCTCTGTCAGTTGACCCACGGGTGATGAGTGGAGAGTAATAGAAGCATGATGAGCTGTGGGTTACAGATGAGTCACTACAAGGATTTCTCTGTAAGTTGACCCACGGGTGATGAGTGGAGAGTAATTGAAGCGTGATTAGCAGTGAGTGTTTAAACAGAACATCCAATTAACAATCAAACATCGATATCTCGAACCCCAATAAAATGTTTTCCCTGCTACTGGTAACTTAAATGTTCTGATAATTCAAACTATAAATAGTTGAACACAAGAAGGTTTGACTCTAGTTTAAATGTCTGATAATTTTGAAAATGTAACCTGTCTATTCTGGGAAAGAAAATGTTGTCCCATTTACAACCTCTATCAAGTAATATCATGTATTCTTTTACCTTAATTTTTATTTCTCATTTCATGTTAATTAATCCTGTATTTATGTCACCTTATTTGAATAGTCACGTAAGACATTTTTTTATTTTATTTTTTTCTCAGATTAAAAGTGCAAGGAAGACCGGAGGAGATGTGAAAGAGAAAAGAAAGTCGGAAGATTTCAGAAAATCAGAAACACTACAAGAAGAAGAAGAATTAAAATTAGAACTGAAGGAAATTCCAGTTAAACAACATGCTCCTCAGCCTCCAACGCAAGTGAAAGATGACAAAGAGCATAAACCTACTGAAAGTCAATCAGAAAAGACAGGAACCAATGAGGAAGGAGATGAGAAAAAGGAGGAGGAGTCTATCAAGCCAAATAAGGAATCAGGATCTACACAAGTAATTGTTGCTGTTATTGAGCATACTCAAAAGGAAGTGGAAGAAAAAGTTGTAGAAACATCTGAAGTTGATGAGCAGACGACAGTGAAAGAAATCAAACAGGAAGTAGCATTAGAGGAGATAAAAGATGAAGGGGAAGATTTCAAAGTTTTGCCTGAAGGAAGTACTATAAAAGTAGAAGAGGAAAGTGTCAAAGATGCAACTGAAAATCAGACTGAAGATCAGAGTAAAGATGATAATATTGCTGTAGATGTAGATCAAGCAGTTGTTGATGATAGTAAAGTCAAAATTAAACTAGAAGAAAAACTAGATGAACAGGGAATAGTTCCCACGGTGGAAGACAGTTCTGACGATGAGTTTGAACAACAGGTAAAACTATCTTTAATACTTTACAGTTTCCCAAGGTAAATAATTTGTGTCATGTAAATTATTACATATGTGCATCTTCCCAAGGCAAGTGTTGTCTTGTGTCCACAAATGTGCATCTTCCCAAGGCAAGTGTTGTCTTGTGTCCACAAAGGTTTGTGGGAACCTTACCATATAGCATGAACAAAATTTGGTTTATATGATAGTTCCCATGGATACAGACGCCATGGGATGATGTGTGTGACATGTATTTTACCAACATGCTAAATATATATTATCTTTTAATAAATTAATTTTAGAGTCACATGTCATTTTATACGTGTTTTGATTGGTTTAAAAAGTTGAGTACATTTTCGTATGTACTGAATCTGAAAATAGATGTTGTTCCCAAGGCGTCACGTGCCGTTGTCATCAGGCGATTTTCTTTAAGTGAGGCACCTTTGGGGTTATTTAAATTTATTTCCGATTATTTGCCTTATTTTGAAAAAATAAATATATTTTTCAATATCAGAGCAAAAAAAGTTTGAATTAATTTATAAGGATTGATCGCAATTTTTGTTCGGTTCATTCGAAATAACCTCAATCATGTTGTACACACCCTTGTGTAACGCGCTACACGGGTTACACGATGTGTACAACCTGATTGAGGTTATTTCTTCATGAAACGAACAAAAATTGCGATCAATCCTTAATTATTTTTTTAGAATGGATTTCTCATAGCAATAGTACATCAAAGGTGAAACCTGAAATGTAAGATGCAATGAGAAGCTCGTGGACTCTTGTTTCAATATTGTTAGGAATATTTGAGGTTATTGTGTAATAACACATGTAGTTGTTAGTTCTAAGTTTTAGTAGCTGTATCTTTAAACTTGTTTTATGATATAATTATAATTATTATTATTATTTTTTTTTCCAATTAAAATCTTTATTCGAAATCTTTACATTTGTTAGTTAGAGAAACATAAAATACCTTATCCTGGCCTCGTTAATATTAGTGGCATGTATAGGAATTGTGTTAGTATTTTTAGTACAATAGTAATACAATTAAGATAGATCAATAAATTCAATACGTATTTTGAGAGTTATTTCATGATTGTTTCCAATTTTCGTTTATTTATTTACTTCCGATCTACTTTTGTTTTGACCCACGTGTTGGGAGATATGAAAGATCTAAAATGTTGTGTTTTTTTGGTTTTTATTATATATGGAATTATATTATCAACGGAGATCAAATATACTTTGTTTCCGAAATTAATATATTTATGATATAATTATAATTGTATTTTTTAATATCAGGTAGAAGAAATTTTAGAACAGCAGAAAGACATACAAGCCAGAGAATTTAGTGAGGATAGTGAAGCTGGCACTATAGAAGAGGAAGTAGATACAAGGGAGATAATTCAGGAACCATCTACTGAATCTACAGGTATTAATATCAAACTTGTTTTCAACAGTCACCCGTGGGACAAAGAGAAAAGGATCGGCTAAGACAATATACTGCTTATTTAAGATTGATGGATTGTATGGTCTGTGTAAAGTTTACATTCTTTATGTAAATCTGTACTTCAAGATGGAAGCCAATCTGTAGAAGAATGACAAACTTTACTTTTTTATGTTAGTCAAAAATCCAAGATGGCAGCCACCGCAGTGATGAAAAGAACATATAATGTAATTATCTAATGCAATCTTTTGTAGTTTAATTGAGGTGTGAAAACGTTGACAGAAATACATTTCGTATGAATTTTGGCAGTTTATAGGTTTTTGGAGAAAATTGTTTTTCTGCTATTTTATATCCAGGTGAGTAACAAAACCTCTGGTGAACCTCTACTTTTATTATTTTTTCAGTTGATGCAGAAATTGCTACAGAGACAGCAGAGGCAGTTCAAGATCTAAAAGATGAAGTTCAAGATCTAAAAGATGAAGCTAAAGATCTAAAAGATGAAGTTCAAGATCTAAAAGATGAAGCTAAAGATCTAAAAGATGAAGTTCAAGATCTAAAAGATGAAGTTCAAGATCAAGATGAAACAGTCAATGTAACAAAAATACCAGAACAAAGTATAGCTGAACTAGCACACACAGCTGAACAAGATGTAGCTGAGTTTATAAGTGTCCAGGATTCTGATAGTAAGTAGTATACGATGGAAATAATGATATGAGATATAGTGAGATTTCACATACTGTGGAGAAAATTGCCAGACTTTTAAATTCAATTTACCCACTTTATGGAAAGTGTTTTCAAAAGTAATGTGATACAGACTCTTTGGGAAAATTATCAAAAATCTTCATATCAGAAAACAGTAGAGTTTGTTTATAACGAACAGGCTTGTAACGGAATCAGGCTTATAACGAAGTAAAGATAAATCCCCGGTCCCATTGCTATTTAAACAATGTATTTTTGAAGGCCTATTACAAATTTTTTATAACGAAATCAGGCTTATAACGAAGAGAATTTTAAACCCAAACAACGTTTTTAATACTCAAAATTGACATGATATAGCGAAGATAATTGCTGAACAAACAAATCGTTTACCTGTCTTCCGTTATGCACGGATGATCACATATTAGAATGGTCAAGTGCACTTGACACTTCTGTTATCGGTAATTGAAAAATCAATAATCCCATCTTTGATGTTGTTAATGATGTCAATCAAGACTTTTCTTTAAAATATTCAAACAATAAAATGGGTATTAATGATTAACAAGTTGTCAATTAATAACACACATGCTAATTTATGGCATCAAAAATTAATAAAGCGTAATCTAAATTTTAATGAATGGATGCACAAGCTAAAGAAATTAAAAACAAAGTCATGTGTGAGATTAATTCATTCGTTATTGTTTATTATTTCTTTGATGTTAGACTATTTGATTAAACAACAAACAGCGGCTTTTAAATTTTCAATTCTACCATTGTTTTTCACACTGCAAGCCGAACACATCCTCACCGATAGCTATAAATAGCCTAATCACACAATCAGCCTGTGTTTACCTTGATCTGTTACCGCCTATTAAACGAATGTTGACAGAAATATATGCTGGGAACCAGTACTTCATAATTCAATACTTTTCAAAAACACGATTATTTATTTATAAAAGTGAAAGATTAAAATGGTAGTTTCTATAGCAAGCAGTTTTAAATATTTTATATAAATAAGAAATCAATCAAAAACAAAACAACAATAATAAATCATCACGTGTAAAAACAATGGCGGTCTTACACAATAACGCTAATCATGACTTCATTTAATACGAAAAATCTATATCATGAACTAGTAACAGTGACTTTGTAAACATGTACTTTTGGGAGTGAGATGTTGTCAGTAGATCATGCAAATATCGGCTACAGGGATAGTGGCAACAATCAATCAGCTGGGCAAAACGGGAATAAAATGTAATTTATTTTAAATCGGGACTGTGTTCGTTTATTTATTATACGGAGGGGGTTGCTAAGACAAGTTTGACTGTACGTTTTTCAAAAGGGGAGGTAATTCTACATTGTTTCTCTTATAGCGAACAATGCTTATAACGAAATAAGATCAAGAGTCCCCTGGACTTCGCTATAAACGAACTCTACTGTATGATGGAAATAATGATACGAGATATAGTGAGATTTCACATACTGTGGAGAAAAATGCCAGACTTTTGAATTCAATTTACTCACTTTATGGAAAGTGTTTTCAAAAGTAATGTGATACAGACTCTTTGGGAAAATTATCAAAAATCTTCATATCAGAAAACACTGAACTGTTTGAGCTAGATCTGCACATAAAGTTTGGGATTTAAGTATTCTGAATCTGCACATAAAGTTTGGGATTTAAGTATCTTAAATAAGTTTGGGATTTAAGTATCCTAAATCTGCACATACAGTTTGGGATTTAGTATCCAAAATCTGTGCATAAAGCTGGGGATTTTAGTATCCCAAATTTGTACATAAAATTTGAGATTTTAGTGTTCCAAATCTGCACATAAAGTTTGGGATTTTAGTATCCCAAATCTACATAAAATTTGGGATTTTAGTATTCCAAATTTGTACATAAAGGTTAGGATTTTAGGATCCCAAATCTGTACATAAAGTTTGGGTTCTTAGGATCCCAAATCTGCACATACAATTTGAGATTTTGGTATTCCAAATTTGTACATAAAGTTTGGGATTTTTGTATTAATTTGATATCAACAGTGGTTGCTACCATGGAACATAGGAATATAAAAATCTACACCTGATGTAGTGTTTTGCTGCAACGGATGGATGCTTTATGTGACAATATATCTGTATATATTCATAAATGTACAGTCAAACCCGCCCATGTGGTCACCTCCATTAAGCAGTCACCTGTATTAAAAGGTCACCTTTTTCTTGTCCTGTCATAGAATATTTTATATCAATTGAACCTCTTTTAAGAGGTCACCTGTCTAATAAGGCTATTTTTTTCTTGGTCCCAAGGGTGACCTCTTAATACAGGTTTGACTGTGCTTTGTAGAGATAACCATATCTAATGAATATTGATGCAGTATGTTTTGTTGCTCTACATGTTAACCAGTGGTGTAATGGTTAGCGTTCTCTCCTCTAGTAACCACTTCAGTGGTGTAATGGTTAGCATGCTCTCCACCAGTGGTGTAATGGTTAGCATGCTCTCCTCTAGTAACCACATCAGTGGTGTAATGGTTAGCATGCTCTCCTCTAGTAACCACATCAGTGGTGTAATGGTTAGCGTGCTCTCCTCTAGTAACCACATCAGTGATGTAATGGTTAGCATGCTCTCCTCTAGTAACCACATCAGTGGTGTAATGTTTATCATGCTCTCCTCTAGTAACCACACCAGTGGTGTAATGGTTAGCATGCTCTCCTCTAGTAACCACATCAGTGGTGTAATGGTTAGCGTGCTCTCCTCTAGTAACCACATCAGTGATGTAATGGTTAGCGTGCTCTCCTCTAGTAACCACATCAGTGGTGTAATGGTTAACATGCTCTCCTCTAGTAACCACATCAGTGGTGTAATGGTTAGCGTGCTCTCCTCTAGTAACCACATCAGTGGTGTAATGGTTAGCATGCTCTCCTCTAGTAACCACACCAGTGGTGTAATGGTTAGCATGCTCCCTTCTAGTAACCACTTCAGTGGTGTAATGATTTGCGTGCTCTCCTCTAGTAACCACATCAGTGGTGTAATGGTTAGCGTGCTCTCCTCTAGTAACCACATCAGTGGTGTAATGGTTAGCATGCTCTCCTCTAGTAACCACTTCAGTGGTGTAATGGTTGGCATGCTCTCCTCTAGTAACCACATTAGTGGTGAGATGGTTGGCATGCTCTCCTCTAGTAACCACATCAGTGGTGTAATGGTTAGCATGCTCTCCTCTAGTAACCACATCAGTGGTGTAATGGTTAGCGTGCTCTCCTCTAGTAACCACATCAGTGGTGTAATGGTTAGCACGCTCTCCTCTAGTAACCACATCAGTGGTGTAATGGTTAGCATGCTCCCCTCTAGTAACCACATCAGTGGTGTAATGGTTAGCATGCTCTCCTCTAGTAACCACATCAGTGGTGTAATGGTTAGCATGCTCTCCTCTAGTAACCACATCAGTGGTGAGATGGTTGGCATGCTCTCCTCTAGTAACCACATCAGTGGTGTAATGGTTAGCATGCTCTCCTCTAATAACCACACCAGTGGTGTAATGGTTAGCATGCTCTCCTCTAGTAACCACATCAGTGGTGTAATGGTTAGCATGCTCTCCTCTAGTAACCACATCAGTGGTGTAATGGTTAGCGTGCTCTCCTCTAGTAACCACATCAGTGGTGTAATGGTTAGCACGCTCTCCTCTAGTAACCACATCAGTGGTGTAATGGTTAGCATGCTCCCCTCTAGTAACCACATCAGTGGTGTAATGGTTAGCATGCTCTCCTCTAGTAACCACTTCAGTGGTGTAATGGTTAGCGTGCTCTCCTCTAGTAACCACATCAGTGGTGTAATGGTTAGCATGCTCTCCTCTAGTAACCACATCAGTGGTGTAATGGTTAGCATGCTCTCCTCTAGTAACCACATCAGTGGTGTAATGGTTAGCACGCTCTCCTCTAGTAACCACATCAGTGGTGTAATGGTTAGCATGCTCTCCTCTAGTAACCACATCAGTGGTGTAATGGTTGGCGTGCTCTCCTCTAGTAACCACATCAGTGGTGTAATGGTTAGCATGCTCTCCACCAGTGGTGTAATGGTTAGCATGCTCTCCTCTAGTAACCACTTCAGTGGTGTAATGGTTAGCATGCTCCCCTCTAGTAACCACATCAGTGGTGTAATGGTTAGCATGCTCTCCTCTAGTAACCACTTCAGTGGTGTAATGGTTAGCGTGCTCTCCTCTAGTAACCACATCAGTGGTGTAATGGTTAGCATGCTCTCCACCAGTGGTGTAATGGTTAGCACGCTCTCCTCTAGTAACCACATCAGTGGTGTAATGGTTAGCATGCTCCCCTCTAGTAACCACATCAGTGGTGTAATGGTTAGCATGCTCTCCTCTAGTAACCACTTCAGTGGTGTAATGGTTAGCATGCTCTCCTCTAGTAACCACATCAGTGGTGTAATGGTTAGCATGCTCTCCTCTAGTAACCACATCAGTGGTGTAATGGTTAGCATGCTCTCCTCTAGTAACCACATCAGTGGTGTAATGGTTAGCACGCTCTCCTCTAGTAACCACATCAGTGGTGTAATGGTTAGCATGCTCTCCTCTAGTAACCACATCAGTGGTGTAATGGTTAGCATGCTCTCCTCTAGTAACCACATCAGTGGTGTAATGGTTGGCGTGCTCTCCTCTAGTAACCACATCAGTGGTGTAATGGTTAGCATGCTCTCCACCAGTGGTGTAATGGTTAGCATGCTCTCCTCTAGTAACCACTTCAGTGGTGTAATGGTTAGCATGCTCTCCTCTAGTAACCACATCAGTGGTGTAATGGTTAGCATGCTCTCCTCTAGTAACCACATCAGTGGTGTAATGGTTAGCGTGCTCCCCTCTAGTAACCACATCAGTGATGTAATGGTTAGCATGCTCTCCTCTAGTAACCACTTCAGTGGTGTAATGGTTAGCGTGCTCTCCTCTAGTAACCACATCAGTGGTGTAATGGTTAGCATGCTCTCCTCTAGTAACCACATCAGTGGTGTAATGGTTAGTGTGCTCTCCTCTAGTAACCACTTCAGTGGTGTAATGGTTAGCGTGCTCTCCTCTAGTAACCACATCAGTGGTGTAATGGTTAGCGTGCTCTCCTCTAGTAACCACATCAGTGGTGTAATGGTTAGTGTGCTCTCCTCTAGTAACCACTTCAGTGGTGTAATGGTTAGCATGCTCTCCTCTAGTAACCACATCAGTGGTGTATTGGTTAGCATGCTCTCCTCTAGTAACCACATCAGTGGTGTAATGGTTAGCATGCTCTCCTCTAGTAACCACATCAGTGGTGTAATGGTTAGCGTGCTCTCCTCTAGTAACCACATCAGTGGTGTAATGGTTAGCGTGCTCTCCTCTAGTAACCACTTCAGTGGTGTAATGGTTAGCATGCTCTCCATCAGTGGTGTAATGGTTAGCGTGCTCTCCTCTAGTAACCACATCAGTGGTGTAATGGTTAGCATGCTCTCCTCTAGTAACCACATCAGTGGTGTGATGGTTAGCATGCTCTCCATCAGTGGTGTAATGGTTAGCGTGCTCTCCTCTAGTAACCACATCAATGGTGTAATGGTTAGCATGCTCTCTAGTAACCACATCAGTGGTGTAATGGTTAGCATGCTCTCCTCTAGTAACCACATCAGTGGTGTATTGGTTAGCATGCTCTCCTCTAGTAACCACATCAGTGGTGTATTGGTTAGCATGCTCTCCTCTAGTAACCACATCAATGGTGTAATGGTTAGCATGCTCTCCATCAGTGGTGTAATGGTTAGCATGCTCTCCTCTAGTAACCACATCAGTGGTGTGATGGTTAGCATGCTCTCCATCAGTGGTGTAATGGTTAGCGTGCTCTCCTCTAGTAACCACATCAATGGTGTAATGGTTAGCATGCTCTCTAGTAACCACATCAGTGGTGTAATGGTTAGCATGCTCTCCTCTAGTAACCACATCAGTGGTGTATTGGTTAGCATGCTCTCCTCTAGTAACCACATCAGTGGTGTATTGGTTAGCATGCTCTCCTCTAGTAACCACATCAATGGTGTAATGGTTAGCATGCTCTCCATCAGTGGTGTAATGGTTAGCATGCTCTCCTCTAGTAACCACATCAGTGGTGTATTGGTTAGCATGCTCTCCTATAGTAACCACACTAGTGGTGTAATGGTTAGCATGCTCTCCTCTAGTAACCACATCAGTGGTGTAATGGTTAGCATGCTCACCTCTAGTAACCACATCAGTGGTGTATTGGTTAGCATGCTCTCCTCTAGTAACCACTTCAGTGGTGTAATGGTTAGCATGCTCTCCTCTAGTAACCACATCAGTGGTGTAATGGTTAGCATGCTCTCCTCTAGTAACCACATCAGTGATGTAATGGTTAACATACTCTCCTCTAGTAACCACTTCAGTGGTGTAATGGTTAGCATGCTCTCCTCTAGTAACCACATCAGTGGTGTATTGGTTAGCATGCTCTCCTCTAGTAACCACATCAATGGTGTAATGGTTAGCATGCTCTCCATCAGTGGTGTAATGGTTAGCGTGCTCTCCTCTAGTAACCACATCAGTGGTGTATTGGTTAGCATGCTCTCCTATAGTAACCACACCAGTGGTGTAATGGTTAGCATGCTCTCCTCTAGTAACCACATCAGTGGGGTAATGGTTAGCATGCTCACCTCTAGTAACCACATCAGTGGTGTAATGGTTAGCGTGCTCTCCTCTAGTAACCACATCAGTGGTGTAATGGTTAGCATGCTCTCCTCTAGTAACCACTTCAGTGGTGTAATGGTTAGCGTGCTCTCCTCTAGTAACCACATCAGTGGTGTAATGGTTAGCGTGCTCTCCTCTAGTAACCACATCAGTGGTGTAATGGTTAGCATGCTCTCCTCTAGTAACCACTTCAGTGGTGTAATGGTTAGCGTGCTCTCCTCTAGTAACCACTTCAGTGGTGTAATGGTTAACATACTCTCCTCTAGTAACAACACCAGTGGTGTAATGGTTAGCATGCTCTCCTCTAGTAACCACTTCAGTGGTGTAATGGTTAGCATGCTCTCCTCTAGTAACCACTTCAGTGGTGTAATTGTTAGCGTGCTCTCCTCTAGTAACAACACCAGTGGTGTAATGGTTAGCGTGCTCTCCTCTAGTAACCACATCAGTGGTGTAATGGTTAGCATACTCTCCTCTAGTAACCACATCAGTGGTGTAATGGTTAGCGTGCTCTCCTCTAGTAACCATATCAGTGGTGTAATGGTTAGCATACTCTCCTCTAGTAACCACTTCAGTGGTGTAATGGTTAGCATGCTCTCCTCTAGTAACCACATCAGTGGTGTAATGGTTAGCATGCTCTCCTCTAGTAACCACTTCAGTGGTGTAATGGTTAGCATGCTCTCCTCTAGTAACCACATCAGTGGTGTAATGGTTAGCGTGCTCTCCTCTAGTAACCACATCAGTGGTGTAATGGTTAGCATGCTCTCCTCTAGTAACCACATCAGTGGTGTAATGGTTAGCATGCTCTCCTCTAGTAACCACAGCAATGGTGTAATGGTTAGCGTGCTCTCCTCTAGTAACCACATCAGTGGTGTAATGGTTAGCGTGCTCTCCTCTAGTAACCACATCAGTGGTGTAATGGTTAGCATGCTCTCCTCTAGTAACCACTTCAGTGGTGTAATGGTTAGCATGCTCTCCTCTAGTAACAACACCAGTGGTGTAATGGTTAGCGTGCTCTCCTCTAGTAACAACATCAGTGGTGTAATGGTTAGCATGCTCTCCTCTAGTAACCACTTCAGTGGTGTAATGGTTAGCATGCTCTCCTCTAGTAACCACTTCAGTGGTGTAATTGTTAGCGTGCTCTCCTCTAGTAACAACACCAGTGGTGTAATGGTTAGCGTGCTCTCCTCTAGTAACCACATCAGTGGTGTAATGGTTAGCATGCTCTCCTCTAGTAACCACATCAGTGGTGTAATGGTTAGCGTGCTCTCCTCTAGTAACCACATCAGTGGTGTAATGGTTAGCATGCTCTCCTCTAGTAACCACATCAGTGGTGTAATGGTTAGCGTGCTCTCCTCTAGTAACAACATCAGTGGTGTAATGGTTAGCATGCTCTCCTCTAGTAACCACATCAGTGGTGTAATGGTTAGCGTGCTCTCCTCTAGTAACCACATCAGTGGTGTAATGGTTAGCATGCTCTCCTCTAGTAACCACATCAGTGGTGTAATGGTTAGCATGCTCTCCTCTAGTAACCACATCAGTGGTGTAATGGTTAGCGTGCTCTCCTCTAGTAACCACATCAGTGGTGTAATGGTTAGCATGCTCTCCTCTAGTAACCACAGCAATGGTGTAATGGTTAGCGTGCTCTCCTCTAGTAACCACATCAGTGGTGTAATGGTTAGCGTGCTCTCCTCTAGTAACCACATCAGTGGTGTAATGGTTAGCATGCTCTCCTCTAGTAACCACATCAGTGGTGTAATGGTTAGCGTGCTCTCCTCTAGTAACCACATCAGTGGTGTAATGGTTAGCATGCTCTCCTCTAGTAACCACATCAGTGGTGTAATGGTTAGCATGCTCTCCTCTAGTAACCACATCAGTGGTGTAATGGTTAGCGTGCTCTCCTCTAGTAACCACATCAGTGGTGTAATGGTTAGCGTGCTCTCCTCTAGTAACCACATCAGTGGTGTAATGGTTAGCGTGCTCTCCTCTAGTAACCACATCAGTGGTGTAATGGTTAGCATGCTCTCCTCTAGTAACCACATCAGTGGTGTAATGGTTAGCATGCTCCCTTCTAGTAACCACATCAGTGGTGTAATGGTTAGCATGCTCTCCTCTAGTAACCACATCTGTAGATTGTTGGTTGGATCCTCAAAGACTATAAAATTGGTATTTGTTGATTCTCTGCTAAGCATGCAGCATTAAGGAGAAAAAGCAAAGACTGGTTGGCTGGGAATCAGGATAATGTGTCTTAGTGGGGCAACATATCTATCTGCGGACTGTTATTTCAGTGACCTAGCACTATGAAAATTCAACTCAGCCTGTTGGTCTAGTACAAAGGGATTCTCATCATCATCTCATTGAAAAGTAACTTGTTCTTGCCATGATATACCTGAAAAATTGCTGAGTTGGCATTAAACAACAATCACTCAGTCTACATGTTTGACTGTGACCATTGAATACAAGTTTGACTTTATGACCAACAATTCCTTCTGGCAAACCACAAACAGTAATGATTTACCAAACTTTAAAACCATCAACTTTAGCCCCGCTCCCCAGCATCGAAATTCATTGCTGGTACTAAAATTTCAATATTACATCTATTTATAGTTCCAGTGTTTGTAGAAGAAGATGAGGAGTTGATAGAGTTACAGGAAGAGAATACCAATGTACAGTTAGCGGAAGAAGAATTATTAGCCATTGGTATTGTATTTTACTCACATTTTGTACTTTTAAAAATTGAATGGGGTCCTCCATCATGGTCACCACTAAAGTTGTGAGTTTGAATACCGTTCATGGCAGGGTGTACTTGATACAACATTATGTGATAAAGTTTATAAGTGACTGCCATGATATTACTGTAATGTTGTTGAAAGTGGTGTGAAAAAGCCTAACCATATCCCTAACACCCTTTTTGATTTTTTTGATTTTTCTCTGTGGATACACTAACATCTAAAAACATCTGGTATGGGGTCACATCAGGGTTCATATTTTAAAGTGACCAATCAGTGATAGACCTACTAAATCCTTACGTATCAAAACTGAACATGCACAAAGAGCTGTAGTCTGATTGGTCAATATATCTTACATATGATTGGATGGATAAAGATGAATGAAAGGTTACCTGACATGACCCCAAACAGAATGTTGTTTGATTGGAGTGTATTGCCAAAGAAAACAAGATAAACACACATCTACTTTTATTTACTTAGATTGTGTAATTCCATCTTTGGGAAGGAGGACCCAATGCAACTTAATGTTATGAAATTTGTTAATAACTTACACCAGCAATGAGTTTGTTGGTGGTTGGATTACCTAACAACTCATACAAGCCTATCACCAATACGGCGTGGGTTCGCGCCCGGATTTGTAAATTACAAAAAAGGGTGTACTTGACTCGTAGTCGCAAGTGATAAAGTTTACCAGTTGCTTGCCCATGGTTGGCGGTTCTCTCCGGGTACTCTGGCTTCTTCCACCACTAAAACTGGTTGCCATGGTATAGCTGAACAATCCGACACATTTCCCTGGTCCCTTGGTGTGTCGGATTAGACAGGTTCTGACATCCTGAACAATCCGACACATTTCCCTGGTCCCTTGGTGTGTCGACACATTTCCCTGGTGCTTTGGTGTGTCGACACATTTCCCTGGTCCCTTGGTGTGTCGGATTAGACAGGTTCTGACATCCTGAACAATCCGACACATTTCCCTGGTCCCTTGGTGTGTCGACACATTTCCCTGGTGCTTTGGTGTGTCGACACATTTCCCTGGTCCCTTGGTGTGTCGATGCATTTCCCTGGTCCCTTGGTGTGTCGACACATTTCCCTGGTGCCTTGGTGTGTCGATGCATTTCCCTGGTCCCTTGGTGTGTCAACACATTTCCCTGGTGCCTTGATGTGTTGACACATTTCCTTGGTCCCTTGGTGTGTCGACACATTTCCCTGGTGCTTTGGTGTGTTGACACATTTCCCTGGTCCCTTGGTGTGTCGACACATTTCCCTGGTCCCTTGGTGTGTCGACACATTTCCCTGGTTCCTTGGTGTGTCGATACATTTCCCTGGTCCCTTGGTGTGTCGACACATTTCCCTGGTGCCTTGGTGTGTCGACACATTTCCCAGGTCCCTTGGTGTGTCGACACATTTCCCTGGTCCCTTGGTGTGTCGACACATTTCCATGGTCCCTTGGTGTGTCGAAGCATTTCCCTGGTGCCTTGGTGTGTCGACACATTTCCCAGGTCCCTTGGTGTGTCGACACATTTCCCTGGTGCCTTGGTGTGTCGACACATTTCCCAGGTCCCTTGGTGTGTCGACACATTTCCCTGGTCCCTTGGTGTGTCGACACATTTCCATGGTCCCTTGGTGTGTCGACACATTTCCCTGGTGCTTTGGTGTGTTGACACATTTCCCTGGTCCCTTGGTGTGTCGACACATTTCCCTGGTCCCTTGGTGTGTCGACACATTTCCATGGTCCCTTGGTGTGTCGACGCATTTCCCTGATGCCTTGGTGTGTCGACACATTTCCCTGGTCCCTTGGTGTGTCGACACATTTCCCTGGTCCCTTGGTGTGTCGACACATTTCTGTGGTCCCTTGGTGTGTCGACACATTTCCCTGGTCCCTTGGTGTGTCGACACATTTCCCTGGTCCCTTGGTGTGTCGACACATTTCCCTGGTCCCTTGGTGTGTCGACACATTTCCCTGGTCCCTTGGTGTGTCGACACATTTCCCTGGTCCCTTGGTGTGTCGACACATTTCCCTGGTCCCTTGGTGTGTCGACACATTTCCTGGTGCCTTGGTATGTCGACACATTTCCCAGGTCCCTTGGTGTGTCGACACATTTCCCTGATGCCTTGGTGTGTCGACACATTTCCCTGGTGCCTTGGTGTGTCGACACATTTCCCTGGTGCCTTGGTGTGTCGGCACATTTCCCCGATGCCTTGGTGTGTTGACACATTTTCCTGGTCCCTTGGTGTGTTGACACATTTCCCTGGTGCCTTGATGTGTTGACACATTTCCCTGGTCCCTTGGTGTGTCGGATTAGACAGGTTTCACTGTATCTAAAAAAAAATGAAAAATTTACTGTTCTGAACAAAGTTTTAGTGGTCTTGGGCAGGACAGGTGCTCACCGTGAGGACTTTAATAATAGATATTTTTTATGTGACAGTAATAGCCCCCTCCTGTTATCTTTCTTGGAGTATATTTTTCATTATTTTTTTTTTTTTTATTTACAGACTGAATTGAGAACATACACCTTACACCATAAAAATCTGTATAAAGAGGTCACCTTTGGGACAAAGAAAAAGTGGCCTTATAAGATAGGTGACCTCTTAAAAGATGTTCAATTCATATGAAACTTTCTATGACAGGCCAAGAAAAAGGTGACCACATGGGCAGGTTTGAGTGTATTTTTGATGTGACACTAGTGACACTCCTTTTATCTTTCTTGGAGATTATTTTTTTCATTATTTTAAAATTAAATTTCTATAATTTTGTGTTTTTTTCATTTATAGAGAGTGAGTTAAGGACAAAGATAGAGACAGAGAAGAATGAGATAGAGAGACTACAACAGGAAATAACAGAGTTACAATACCTCCGTCAAGACTCTGACCTAGAGGAGTATAGCTCTACCTCAGACTCAAGTTCTGACAGTGAAGATGAGGAAGACTTACAAGAAATACTCAATGAAATACTGGAGAAAAATGAGGCTATGGAGGTGAGATTTTACTTTGTTTGAAGCTATTATAGAAAAATGAGGATTTTGAGATTAAATTTTTATTCATCTGACAGTCTAAAAATAGGAGATAATTAATTGTATTGTATTTTAAGCTTTGCGGACGTAAATCGTCGGTTTTACGGTTGCAAATTGATTTTACCTTTGCGACTGTGAAACCAAGATTTATGCCCGCAAAGCTTACACGTCGCTAGGTAGACTCAATTTCAACTGTAAAAGGGACGATTTACATCTGCAAACCTTAAAATACAATACAGTTATCTCCATTATAATGCAAAACTAAACATAAAAATGTATTCTTACATATCCCTGGGTCTAAAAATCACACAAATTAAAATCCCCTGAGATGTTGTTGACGACTTTGGCACATAAACAACATGACGTCATATGAAGACTTCCAGTTTAAAACGTAAAGATCAGACATTTTTGGCTTCGTGTATGCTTCAATTTTTATAAAATTTCACTAAAATAAATTTGCAAAGTAGGCATTTTAATTATTTTTGTGTAATGTTGTAAATGTGACATGTAGGATTTCACGTTTTCAAGATGGAGCATCCCCTTCCAGCTGAACCCTTTATTACGACTGGAAGATTGAGAATTTTATGTAGGATAGCAACCAATCAAATCCGATTGTTTGTTTTTTGTTTGTTTGATGGTGTTTATCGCCTCTTTCAACAATATTTCAGGTATATCACAGCGTTCAGTTTTATTGGTGGCGGAAACCGGAGGCCCCGGAGAAAACCGCCGACCTGTCGCAAATCACTGACAAACTTTATCACATAATGTTGTAATCAAATCCGACGATACAACCAAATTAGAATGCTAAATTTTTGTGTTCCATTGTAAAGAAATTGTTTATCAAATAAGTTCTATTTTTTTATTTATTTTTACAATTAAGTGTCATTGATCATCATAAATGGCTTTAAGATGGTGTCTGTTGTTCTTGTACACTATCAATTTACCACCAACATATATTATCACATATTAAATTTCTCCTCGGCAACGACCAAACCAAAATAAACCAAACTTGACTGTGCTGATTCTTGTCTGGTCCCCTGTAAGAACTACATTCCACAACCTCTAGATCTCATTCCATTCAAGGTGGCTGCCATTACTAAAAATATACTTGTCTAAAAATTATCACTTTGTGCTTGAAATTTAAAATGTGACCAGACGATAATGAGTCACAGTAAACATTGAGTTTTTTTATAGCTCACCTTGCCAAAGGCAATGTGAGCATTTTCCATCACTTGGCGTCCGTCGTCTGTCGTCCATTAACTTTTCACATTTTAATCTTCTCCTCTGAAACCCCTGAGCCAAATGAACTGAAACTTGGTAGGAAGCATCTATGGAAGGTCCTCTATAAAGATTGATCATTTCGTCCCGATCTGTTAACAAACATGGCCACCACAGGCAATTCTTGTTTCTGATGGGTTGATTTCTAAAATCTTCTCCTCTTGAGACCTCTTGGCCAAATTAACCGAAACTTAGTAGGAAGCATCTATGTAAGGTCCTCTATGAAGAGTGTTCATTTTGGCCCGATTCATCAACAAACATGGCGGCCATTGGCAATGCTTGTTTCTGATTGGTGGATTTCTAAAATATCTCCTTCTCTGAAACCAATTCGCTTAAGTCCACTTCAACATATTTCATATTCATTTGTTTTTACATTTCATCATAATATACACAATTAGACGATACAATTATTACCATGCATTAGCTTTATGTTCATAAATAATAAATACTCATATGTTATTCCGAATAAGTTCTAATTTGTTTTTATCAATTTCATTAATATGAGAAGTTTGTAATGTGCATTGTAAATGTTTTTAAAAATAATTTTTCCAAATGTTAAAAATTGTTTGATCCTCTATTCGGGATTGGTTATATTTCACCTTATTACGTATTTTCCATATTTCCCACTTTGAGATAAATATTACGGTATTAAAAATGACGTCCAAATCCTCACCCCCATATAACCCTAACATAATATTTGATTCCTTGATTTCTATATTAGCTGTTAATCCAGATCTGTTAAATATTGCTTCTATTTCTTTTATAATTTTTTTCACATAAGGACATTTAAAAAATAGATGCTGCATCGTTTCATCATTGTCTCTTATTTGGCAGAGATGGCATCTTCCCTTTGACAGATTCATTTTTTTCAATCTACGTTCTGTATAATTTATATTATGGAGACATTTCCACTGGAATTCTTTGACCTTATTAGTAACTTTGATTTTCTTTAATTTTGTCCAATTTTGTGTCCAATCAATATTACCCCTGTACTGTTCTTCCCAGTTAATCTGACATTTTGGTTTTATATTTTGTTTAAAGATTCCCTGAATTACTTTTATTTTCAATTTATCAGGTGATATAGTTGTATTTGACTCATTTAAGGTAGCACTATACAAAAATTGATATTTTTTCATCAAAATTTTTTTTAATCAATTTTTATTTTATTATAATATTCTTAATACACAGGTGAAAAAATAATTCAGATATGATGTACCATGAATGATCATTACTTTTAATTAGTTTTGTAAACAAACACATGTGCTTGAATCAGAGATGATAAAAACAAGTGGGCAGTCCTTAATTGTTTATCTATTGGATAATTTAATAGTTTTATGACCACTGACCATTTTTGTGGAAGATTCCATTAAATGAAGGGAAAAGCAGCATGGATGTAGCTAACTTTTCATCAATACCAAAAGAAATAAATTAATTATTTGCAATGGAATTTATTTCAAAATATCTAATGTATAATTTTCATTTAGTAAAATCCAACTAAAAGGGAAGAATACACATAATGAGCAAACTAAGGTTCCAGGTGATTCCTGTTATAATTAGTGGGTCACGTCTGGTCAGTTGAGGTGGAGTTTTGACCTTATCAGTAGGCAGTTAACCTCAAGCTAGGTCAGAGTGATGTAACTTCTCCCGCCAATTTCATGTGTTTACTGCACAGGGTGTGCATTTTCCAGCTATATTTAGAGTGTGTGAAGAAATTCTATCTTTCTGGTCAAATCATTGTTGATTTATGATTCAAGGTCAATCCTGAAGTGTACATGTTCCCATGGCACATTTGTGACTTTTATTCAAGAAAATGGGGTACCAAGAGGAAAATTACAACTTTTGGGATTTTTCCACTACAATTTTTGACATAAAATGTTGACTTTGAATGAAATTAGCTCCTGCATTGGTACCTCTAGAGACTTGGTTTTGGTATATGTTGTTCTTAGACCTATTATCTGCAAAACCGTGTCTCAGAATTCTGATAGAATTAATAGAACAAATTCAACACACAATTAAATTTGGTGAAATCTTATGAAGTCAGGCTGTATACACATAATAGGGCTTTAAGAGAGATTGAAACATCACAGAAAAAATCTGAGATACAGTTTTGGAGATCATGCTGTGTTGATTAAGAAATTGTAAAAAGTTTTACCATTTGAATAAACATGAAACAGTTAATTTTGGTCAAGTGCACACATCAAGATTTTGGAACTAATTGCATAATAATTATGTCTCCCCCCACTTTGGAGGGTAGACATATTGTTTTTGTCCTGTCCGTCTGTCCATCACACAGTTTGTCAGCGCAACTCCGCTGAAACTACTGAACATAATTTCATGAAACTTGGTAGGTAGTAAGCACACCATATGTAGTTGTGCATATTACCAGGTAATTTTGATCTCCTGAATTTTGTGGGAGTTATGCCCCTTTGATCTTAGAAATTTCCCGAAATTTACTACTGAAGCAGCTTGTCAGCGCAACTCCTCTGAAACGACTGAACATAATTTCATGAAACTTGGTAGGTAGTAAGGACACCATATGTAGTTGTTATTATTATCAGGAAATTTTGATCCCCTAAATTTTGTGGGAGTTATGCCCCTTTGAACTTAAAAATTTCCCGAAATATACTTCTGAAGCAGGTTGTCAGCGCAACTCCTCTGAAACGACTGAACTGAATTTCATGAAACTTGGTAGGTAGTAAGGACACCATATGTAGTTGTGCAGATTACCAGGTAATTTTGATCTCCTGAATTTTGTGGGAGTTATGCCCCTTTGAACTTAGAAATTTCCCGAAATTTACTACTGAAGCAGCTTGTCAGTGCAACTCCTCTGAAACGACTGAACAGAATTTCATGAAACTTGGTAAGTAGTAAGAACACCATATGTAGTTGTGCATATTACCAGGAAATTTTGATCCCCTAAATTTTTTTTATTTGCAAACACTAGTGTAATATCCCTTACTGAAACTTGTGTATATATATATATATATGTACAAGAGTCTATCATAATGTCACTATTTCCCTGAAAAAGTTTTTCATCACCAATCCATTGATTTTAGAAGAACAAAACTCCTTTAAAATCATTGGAACATAGGCTGAGCAATTTTCTGGAATGGGGAACTTTGCCATGACAATAAGGAATAGTACCTGTAACCCTTGCTTTAGCACTTTTGATCAAATTTTTTTTGTGTTTCATGGACATACATTTTTGCAGGCAAAAACAAACTTTATTAATTATGTAATTGTTGCATAATCATAATATTATAATCAGTGGACAGATATATCTTTCTTCTTTCAAATGGTACCTCATTTGTTAATTTTGATGCAATATTAAGAAAGTTACAGCTGTTTTCAGATAGAAGATTGGTGGAAAAAAATCTTTGTATAGTGCTACCTTAAAAATTGTAGCTTATCGTTGATATTAAAGGTAGCTCTATATTCTGGTACTACATTTTTGTAATGTAGTTTCACCTTTTAAGACTTTTATGAGCTTTTCGGGGATTGCTTTTTTATCTTTAGAAAACTCTGAAATACAGTTCCTCCTATCTATTAATAAATGGTATATATATCATGACAACTTTTAAAATTTGTATTATTTGAATCCCAACTATCGTTTATAGTTCGTAAGTTACTTTGCAGAAATGAGTTAAACACTAATGGTTTGTTTTTAAAAGTTATTGAAGAGTTACAAAATATTCTGGTTTTTAGAATGGAATCAATGTCATTATTACACAATTGAATAAGTTCCTGTAATTTTGACCATGATTGGATGCATATTTTGTAAAAAAATGGTAATATATTCAAATTTAGAGTTGATACATTAGAAAATATTTTCATTAAACTTGATGTCTAACTTATGGAGCCAATACTTACCAATTGCATTCCTACTTTCTAATGGTTCATGTAAAATTCGGTATAGAAGCTTAATTCTTTTGCTGTCAATAAATTCTTGTATGTTAATCATACCCATGCCTCCATTTTCTACTCCCAAGCAGCAAACTTTCCTATCTATCTGGTTAATACCCCCTCCCCAGATAAAACCCCATACCAAAGTTGTTATTTCTTTTACGTATTTTTCTGGTATTCCCCGCATTTCAATTTCAATTTCGTAACCACAAAGAGAGATCAAGAGATATTTCACTATTAAAATGAACCAAAATTTGGTAGTAAGCATCTATGGAAGGTCCTTGATATAGATTGCAAATTTCGTCCCGATCCGTTAACAAACATGGCCACCACAGGCAATTCTTGTTTCCGATTGGTTGATTCTAAAAAATCTTCTCCTCTGAAACCGTGTGGCCAAATGAACCGAAATTTGGTAGGAAGCGCCTATGGAAGGTTCAGTATAAAGTTTGCTCAAAACAGAATGAAAGGTGAGTGACACAGGCTCAGCCCGCTCAGCCTCTAAGTTTTTTTTTTGGTGAAATTTGTAATTTTCTGATTTTTAACAGGGGCTGTCGTGGTCGTAATCATATGGTAGTTGGATTAACAACTAACTATGCAATCAGTGCCTATCACCAATAATGTTGCCAATTTGAATCTCGCTCAGGCGAGGTGAACTAGATACAACATTTTGTAATCAAGTTTGTCAGTGACTTGTGGCAGTACTGTGGTGTTTTCCAGGTACTCCGGTTTCTTCCACCAACTGGCTGCCATGATATGGCTGAAATATGGTTAAAAGTGGCATTAAACACCATAAACAAACATTGAGTTTTTCTGATTTTTTGCGGTCATGCAATAATTCAAATGTTTTTTTTATATCTTTCAGAAGAAGAATGCTGATCTGTGTAACAAGATACATGAGGAACGGATGATTTGTCTAGAAGTGAAAGTTAACATCAGAATGTTACAACAAAAACAATTAGAAAGTTCCGCTTGTAACGATCTAGAAAAGGATTTATTATGGTGAAGTTTGCAACCAAAGTTAAATCTGGTTTCTTTTAAAATATATCCATTACTTGCTGTTTTTTAATTGTCGTTCATTCGAGTACGCATATCATAAAAACATCAAATAACTGATAATACAACAAAACCAGACAAGATTAGAAAAAATGAATATCAAAGCTTCTTTCATCAAATGTTATAAATTCAACTATCACATGATCACACTGGCAATGGCCACCACTGCCTTATACAGAAATGTCTATTTATTAGCAATGTTTTCTTCCTAGTGCGAAGGCTATGTCATGTAAATCAGCCATCAAACCTGTATCTGAAACGGGTCGGAATCTGCAAAATGGAAATGGCTGTTATATGGGACAGAAATGTGTATTTATTTAGCAATGTTTTTTTCCTAGTGCTAAGGCTATGTCATGTAAATGAGCCATCAAACTTGTAGCTTGAACAGTGTGCAATCTTAATGGCAATGACCGTTATATTAGACAGAAATGTATATTTATTTAGCAATGTTATTCCTAGTGCTTTAGATTATTAAAATTAGTCTGAATGAGCCATCAAACTTGTAGCTTCATCAGTATGTAATCTTAATGGTAATGGCCGTTAACATGTACAGAATTGTGTATTTATTTCGCAATGTTTTTTTCCTAGTGCTAAGACTATGTTAGTCTGAATGAGTCATCAAACTTGTAACTCAAATCGTGGGCAATAGCAATGGCCGTTGTCTTGTGCAGAAAAGTGTATTTATTTAGCAATGTTTTTCCTGGTGCTTTAGATTATGTTAGTCTGAATGAGCCATCAAACTTGTAACTTGAACTGTCTGCAATCTTAATGGCAATGGCATTATCTTGGACAGAAATGTGTATTTATTTAGTAATGTTTATTTTCTAGTGTTAAGACTATGTTAGTGTGAATGAGTCTTCTAGAATTGATGTACAAATGACAGAATGATTGAATTGAAAAAAAATGTACTGTAGATTTGAATCTCTGCTTAAAGGAAGAAGAAATAATTTGTTAATTATAACATTAATTAAGCAACAAAATTATTTAGAATACCAAATTAAATGAGTATGAAAATGTTCTTACACAGGTCTGTTTTGAAGATCAAGGATATCTTTTTAGGCACTTCTGTTTTGAAGATCAATGATATCTTTTTAGGCCCTTCTGTTTTGAAGATCAAGGATATCTTTTTAGGCCCTTCTGTTTTGAAGATCAAGGATATCTTTTTAGGCCCTTCTGTTTTTTTTGCTCCAAAATCCCTTTAAATTATATGGTTTTCTAACCTTTCGATTTTGAGCATATATGATGAAGGTTATTTTGAGCATATATGATGAAGGTTATTTTGAGCATATATGATGAAGGTTATTTTGAGCATATATGTCGTGCACACTAAATTTGTTATTACATTTTTATTCCATTAGTGTGGGATATTTGATCTTTTCCTGAGTGGAGCACAGCAGAACGAGGGTTAAAGATGTAGAATTTCTCACACAAGTGGAAGATATCTTGATCTTTAATTAGTATTTGTCACAACTCATGATATATAAATTGAGCATTTTCAATTCACTTAATGTAAATTTTGTCCATTTTCACTAGTGAAAAAAAATAATTGTTTATGTATTTGGTTTTGAATCTTTTTACAGCATGTCTTTATTGTATACAATAAAACAAATTATGATACTGTTAAATGCTCTCTGTCTGGTCAGTTTTCATGCAATTGCCATTTTATTGCACAGCAGAATTAGAAAAATGACGAGAGCACCATTTTAACCTGATGATGATGTCATAATCTGTACTCTTGGTTATGTTCTATATGAAATATTATACTGCTATGTCATAATACCCATTATGTTAAACACACATAGGGGCTGTCATGGTGTTTAACGCCACTTTCAACAATATGTGATAAAGTATGTCAGTGACTTGCAGCAGGTCGGTGGTTTTCTCCGGGTACTCCTGTTTCCTCCACCAATAAAACTGACCGCCGCGATATAAATGAAATATTGTTGAAAGTGGCGTTAAACACCCTATCTATAACCATCCTTTATATTAAAAACACATTACTGGTCAACATTCGTATAAATAAGTCGAGCATATCCAATTGTTCAATGTATTAACAGATTAGTCTAATTGGGAATTTGTATGTTGTAGTCTATGACTTCAAATTAATCTTAGATGAAAAAAAGAAAATCTTTCTCAAACAAATACATTGTTAACCACATGTTTGAATTGTTGTTTATTGTTCTTGCCAATTTAAACAAGTTTAATAATATTTACCAAAAAATACATACATGTTTGAAATGATCAGCGGTTACACAGAGTACTAGTTCTATGATGATTCACTGATGTCAGTCCAGTGTTTTCTAATAAAACCTCTATGTTAGTACTGTATTTAACTGTTTCTTCAAACATTATAATATTATTATTATCCCATATATCATTACATCTGGTGCAATATTATTGTTATGAATATGTTTTATCAGTAAACTGTCATTTTATATATAGCTTTTGTGTTTTTTATATGACTGTACTTCGATTTACGGATTCTGATTACCCCATTAGTACTTCAAACTCGTCTTTCTTTACACAAATGAATTAATAAGAAAAAAAACACACAAGTTGTGCTCTTGTGCCCAGTAATCACAATAATCAAATAGGAGAGGGGGTGTTTTTTTTTATTTGAATAAGTAAAATGAAAATATAGGTCGAGTAAATAAATTGATAAATGCATCAGGTATAATACTTATTTAACAATACAAGGATAACATCATTGATGTGTTATTAGTGCTACATATAGTAATGCATGCCTTAATGTAGCAAATTGTAATTTGAAGAAGTGTGCTATGTAATACAGTGAAGTATTTAATAATATATAAATATTATCTTCACCAGTTTAATAGCACACGTCCCTGTTGGTATTTTGAGTTCAAGAGAATCTGAGCAATTTTTTTGTTTGTTTGGTCGATGGAGATTTATATTTCAAGAGAGGGTCAAAATCATATTAACCGGCTTAGCCATGGCGATGTATATGTCAAGAGAGGATGGAGAGCTCATTAACCAGTTTAACCATGGAAATCTATATACTAAGAGAGGATTGGGATCCCTTTAAGCGGATATTTATATGTCAAGAAAAAATTGTTATCCTATTAACCAGTTTCTCCCCACTGATGTTGTGAGTTCGAATCCAACTCAGAGTGAGGTGCCATGTGATAAGGTTTGTCAGGAATTTGCAGTTCGGTGGATTTTTCCGGGAACTCCGGTTTCCCCCACCAATAAAACTGGCATCTATGATATAACTGAAATATTGTTGGAAGTGGCCTCAA
Source organism: Bathymodiolus septemdierum (assembly GCA_963383655.1). Taxonomy (NCBI): domain Eukaryota; kingdom Metazoa; phylum Mollusca; class Bivalvia; order Mytilida; family Modiolidae; genus Bathymodiolus; species Bathymodiolus septemdierum. Next base: position 48,109,360 of record OY726527.1, read on the forward strand.
ACACCAGAGAACCAAACCAAACCAGTTTACCCCCTGCATACGCTGTTGCACATATTATATGGTATAATATAACTTTCTCTCTGTTATCTCCTTGTCAGTTCTAACATACTTATTGTGTGTATTGTCCACTATTGTTTTCTATGGTTTGACAGAAGAATGGTTCCTGATGTACTACTCTTCAACTTGTATTTTGCAATCACTATAAAGTACATCTATAACAATACTGCCACAATGGAACATTGCAAGTATTTTCAGTATTATATACAAGTTGACTTCTTCTTTCTAGATTACATCAACTATCTCTTACATAGCGACGTGTTGGAGGTCTTTGTCGGTTGGTCTGTCATCAGTATCCATATGTGATGACTTCACTTTTCCAATAGTCAACTTCTCTTTTATTAGTAGCAATATTCCAGCGTGACCAGCGTATGGCGTCCACATTTCACAACTTATACGTTATTCTTGGGATTGTTCCCAATACGGTGATTGTCTGGACACACCTCCGTTGCTGACACAAATGCTGTTCAAACAAGGTTACGTACCTCCAAGCTGAGGTTATCACTACAAACATTATACAGCCACCATCACCACCTGGTTGATCGCTACGTAATAGCCATATGATCACATGCGGTTTTATATAGTGGTGTTTGTATTGTACATGTTTTCCTATTATTATCTTTATGTTCTTAGTCAGTGTTATGGTGTTCGTTACAATTTCCGTAATACACTATGTTTGATTGGTCTCAGTTATTGGTAGTAAGGTTCATGTCTTACTGTGGTGTTTGTGTTTGCTTGAATTGTGTATACTGGTGTCCAACATTATGTCATATCATATGTATTTACATACTATTTCCGTAATAAACTAAGTTTGGTTGGTCTCAGTTATTGGTAGTAAGGTTCATGTCTTACTGTGGTGTTTGTGTTTGCTTGTGTATACTGGTGTCCAACATTATGTCATATCATATTTATTTACATACTATTTCCGTGTTGTGATGTTCGCGACGTCTTCTACATAAAACTATGTTCGGTTTGTCTTTAGCCAGAGTTGTTGTTGGAGGGCTCATGTCTAATGTTTGTTATTTCTGTTTGCTTTCATATTGTGGTTTCCAACACGTCTTGACTAATTAAGTAACATGGCGGTTGTCTTATAAGAGGTAGGAACTGCTTACCCTTCGCGAGCACATGGTTTTATGGTTGTTTGGAGGAGTCAATGTTGCTCATATTTCAGGTTTGTGGTTGCGTTTTTCTTTTTTTTTCTTTTTTGTCTTAGTCCTGTGTTTTGTGTATTCTATGTTGCCATTTTTCTGGAATGACCATCCTTTGATTACTCCTTTCGATTTTCTCTAACGTTTATTTCAAAAGGTGTGAACGGTTAGGATTGTGGTAGCTGTGATAACAAATATTATAGATTGACATTTACATGTCAATACCCCTCGCAATTAAAATTATTTTCCTTCCAACCGTGACTGGTTTCACTCTAGCCGAATATGTGTGATAACATTTGTGCAGTGTTTTTGCCAGGTCGGTTGTTTTCACCCGAATACCGCTGTTTTTTTTCACTAATAAAACAGATCACGATATAGCAAAAATATTGTTGATAGTAAACAATAAAATTATATAATGAATAGTAAAAAAACATATTACCGCTTTGTAACATGAACTGTATCACTAGTGGAGTGGGAACTACATACCCTTCCGGAGTACTTGAAATTGGTCGGATTTTAAGTGGAGTTCTTGTTTTTGACATTTTTACCAACTATTTTTAGGCACGTGTTGTAATGTTTACACTATGTTAGAATCGTTTTTACACTGATTTGTTTTGTAGGGGTTCATGTTTTAATTGTTTTATCTACGTATACTGGTGTTAAACACGATTTACCATTGTCACAAGAGGAACAGGAACAGCTTACCGGTCAGAAACACATATGTTTACCTCCGTTGTTTTGTAGAGTTTGTATTACATATGTTTACCTCCGTTGTTTTGTAGAGTTTGTATTACATATGTTTACCTCCGTTGTTTTGTAGGGTTTGTATTACATATGTTTACCCCCGTTGTTTTGTAGAGTTTGTATTACATATGTTTACCCCCGTTGTTTTGTGGAGTTTGTATTACATACGTTTACCCCCGTTGTTTTATAGAGTGTGTATTACATATGTTTACCCCCGTTGTTTTGTAGAGTTTGTATTGCATATGTTTACCCCCGTTGTTTTGTAGAGTTTGTATTGCATATGTTTACCCCCGTTGTTTTGTAGAGTTTGTATTACATACGTTTACCCCTGTTGTTTTGTGGAGTTCGTCTTGCATACGTTTACCCCTGTTGTTTTGTAGAGTTCGTATTACATACGTTTACCCCCGTTGTTTTGTAGAGTTTGCATTACATACGTTTACCCCTGTTGTTTTGTGGAGTTCGTATTACATACGTTTACCCTCGTTGTTTTGTAGAGTTCGTATTACATACGTTTACCTCCGTTGCTTTGTGGAGTTTGTATTACATACGTTTACCCCCGTTGCTTTGTGGAGTTCGTATTACATACGTTTACCCCCGTTGTTTTGTAGAGTTCGTATTACATACGTTTACCCCCGTTGTTTTGTAGAGTTTGTATTACATACGTTTACCCCCGTTGTTTTGTAGAGTTCGTATTACATACGTTTACCCCCGTTGTTTTGTAGAGTTCGTATTACATACGTTTACCCCCGTTGTTTTGTAGAGTTCGTATTACATACGTTTACCCCCGTTGTTTTGTAGAGTTCGTATTACATACGTTTACCCCGTTGTTTTGTGGAGTTTGTATTACATACGTTTACCCCTGTTGTTTTGTGGAGTTCGTATTACATACGTTTTCCCCCGTTGTTTTGTAGAGTTTGTATTACATATGTTTACCCCCATTGTTTTGTACAGTTTGTATTACATACGTTTACCTCCGTTGTTTTGTAGAGTTTGTATTACATACGTTTACCCCCGTTGTTTTGTAGAGTTCGTATTACATACGTTTACCCCGTTGTTTTGTGGAGTTTGTATTACATACGTTTACCCCTGTTGTTTTGTGGAGTTCGTATTACATACGTTTACGCCCGTTGTTTTGTAGAGTTTGTATTACATATGTTTACCCAGGTTGTTTTGTGGAGTTTGTATTACATACGTTTACCCCTGTTGTTTTGTGGAGTTCGTATTACATACGTTTACGCCCGTTGTTTTGTAGAGTTTGTATTACATATGTTTACCCAGGTTGTTTTGTGGAGTTCGTATTACATACGTTTACCCCCGTTGTTTTGTAGAGTTCGTATTACATAAGTTTACCCAGGTTGTTTTGTGGAGTTTGTATTACATACGTTTACCCCCTTTGTTTTGTAGAGTTTGTATTACATACGTTTACCCCCGTTGTTTTGTAGAGTTTGCATTACATACGTTTACCCCCGTTGTTTTGTGGAGTTCGTATTACATACGTTTACCTCCGTTGTTTTGTGGAGTTCGTCTTGCATACGTTTACCTCCGTTGTTTTGTGGAGTTCGTATTACATACGTTTACCCCCGTTGTTTTGTAGAGTTTGTATTACATACGTTTATCCCCGTTGTTTTGTGGAGTTCGTATTACATACGTTTACCCTAGTCGTTTTGTGGAGTTCGTCTTGCATACGTTTACCCCCGTTGTTTTGTAGAGTTTGTATTACATACGTTTACCCCGTTGTTTTGTAGAGTTCGTATTACATACGTTTACCCCCGTTGTTTTGTAGAGTTCGTATTACATACGTTTACCTCCGTTGTTTTGTGGAGTTCGTCTTGCATACGCTTACCCCCGTTGTTTTGTAGAGTTTGTATTACATACGTTTACCCCTGTTGTTTTGTGGAGTTCGTCTTGCATACGTTTACCTCCGTTGTTTTGTGGAGTTCGTATTACATACGTTTACCCCCGTTGTTTTGTAGAGTTTGTATTACATACGTTTACCCTCGTTGTTTTGTGGAGTTCGTCTTGCATACGTTTACCTCCGTTGTTTTGTGGAGTTCGTATTACATATGTTTATCTCCGTTGTTTTGTAGAGTTTGTATTACATATGTTTACCTCCGTTGTTTTGTGGAGTTCGTATTACATACGTTTACCCTCGTTGGTTTGTGGAGTTCGTCTTGCATACGTTTACCCCCTTTGTTTTGTAGAGTTTGTATTACATACGTTTACCCCCGTTGTTTTGTAGAGTTCGTATTACATACGTTTACCCCCGTTGTTTTGTAGAGTTCGTATTACATACGTTTACCCCCGTTGTTTTGTGGAGTTCGTATTACATACGTTTACCCTCGTTGTTTTGTGGAGTTCGTATTACATACGTTTACCCCCGTTTGTTTGTAGAGTTCGTATTACATACACTTACCTCCGTTGTTTTGTGGAGTTCGTCTTGCATACGCTTACCCCCGTTGCTTTGTAGAGTTTGTATTACATACGTTTACCCCTGTTATTTTGTGGAGTTCGTCTTGCATACGTTTACCCCCGTTGTTTTGTGGAGTTTGTATTACATACGTTTACCCCCTTTGTTTTGTAGAGTTTGTATTACATACGTTTACCCCCGTTGTTTTGTAGAGTTTGCATTACATACGTTTACCCCCGTTGTTTTGTGGAGTTCGTATTACATACGTTTACCCCCGTTGTTTTGTAGAGTTCGTATTACATACGTTTACCTCCGTTGTTTTGTGGAGTTCGTCTTGCATACGTTTACCTCCGTTGTTTTGTGGAGTTCGTATTACATACGTTTACCCCCGTTGTTTTGTAGAGTTTGTATTACATACGTTTATCCCCGTTGTTTTGTGGAGTTCGTATTACATACGTTTACCCTAGTCGTTTTGTGGAGTTCGTCTTGCATACGTTTACCCCCGTTGTTTTGTAGAGTTTGTATTACATACGTTTACCCCGTTGTTTTGTAGAGTTCGTATTACATACGTTTACCCCCGTTGTTTTGTAGAGTTCGTATTACATACGTTTACCTCCGTTGTTTTGTGGAGTTCGTCTTGCATACGCTTACCCCCGTTGTTTTGTAGAGTTTGTATTACATACGTTTACCCCTGTTGTTTTGTGGAGTTCGTCTTGCATACGTTTACCTCCGTTGTTTTGTGGAGTTCGTATTACATACGTTTACCCCCGTTGTTTTGTAGAGTTTGTATTACATACGTTTACCCTCGTTGTTTTGTGGAGTTCGTCTTGCATACGTTTACCTCCGTTGTTTTGTGGAGTTCGTATTACATATGTTTATCTCCGTTGTTTTGTAGAGTTTGTATTACATATGTTTACCTCCGTTGTTTTGTGGAGTTCGTATTACATACGTTTACCCTCGTTGGTTTGTGGAGTTCGTCTTGCATACGTTTACCCCCTTTGTTTTGTAGAGTTTGTATTACATACGTTTACCCCCGTTGTTTTGTAGAGTTCGTATTACATACGTTTACCCCCGTTGTTTTGTAGAGATCGTATTACATACGTTTACCCCCGTTGTTTTGTGGAGTTCGTATTACATACGTTTACCCTCGTTGTTTTGTGGAGTTCGTATTACATACGTTTACCCCCGTTGGTTTGTAGAGTTCGTATTACATACACTTACCTCCGTTGTTTTGTGGAGTTCGTCTTGCATACGCTTACCCCCGTTGCTTTGTAGAGTTTGTATTACATACGTTTACCCCTGTTATTTTGTGGAGTTCGTCTTGCATACGTTTACCTCCATTGTTTTGTGGAGTTCGTATTACATACGTTTACCCCTGTTGTTTTGTAGAGTTCGTCGTGCATACGTTTACCTCCGTTGTTTTGTGGAGTTCGTATTACATACGTTTACCCCCGTTGTTTTGTAGAGTTTGTATTACATACGTTTACCCCCGTTGTTTTGTAGAGTTTGTATTACATACGTTTACCCCCGTTGTTTTGTAGAGTTCGTATTACATACGTTTATCCCCGTTGTTTTGTAGAGTTCGGATTACATACGTTTACCTCCGTTGTTTTGTGGAGTTCGTATTACATACGTTTACCCCCGTTGTTTTGTAGAGTTTGTATTACATACGTTTACCTCCGTTGTTTTGTGGAGTTCGTATTACATACGTTTACACCCGTTGTTTTGTAGAGTTTGTATTACATACGTTTACCCCTGTTGTTTTGTGGAGTTCGTATTACATACGTTTACCCCCGTTGTTTTGTAGAGTTTGCATTACATACGTTTACCCCCGTTGTTTGGTAGAGTTCGTATTACATACGTTCACCCCTGTTGTTTTGTGGAGTTCGTCTTGCATACGTTTACCCCTGTTGTTTTGTAGAGTTCGTATTACATACGTTCACCCCTGTTGTTTTGTGGAGTTCGTATTACATACGTTTACCCCCTTTGTTTTGTAGAGTTTGTATTACATACGTTTACCCCAATTGTTTTGTAGAGTTTGTATTACATATGTTTACCCCGTTGTTTTGTGGAGTTCGTATTACATACGTTTACCCCCGTTGTTTTGTAGAGTTTGTATTACATACGTTTACCCCCGTTGTTTTGTGGAGTTTGTATTACATACGTTTACCCCCGTTGCTTTGTGGAGTTCGTATTACATACGTTTACCCCCGTTGTTTTGTAGAGTTCGTATTACATACGTTTACCCCCGTTGTTTTGTAGAGTTTGTATTACATACGTTTACCCCCGTTGTTTTGTAGAGTTCGTATTACATACGTTTACCCCCGTTGTTTTGTAGAGTTCGTATTACATACGTTTACCCCCGTTGTTTTGTAGAGTTCGTATTACATACGTTTACCCCCGTTGTTTTGTAGAGTTCGTATTACATACGTTTACCCCGTTGTTTTGTGGAGTTTGTATTACATACGTTTACCCCTGTTGTTTTGTGGAGTTCGTATTACATACGTTTACCCCCGTTGTTTTGTAGAGTTTGTATTACATATGTTTACCCCCATTGTTTTGTACAGTTTGTATTACATACGTTTACCTCCGTTGTTTTGTAGAGTTTGTATTACATACGTTTACCCCCGTTGTTTTGTAGAGTTCGTATTACATACGTTTACCCCGTTGTTTTGTGGAGTTTGTATTACATACGTTTACCCCTGTTGTTTTGTGGAGTTCGTATTACATACGTTTACGCCCGTTGTTTTGTAGAGTTTGTATTACATATGTTTACCCAGGTTGTTTTGTGGAGTTCGTATTACATACGTTTACCCCCGTTGTTTTGTAGAGTTCGTATTACATAAGTTTACCCAGGTTGTTTTGTGGAGTTTGTATTACATACGTTTACCCCCTTTGTTTTGTAGAGTTTGTATTACATACGTTTACCCCCGTTGTTTTGTAGAGTTTGCATTACATACGTTTACCCCCGTTGTTTTGTGGAGTTCGTATTACATACGTTTACCCCCGTTGTTTTGTAGAGTTCGTATTACATACGTTTACCTCCGTTGTTTTGTGGAGTTCGTCTTGCATACGTTTACCTCCGTTGTTTTGTGGAGTTCGTATTACATACGTTTACCCCCGTTGTTTTGTAGAGTTTGTATTACATACGTTTATCCCCGTTGTTTTGTGGAGTTCGTATTACATACGTTTACCCTAGTCGTTTTGTGGAGTTCGTCTTGCATACGTTTACCCCCGTTGTTTTGTAGAGTTTGTATTACATACGTTTACCCCGTTGTTTTGTAGAGTTCGTATTACATACGTTTACCCCCGTTGTTTTGTAGAGTTCGTATTACATACGTTTACCTCCGTTGTTTTGTGGAGTTCGTCTTGCATACGCTTACCCCCGTTGTTTTGTAGAGTTTGTATTACATACGTTTACCCCTGTTGTTTTGTGGAGTTCGTCTTGCATACGTTTACCTCCGTTGTTTTGTGGAGTTCGTATTACATACGTTTACCCCCGTTGTTTTGTAGAGTTTGTATTACATACGTTTACCCTCGTTGTTTTGTGGAGTTCGTCTTGCATACGTTTACCTCCGTTGTTTTGTGGAGTTCGTATTACATATGTTTATCTCCGTTGTTTTGTAGAGTTTGTATTACATATGTTTACCTCCGTTGTTTTGTGGAGTTCGTATTACATACGCTTACCCTCGTTGGTTTGTGGAGTTCGTCTTGCATACGTTTACCCCCTTTGTTTTGTAGAGTTTGTATTACATACGTTTACCCCCGTTGTTTTGTAGAGTTCGTATTACATACGTTTACCCCCGTTGTTTTGTAGAGTTCGTATTACATACGTTTACCCCCGTTGTTTTGTGGAGTTCGTATTACATACGTTTACCCTCGTTGTTTTGTGGAGTTCGTATTACATACGTTTACCCCCGTTGGTTTGTAGAGTTCGTATTACATACACTTACCTCCGTTGTTTTGTGGAGTTCGTCTTGCATACGCTTACCCCCGTTGCTTTGTAGAGTTTGTATTACATACGTTTACCCCTGTTATTTTGTGGAGTTCGTCTTGCATACGTTTACCTCCATTGTTTTGTGGAGTTCGTATTACATACGTTTACCCCTGTTGTTTTGTAGAGTTCGTCGTGCATAAGTTTACCTCCGTTGTTTTGTGGAGTTCGTATTACATACGTTTACCCCCGTTGTTTTGTAGAGTTTGTATTACATACGTTTACCCCCGTTGTTTTGTAGAGTTTGTATTACATACGTTTACCCCCGTTGTTTTGTAGAGTTCGTATTACATACGTTTATCCCCGTTGTTTTGTAGAGTTCGGATTACATACGTTTACCTCCGTTGTTTTGTGGAGTTCGTATTACATACGTTTACCCCCGTTGTTTTGTAGAGTTTGTATTACATACGTTTACCTCCGTTGTTTTGTGGAGTTCGTATTACATACGTTTACACCCGTTGTTTTGTAGAGTTTGTATTACATACGTTTACCCCTGTTGTTTTGTGGAGTTCGTATTACATACGTTTACCCCCGTTGTTTTGTAGAGTTTGCATTACATACGTTTACCCCCGTTGTTTGGTAGAGTTCGTATTACATACGTTCACCCCTGTTGTTTTGTGGAGTTCGTCTTGCATACGTTTACCCCTGTTGTTTTGTAGAGTTCGTATTACATACGTTCACCCCTGTTGTTTTGTGGAGTTCGTATTACATACGTTTACCCCCTTTGTTTTGTAGAGTTTGTATTACATACGTTTACCCCAATTGTTTTGTAGAGTTTGTATTACATATGTTTACCCCGTTGTTTTGTGGAGTTCGTATTACATACGTTTACCCCCGTTGTTTTGTAGAGTTTGTATTACATACGTTTACCCCCGTTGTTTTGTGGGGTTCGTATTACATACGTTTACCCCCGTTGTTTTGTAGAGTTTGTATTACATACGTTTACCCCCGTTGTTTTGTGGGGTTCGTATTACATACGTTTACCCCCGTTGCTTTGTAGAGTTTGTATTACATACGTTTACCCCCGTTGTTTTGTGGAGTTCGTATTACATACGTTTAGCCCCGTTGTTTTGTGGAGTTCGTATTACATACGTTTACCCCCGTTGTTTTGTAGAGTTCGTATTACATACGTTTACCCCCGTTGTTTTGTGGAGTTCGTATTACATACGCTTACCCCCGTTGTTTTGTGGAATTGGTATTAAATACGTTTACCCCCGTTGTTTTGTGGAGTTCGTATTACATACGTTTACCCCCGTTGTTTTGTAGAGTTTGTATTACATACGTTTACCCCCGTTGTTTTGTGGAGTTCGTATTACATACGTTTACCCCCGTTGTTTTGTGGAGTTCGTATTAGATACGTTTACTCCCGTTGTTTTGTAGAGTTTGTATTACATACGTTTACCCCCGTTGTTTTGTAGAGTTTGTATTACATACGTTTATCCCCGTTGTTTTGTAGAGTTCGTATTACATACGTTTATCCCCGTTGTTTTGTGGAGTTCGTATTACATACGTTTACCCTAGTCGTTTTGTGGAGTTCGTCTTGCATACGTTTACCCCCGTTGTTTTGTAGAGTTTGTATTACATACGTTTACCCCGTTGTTTTGTAGAGTTCGTATTACATACGTTTACCCCCGTTGTTTTGTAGAGTTCGTATTACATACGTTTACCTCCGTTGTTTTGTGGAGTTCGTCTTGCATACGCTTACCCCCGTTGTTTTGTAGAGTTTGTATTACATACGTTTACCCCTGTTGTTTTGTGGAGTTCGTCTTGCATACGTTTACCTCCGTTGTTTTGTGGAGTTCGTATTACATACGTTTACCCCCGTTGTTTTGTAGAGTTTGTATTACATACGTTTACCCTCGTTGTTTTGTGGAGTTCGTCTTGCATACGTTTACCTCCGTTGTTTTGTGGAGTTCGTATTACATATGTTTATCTCCGTTGTTTTGTAGAGTTTGTATTACATATGTTTACCTCCGTTGTTTTGTGGAGTTCGTATTACATATGTTTACCCTCGTTGGTTTGTGGAGTTCGTCTTGCATACGTTTACCCCCTTTGTTTTGTAGAGTTTGTATTACATACGTTTACCCCCGTTGTTTTGTAGAGTTCGTATTACATACGTTTACCCCCGTTGTTTTGTAGAGTTCGTATTACATACGTTTACCCCCGTTGTTTTGTGGAGTTCGTATTACATACGTTTACCCTCGTTGTTTTGTAGAGTTCGTATTACATACGTTTACCCCCGTTGGTTTGTAGAGTTCGTATTACATACACTTACCTCCGTTGTTTTGTGGAGTTCGTCTTGCATACGCTTACCCCCGTTGCTTTGTAGAGTTTGTATTACATACGTTTACCCCTGTTATTTTGTGGAGTTCGTCTTGCATACGTTTACCTCCATTGTTTTGTGGAGTTCGTATTACATACGTTTACCCCTGTTGTTTTGTAGAGTTCGTCGTGCATACGTTTACCTCCGTTGTTTTGTGGAGTTCGTATTACATACGTTTACCCCCGTTGTTTTGTAGAGTTTGTATTACATACGTTTACCCCCGTTGTTTTGTAGAGTTTGTATTACATACGTTTACCCCCGTTGTTTTGTAGAGTTCGTATTACATACGTTTATCCCCGTTGTTTTGTAGAGTTCGGATTACATACGTTTACCTCCGTTGTTTTGTGGAGTTCGTATTACATACGTTTACCTCCGTTGTTTTGTAGAGTTTGTATTACATACGTTTATCTCCGTTGTTTTGTGGAGTTCGTATTACATACGTTTACACCCGTTGTTTTGTAGAGTTTGTATTACATACGTTTACCCCTGTTGTTTTGTGGAGTTCGTATTACATACGTTTACCCCCGTTGTTTTGTAGAGTTTGCATTACATACGTTTACCCCCGTTGTTTTGTAGAGTTCGTATTACATACGTTCACCCCTGTTGTTTTGTGGAGTTCGTCTTGCATACGTTTACCCCTGTTGTTTTGTAGAGTTCGTATTACATACGTTCACCCCTGTTGTTTTGTGGAGTTCGTATTACATACGTTTACCCCCTTTGTTTTGTAGAGTTTGTATTACATACGTTTACCCCAATTGTTTTGTAGAGTTTGTATTACATATGTTTACCCCGTTGTTTTGTGGAGTTCGTATTACATACGTTTACCCCCGTTGTTTTGTAGAGTTTGTATTACATACGTTTACCCCCGTTGTTTTGTGGGGTTCGTATTACATACGTTTACCCCCGTTGCTTTGTAGAGTTTGTATTACATACGTTTACCCCCGTTGTTTTGTGGAGTTCGTATTACATACGTTTAGCCCCGTTGTTTTGTGGAGTTCGTATTACATACGTTTACCCCCGTTGTTTTGTAGAGTTCGTATTACATACGTTTACCCCCGTTGTTTTGTGGAGTTCGTATTACATACGCTTACCCCCGTTGTTTTGTGGAATTGGTATTAAATACGTTTACCCCCGTTGTTTTGTGGAGTTCGTATTACATACGTTTACCCCCGTTGTTTTGTAGAGTTTGTATTACATACGTTTACCCCCGTTGTTTTGTGGAGTTCGTATTACATACGTTTACCCCCGTTGTTTTGTGGAGTTCGTATTAGATACGTTTACTCCCGTTGTTTTGTAGAGTTTGTATTACATACGTTTACCCCCGTTGTTTTGTAGAGTTTGTATTACATACGTTTATCCCCGTTGTTTTGTAGAGTTCGTATTACATACGTTTATCCCCGTTGTTTTGTGGAGTTCGTATTACATACGTTTACCCTAGTCGTTTTGTGGAGTTCGTCTTGCATACGTTTACCCCCGTTGTTTTGTAGAGTTTGTATTACATACGTTTACCCCGTTGTTTTGTAGAGTTCGTATTACATACGTTTACCCCCGTTGTTTTGTAGAGTTCGTATTACATACGTTTACCTCCGTTGTTTTGTGGAGTTCGTCTTGCATACGCTTACCCCCGTTGTTTTGTAGAGTTTGTATTACATACGTTTACCCCTGTTGTTTTGTGGAGTTCGTCTTGCATACGTTTACCTCCGTTGTTTTGTGGAGTTCGTATTACATACGTTTACCCCCGTTGTTTTGTAGAGTTTGTATTACATACGTTTACCCTCGTTGTTTTGTGGAGTTCGTCTTGCATACGTTTACCTCCGTTGTTTTGTGGAGTTCGTATTACATATGTTTATCTCCGTTGTTTTGTAGAGTTTGTATTACATATGTTTACCTCCGTTGTTTTGTGGAGTTCGTATTACATATGTTTACCCTCGTTGGTTTGTGGAGTTCGTCTTGCATACGTTTACCCCCTTTTTTTTGTATAGTTTGTATTACATACGTTTACCCCCGTTGTTTTGTAGAGTTCGTATTACATACGTTTACCCCCGTTGTTTTGTAGAGTTCGTATTACATACGTTTACCCCCGTTGTTTTGTGGAGTTCGTATTACATACGTTTACCCTCGTTGTTTTGTGGAGTTCGTATTACATACGTTTACCCCCGTTGGTTTGTAGAGTTCGTATTACATACACTTACCTCCGTTGTTTTGTGGAGTTCGTCTTGCATACGCTTACCCCCGTTGCTTTGTAGAGTTTGTATTACATACGTTTACCCCTGTTATTTTGTGGAATTCGTCTTGCATACGTTTACCTCCATTGTTTTGTGGAGTTCGTATTACATACGTTTACCCCGGTTGTTTTGTAGAGTTCGTCGTGCATACGTTTACCTCCGTTGTTTTGTGGAGTTCGTATTACATACGTTTACCCCCGTTGTTTTGTAGAGTTTGTATTACATACGTTTACCCCCGTTGTTTTGTAGAGTTTGTATTACATACGTTTACCCCCGTTGTTTTGTAGAGTTCGTATTACATACGTTTATCCCCGTTGTTTTGTAGAGTTCGGATTACATACGTTTACCTCCGTTGTTTTGTGGAGTTCGTATTACATACGTTTACCTCCGTTGTTTTGTAGAGTTTGTATTACATACGTTTACCTCCGTTGTTTTGTGGAGTTCGTATTACATACGTTTACACCCGTTGTTTTGTAGAGTTTGTATTACATACGTTTACCCCTGTTGTTTTGTGGAGTTCGTATTACATACGTTTACCCCCGTTGTTTTGTAGAGTTTGCATTACATACGTTTACCCCCGTTGTTTTGTAGAGTTCGTATTACATACGTTCACCCCTGTTGTTTTGTGGAGTTCGTCTTGCATACGTTTACCCCTGTTGTTTTGTAGAGTTCGTATTACATACGTTCACCCCTGTTGTTTTGTGGAGTTCGTATTACATACGTTTACCCCCTTTGTTTTGTAGAGTTTGTATTACATACGTTTACCCCAATTGTTTTGTAGAGTTTGTATTACATATGTTTACCCCGTTGTTTTGTGGAGTTCGTATTACATACGTTTACCCCCGTTGTTTTGTAGAGTTTGTATTACATACGTTTACCCCCGTTGTTTTGTGGGGTTCGTATTACATACGTTTACCCCCGTTGCTTTGTAGAGTTTGTATTACATACGTTTACCCCCGTTGTTTTGTGGAGTTCGTATTACATACGTTTAGCCCCGTTGTTTTGTGGAGTTCGTATTACATACGTTTACCCCCGTTGTTTTGTAGAGTTCGTATTACATACGTTTACCCCCGTTGTTTTGTGGAGTTCGTATTACATACGCTTACCCCCGTTGTTTTGTGGAATTGGTATTACATACGTTTACCCCCGTTGTTTTGTGGAGTTCGTATTATATACGTTTACCCCCGTTGTTTTGTAGAGTTTGTATTACATACGTTTACCCCCGTTGTTTTGTGGAGTTCGTATTACATACGTTTACCCCCGTTGTTTTGTGGAGTTCGTATTAGATACGTTTACTCCCGTTGTTTTGTAGAGTTTGTATTACATACGTTTACCCCCGTTGTTTTGTAGAGTTTGTATTACATACGTTTATCCCCGTTGTTTTGTAGAGTTCGTATTACATACGTTTACCCCTGTTGTTTTGTAGAGTTCGTATTGCATATGTTTACCCCCGTTGTTTTGTAGAGTTTGTATTACATACGTTTACCCCGTTTTTTTGTGGAGTCCGTCTTGCATACGTTTACCTCCGTTGTTTTGTAGAGTTCGTATTACATATGTTTACCCCCGTTGTTTTGTAGAGTTTGCATTACATACGTTTACCCCTGTTGTTTTGTGGAGTTCGTATTACATACGTTTACCCCCGCTGTTTTGTAGAGTTTGTATTACATACGTTTACCCCTGTTGTTTTGTGGAGTTCGTCTTGCATACGTTTACCTCCGTTGTTTTGTGGAGTTCATATTACATACGTTTACCCCCGTTGTTTTGTAGAGTTTGTATTACATACGTTTACCTTCGTTGTTTTGCAGAGTTTGTATTACATACGTTTACCCCGTTGTTTTGTAGAGTTTGTATTACATACGTTTACCCCCGTTGTTTTGTAGAGTTCATATTACATACGTTTACCCCCATTGTTTTATAGAGTTCGGATTACATACGTTTACCTCCGTTGTTTTGTGGAGTTCGTATTACATACGTTTACCCCCGTTGTTTTGTAGAGTTTGTATTACATACGTTTACCCCCGTTGTTTTGTAGAGTTTGTATTACATACGTTTACCCCCGTTGTTTTGTAGAGTTCGTATTACATACGTTCACCCCTGTTGTTTTGTGGAGTTCGTATTACATACTTTAACCCCCGTTGTTTTGTAGAGTTTGTATTACATACGTTTACCCCCGTTGTTTTGTAGAGTTGTATTACATACGTTTACCCCGTTGTTTTGTGGAGTTCGTATTACATACGTTTACCCCCGTTGTTTTGTAGAGTTTGTATTACATACGTTTACCCCTGTTGTTTTGTGTAGTTCGTATTACATACGTTTACCCCCGTTGTTTTGCAGAGTTTGTATTACATACGTTTACCCCCGTTGTTTTGTGGAGTTCGTATTACATACGTTTACCCCGTTGTTTTGTGGAGTTCGTATTACATACGTTTACCCCCGTTGTTTTGTAGAGTTCGTATTACATACGTTTACCCCCGTTGTTTTGTTGAGTTGGTATTACATACGTTTACCTCCGTTGTTTTGTGGAGTTGGTATTACATACGTTTACCCCGTTGTTTTGTAGAGTTTGTATTACATACGTTTACTCCCGTTGTTTTGTGGAGTTCGTATTACATACGTTTACCCCCGTTGTTTTGTGGAGTTCGTATTAGATACGTTTACCCCCGTTGTTTTGTAGAGTTTGTATTACATACGTTTACCCCCGTTGTTTTGTAGAGTTTGTATTACATACGTTTACCCCCGTTGTTTTGTAGAGTTCGTATTACATACGTTTACCCCCGTTGTTTTGTAGAGTTTGCATTACATACGTTTACCCCTGTTGTTTTGTGGAGTTTGTATTACATACGTTTACCCCCGTTGCTTTGTGGAGTTCGTATTACATACGTTTACCCCCGTTGTTTTGTAGAGTTCGTATTACATACGTTTACCTCCGTTGTTTTGTAGAGTTTGTATTACATACGTTTACCCCCGTTGTTTTGTAGAGTTCGTATTACATACGTTTACCCCGTTGTTTTGTGGAGTTTGTATTACATACGTTTACCCCTGTTGTTTTGTGGAGTTCGTATTACATACGTTTACCCCCTTGTTTTGTAGAGTTTGTATTACATATGTTTACCCCATTGTTTTGTACAGTTTGTATTACATACGTTTACCCCCGTTGTTTTGTAGAGTTTGTATTACATACGTTTACCCCCGTTGTTTTGTGGAGTTTGTATTACATACGTTTACCCCCGTTGTTTTGTAGAGATTGTATTACATACGTTTACCCCCGTTGTTTTGTAGAGTTTGTATTACATATGTTTACCCCCGCTGTTTTGTAGAGTTCGTATTACATACGCTTACCCCTGTTGTTTTGTGGAGTTTGTATTACATACGTGTACCCCCGTTTTTTTGTGGAGTTCGTATTACATACGTTTACCCCCGTTGTTTTGTAGAGTTTGTATTACATATGTATACCCCCATTGTTTTGTACAGTTTGTATTACATACGTTTACCCCCGTTGTTTTGTAGTTTGTATTACATACGTTTACCCCCGTTGTTTTGTGGAGTTTGTATTACATACGTTTACCCCCGTTGTTTTGTAGAGTTTGTATTACATACGTTGACCCCCGTTGTTTTGTAGAGTTTGTATTACATACGTTGACCCCCGTTGTTTTGTAGAGTTTGTATTACATATGTTTACCCCCGTTGTTTTGTAGAGTTCGTATTAGATACGTTTACCCCTGTTGTTTTGTGGAGTTTGTATTACATACGTTTACCCCCGTTTTTTTGTGGAGTTCGTATTACATACGTTTACCCCCGTTGTTTTGTAGAGTTCGTATTACATACCTTTACCCCGGTTGTTTTGTGGAGTTCGTATTACATACGTTTACCCCCGTTGTTTTGTAGAGTTCGTATTACATACGTTTACCCCTGTTGTTTTGTAGAGTTCGTATTGCATACGTTTACCCCCGTTGTTTTGTAGAGTTTGCATTACATATGTTTACCCCTGTTGTTTTGAAGAGTTTGTATTACATACGTTTACCCCCGTTGTTTTGTAGAGTTCGTCTTGCATACGTTTACCTCCGTTGTTTTGTAGAGTTTGTATTACATACGTTTACCCCCGTTGTTTTGTGGAGTTCGTATTACATACGTTTACCCCCGTTGTTTTGTGGAGTTCGTATTACATACGTTTACCCCCGTTGTTTTGTAGACTTTGTATTACATACGTTTACCCTCGTTGTTTTGTGGAGTTCGTATTACATACGTTTACCCCAGTTGTTTTGTGGAGTTCGTCTTGCATACGTTTACCCCTGTTGTTTTGTAGAGTTTCTATTATATACGTTTACCCCCGTTGTTTTGTAGAATTCGTATTACATACGTTTACCCCCGTTGTTTTGTAGAGTTCGTATTACATACGTTTACCCCCGTTGTTTTGTGGAGTTCGTATTACATACGTTTACCCTCGTTGTTTTGTAGAGTTCGTATTACATACGTTTATCCCCGTTGTTTTGTAGAGTTCGTATTACATACGTTTACCTCCGTTGTTTTGTGGAGTTCGTCTTGCATACGCTTACCCCCGTTGTTTTGTAGAGTTTGTATTACATACGTTTACCCCCGTTGTTTTGTAGAGTTTGTATTACATACGTTTACCCCAGTTGTTTTGTGGAGTTCGTGTTGCATACGTTTACCCCCGTTGTTTTGTAGAGTTGTATTACATACGTTTATCCCCGTTGTTTTGTAGAGTTCGTATTACATACGTTTACCCTTGTTGTTTTGTGGAGTTCGTATTACATACGTTTACCCTCGTTGTTTTGTGGAGTTCGTTTTACATACGCTTACCCCCGTTGTTTTGTAGAGTTTGTATTACATACGTTTACCCCTGTTGTTTTGTGGAGTTCGTCTTGCATACGTTTACCTCCGTTGTTTTGTGGAGTTCGTATTACATACGTTTACCCCTGTTGTTTTGTGGAGTTCGTCTTGCATACGTTTACCTCCGTTGTTTTGTGGAGTTCGTATTACATACGTTTACTCCCGTTGTTTTGTAGAGTTTGTATTACATACGTTTACCCCCGTTGTTTTGTAGAGTTTGTATTACATACGTTTACCCCGTTGTTTTGTAGAGTTTGTATTACATACGTTTACCCCCGTTGTTTTGTAGAGTTTGCATTACATACGTTTACCCCCGTTGTTTTGTAGAGTTCGTATTACATACGTTCACCCCTGTTGTTTTGTGGAGTTCGTCTTGCATACGTTTACCCCTGTTGTTTTGTAGGGTTCGTATTACATACGTTCACCCCTGTTGTTTTGTGGAGTTCGTATTACATACGTTTACCCCCTTTGTTTTGTAGAGTTTGTATTACATATGTTTATCCCCGTTGTTTTGTAGAGTTTGTATTACATACGTTTACCCCGTTGTTTTGTGAATTTCGTATTACATACGTTTACTCCCGTTGTTTTGTAGAGTTCGTATTACATACGTTTACCCCCGTTGTTTTGTAGAGTTTGTATTACATATCTTTACCCCCGTTGTTTTGTAGAGTTCGTATTACATACGTTTACCCCCGTTGTTTTGTAGAGTTTGCATTACATACGTTTACCCCCGTTGTTTTGTGGAGTTCGTATTACATACGTTTACCCCCGTTGTTTTGTGGAGTTTGTATTACATATGTTTACCCCCGTTGTTTTGTAGAGTTCGTATTACATACGTTTACCCCCGTTGTTTTGTAGAGTTTGTATTACATACGTTTACCCCCGTTGTTTTGTAGAGTTCGTATTACATACGTTTACCCCCGTTGTTTTGTAGAGTTTGTATTACATACGTTTACCCCCGTTGTTTTGTAGAGTTTGTATTACATACGTTTACCCCGTTGTTTTGTGGA
The DNA here is from genome assembly GCA_963383655.1 of Bathymodiolus septemdierum. Taxonomy (NCBI): domain Eukaryota; kingdom Metazoa; phylum Mollusca; class Bivalvia; order Mytilida; family Modiolidae; genus Bathymodiolus; species Bathymodiolus septemdierum. Next base: position 48,128,116 of record OY726527.1, read on the forward strand.
GTTCGTCTTGCATACGTTTACCCCGGTTGTTTTGTAGAGTTGTATTACATACGTTTACCCCCATTGTTTTGTAGAGTTCGTATTACATACGTTTACCCCTGTTGTTTTGTGGAGTTCGTATTACATACGTTTACCCTCGTTGTTTTGTGGAGTTCGTATTACATACGTTTACCCCCGTTGTTTTGTAGAGTTTGTATTACATACATTTACCTCCGTTGTTTTGTAGAGTTTGTATTACATATGTTTATCCCCGTTGTTTTGTAGAGTTTGTATTACATACGTTTACCCCGTTGTTTTGTGAATTTCGTATTACATACGTTTACTCCCGTTGTTTTGTAGAGTTCGTATTACATACGTTTACCCCCGTTGTTTTGTAGAGTTTGTATTACATATCTTTACCCCCGTTGTTTTGTAGAGTTCGTATTACATACGTTTACCCCCGTTGTTTTGTAGAGTTTGTATTACATACGTTTACCCCCGTTGTTTTGTGGAGTTCGTATTACATACGTTTACCCCCGTTGTTTTGTGGAGTTTGTATTACATATGTTTACCCCCGTTGTTTTGTAGAGTTCGTATTACATACGTTTACCCCCGTTGTTTTGTAGAGTTTGTATTACATACGTTTACCCCCGTTGTTTTGTAGAGTTCGTATTACATACGTTTACCCCCGTTGTTTTGTAGAGTTTGTATTACATACGTTTACCCCCGTTGTTTTGTAGAGTTTGTATTACATACGTTTACCCCGTTGTTTTGTGGAGTTCGTCTTGCATACGTTTACCCCCGTTGTTTTGTAGAGTTGTATTACATACGTTTACCCCCATTGTTTTGTAGAGTTCGTATTACATACGTTTACCCCTGTTGTTTTGTGGAGTTCGTATTACATACGTTTACCCTCGTTGTTTTGTGGAGTTCGTATTACATACGTTTACCCCCGTTGTTTTGTAGAGTTTGTATTACATACATTTACCTCCGTTGTTTTGTGGAGTTCGTCTTGCATACGCGTACCCCCGTTGTTTTGTAGAGTTTGTATTACATACGTTTACCCCTGTTGTTTTGTGGAGTTCGTCTTGCATACGTTTACCTCCGTTGTTTTGTGGAGTTCGTATTACATACGTTTACCCCTGTTGTTTTGTGGAGTTCGTCTTGCATACGTTTACCTCCGTTGTTTTGTGGAGTTTGTATTACATACGTTTACCCCCGTTGTTTTGTAGAGTTTGTATTACATACGTTTACCCCCGTTGTTTTGTAGAGTTTGTATTACATACGTTTACCCCAGTTGTTTTGTGGAGTTCGTGTTGCATACGTTTACCCCCGTTGTTTTGTAGAGTTGTATTACATACGTTTATCCCCGTTGTTTTGTAGAGTTCGTATTACATACGTTTACCCCTGTTGTTTTGTGGAGTTCGTATTACATACGTTTACCCTCGTTGTTTTGTGGAGTTCGTTTTACATACGCTTACCCCCGTTGTTTTGTAGAGTTTGTATTACATAAGTTTACCCCTGTTGTTTTGTGGAGTTCGTCTTGCATACGTTTACCTCCGTTGTTTTGTGGAGTTCGTATTACATACGTTTACCCCTGTTGTTTTGTGGAGTTCGTCTTGCATACGTTTACCTCCGTTGTTTTGTGGAGTTCGTATTACATACGTTTACTCCCGTTGTTTTGTAGAGTTTGTATTACATACGTTTACCCCCGTTGTTTTGTAGAGTTTGTATTACATACGTTTACCCCGTTGTTTTGTAGAGTTTGTATTACATACGTTTACCCCCGTTGTTTTGTAGAGTTTGCATTACATACGTTTATCCCCGTTGTTTTGTAGAGTTCGTATTACATACGTTCACCCCTGTTGTTTTGTGGAGTTCGTCTTGCATACGTTTACCCCTGTTGTTTTGTAGAGTGCGTATTACATACGTTTACCCCCTTTGTTTTGTAGAGTTTGTATTACATATGTTTATCCCCGTTGTTTTGTAGAGTTTGTATTACATACGTTTACCCCGTTGTTTTGTGAATTTCGTATTACATACGTTTACTCCCGTTGTTTTGTAGAGTTCGTATTACATACGTTTACCCCCGTTGTTTTGTAGAGTTTGTATTACATATCTTTACCCCCGTTGTTTTGTAGAGTTCGTATTACATACGTTTACCCCCGTTGTTTTGTAGAGTTTGTATTACATACGTTTACCCCCGTTGTTTTGTGGAGTTCGTATTACATACGTTTACCCCCGTTGTTTTGTGGAGTTTGTATTACATATGTTTACCCCCGTTGTTTTGTAGAGTTCGTATTACATACGTTTACCCCCGTTGTTTTGTAGAGTTTGTATTACATACGTTTACCCCCGTTGTTTTGTAGAGTTCGTATTACATACGTTTACCCCCGTTGTTTTGTAGAGTTTGTATTACATACGTTTACCCCCGTTGTTTTGTAGAGTTTGTATTACATACGTTTACCCCGTTGTTTTGTGGAGTTCGTCTTGCATACGTTTACCCCGGTTGTTTTGTAGAGTTGTATTACATACGTTTACCCCCATTGTTTTGTAGAGTTCGTATTACATACGTTTACCCCTGTTGTTTTGTGGAGTTCGTATTACATACGTTTACCCTCGTTGTTTTGTGGAGTTCGTATTACATACGTTTACCCCCGTTGTTTTGTAGAGTTTGTATTACATACATTTACCTCCGTTGTTTTGTAGAGTTTGTATTACATATGTTTATCCCCGTTGTTTTGTAGAGTTTGTATTACATACGTTTACCCCGTTGTTTTGTGAATTTCGTATTACATACGTTTACTCCCGTTGTTTTGTAGAGTTCGTATTACATACGTTTACCCCCGTTGTTTTGTAGAGTTTGTATTACATATCTTTACCCCCGTTGTTTTGTAGAGTTCGTATTACATACGTTTACCCCCGTTGTTTTGTAGAGTTTGTATTACATACGTTTACCCCCGTTGTTTTGTGGAGTTCGTATTACATACGTTTACCCCCGTTGTTTTGTGGAGTTTGTATTACATATGTTTACCCCCGTTGTTTTGTAGAGTTCGTATTACATACGTTTACCCCCGTTGTTTTGTAGAGTTTGTATTACATACGTTTACCCCCGTTGTTTTGTAGAGTTCGTATTACATACGTTTACCCCCGTTGTTTTGTAGAGTTTGTATTACATACGTTTACCCCCGTTGTTTTGTAGAGTTTGTATTACATACGTTTACCCCGTTGTTTTGTGGAGTTCGTCTTGCATACGTTTACCCCCGTTGTTTTGTAGAGTTGTATTACATACGTTTACCCCCATTGTTTTGTAGAGTTCGTATTACATACGTTTACCCCTGTTGTTTTGTGGAGTTCGTATTACATACGTTTACCCTCGTTGTTTTGTGGAGTTCGTATTACATACGTTTACCCCCGTTGTTTTGTAGAGTTTGTATTACATACATTTACCTCCGTTGTTTTGTGGAGTTCGTCTTGCATACGCTTACCCCCGTTGTTTTGTAGAGTTTGTATTACATACGTTTACCCCTGTTGTGTTGTGGAGTTCGTCTTGCATACGTTTACCTCCGTTGTTTTGTGGAGTTCGTATTACATACGTTTACCCCTGTTGTTTTGTGGAGTTCGTCTTGCATACGTTTACCTCCGTTGTTTTGTGGAGTTCGTATTACATACGTTTACCCCCGTTGTTTTGTAGAGTTTGCATTACATACGTTTACCCCCGTTGTTTTGTAGAGTTTGTATTACATACGTTTACTCCGTTGTTTTATAGAGTTCGTATTACATACGCTTACCCCCGTTGTTTTGTGGAGTTTGTATTACATATGTTTACCCCTGTTGTTTTGTAGAGTTTGTATTACATACGTTTACCCCCGTTGTTTTGTAGAGTTCGTCTTGCATACGTTTACCTCCGTTGTTTTGTAGACTTTGTATTACATACGTTTACCCCCGTTGTTTTGTGGAGTTCGTATTACATACGTTTACCCCCGTTGTTTTGTGGAGTTCGTATTACATACGTTTACCCCCGTTGTTTTGTAGACTTTGTATTACATACGTTTACCCTCGTTGTTTTGTGGAGTTCGTCTTGCATACGTTTACCTCCATTGTTTTGTGGAGTTCGTATTACATATGTTTATCTCCGTTGTTTTGTAGAGTTTGTATTACATATGTTTACCTCCGTTGTTTTGTGGAGTTCGTCTTGCATAAGTTTACCCCCTTTGTTTTGTAGAGTTTGTATTACATACGTTTACCCCCGTTGTTTTGTAGAGTTCGTATTACATACGTTTACCCCCGTTGTTTTGTAGAGTTCGTATTACATACGTTTACCCCCGTTGTTTTGTGGAGTTCGTATTACATACGTTTACCCTCGTTGTTTTGTGGAGTTCGTATTACATACGTTTACCCCCGTTGGTTTGTAGAGTTCGTATTACATACACTTACCTCTGTTGTTTTGTGGAGTTCGTCTTGCATACGCTTACCCCCGTTGCTTTGTAGAGTTTGTATTACATACGTTTACCCCTGTTATTTTGTGGAGTTCGTCTTGCATACGTTTACCTCCATTGTTTTGTGGAGTTCGTATTACATACGTTTACCCCTGTTGTTTTGTAGAGTTCGTCTTGCATACGTTTACCTCCGTTGTTTTGTAGAGTTTGTATTACATACGTTTACCCCCGTTGTTTTGTAGAGTTTGTATTACATACGTTTACCCCCGTTGTTTTGTAGAGTTTGTATTACATACGTTTACCCCCTTTGTTTTGTAGAGTTCGTATTACATACGTTTATCCCCGTTGTTTTGTAGAGTTCGGATTACATACGTTTACCTCCGTTGTTTTGTGGAGTTCGTATTACATACGTTTACCCCCGTTGTTTTGTAGAGTTTGTATTACATACGTTTACCTCCGTTGTTTTGTGGAGTTCGTATTACATACGTTTACACCCGTTGTTTTGTAGAGTTTGTATTACATACGTTTACCCCTGTTGTTTTGTGGAGTTCGTATTACATACGTTTACCCCCGTTGTTTTGTAGAGTTTGCATTACATACGTTTACTCCCGTTGTTTTGTAGAGTTCGTATTACATACGTTCACCCCTGTTGTTTTGTGGAGTTCGTCTTGCATACGTTTACCCCTGTTGTTTTGTAGAGTTCGTATTACATACGTTCACCCCTGTTGTTTTGTGGAGTTCGTATTACATACGTTTACCTCCTTTGTTTTGTAGAGTTTGTATTACATACGTTTACCCCAATTGTTTTGTAGAGTTTGTATTACATATGTTTACCCCGTTGTTTTGTGGAGTTCGTATTACATACGTTTACCCCCGTTGTTTTGTAGAGTTTGTATTACAAACGTTTACCCCCGTTGTTTTGTGGGGTTCGTATTACATACGTTTACCCCCGTTGCTTTGTAGAGTTTGTATTACATACGTTTACCCCCGTTGTTTTGTGGAGTTCGTATTACATACGTTTAGCCCCGTTGTTTTGTGGAGTTCGTATTACATACGTTTACCCCCGTTGTTTTGTAGAGTTCGTATTACATACGTTTACCCCCGTTGTTTTGTGGAGTTCGTATTACATACGCTTACCGCCGTTGTTTTGTGGAATTGGTATTACATACGTTTACCCCCGTTGTTTTGTTGAGTTGGTATTACATACGTTTACCTTCGTTGTTTTGTGGAGTTGGTATTACATACGTTTACCCCGTTGTTTTGTAGAGTTTGTATTACATACGTTTACCCCCGTTGTTTTGTGGAGTTCGTATTACATACGTTTACCCCCGTTGTTTTGTGGAGTTCGTATTAGATACGTTTACCCCCGTTGTTTTGTAGAGTTTGTATTACATACGTTTACCCCCGTTGTTTTGTAGAGTTTGTATTACATACGTTTACCCCCGTTGTTTTGTAGAGTTCGTATTACATACGTTTACCCCCGTTGTTTTGTAGAGTTTGCATTACATACGTTTACCCCTGTTGTTTTGTGGAGTTTGTATTACATACGTTTACCCCCGTTGCTTTGTGGAGTTCGTATTACATACGTTTACCCCCGTTGTTTTGTAGAGTTCGTATTACATACGTTTACCTCCGTTGTTTTGTAGAGTTTGTATTACATACGTTTACCCCCGTTGTTTTGTAGAGTTCGTATTACATACGTTTACCCCGTTGTTTTGTGGAGTTTGTATTACATACGTTTACCCCTGTTGTTTTGTGGAGTTCGTATTACATACGTTTACCCCCTTGTTTTGTAGAGTTTGTATTACATATGTTTACCCCATTGTTTTGTACAGTTTGTATTACATACGTTTACCCCCGTTGTTTTGTAGAGTTTGTATTACATACGTTTACCCCCGTTGTTTTGTGGAGTTTGTATTACATACGTTTACCCCCGTTGTTTTGTAGAGATTGTATTACATACGTTTACCCCCGTTGTTTTGTAGAGTTTGTATTACATATGTTTACCCCCGCTGTTTTGTAGAGTTCGTATTACATACGTTTACCCCTGTTGTTTTGTGGAGTTTGTATTACATACGTGTACCCCCGTTTTTTTGTGGAGTTCGTATTACATACGTTTACCCCCGTTGTTTTGTAGAGTTTGTATTACATATGTATACCCCCATTGTTTTGTACAGTTTGTATTACATACGTTTACCCCCGTTGTTTTGTAGTTTGTATTACATACGTTTACCCCCGTTGTTTTGTGGAGTTTGTATTACATACGTTTACCCCCGTTGTTTTGTAGAGTTTGTATTACATACGTTGACCCCCGTTGTTTTGTAGAGTTTGTATTACATATGTTTACCCCCGTTGTTTTGTAGAGTTCGTATTAGATACGTTTACCCCTGTTGTTTTGTGGAGTTTGTATTACATACGTTTACCCCCGTTTTTTTGTGGAGTTCGTATTACATACGTTTACCCCCGTTGTTTTGTAGAGTTCGTATTACTTACCTTTACCCCGGTTGTTTTGTGGAGTTCGTATTACATACGTTTACCCCCGTTGTTTTGTAGAGTTCGTATTACATACGTTTACCCCTGTTGTTTTGTAGAGTTCGTATTGCATACGTTTACCCCCGTTGTTTTGTAGAGTTTGCATTACATATGTTTACCCCTGTTGTTTTGTAGAGTTTGTATTACATACGTTTACCCCCGTTGTTTTGTAGAGTTCGTCTTGCATACGTTTACCTCCGTTGTTTTGTAGACTTTGTATTACATACGTTTACCCCCGTTGTTTTGTGGAGTTCGTATTACATACGTTTACCCCCGTTGTTTTGTGGAGTTCGTATTACATACGTTTACCCCCGTTGTTTTGTAGACTTTGTATTACATACGTTTACCCTCGTTGTTTTGTGGAGTTCGTATTACATACGTTTACCCCAGTTGTTTTGTGGAGTTCGTCTTGCATACGTTTACCCCTGTTGTTTTGTAGAGTTTCTATTATATACGTTTACCCCCGTTGTTTTGTAGAATTCGTATTACATACGTTTACCCCCGTTGTTTTGTAGAGTTCGTATTACATACGTTTACCCCCGTTGTTTTGTGGAGTTCGTATTACATACGTTTACCCTCGTTGTTTTGTAGAGTTCGTATTACATACGTTTATCCCCGTTGTTTTGTAGAGTTCCTATTACATACGTTTACCTCCGTTGTTTTGTGGAGTTCGTCTTGCATACGCTTACCCCCGTTGTTTTGTAGAGTTTGTATTACATACGTTTACCCCCGTTGTTTTGTAGAGTTTGTATTACATACGTTTACCCCAGTTGTTTTGTGGAGTTCGTGTTGCATACGTTTACCCCCGTTGTTTTGTAGAGTTGTATTACATACGTTTATCCCCGTTGTTTTGTAGAGTTCGTATTACATACGTTTACCCCTGTTGTTTTGTGGAGTTCGTATTACATACGTTTACCCTCGTTGTTTTGTGGAGTTCGTTTTACATACGCTTACCCCCGTTGTTTTGTAGAGTTTGTATTACATACGTTTACCCCTGTTGTTTTGTGGAGTTCGTCTTGCATACGTTTACCTCCGTTGTTTTGTGGAGTTCGTATTACATACGTTTACCCCTGTTGTTTTGTGGAGTTCGTCTTGCATACGTTTACCTCCGTTGTTTTGTGGAGTTCGTATTACATACGTTTACTCCCGTTGTTTTGTAGAGTTTGTATTACATACGTTTACCCCCGTTGTTTTGTAGAGTTTGTATTACATACGTTTACCCCGTTGTTTTGTAGAGTTTGTATTACATACGTTTACCCCCGTTGTTTTGTAGAGTTTGCATTACATACGTTTACCCCCGTTGTTTTGTAGAGTTCGTATTACATACGTTCACCCCTGTTGTTTTGTGGAGTTCGTCTTGCATACGTTTACCCCTGTTGTTTTGTAGGGTTCGTATTACATACGTTCACCCCTGTTGTTTTGTGGAGTTCGTATTACATACGTTTACCCCCTTTGTTTTGTAGAGTTTGTATTACATATGTTTATCCCCGTTGTTTTGTAGAGTTTGTATTACATACGTTTACCCCGTTGTTTTGTGAATTTCGTATTACATACGTTTACTCCCGTTGTTTTGTAGAGTTCGTATTACATACGTTTACCCCCGTTGTTTTGTAGAGTTTGTATTACATATCTTTACCCCCGTTGTTTTGTAGAGTTCGTATTACATACGTTTACCCCCGTTGTTTTGTAGAGTTTGTATTACATACGTTTACCCCCGTTGTTTTGTGGAGTTCGTATTACATACGTTTACCCCCGTTGTTTTGTGGAGTTTGTATTACATATGTTTACCCCCGTTGTTTTGTAGAGTTCGTATTACATACGTTTACCCCCGTTGTTTTGTAGAGTTTGTATTACATACGTTTACCCCCGTTGTTTTGTAGAGTTTGTATTACATACGTTTACCCCGTTGTTTTGTGGAGTTCGTCTTGCATACGTTTACCCCGGTTGTTTTGTAGAGTTGTATTACATACGTTTACCCCCATTGTTTTGTAGAGTTCGTATTACATACGTTTACCCCTGTTGTTTTGTGGAGTTCGTATTACATATGTTTACCCTCGTTGTTTTGTGGAGTTCGTATTACATACGTTTACCCCCGTTGTTTTGTAGAGTTTGTATTACATACATTTACCTCCGTTGTTTTGTAGAGTTTGTATTACATATGTTTATCCCCGTTGTTTTGTAGAGTTTGTATTACATACGTTTACCCCGTTGTTTTGTGAATTTCGTATTACATACGTTTACTCCCGTTGTTTTGTAGAGTTCGTATTACATACGTTTACCCCCGTTGTTTTGTAGAGTTTGTATTACATATCTTTACCCCCGTTGTTTTGTAGAGTTCGTATTACATACGTTTACCCCCGTTGTTTTGTAGAGTTTGTATTACATACGTTTACCCCCGTTGTTTTGTGGAGTTCGTATTACATACGTTTACCCCCGTTGTTTTGTGGAGTTTGTATTACATATGTTTACCCCCGTTGTTTTGTAGAGTTCGTATTACATACGTTTACCCCCGTTGTTTTGTAGAGTTTGTATTACATACGTTTACCCCCGTTGTTTTGTAGAGTTCGTATTACATACGTTTACCCCCGTTGTTTTGTAGAGTTTGTATTACATACGTTTACCCCCGTTGTTTTGTAGAGTTTGTATTACATACGTTTACCCCGTTGTTTTGTGGAGTTCGTATTACATACGTTTACCCTCGTTGTTTTGTGGAGTTCGTATTACATACGTTTACCTCCGTTGTTTTGTGGAGTTCGTATTACATACGTTTACCCCCGTTGTTTTGTAGAGTTTGTATTACATACGTTTACCCCCGTTGTTTTGTAGAGTTTGTATTACATACGTTTACCCCCGTTGTTTTGTAGAGTTCGTATTACATACGTTCACCCCTGTTGTTTTGTGGAGTTCGTATTACATAGGTTTACCCCGTTGTTTTGTGGAGTTCGTATTACATACGTTTACCCCGTTGTTTTGTGGAGTTCGTATTACATACGTTTACCCCGTTGTTTTGTGGAGTTCGTATTACATACGTTTACCCCCGTTGTTTTGTTGAGTTGGTATTACATACGTTTACCTCCGTTGTTTTGTGGAGTTGGTATTACATACGTTTACCCCGTTGTTTTGTAGAGTTTGTATTACATACGTTTACCCCCGTTGTTTTGTGGAGTTCGTATTACATACGTTTACCCCCGTTGTTTTGTGGAGTTCGTATTAGATACGTTTACCCCCGTTGTTTTGTAGAGTTTGTATTACATACGTTTACCCCCGTTGTTTTGTAGAGTTTGTATAAATACGTTTACCCCCGTTGTTTTGTAGAGTTCGTATTACATACGTTTACCCCCCTTGTTTTGTAGAGTTTGCATTACATACGTTTACCCCTGTTGTTTTGTGGAGTTTGTATTACATACGTTTACCCCCGTTGCTTTGTGGAGTTCGTATTACATACGTTTACCCCCGTTGTTTTGTAGAGTTCGTATTACATACGTTTACCTCCGTTGTTTTGTAGAGTTTGTATTACATACGTTTACCCCCGTTGTTTTGTAGAGTTCGTATTACATACGTTTACGCCGTTGTTTTGTGGAGTTTGTATTACATACGTTTACCCCTGTTGTTTTGTGGAGTTCGTATTACATACGTTTACCCCCTTGTTTTGTAGAGTTTGTATTACATATGTTTACCCCATTGTTTTGTACAGTTTGTATTACATACGTTTACCCCCGTTGTTTTGTAGAGTTTGTATTACATACGTTTACCCCCGTTGTTTTGTGGAGTTTGTATTACATACGTTTACCCCCGTTGTTTTGTAGAGATTGTATTACATACGTTTACCCCCGTTGTTTTGTAGAGTTTGTATTACATATGTTTACCCCCGCTGTTTTGTAGGGTTCGTATTACATACGTTTACCCCTGTTGTTTTGTGGAGTTTGTATTACATACGTGTACCCCCGTTTTTTTGTGGAGTTCGTATTACATACGTTTACCCCCGTTGTTTTGTAGAGTTTGTATTACATATGTATACCCCCATTGTTTTGTACAGTTTGTATTACATACGTTTACCCCCGTTGTTTTGTAGTTTGTATTACATACGTTTACCCCCGTTGTTTTGTGGAGTTTGTATTACATACGTTTACCCCCGTTGTTTTGTAGAGTTTGTATTACATACGTTTACCCCCGTTGTTTTGTAGAGTTTGTATTACATACGTTGACCCCCGTTGTTTTGTAGAGTTCGTATTAGATACGTTTACCCCTGTTGTTTTGTGGAGTTTGTATTACATACGTTTACCCCCGTTTTTTTGTGGAGTTCGTATTACATACGTTTACCCCCGTTGTTTTGTAGAGTTCGTATTACATACCTTTACCCCGGTTGTTTTGTGGAGTTCGTATTACATACGTTTACCCCCGTTGTTTTGTAGAGTTCGTATTACATACGTTTACCCCTGTTGTTTTGTAGAGTTCGTATTGCATACGTTTACCCCCGTTGTTTTGTAGAGTTTGCATTACATATGTTTACCCCTGTTGTTTTGTGGAGTTCGTATTACATACGTTTACCCCCGTTGTTTTGTGGAGTTCGTATTACATACGTTTACCCCCGTTGTTTTGTAGACTTTGTATTACATACGTTTACCCTCGTTGTTTTGTGGAGTTCGTATTACATACGTTTACCCCAGTTGTTTTGTGGAGTTCCTCTTGCATACGTTTACCCCTGTTGTTTTGTAGAGTTTCTATTATATACGTTTACCCCCGTTGTTTTGTAGAATTCGTATTACATACGTTTACCCCCGTTGTTTTGTAGAGTTCGTATTACATACGTTTACCCCCGTTGTTTTGTGGAGTTCGTATTACATACGTTTACCCTCGTTGTTTTGTAGAGTTCGTATTACATACGTTTATCCCCGTTGTTTTGTAGAGTTCGTATTACATACGTTTACCTCCGTTGTTTTGTGGAGTTCGTCTTGCATACGCTTACCCCCGTTGTTTTGTAGAGTTTGTATTACATACGTTTACCCCCGTTGTTTTGTAGAGTTTGTATTACATACGTTTACCCCAGTTGTTTTGTGGAGTTCGTGTTGCATACGTTTACCCCCGTTGTTTTGTAGAGTTGTATTACATACGTTTATCCCCGTTGTTTTGTAGAGTTCGTATTACATACGTTTACCCCTGTTGTTTTGTGGAGTTCGTATTACATACGTTTACCCTCGTTGTTTTGTGGAGTTCGTTTTACATACGTTTACCCCCGTTGTTTTGTAGAGTTCGTATTACATACATTTACCTCCGTTGTTTTGTGGAGTTCGTCTTGCATACGCTTACCCCCGTTGTTTTGTAGAGTTTGTATTACATACGTTTACCCCTGTTGTTTTGTGGAGTTCGTCTTGCATACGTTTACCTCCGTTGTTTTGTGGAGTTCGTATTACATACGTTTACCCCTGTTGTTTTGTGGAGTTCGTCTTGCATACGTTTACCTCCGTTGTTTTGTGGAGTTCGTATTACATACGTTTACTCCCGTTGTTTTGTAGAGTTTGTATTACATACGTTTACCCCCGTTGTTTTGTAGAGTTTGTATTACATACGTTTACCCCGTTGTTTTGTAGAGTTTGTATTACATACGTTTACCCCCGTTGTTTTGTAGAGTTTGCATTACATACGTTTACCCCCGTTGTTTTGTAGAGTTCGTATTACATACGTTCACCCCTGTTGTTTTGTGGAGTTCGTCTTGCATACGTTTACCCCTGTTGTTTTGTAGGGTTCGTATTACATACGTTCACCCCTGTTGTTTTGTGGAGTTCGTATTACATACGTTTACCCCCTTTGTTTTGTAGAGTTTGTATTACATATGTTTATCCCCGTTGTTTTGTAGAGTTTGTATTACATACGTTTACCCCGTTGTTTTGTGAATTTCGTATTACATACGTTTACTCCCGTTGTTTTGTAGAGTTCGTATTACATACGTTTACCCCCGTTGTTTTGTAGAGTTTGTATTACATACGTTTACCCCCGTTGTTTTGTAGAGTTTGTATTACATACGTTTACCCCCGTTGTTTTGTGGAGTTCGTATTACATACGTTTACCCCCGTGGTTTTGTGGAGTTTGTATTACATATGTTTACCCCCGTTGTTTTGTAGAGTTCGTATTACATACGTTTACCCCCGTTGTTTTGTAGAGTTTGTATTACATACGTTTACCCCCGTTGTTTTGTAGAGTTCGTATTACATACGTTTACCCCCGTTGTTTTGTAGAGTTTGTATTACATACGTTTACCCCCGTTGTTTTGTAGAGTTTGTATTACATACGTTTACCCCGTTGTTTTGTGGAGTTCGTCTTGCATACGTTTACCCCGGTTGTTTTGTAGAGTTGTATTACATACGTTTACCCCCATTGTTTTGTAGAGTTCGTATTACATACGTTTACCCCTGTTGTTTTGTGGAGTTCGTATTACATACGTTTACCCTCGTTGTTTTGTGGAGTTCGTATTACATACGTTTACCCCCGTTGTTTTGTAGAGTTTGTATTACATACATTTACCTCCGTTGTTTTGTAGAGTTTGTATTACATATGTTTATCCCCGTTGTTTTGTAGAGTTTGTATTACATACGTTTACCCCGTTGTTTTGTGAATTTCGTATTACATACGTTTACTCCCGTTGTTTTGTAGAGTTCGTATTACATACGTTTACCCCCGTTGTTTTGTAGAGTTTGTATTACATATCTTTACCCCCGTTGTTTTGTAGAGTTCGTATTACATACGTTTACCCCCGTTGTTTTGTAGAGTTTGTATTACATACGTTTACCCCCGTTGTTTTGTGGAGTTCGTATTACATACGTCTACCTCCGTTGTTTTGTGGAGTTTGTATTACATATGTTTACCCCCGTTGTTTTGTAGAGTTCGTATTACATACGTTTACCCCCGTTGTTTTGTAGAGTTTGTATTACATACGTTTACCCCCGTTGTTTTGTAGAGTTCGTATTACATACGTTTACCCCCGTTGTTTTGTAGAGTTTGTATTACATACGTTTATCCCCGTTGTTTTGTAGAGTTTGTATTACATACGTTTACCCCGTTGTTTTGTGGAGTTCGTCTTGCATACGTTTACCCCCGTTGTTTTGTAGAGTTGTATTACATACGTTTACCCCCATTGTTTTGTAGAGTTCGTATTACATACGTTTACCCCTGTTGTTTTGTGGAGTTCGTATTACATACGTTTACCCTCGTTGTTTTGTGGAGTTCGTATTACATACGTTTACCCCCGTTGTTTTGTAGAGTTTGTATTACATACATTTACCTCCGTTGTTTTGTGGAGTTCGTCTTGCATACGCTTACCCCCGTTGTTTTGTAGAGTTTGTATTACATACGTTTACCCCTGTTGTTTTGTGGAGTTCGTCTTGCATACGTTTACCTCCGTTGTTTTGTGGAGTTCGTATTACATACGTTTACCCCTGTTGTTTTGTGGAGTTCGTCTTGCATACGTTTACCTCCGTTGTTTTGTGGAGTTCGTATTACATACGTTTACCCCCGTTGTTTTGTAGAGTTTGCATTACATACGTTTACCCCCGTTGTTTTGTAGAGTTTGTATTACATACGTTTACTCCGTTGTTTTATAGAGTTCGTATTACATACGTTTACCCCCGTTGTTTTGTGGAGTTTGTATTACATATGTTTACCCCCGTTGTTTTGTAGAGTTCGTATTACATACGTTTACCCCCGTTGTTTTGTAGAGTTTGCATTACATACGTTTACCCCCGTTGTTTTGTAGAGTTCGTATTACATACGTTTACCCCCGTTGTTTTGTAGAGTTTGTATTACATACGTTTACCCCCGTTGTTTTGTAGAGTTCGTATTACATACGTTCACCCCTGTTGTTTTGTGGAGTTCGTCTTGCATACGTTTACCCCTGTTGTTTTGTAGGGTTCGTATTACATACGTTCACCCCTGTTGTTTTGTGGAATTCGTATTACATACGTTTACCCCCTTTGTTTTGTAGAGTTCGTATTACATACGTTCACTCCCGTTGTTTTGTAGAGTTTGTATTACATACGTTTACCCCCGTTGTTTTGTAGAGTTTGTATTACATATGTTTCCCGCCGTTGTTTTGTAGAGTTCGTATTATATACGTTTACCCCCGTTGTTTTGTAGAGTTTGTATTACATACGTTTACCCCCGTTGTTTTGTGGAGTTCGTATTACATACGTTTACCCCCGTTGTTTTGTAGAGTTTGTATTACATATGTTTACCCCCGTTGTTTTGTAGAGTTCGTATTACATACGTTTACCCCCTTTGTTTTGTAGAGTTTGTATTACATACGTTTACCCCCGTTGTTTTGTAGAGTTTGTATTACATATGTTTACCCCCGTTGTTTTGTAGAGTTCGTATTACATACGTTTACCCCCGTTGTTTTGTAGAGTTTGTATTACATACGTTTACCCCCGTTGTTTTGTAGAGTTTGTATTACATACGTTTACCCCCGTTGCTTTGTGGAGTTCGTATTACATACGTTTACCCCCGTTGTTTTGTAGAGTTCGTATTACATACGTTTACCCCCGTTGTTTTGTAGAGTTTGTATTACATACGTTTACCCCCGTTGTTTTGTGGAGTTTGTATTACATACGTTTACCCCCGTTGTTTTGTGGAGTTCGTATTACATACGTTTATCCCTATTGTTTTGTAGAGTTCGTATTACATACGTTTACCCCTGTTGTTTTGTAGAGTTCGTATTACATACGTTTACCCCTGTTGTTTTGTAGAGTTCGTATTACATACGCTTACCCCCGTTGTTTTGTAGAGTTCGTATTACATTTTTTCCCCCCGTTGTTTTGTGTAGGTCATCTTACATACGTTTACCCCCGTTGTTTTGTGGAGTTCGTATTACATACGTTTACCCTCGTTGTTTTGTAGAGTTCGTATTACATACGTTTACCCCCGTTGTTTTGTAGAGTTCGTATTACATACGTTTACCTCCGTTGTTTTGTGGAGTTCGTCTTGCATACGCTTACCCCCGTTGTTTTGTAGAGTTTGGATTACATACGTTTACCCCTGTTGTTTTGTGGAGTTCGTATTACATACGTTTACCCCCGTTGTTTTGTAGAATTTGTATTACATACGTTTACCCCCGTTGTTTTGTAGAGTTTGTATTACATACGTTTACCCCCGTTGTTTTGTGGAGTTCGTCTTGCATACGTTTACCCCCGTTGTTTTGTAGAGTTGTATTACATACGTTTACCCCCGTTGTTTTGTAGAGTTCGTATTACATACGTTTACCCCTGTTGTTTTGTGGAGTTCGTATTACATACGTTTACCCCCGTTGTTTTGTAGAGTTCGTATTACATACATTTACCTCCGTTGTTTTGTGGAGTTCGTCTTGCATACGCTTACCCCCGTTGTTTTGTAGAGTTTGTATTACATACGTTTACCCCTGTTGTTTTGTGGAGTTCGTCTTGCATACGTTTACCTCCGTTGTTTTGTGGAGTTCGTATTACATACGTTTACCCCTGTTGTTTTGTGGAGTTCGTCTTGCATACGTTTACCTCCGTTGTTTTGTGGAGTTCGTATTACATACGTTTACTCCCGTTGTTTTGTAGAGTTTGTATTACATACGTTTACCCCCGTTGTTTTGTAGAGTTTGTATAACATACGTTTACCCCGTTGTTTTGTAGAGTTTGTATTACATACGTTTACCCCCGTTGTTTTGTAGAGTTTGTATTACATACGTTTACCCCCGTTGTTTTGTAGAGTTCGTATTACATATGTTTACCGCCGTTGTTTTGTAGAGTTCGTATTACATACGTTTACCCCCGTTGTTTTGTAGAGTTTGTATTACATACGTTTACCCCCGTTGTTTTGTGGAGTTCGTATTACATACGTTTACCCCCGTTGTTTTGTAGAGTTTGTATTACATATGTTTACCCCCGTTGTTTTGTAGAGTTCGTATTACATACGTTTACCCCCTTTGTTTTGTAGAGTTTGTATTACATACGTTTACCCCCGTTGTTTTGTAGAGTTTGTATTACATATGTTTACCCCCGTTGTTTTGTAGAGTTCGTATTACATACGTTTACCCCCGTTGTTTTGTAGAGTTTGTATTACATACGTTTACCCCCGTTGTTTTGTAGAGTTTGTATTACATACGTTTACCCCCGTTGCTTTGTGGAGTTCGTATTACATACGTTTACCCCCGTTGTTTTGTAGTGTTCGTATTACATACGTTTACCCCCGTTGTTTTGTAGAGTTTGTATTACATACGTTTACCCCCGTTGTTTTGTGGAGTTTGTATTACATACGTTTACCCCCGTTGTTTTGTGGAGTTCGTATTACATACGTTTATCCCTATTGTTTTGTAGAGTTCGTATTACATACGTTTACCCCTGTTGTTTTGTAGAGTTCGTATTACATACGTTTACCCATGTTGTTTTGTAGAGTTCGTATTACATACGTTTACCCCCGTTGTTTTGTAGAGTTCGTATTACATTTTTTCCCCCCGTTGTTTTGTGGAGGTCATCTTACATACGTTTACCCCCGTTGTTTTGTGGAGTTCGTATTACATACGTTTACCCTCGTTGTTTTGTGGAGTTCGTATTACATACGTTTACCCCCGTTGTTTTGTAGAGTTTGTATTACATACATTTACCTCCGTTGTTTTGTGGAGTTCGTCTTGCATACGCTTACCCCCGTTGTTTTGTAGAGTTTGTATTACATACGTTTACCCCTGTTGTTTTGTGGAGTTCGTCTTGCATACGTTTACCTCCGTTGTTTTGTGGAGTTCGTATTACATACGTTTACCCCTGTTGTTTTGTGGAGTTCGTCTTGCATACGTTTACCTCCGTTGTTTTGTGGAGTTCGTATTACATACGTTTACCCCCGTTGTTTTGTAGAGTTTGCATTACATACGTTTACCCCCGTTGTTTTGTAGAGTTTGTATTACATACGTTTACTCCGTTGTTTTATAGAGTTCGTATTACATACGTTTACCCCCGTTGTTTTGTGGAGTTTGTATTACATATGTTTACCCCCGTTGTTTTGTAGAGTTCGTATTACATACGTTTACCCCCGTTGTTTTGTAGAGTTTGCATTACATACGTTTACCCCCGTTGTTTTGTAGAGTTCGTATTACATACGTTTACCCCCGTTGTTTTGTAGAGTTTGTATTACATACGTTTACCCCCGTTGTTTTGTAGAGTTCGTATTACATACGTTCACCCCTGTTGTTTTGTGGAGTTCGTCTTGCATACGTTTACCCCTGTTGTTTTGTAGGGTTCGTATTACATACGTTCACCCCTGTTGTTTTGTGGAATTCGTATTACATACGTTTACCCCCTTTGTTTTGTAGAGTTCGTATTACATACGTTCACTCCCGTTGTTTTGTAGAGTTTGTATTACATACGTTTACCCCCGTTGTTTTGTAGAGTTTGTATTACATATGTTTCCCGCCGTTGTTTTGTAGAGTTCGTATTATATACGTTTACCCCCGTTGTTTTGTAGAGTTTGTATTACATACGTTTACCCCCGTTGTTTTGTGGAGTTCGTATTACATACGTTTACCCCCGTTGTTTTGTAGAGTTTGTATTACATATGTTTACCCCCGTTGTTTTGTAGAGTTCGTATTACATACGTTTACCCCCTTTGTTTTGTAGAGTTTGTATTACATACGTTTACCCCCGTTGTTTTGTAGAGTTTGTATTACATATGTTTACCCCCGTTGTTTTGTAGAGTTCGTATTACATACGTTTACCCCCGTTGTTTTGTAGAGTTTGTATTACATACGTTTACCCCCGTTGTTTTGTAGAGTTTGTATTACATACGTTTACCCCCGTTGCTTTGTGGAGTTCGTATTACATACGTTTACCCCCGTTGTTTTGTAGAGTTCGTATTACATACGTTTACCCCCGTTGTTTTGTAGAGTTTGTATTACATACGTTTACCCCCGTTGTTTTGTGGAGTTTGTATTACATACGTTTACCCCCGTTGTTTTGTGGAGTTCGTATTACATACGTTTATCCCTATTGTTTTGTAGAGTTCGTATTACATACGTTTACCCCTGTTGTTTTGTAGAGTTCGTATTACATACGTTTACCCCTGTTGTTTTGTAGAGTTCGTATTACATACGCTTACCCCCGTTGTTTTGTAGAGTTCGTATTACATTTTTTCCCCCCGTTGTTTTGTGTAGGTCATCTTACATACGTTTACCCCCGTTGTTTTGTGGAGTTCGTATTACATACGTTTACCCTCGTTGTTTTGTAGAGTTCGTATTACATACGTTTACCCCCGTTGTTTTGTAGAGTTCGTATTACATACGTTTACCTCCGTTGTTTTGTGGAGTTCGTCTTGCATACGCTTACCCCCGTTGTTTTGTAGAGTTTGGATTACATACGTTTACCCCTGTTGTTTTGTGGAGTTCGTATTACATACGTTTACCCCCGTTGTTTTGTAGAATTTGTATTACATACGTTTACCCCCGTTGTTTTGTAGAGTTTGTATTACATACGTTTACCCCCGTTGTTTTGTGGAGTTCGTCTTGCATACGTTTACCCCCGTTGTTTTGTAGAGTTGTATTACATACGTTTACCCCCGTTGTTTTGTAGAGTTCGTATTACATACGTTTACCCCTGTTGTTTTGTGGAGTTCGTATTACATACGTTTACCCCCGTTGTTTTGTAGAGTTCGTATTACATACATTTACCTCCGTTGTTTTGTGGAGTTCGTCTTGCATACGCTTACCCCCGTTGTTTTGTAGAGTTTGTATTACATACGTTTACCCCTGTTGTTTTGTGGAGTTCGTCTTGCATACGTTTACCTCCGTTGTTTTGTGGAGTTCGTATTACATACGTTTACCCCTGTTGTTTTGTGGAGTTCGTCTTGCATACGTTTACCTCCGTTGTTTTGTGGAGTTCGTATTACATACGTTTACTCCCGTTGTTTTGTAGAGTTTGTATTACATACGTTTACCCCCGTTGTTTTGTAGAGTTTGTATAACATACGTTTACCCCGTTGTTTTGTAGAGTTTGTATTACATACGTTTACCCCCGTTGTTTTGTAGAGTTTGTATTACATACGTTTACCCCCGTTGTTTTGTAGAGTTCGTATTACATATGTTTACCGCCGTTGTTTTGTAGAGTTCGTATTACATACGTTTACCCCCGTTGTTTTGTAGAGTTTGTATTACATACGTTTACCCCCGTTGTTTTGTGGAGTTCGTATTACATACGTTTACCCCCGTTGTTTTGTAGAGTTTGTATTACATATGTTTACCCCCGTTGTTTTGTAGAGTTCGTATTACATACGTTTACCCCCTTTGTTTTGTAGAGTTTGTATTACATACGTTTACCCCCGTTGTTTTGTAGAGTTTGTATTACATATGTTTACCCCCGTTGTTTTGTAGAGTTCGTATTACATACGTTTACCCCCGTTGTTTTGTAGAGTTTGTATTACATACGTTTACCCCCGTTGTTTTGTAGAGTTTGTATTACATACGTTTACCCCCGTTGCTTTGTGGAGTTCGTATTACATACGTTTACCCCCGTTGTTTTGTAGTGTTCGTATTACATACGTTTACCCCCGTTGTTTTGTAGAGTTTGTATTACATACGTTTACCCCCGTTGTTTTGTGGAGTTTGTATTACATACGTTTACCCCCGTTGTTTTGTGGAGTTCGTATTACATACGTTTATCCCTATTGTTTTGTAGAGTTCGTATTACATACGTTTACCCCTGTTGTTTTGTAGAGTTCGTATTACATACGTTTACCCATGTTGTTTTGTAGAGTTCGTATTACATACGTTTACCCCCGTTGTTTTGTAGAGTTCGTATTACATTTTTTCCCCCCGTTGTTTTGTGGAGGTCATCTTACATACGTTTACCCCCGTTGTTTTGTGGAGTTCGTATTACATACGTTTACCCTCGTTGTTTTGTAGAGTTCGTATTACATACGTTTACCCCCGTTGTTTTGTAGAGTTCGTATTACATACGTTTACCTCCGTTGTTTTGTGGAGTTCGTCTTGCATACGCTTACCCCCGTTGTTTTGTAGAGTTTGGATTACATACGTTTACCCCTGTTGTTTTGTGGAGTTCGTATTACATACGTTTACCCCCGTTGTTTTGTAGAGTTTGTATTACATACGTTTACCCCCGTTGTTTTGTAGAGTTTGTATTACATACGTTTACCCCCGTTGTTTTGTGGAGTTCGTCTTGCATACGTTTACCCCCGTTGTTTTGTAGAGTTGTATTACATACGTTTACCCCCGTTGTTTTGTAGAGTTCGTATTAAATACGTTTACCCCTGTTGTTTTGTGGAGTTCGTATTACATACGTTTACCCTCGTTGTTTTGTGGAGTTCGTATTACATACGTTTACCCCCGTTGTTTTGTAGAGTTCGTATTACATACATTTACCTCCGTTGTTTTGTGGAGTTCGTCTTGCATACGCTTACCCCCGTTGTTTTGTAGAGTTTGTATTACATACGTTTACCCCTGTTGTTTTGTGGAGTTCGTCTTGCATACGTTTACCCCCGTTGTTTTGTGGAGTTCGTATTACATACGTTTACCCCTGTTGTTTTGTGGAGTTCGTCTTGCATACGTTTACCTCCGTTGTTTTGTGGAGTTCGTATTGCATACGTTTACTCCCGTTGTTTTGTAGAGTTTGTATTACATACGTTTACCCCCGTTGTTTTGTAGAGTTTGTATAACATACGTTTACCCCGTTGTTTTGTAGAGTTTGTATTACATACGTTTACCCCCGTTGTTTTGTAGAGTTTGTATTACATACGTTTACCCCCGTTGTTTTGTAGAGTTCGTATTACATACGTTCACCCCTGCTGTTTTGTGGAGTTCGTCTTGCATACGTTTACCCCCGTTGTTTTGTAGAGTTGTATTACATACGTTTACCCCCATTGTTTTGTAGAGTTCGTATTACATACGTTTACCCCTGTTGTTTTGTGGAGTTCGTATTACATACGTTTACCCTCGTTGTTTTGTGGAGTTCGTATTACATACGTTTACCCCCGTTGTTTTGTAGAGTTTGTATTACATACATTTACCTCCGTTGTTTTGTGGAGTTCGTCTTGCATACGCTTACCCCCGTTGTTTTGTAGAGTTTGTATTACATACGTTTATACCTGTTGTTTTGTGGAGTTCGTCTTGCATACGTTTATCTCCGTTGTTTTGTGGAGTTCGTATTACATACGTTTACCCCTGTTATTTTGTGGAGTTCCTCTTGCATACGTTTACCTCCGTTGTTTTGTGGAGTTCGTATTACATACGTTTACCCCCGTTGTTTTGTAGAGTTTGCATTACATACGTTTACCCCCGTTGTTTTGTAGAGTTTGTATTACATACGTTTACTCCGTTGTTTTGTAGAGTTTGTATTACATACGTTTACCCCCGTTGTTTTGTAGAGTTTGTATTACATACGTTTACCCCCGTTGTTTTGTAGAGTTCGCATTACATACGTTCACCCCTGTTGTTTTGTGGAGTTCGTCTTGCATACGTTTACCCCTGTTGTTTTGTAGGGTTCGTATTACATACGTTCACCCCTGTTGTTTTGTGGAGTTCGTATTACATACGTTTACCCCCTTTGATTTGTAGAGTTTGTATTACATACGTTTACCCCGTTGTTTTCTGGAGTTCGTATTACATACGTTCACTCCCGTTGTTTTGTAGAGTTTGTATTACATACGTTTACCCCCGTTGTTTTGTAGAGTTTGTATTACATATGTTTACCGCCGTTGTTTTGTAGAGTTCGTATTACATACGTTTACCCCCGTTGTTTTGTAGAGTTTGTATTACATACGTTTACCCCCGTTGTTTTGTGGAGTTCGTATTACATACGTTTACCCCCGTTGTTTTGTAGAGTTTGTATTACATATGTTTACCGCCGTTGTTTTGTAGAGTTCGTATTACATACGTTTACCCCCGTTGTTTTGTAGAGTTTGTATTACATATGTTTACCCCCGTTGTTTTGTAGAGTTCGTATTACATACGTTTACCCCCGTTGTTTTGTAGAGTTTGTATTACATACGTTTACCCCCGTTGTTTTGTAGAGTTCGTATTACATACGTTTACCCCCGTTGTTTTGTAGAGCTTGTATTACATACGTTTACCCCCGTTGTTTTGTAGAGTTTGTATTACATACGTTTACCCCCGTTGTTTTGTGGAGTTCGTCTTGCATACGTTTACCCCCGTTGTTTTGTAGAGTTGTATTACATACGTTTACCCCTGTTGTTTTGTGGAGTTCGTATTACATACGTTTACCTCCGTTGTTTTGTAGAGTTGTATTACATACGTTTACCTCCATTGTTTTGTAGAGTTCGTATTACATACGTTTACCCCTGTTGTTTTTTGGAGTTCGTATTACATACGTTTACCCTCGTTGTTTTGTGGAGTTCGTATTATATACGTTTACCCCCGTTGTTTTGTAGAGTTGCATTACATACGTTTACCTCCGTTGTTTTGTAGAGTTCGTATTACATACGTTTACCCCTGTTGTTTTGTGGAGTTCGTATTACATACGTTTACCCCCGTTGTTTTGTAGAGTTTGTATTACATACGCTTACCCCCGTTGTTTTGTAGAGTTTGTATTACATACGTTTACCCCTGTTGTTTTGTGGAGTTCGTCTTGCATACGTTTACCTCCGTTGTTTTGTGGAGTTCGTATTACATACGTTTACCCCTGTTGTTTTGTGGAGTTCGTATTACATACGCTTACCCCCGTTGTTTTGTAGAGTTCGTATTACATACGTTTACCCCCGCTGTTTTGTGGAGTTCGTATTACATACGTTTACCCTCGTTGTTTTGTGGAGTTCGTATTAGATACGTTTACCCCCGTTATTTTGTAGAGTTTGTATTACATACGTTTACCCCCGTTGTTTTGTAGAGTTTGTATTACATACGTTTACCCCCGTTGTTTTGTAGAGTTTGTATTACATACGTTTACCCCCGTTGTTTTGTAGAGTTTGTATTACATACGTTTACCCCCGTTGTTTTGTGGAGTTCGTATTACATACGTTTACCCCTATTGTTTTGTAGAGTTCGTATTACATACGTTTACCCCTGTTGTTTTGTAGAGTTCGTATTACATACGTTTACCCCCGTTGTTTTGTAGAGTTCGTATTACATTTTTTCCCCCCGTTGTTTTGTGGAGGTCATCTTACATACGTTTACCCCCGTTGTTTTGTGGAGTTCGTATTACATACGTTTACCCCTATTGTTTTGTAGAGTTCGTATTACATACGTTTACCCCTGTTGTTTTGTAGAGTTCGTATTACATACGTTTACCCCCGTTGTTTTGTAGAGTTCGTATTACATTTTTTCCCCCCCGTTGTTTTGTGGAGGTCATCTTACATACGTTTACCACCGTTGTTTCGTGGAGTTTGTATTACTCTATCAATAGTTTCATTCAGTGTTATATCTATCATTGTCTTTGTGTATTTTTTCTATTGCCATTATGTGCGTCCTTCTAATCACGGCCTCTGATTATCCTTTTGTATCTTCATAATTTTATTGCACATTGAGCATACCCCTCCGCAATGGAAAAAAGAAATAAATAACAAACTTCTACTTCAAAGTAAAATAAGTTTCCATTCAGGTAATAATGATTTAAAAATGTTTTGGCAACCTATCTTATTGAAGTACCCTCGTGGTTGTGATCGTATGGTAGTTGAATTTAAAACTACCGTGCAATCAGTGCCTATCATCAATAAAGTTGTGAGTTCGAAACCCACGAAGGGTACTCGATAAAAAAGCATGTCATAAAGTTTGTCATTGACTTGTGGCAGCTAGGTACGCCGCATTCCGCCATCAATAAAGCTGATTGCCGGAATATAGCTGAAATATTTTGACAGTGGCGTTAATCAACTTATTCTTAA
Organism: Bathymodiolus septemdierum; assembly: GCA_963383655.1. Classification (NCBI taxonomy): domain Eukaryota; kingdom Metazoa; phylum Mollusca; class Bivalvia; order Mytilida; family Modiolidae; genus Bathymodiolus; species Bathymodiolus septemdierum. The sequence continues at coordinate 48,152,907 of OY726527.1, forward strand.
CACCTATCTCACCGTGTGTTTAGTACAAATCATTAAATATTATCTTCGTTTCTGTTTCTGGTGTCCAGATCCATTGAACAAGATAGATACAGAAATGTATTTGGTGTCTAGCAGCCATGAACAAGTTTACTGTTAAATACAAATATGTACATCAGGGGTCCGTCGTTTAACTTGTGATTAAGCTAATCATATGATTAGCCATAATTACATGATTTATTCATAATCACATAATTAGCTAATTAAATGATTAAATATGACACGTTTATACATTGATTAAAAAAGAGCTCAGCAACAAAATTTAATCGTTGCATTAGCTAAGTGTGTGATTAGGAATGAATCATGTAACTATTACTAATCATATGATTAGCTTAATGACAAGTTCAACAACGGACGGACCCCTGATGTCTAGAACCACTGAGCAAGTTAAATCCAGAAATGTACATATGTTGTCTGGAAGCCATGAACAAGCTAAATACTGATAACTTCATCTGGTGTATCGAAGCCATGAAAGAAATTAAATGCAATATATGTGCATCTGATATCTAGTACCACTGAACAAGTGAAATACATAAATGTACATCTGGTGTACAGACAAACAAACACATTAAATACAGAAATGTACATCAGGTGTATTAAATTAATATTGAAATCTTTGATGTTTATTATATTGAATTATATGAATTATATGAAGTAGACTTACTAGTCAAGATGAAGGGGTAATATTCTTCATTCAAAGTTAATTATTTAGAAAAAAAATCAATCTATTTAATGGTGTATATTGTTCTGCTTTTCTTCTACTGTCCTCTTGTAACATCAAACAGAAAAGCTGTCCTACTATTATTTACTACTAATAACCTATTGGTAGATTTGTCATAATCAAGTACAAATGGGTATGACAAACCATCCTTGGAAGACAATAGTTGTCTAATACGTTGTCCATCAGGAGAGATAACCATGACATTGTTAGTATTACAAGCGACGACATACACGTTCCCATCATTGTCTACAGAGATACCATATGGACCCTGTAGAACACGGTTACCTTTGAATTCCCATTGTGTTGTACCATGTAAATCACAACATGTCACGGTGTTAGTGTTAGTGTTTGCGTAGTAAAGTTTGTCTCCAGATGTAGCTACGTAATAAACGTAAGACATATCACTGCTGATTATATCACTAACAGATCTATCACTCAGATTTAACATCTTTAGTCCTTTATTCTCTGTACAGTAATATATTGTCCTACCTCTAACCGCCATGCCATAAATGTACGTATCCATGGGAATAGTTGTCATGACTTTTTGACTTACTACATCTATTATAGTTATACATCTTTTACCTATATATCCAGATGATACAGCAACACTATTGTTATCTTTAATATAAACTGTATCATAAGTCGCCGATCCTGTTTTATCTTTACCTATCTGAAATAATTCTACTCCTTCTTTGTTGATGAATCTTACAGTACTAGAACTGTAACATGAGAATACCATTCTACCATCTGGAAGTAAAGAACAACCTCTGATAGCAGTCCCTTTTGTGTTTATCTTTTGTTTCAGATTGAGTTGTATATTTTCAAGTGACCTTGGTGGTGACAGTTCAGCTACCATCATCTGGGCTTGTTTATCCTTTTTTCTGACAAAGGTCATCTCACAACGCTTTGATTCAACAACTACTTCTGCAAACTTTTGAATGCTGGTGGCTATATTCTTCAGACCGGTGTCTATCTTATATGATAGTTTGGTTTGATTCAGACAGTCACTGTTAACTATTGACTGTAGACACGTGTCTTGTGTTTCTACTTCTTTCTCTATTTGCTTTATGGCTATAAATGTTTGTAGGTCTGATGCATACTTTTTCATGTTGACTATATTTGTCTGGTGTTCGGTGAGTTCTTTCTCTTTCTCGTCTAAAGATATAAGTAGTTCACGTGTTTCGTCGGTTACTCGTATTTCTGCTTCATCCACTTCTGTCGTCAGATTTTCCTGTAACCTGTCAAGATGATTGTTGATTTTTGTTCTCATTTCCTGTATTTCCTTCTCAATTATTCGTTTCTGTTCTTTAACAGAACTGGAGTTGGTCTCTCTATTTTGTTTAATTTTACGAATATTGTCAATCAATTCTTCAATCAAATGCTCGGTCTCAGTGAACATGGTTGATGTCTTCACGTTCTTTATTATGTCTTCAATGATAGCTACATCCTTACAATCACTATGATTTTTCACGATACAAATTCCACAACACGGACACTCATGTTCTTTACAGTATAAATTGAACTTTTCCTGATGTTCGCTGCAATGTTCTTTAATTTTCAACACGGACGACGGCAACTTCTGGTATTCCGTTATAGGTATCGTGGTATGACCTCGTGACAGCTTCCCTGAACTGTGATATTCAATGCATTCTGTACAGAATCCTTCTTCACAATCTCGACACCAAACCTCCGATGGTTTAGAAATATGGCGGTTATCACACATTCTACAGAAAGATGGAGAAGTTGACATGATGTTGATATCCTGTAATATATTATTGACATTAAAATAGAAATTATTATTTATTAATTGTCTGTAGTCACTTTGATTTCTGTACATCACTAAAATTAATTAATTAAAATCAGAATGGCTTTCCAATTAACCCTGTGTTTACTAGCACTCTTTTATAGTACACTGTAGATACATATGGCATAAAAGATAGAAAAAAAAATGTTCACTGTCGAAACAGTTCTCAAATCCAATGAGAAAATCGTAGTATCATAGCAAATTTAGTCTTCCATAATTAAGATAAGAGGCCCATTTAGTCTTCCATGATTAAGATAGAGGCCCATTTAGTTTTCCATGATTAAGATAGAGGTCCATTTAGTCTTCCATGATTCAGATAGAGGTCCATTTAGTCTTCCATGATTAAGATAGAGGCCCATTTAGTCTTCCATGATTAAGATAGAGGTCCATTTAGTCTTCCATGATTAAGATGAAGGTCCATTTAGTCTTCCATGATTCAGATAGAGGTCCATTTAGTCTTCCATGATTAAGATAGAGGTCTATATAGTCTTCCATGATTAAGATAGAGGCCCATTTAGTCTTCCATGATTAAGATAGAGGCCCATTTAGTCTTCCATGATTAAGATAGATGCCCATTTAGTCTTCCATGATTAAGATAGAGGCCCATTTAGTCTTCCATGATTAAGATAGAGGCCCATTTAGTCTTCCATGAATAAGATAGAGGCCCATTTAGTGTTCCATGATTAAGATAGATGCCCATTTAGTCTTCCATGATTAAGATAGAGGCCCAATTGAGCATGTATCACTCACCCAAATTATTCAGATAGAGTTTCTGTTCAATAAAGTCTAGATTCTGAGAGAAACAATATCCTACGTTTTCATGTACGGTTCTATGTTAAACTTTAGCTCATTTAAATGGGACTTTAAAACGTGGGTGTTGTTTCCTTTTAATTCCTTCATATCTCCGAAACAGTAAAAGCTACGACATAGGTTTTGGAACACTGTAGACAGGAATATTGGATGAAATTTAAAAAGTTCAAATTTTGAAATCCTCATTAATATAATAATGCTTTACATATTTCTGACAGGGTTCTCCCATGAAGTTCACTAAATCAATAAGTTACTGTGTCCAAGAGGCACTGTGTCCCGCCACTATGCGTTCACACATATTGAAAATGTATGAAAATGTAAAAGTCCCATAACTCCAACAGACGAACAGACAGACGAATGGACCGCGGGTAGGCATGTCGCTCCACTCGGACGCTTTCTTATTATGATTCCGATCCATCAATCCAAAATTTGGGTCGAAATGTTCGCCATTGTTTATTTGTGTACCACGTAATCAATTTTGTAACGTTTTTGGCTAGTCTGTTTCTCGGTGTCAATAATTAGAAAATTTATTCAACACCTTTATAATATTTCACATCGAGAGACAGACTATAGTTAAAAACGTCACGAAATTGATCACGTGGTACATAGATAAAAATGGCATACAATTCGACCTACATTTTGGATTGGTGGATCTTATGGATCTTTACTACTTAAAACAGTAAGAGATTATCATTATCGTTGCATATTTGAACTAAAAAATATGTTTTATATATGAAATCTTATCTCCACTTGATCTGACACAAATTATCCATGCCAAAATATGCATCGGAATGCATCAGGGGTACAATTTGAAATTTCCAGAATACCTTTCACAGGAGTTGTGACGAGATTAGGCTGGATATATAGAGCAGAAAATGTCTTCGGAAGTCTAATTTCAATGAGATTAATACTTTATAATGCAAGTGCGGTGCTGAAAATGTCCCCTTCTTCATTCCTTAAATGCCTGGTGAGTTGCAAATAAGAAAATTAAGAGATTGAAACATTTAAGCTTTATAAGTACACCTGTACTTGATAGGTGTACTAAGTTTCAAGGTCTTAATAATTGATCAAGGTAAGAACAGTGTAGCCTTGACATAACTTGTTTTATTTTATCTTTTTTTAAACCACATTTATATGTAGTTGCTATCGATTACTAAATGAACTTTACCCTTTAAGATAAATTAATGCAGTTTAAATAGATTTCTAGACAATTGACTTATTTATATGAGAAAATATAACATTCAGAATATCTATTTGATATAACAACATAAATTACCTGAAAATATCTGAAAGTAATGTCTTCTGACGAAATATCACCAAATCAGGAAAGCTGCAAAAGAGGAAGTTAAAGTCACATGATTTACCTGTTGGTACGACTGACATGAGACCTGTACTGAATATATATTAAATATTTACATAAAAGAAAATGTATTTATAACTATTATGTTTTTAAAATGTTCTAAATTGTTTTATATAAAGGACAATTCTGTCGAAAACTCGATTGACTTTATTAAAACTAGAGGCTCCCAGGAGCCTGTAATCGCTCACCTGGTTTTCAATGTGACATCCAAAGTTGATAGAAAATGGGGGTGTTACACATAATTTTGAAAGTGGGCATTTCAACTCAAATTTCTGAGCAAAAGATTTTGATGTGATTTTTATCTCATAATATTCCTAAACGGAATAAACTGGCTGAAAAAATCTCACAGAAAAACCCAGAATAAATGCTAAATTACTCATTGCCATGTAGCTGCAGTTAAAATTTGAGTTCAGTTTGATTTGTAATAAAGCAGAAATTGACAACTAAAGAAATTTCTATTTTTAGTAACAGCAACCATTTTGAATGGAGGGCGGGGCTTTTGGTTTAGCGGTTTCAGAGGAGAAGATTTAAATGTGATCTTTTATCAAAATATGTCTAATTTGTATAATCGGTTGAAAGAAAAAATTCACAGAAAAACCCAGAATATATATATGTTAATCTACTTATTGTCATGTAGCTGCAGTTAAAATTTGAGCTCATTTTGATTTATAATAAAGCAGCATTGAAGAAATTTCTATTTTTAGTAATAGCAGCCATCTTGAATGGAGGGTGGTGCTGTCGGACACAATTTTGAAAGGGACCCACCCAGGGACCATCCCTGCCAGGTTTGGCTTAATTTGGTTCAGCGGTTTCAGAGAAGAAGATTTAAATGTGATCTTTTATCAAAATATGCCTAATTTGCATAATCGGTATAAATCGGCTGAAATAAAAATTTCACATAAAAACCCAGAACATATGTTAAACTAATCCTTGTCATGTAGCTGTAGTTACAATTTGAGCTCAGTTTGGTTTATAATAAAGCAGCAATGGTCAATTGAAGAAATTTATATTTTTAGTAACAGCAGCCATCTTGAATGGAGGGTGGTGCTGTCGGACACAATTTTGAAAGGGACCCACCCTGCCAGGTTTGGTTTAATTTGGTTCAGTGGTTTCAGAGGAGAAGATTTAAATGTGATCTTTTATCAAAATATGCCTAATTTGCATAATCGGAATAAAATGGCTGAAAGAAAAATTTCACAGAAAAACCCAGAACATATGTTAAACTAATCCTTGCCATGTAGCTGCAGTTAAAATTTGAGCTCATTTTGACTTGTACTAAAGCAGCAATGGACAATTGAAGAAATTTCTATTTTTAGTAACAGCAGCCATCTTGAATGGAGGGCGGGACTGTTGGACACAATTTTGAAAGAGACCCACCCAGGGACCATCCCTGCCAGGTTTGGTTTAATTTGTTAAACTACTCCTTGCCATGTAGCTGCAGTTAAAATTTGAGCTCATTTTGACTTATACTAAAGCAGCAATGGACAATTAAAATTGTTTCCCCCTTTTTTCTATTTTTAGCTTGGCGGCCATCTTGGTTGGAAGTCTGGATCACCGGACACAATTTTGGAAGGGGGCCATCCAAGGACCATTCCACCAAAGTTTGGTTGCAATTGACCCAGTGGTTTCTGAGGAGAAGATTAAAATGTGAAATGTTGACGACGGACGACGGACGAAAAGTGATGACAATAGCTCACATGGCCTAAAGGCAGGCCATGTGAGCTAAAAACTAAAAAGGATTCCCCTTTACGTTTATACTATGAGTTATAGTTTGTGATTTAACTTTTAGGGGGAGGGAAGAAAGAGAAGAAAACAATTAAGAGAAATATCTTGGGAGTGTAACGATATAACTGGGACAGCGAAAGGATCAAAAATAATCTGACCCTATCGTTGAAGTAATGCATTTGGAATTCAGTGGTCCGTCACTTCCGTCAATTCAACGAAGGGTACTTTACGAAAAATTTGGCACTAAATGTGTGAAAATCTTAAAATTCTGGAAAACTTGAGCTATTGTATGCACAAAACAAAAACAGGAGAGAAAAGATGCGTCTTTTAGGAATGGATACATGTCCTAGTTTGAATGACTCAATGAAAATAAGGTGCAATAAATGTACCAGAAGTGAGCTGGGGTACGATTTTTAAACCTGCAGAGTTTCATGCCTTGTCGATTATTAGTATCTATATAGGGTCGATACATGCAATTTGATGTTAACATAAGATTGTATGAATATTGACACGAACAAGTTATAATAAGGAAAAAGAGATGAAATAATAAAGAAATAAAGAAATTGTATTGAAAATAAATTTGTAAGCAGAAAGTTAGAAAACAGTCTGTAAAACTGTTACAACTTATATTTCTATAACATATGACATCACATTCCCTGTTCACATTTTACGTTTTCATTGGGATTTTTTTAAACTCTGCATAAAATAAAAAAATCCCAATGAAAACGTAACATATGAACAGGGAATGTGAAGTCATATGTTAATTTACGAATGAAAGGGAAAAATGTCTGAAGTACAACATAGGAGCAAACTAAAAATAATGATACAAAGAAACACACATAAACCATAAAATATTTGAAGAAAAGTAGACTTCCAAAAAGAGAAATACAGTGCACAAATGAGGGCGATCGGAATGGTTCTATAAATAGAACACTTCCAAGTAGTCATGAATATTCATGAATCCAGTTGAAAACTGCCGTAAAGTGAAACACGTGCAACTACAATATTTGGAGACCTATATTAATATTAGTTGTTATTTTTATTTATTTTCTTCCAAATATTTTATTTTTAACGTCTTGTAAATTCTAACAAATGATGCCGCGAGTAAAACGATAATTACGTATTTTCACAATATTGATTTTTGTGATCTACTTCTACCAAGTATTCACACTTGAAAACGAAAACGTTACATCTCATGAAATCAACATTGTTTGAACTTAATTATCACCTGTAACAGGTAATTGCACCCTGCTGTTTCTATACAGGTATTGTATTACCTGTCTCTGTCTGACATGTCAGATCCGACACGTCAGACATCTATCGTACCATGTCTCTACCTGTACTGTACACATGTACTTACAAAAAATGCAAAAGTTACCAGAAAATATGTAAAAGTTTAACAATAATATCATTTTGGTGTTCCATACATTTTCTAACATGTTGTTTTGGTGAAAGATGCACAATAATGTCTTAAATGTACAATCACACACGTTTTTGAAAAGAATCTGATATAGCACTAGAAGCGTTCAGTACATACTTTTGATTTTACAAATATAGTACACTTAAATGATGACAATAATGGCTTTCCATAGAAAATAATTTTTTACAATCGGATGTAAGCAATATTAAAATATACGAAAAATAACTATTTAAACTAGACCGAAAGGTGTAGAAAATTACATAACTATTGACGGGAGTTGCAGATATAGCTGCAGAATTGACTAGAATAGTCATAATTCAATTGCACTTGCATATGTCGATGTGACATTGGTGATTGGAACGATAATAAACACACATGTAAATACACAAAACTTACAAATCTAACTTACGCATCAACTACTTAAAGTGACTAAGGAAATGAAAAGGTAATATAGTTAAAACACTTACTCTGTGGCGTCGTGCACCGAAAATAAAAGTTCCAAAAAATGTCGACAACATGTATAATTCAGATGAGTACATCAAGGCAGGGGATTATAGGATAGGGGAAGGAAACACGGTATACGATCTGCGGAAGATTTTCGTTCGAGGTTTTTCGTATTTTTCATTGTGAAGTATACAATAATTATTCCTTGTAGGGTGGTGCATTCGGAATATATCTTCCAACTGAGAAATCACGCGAGGAACGGCGCTTGTAGATCGCATTGGTCAACTACTGGGTTAATTTTGTACGGATGACCGAATAAGAACTTTGAACTGAATATTATTGATATGAGAAGGCGCGGCCTTTGAAGAGGACGAAAATATATTTGAAATTAAAATAGTGTTAAAAATAACTTTATAGAAAATTAAATTAAGTTTTGGAATAGTAAAAGAATGGAAAATTACGATTTTTTTTTTTTTTTTTTTTTTTTTTTTTAATTTCAGATCATTTTATTCAAAAACCCTGCAATATAATTACCCTATATAGCCCAGGGGAGCTACATAGGGGCCCCTGTGGTTTACATAACTCATTTGACCAGGGAAAATATCAAATTGAGTAAAAAAAATACACTCCCTTTCATTCACAAAATGCAAATTACAAATATACATGTACATTTAATTTTTTTTTTCTTTAACTTTATTTTTTATAACAAATATTATTGTAGCAAATAGAAAAACTAATTATAACGATTTGAGAACGGTATCACTAAATAAAGCTAACTGCAGTTACCTGATAAATCGAACACACCTTATTGTTTTGAATGTAGTTTTACGACAGCAGCGTGGCTATTTATTCTTACATACATTTTCCTATTTTCATTCTTGGGACCTACAATTATCATCAGTTTGTGTTATTCATTCAAATGGAATTATAGGGAAAATGCAGTTGGATTAATAAATAACATATACACTATAGGGTCTACATATTAACAGACAGCTTTGTAAGTAAGAAATAATCAATATATGTGTCAATACAATAATGTACTAGCAAGGAGTGTGTATCTGGTCATTTATAGCACCGTGACGCAGATAAATTAATTCATATGAAAACAGTTAGATACAAAACATATTTGTCATTTCTGTATGGATATTATTTCCCGTTTTACATTTGGCAAGAGAAAATATGAATGAAATTTCACTTTTAATTAAGTTGATAATTTTCAATTTAGTAATTTTTTTCTTTTGATATTTAGCAACATTTCGTTCTTTCCAAATCATCCACTTTGTGGTTGTCAAAATCGTGTTGACTATTGCGTTAATTTGGTCGTCTCTGTGGCTTATTCCTAAGATTATCGAATTTTCTGATTTTGATATAGTTTTAATTTCATTTTGTTCATAAAATTCATTGATTTTTTGGAAAATTTCTGTCCACACACTATCCACCAATTTACAGTTAACGAAAAGATGCATTAAATTTTCGGGGTCTTTACAGAAATGACAACCACCATTTGGAGATTTATTCATCTTTTGTAACCTTTCTTCTGTATATATTATTCTATGTATCACTTTCCATTGTAATTGTTTGGATTTTCTATTTGCGAGATTTTTAAAACGTCTACCCCATATTTCTTCCCATGGTAATTCTACTCCGAAATAAATTTCCCATTTTTGTTGACATATTGGAATATTTTCTATTGCAAAAAAGTACTGTATATCTTTGAGGAGAAGTTTTTTTATTTTCTAGAATATTATCATTCTTTATAAATTCGCATGTATTTTTCACTGTAAATGGATAGCTTTTAGTATTTTCTTGATTAATGTTGTCTGATTTGAGCATGAGAAGTAGTTCATGGGAAAATGATGCTTTTATACGGCTGTATTCGGCAATCCAGTTTCTTTTATCACGCAGTCTATTGAATATTTCAGTGGAATTTACAAATATTTTACTATTTTGGTCCCAGATATCTTTCACCGTTTTAAACCCACTTTTGGAGAAATTGGACAAAAAAAAAGCTTTTCGTTTATATCTTATTTTCGAATTGCCAAATATATGTTGCTCTAATATATTTTCTTTTGTGTTAATTTTATTTAAGCTCAGAAATTCAGACCAGCAATTTAAGAGATTCAGATAATATTTTGAAATCTTCCTTAATCCAATATCTTTGATATCTGAACATTTACAGAGAAAAAAATCGGTCTCAAATTTTGAATCCATTGATGTCAGCCAATATTTACCAATAACATTCCATTTATCTAATTCTGAGTGTATTATATTATGCATACATTTAACTTGCTTTGCCTTGATAAAGTGATTCAAGTTCACCATTCCCATCCCCCCTTTATTCTGTGGTAAACTGCATACGTTTCTAGATATTTGGTTTGTTTTACCATCCCATATAAAATCCCATATGATGGAATTTATTTCCTTTTCAAATTTTACTGGAATACCCCTCATTTCTATTTCATAGCCTATTACCGATAAGACAAATGATTTGATAATTAAAATTTTTCCAAAATACGTAAGATCTCTTGATTTCCAAACCTCCATACAACTTTTTATCTTATTTATTTTTTCTAACCAAATCATTTCTAAGTCAATTGCATATCCATGAAATACCCCCAAAGCTTTAACCGGTTTTGTTGACCACTTAATATTTTTAAATCTCGGGTTTTTATTACGCCATTTCCCTAGATACATCCCCACTGTTTTTTCCAAATTAATTTTTGCCCCAGAAGCTTTTTCATATATTTCAAGTGTTTTAAATGTTTCCTCGATGGATTCTTCAGTTTTATTAATCAATTGAGTGTCATCAGCAAACATGTTTACCTTTGTCTCTATATCCGGTCCATTTCTATTTGGTAAAGATATGCCTACTATCTTGGGATTGCGTCTAATGAATGTCGCCAATAGCTCCGCCTGCAAAATGTATAGCATCGGAGCGATTGGGCATCCTTAACGGATTGAACGTGAAATGTTGACGAAGCGGGATACAAATCCGTTCGTCTGAATACTTGTTTTTGCATTTTTGAAAAGCATTTTTACCCAGCCCCTGAAACAGTCACTAAAGCCAAATTTTTCAAAGCACAAATCTATCCACCCCCACTCAACTCTATCGAACGCTTTCTGTTGATCTAGGAATATAATTGCCCCCTCTTCATTTTCCATTTCTGTATAGTCTATGATATCCTGTAATAATCTATTCCCCTGAAAAATATTCCTACCCTTTACGAACCCCCTTTGGTCGGTATTAATTATATTTGGTAATACACATTTTAGTCTCTCGGCTAATATTTTTTAATATACACAGAGACGTGCCAAAAGTATTCGATCACTGTGATTTTTTACTATATATTTAAAAAAAAACACATTTTTTAAAAACATTATTCCAAAGTAGACTCTTGTTCGATTTTGATGATTTTTTTACCAACAAAAACAGGATTAAATGTAGTTTTACACTGTAATTTTAGCATAATTTTATAATCTACAATTTTTATGAGTTTACGATTTAAACACAAAACTAAATTTTGAACGTCAAAATAGTCCGTTTGACCAGCCTAAAACAGGACTAAAAAATTAATTAAAAATCAACAGTTCAACTCATTGATTTTTTTTCTGCACACATTTTCCAATAATTTGCCCAATAGGTCTCTATGTTAAATAGTTGTACCAATGTGGATATGTGCAGAGGGAGTTAGTATGCTTGTTGTTACCAACTTCCAGTGTAAACAATAACAACAACACATGTGATTTTATTTACATTTCACTGTCATGTGATTACCTAATTTGAATGTCACCAGAACCCAAGCATGCATGAGATGTTCATTTCACCCAAAGTTTAACTTTTTACATTTTATTGGAAATTATTTTAGAAATTTAAAAGTAAAAAGTATAAATGCAAGCCTTTGAATTTTAAATCTTTTTCTTTAAATTCTAAATAAAATCAGTTTTGTTTTGGTGTTTTCTAAAGCCCAGTATTTGAACTCAAAGAACATGGTTATAAAGTAAGCCTATGTGTATTGACCAGATATACCATGTAAATAGCCCATGGTTTGCATGCTTTGTGTATACTTTTAGAAAATGAAAACAAGTTGTATGTATGTTATTTAAGCATAATAAAAAAAAGCAAGTAATTAATATATATTTTTTTTAAATATAATAGAAAAAATATAAAATAAAGGTAGAAAAAAACAACCTTTTTTTTGTCTTTTCATAAATTAATATTTATAAATCAAAAATTATCTGCCCTTATTTAGAACTCTACCAATACTTATATAGAAAGGATAGTCATGTCTCTCAAAACTTCAGATGAAAAACAGGATTTAATACTAAAAGTGTTTGATTATTTTGAAGCCGAATCAAAATTGTCACTTGGTGAAAGTGAAATGAACATCTCATGCATGCTTGGGTTCTGGTGACATATTCAAATTAGGTAATCACATGACAGTGAAATGGAAATAAAATCACATGTGTTGTTGTTATTGTTTACACTGGAAGTTGGTAACAACAAGCATACTAACTCCCTCTGCACATATCCACATTTGGTACAAATATTTAACATAGAGACCTAATGGGCAACTTTTTGGAAAATAGTGTCAAAATTCTGAAATTATTTGTCAGAGTAGGTAGATGATATATGAGTAAATGTGTGAAGAAAAAAATCAATAAGTTGAACTGTTGATTTTTAATTAATTTTTTAGTCCTGTTTTAGGCTGGTCAAACGAACTATACATTTGAAGACAAATAATTTAAGTTCGTGTTTAAATCATGAATATTTAAAATCTGTGCTTCCAAAAAATATTTTAAAATAATCACAGAAAACTACGTACGTTCTCGCTTCTGTTGGTAAAACTTTCATCAAAATCGAACAATGGAATAATGCTTTGAAAAATTGTGGTTTTATATGAAATATATAGTAAAAAATTACAGTGACCGAATACTTTTGGCACGTCTCTGTATATTCAAAAATGTATTAAAAAAGAACCTTATCTAAAAATTGATAATTTTCAGTAAAAGGAAAAAAAATTCTCAAAATATTACCTTTAAGTGCTCATTTAAGCAATGCAGAAGTTTAAAAATTCTGAATAAAGATAATAAATTAATTTTGCTATTCTCGTATGTGCAGAAAAGAAGTTTTCAAATGTGTGCACATGCAGATATTTTGAACCAAGAAAACTATGTACAATAATCATTAATATTGAAATGATACATTTTTGGTTCTTTTTCTTTAGGCCATTGTGTTGTCTTTCCTTCGATTTACGGATTATGATAACCGCTTTTGTATCTTCAAACTCTTCTTACCTATGTTATGAATGCTATTTATTCATTATTTATGATCTTCTTTAGAAATGGGATAGTTTTAAATGTACATGTATACACGTTTTTCCCTTCATATAAATGTCAAAAATAGTAATATTTGGTTGAAATAATATGCCACTTCTCCATGTTCTTAAAAGTAAAACAAAAAAATTTATTTTTATCTTCCAATGCTCTTTCGACACTTCGTTTATTTTTACTTTACTAAGTTGTTAGTTAAACGTTCTTAGTTTTAATTAAAAGTTGTTTCCTTTTCAGTTAAACATCCAAAATAGGTATTTTTATCACTTGCTTTTGGGCAACTCAAATTTTAGGAATACAGCTGTTTAGTGGGTTTGTTCTTTTACGCATTTATTCTTCATAACCACCAACAATGACAAACGCTATTTTCAAGCATTTGCGATTTTTTTAAATAAAAAATCTGTAATATAGGTCTACCCTTGGAGAATGAGCGGATTAGCATTATATAGCGTCTTAATACCATGAAGGGGGTCTCAGCAAGGATACAGAGAATGTTTTGGTGTTCAAAACGTGATACATGATATTGAATTCTGTGTAGGATAATGCATTTGGTTATAAATAATAATAATACTGAGGGAATACCCTCACCCGTCTTTAAATGAATCATAGAAGGGATCGGGAAAGTATTTTTGCCTTAATAAAAAAAAAACATTTAAATATTTCATTTCTTACAGTTACCATTGATTTCCTACTATGCATGTATGAATATATAATGTAGTCCTTTCTTCAGAAACATTTGCAACCTTCTGTCTAGCTTTACTCCCGATGTTGTTATCAACGTGTATGCATTCACTGTGACCAGTTACCTGCTGTGACTTATCATATTAACCTGCAATTTTGCCTGTCCTAAGCCAGTGCTCATGCAGATATTGCACATTTGTCCAACTTCATTTTAATAATGGTGAAATGTCTTTTTAATTATTTTTCATATTACCCTAACCAGGCGAAAATGATGAGCACTAAAGGATAATTCATGCATCATATATTTTTTTCAAATACCCCATAGCTTGGGAGAAGCAGGGTCCTTTGTTAAATCATGTTCCATGATGAGGTAATTTTGGCATTTCCAATTGACACCACAATTTTATATAAAAGCCCACAATATGATCCCATAAACAATTTAGTTATAAACTTTGAAGTGGTTTCTGAGAAGAAGTGTTTGTATGTATTTTCCACAGGATCTTTTATTTAACTGTGATAAATATGATGAACTAAGGAAAAGATTAAATCATTGCGCTGTCCAAATGTAAATTTGAATAGTTTCAAAAATGAAATAAACACATATTTAGTTGAGCTTTTTCAAGGAAGTGATGATTTATCTATGGATGATAGCATAGTTATATTTCAGTGTGTATATGAATTCATTGAAAATAGCAATAGATTTCAATAGATTCTATGCTTTGTAAATATTTTAAATTGCTATTGAAAATATAATTTGTATTAACTATTATGAGTGAATGAGTGTGAGATAGTCCGTTGTATTGTCTTGTCTTGTATCATATGTATGTTGATGAGACCAACTTTGTAGCCTTCAGGCTGTTTGCAATCCTCTTGAAATAAATAAAGCATTAAATTAAAATAACTATGTTCCATGCCAAAAGTGGTATTTTTTAATTTGTAATCTAGCTTCTGTACCAGACACTAATGTTGCATACAGTTACTTACATGAAAATACTAAGAAGAGTTGTTATTCCTGTTGGGAGGATCCTGATTTAAAATGAAAAGAAGATTTTCCAGATGCAAAACTTTTATCCAGTGTGAAAAAAAATTAACCTATAGTATACTTTCTTTGTATTCCTATATATCAAGAATCATTGATATGCATACTAATAGGGGCAGAGCCTGTCGCTCACCTTTCATTCTGCTTCGAGGAAACTTAATACAGCACTTTCCATAGGTGCTTCCCACCAAGTTTCGCTTCATTTGGCTAAGCAGTTACAGAGAAAAAGATTTTTATAAATCAACCAATCAGAAAATATAATTGCCTGTGGTGGCCATGTTTGCTAACGGATCTGAATTAAATTAGCATTCTGGATAGAGGACCTTCCAAGGATGCTTCCTACCGAGTTTCGATTCATTTGGCCAAGCGCTTTCAGCGGAGATGATTTTTTAGAAATCAACCAATCAGAAACAAGAATTGCCTGCGGCGGTCATGTTTGTTAACGGATCGGAAATAAATGAGCAACTTTATAGAAGACCTTCCAAGGATGCTTCCTATCAAATTTTGATTCATTTGGCAAAGCGGTTTCAGAGGAGAAGATTTTTTAGAAATCAACCAGTCAGAAACAAGAATTGTCTATGGCGAACATGTTTGTTAATGGATCGGGACGAAATGAGCAATCTTTATAGAGGACCTGCCATAGATGCTTCCTACCAAGTTTTACTTCATTTGGCTGAGGGGTTTCAGAGGAGAAGATTAAAATGTGAAAAGTTAACGGACGATGGACGCCAAGTGATGGCAAAAGCTCACATTGCCTTTGTCAAGGTGAGCTAAAAAGGGTGCAGTCGACTCGCAGCCGCAAGAAATAAAGTTTACCAGTTGCTTGCCCGTGGTCGGTGGTTCTCTTCGGCTTCCTTCACCACTAAAACTGGTCGCCATGATATAGCTGATAAAACACCAAAAATCAAATCAAATCAAATCTGGACAATTATACAGGGGTAACAGGCGAACAATCACAGAAGGTATTAGCCAAGTTGGATATTAATTTTACTCTTATCACAAATACATATGCAGGGTCGCCCTAGGAGGTGTGGACCCAATAACATAATAATCATTGCTGTTCTCTGTAAAACCTAGTGTTTTTGTTTGTGTGTACTTGAACAGTTGAGAGTATGCAACTTCAGTGGGGCTCAATTGGCTTAAGGCAGATGCTGTATATATGGTTCATTCTACCTAGGGCCATTATTTCGTGTTGGTATGCTAGTTGGATTTACAACTACCTGTGCAATCAGTTTCTATCACCACTAAAGTTGTGATTTCGAATCCTGCTCGTGGGGAGGTGTGCTTGATACAACATTATGTGATCAAGTTTGTCAGTGTTTTTCTCCATTTTCCTCCAACAATAAAACTGACCACCATGATAGAACTGAAATTTTGTTGACTTTGGCATTAAACACCATAACCCTAACTCTTCATTCTACCTATTAGTACAACAATGTATTACAACTTTTTGAAAATAGACAAAAAATATATATAATTTTTAACCAGAATATGTGGAATACTTTTTTGCTATATTTTGCAGCAGCCAGACAAGACATAACTTAGAAAATAATCCTACATAATATATCTCAATCAGGGCGAGGTGTACAACATTTTGTGATAAAGTTTGTCAGTGATTTGCAACAGGTCGGTGGTTTTCTCCGGGGTCCTCCACCAATAAAACTGACCACCACAATATAACTGAAACATTGTTGAAAGTGGCGTTAAACACGATCAAACAAACAAACCAAACATATCAGAAAATACATGTAATTCATACAATCAATATTCAGTAAGTATGATGTGATGTGGTCACCAAACTGGATGGTAGTTATTAATACAAATGTAGATTGCAAAGTCATTATTTTTAATTTAGTTCATCAACTTTGTTGTCAATTGCTTGATAACTTATTTTCTTTTATATACTCTTACTCTCAGTTGATACTGATATATGTCAATAACATATAATAAACATAGGCAAAATTTCAAAATAAAACTCTGAGTCTTAATCCATAATAACAATCTTTTATCCTACATCTTTGAACTATGAAAATGTCTTCAAATAAGTTGCATATGGTTATTTCTACTACATGTACGTGATATCATAAACAATGTAAAATTATTAATACAGATAAAATCCCTGTTTTTAATATTTAATAAAAGAAAAGGTTTTTAAAACAAAATGATAATCAAATAACCTCAATTTTTTTTATTGATTTAGTTAAAGTATTTGTACAAGGAAACTTCCTCCAAAATCATGTAATGTCTCAATAAATTAATTTTAAATTAAAAAAAAACCTCCCTTCCAGATCTCAGCTAACGTATTCCGATGAATAAGGTTCCTGTTAAATTAATAAAAAATTAACTAATTACTCATGTCACATGAAAAGTTGTCTATTTTCAGCTGAAAAAAATTCCTTTCACCCCTTCTCCCCCCCCCCTCCAAAAACCCCCCAAAAACTCAACAACATAAAATTTAGGATGAAATATTTGATGACTTGAAATGAAAGCATAAATAGCGTAAAAATTAGTCATAGCAATGGTCCTCCTATGTTGGAATTTGATCTGTCATCTGAAAGACTTCTAAGCCAACATCCAGTTCATGTTGTATTTGCTACCAAGTTCCTGACAAACATTATGGAATCCATCAGCTGTTACAAAATAACAGTATAGTACTTGATAACAGAAATTCTAAAATAATATGAGGTACCAGTGTTTTAAGGCAAACTTATGTTATATGTTAAAATAATTCTCTATTTTATTAAAGATATATACCGGTACTTTGATTGTACCTCCCTCGTTTGATACTGTACATCACTTTCTCAGTGAAATCACAAACTTTGTAGTTACTCTATGTAGTACTAAGGTATATATATTGCTGTTTTGTCTTGCATGTAGAACACTACATGTTGATATCAATAGAGGAGTAACAGAATTTGACACTCATCTGATCTCGTATCTCTCATGCATTGTCGTTTCGATATGTATACATGTATAAAAGAAGAAGATACTTTATTTACCAAATATAGGCCCACGAGGGGCATGAATATTCACATATATAATTATTTAAAACATAACATATGTTTAACAAAGACAAAGATACAATTACATATACTTATAACATGTCATGTATATGCTCAGTGTGGTTGATATGTTTTAATACATCCAGCTGTGATATATGTATCATATAAATATGATGATAAATAAATAGATAGAGCCGACTATTTGTATCCTACCCGTGTCTGAAACAGAGAGGCAAACACAATGATAACCTTTCTGCAGGAGACACCAGGTGACGGTGCTAAAAGGATGATAGTCAACCCTTAATTTTGAGGTACAGGTATGAGCCATGTATATCCTCCCTGTGTCTAAAGCAGAAAGGCAAGCACATCGGTTGCCCTTCAGCAGAAGACACCAGGGGACGATGCTAAAAGGAATATATATAGATGGCTTCATCATGCAGTTTTTTTATTATTGCATTCAAGTTTAAATCAAAATACATGTAGCTATCTGAGAAAACTAATTCTACAAGTACATACATGATGAAGTTAGCCATCTCTTTGATCTGTATTGTTATATTCCTTTTTTCCATGATCACAGTGTTATTTTTAGTCAAAATAATGAATCTTCCAGCAATCCAGAGATTTGTATTTTTTTAGGTCGCATTAATTTCTGTATTAACAGGAGGAAGCTGATCTAAAAATTGCTAATGAAAATTATAGATTCCTGGAGTTATTTGGACTATGAGTGATATTACAGGCAGCTAATGACCAAGTGTTATTGGTGATATGGATATATACATATGCATATCATTAACCTTTCAACCAAGAATTGTGGCTATTTTCAACCAGAAGCATTGTGAGTCATGTGACATGTTGGTTTGTAAGCAAATGCAATTTAAGCATTATTTTCATTCTAAAAAATAATAATCAAATAAAACAATGTTAAAACATCTGAATTATATAGTAAATTAAGCAATCGGTCATTTTAAAGTCCTTGTAATGACACCTTTATTTTTTTTTCTATAGCCTCAAATTGCCCGCTATACCACAATATGCATTGATCAATGAAGACGAACTTGCATGTATAATTTTTAACTGATTTTACATCGAAACTTACCAATTGTGATATAAATAAATATAAAATCCTAATTTAAATCCAACTACTGAATTTCAAGTCAATAATTTCACCAGATCGTGTTCAATTCAGCGATACAAAAATATCTCAGGCACAAGGCTTCATGAAATAAATATGGCCTCTCTTCCGGTTTCATAAAGCTGATCAAGGAGAGGGGAAAGAAACCAAATATCAATACCGGACAAGATTCCGGAAAACACTACAAGAACTTTCTATCTTTAATATATTCTGACTAGAATTAAGTTGTTTATTGAAATTATGTGGTAATTATAATAAAACCCTGTTGTTATTATTTTTGTTTAAAATTCATCGGACTGGAACACTTTGGAAAAATAGTCATATGACGTACTGGTACAGAGTGATACATACAGAACAGGACACACATGTGACGTACTGGTACAGAGTAATACATGCAGAACAGGACATACATGTGACGTACTGGTACAGAGTGAATCATGCACAACAGGACATACGCGTCACGTACTTGTACAGAGTGATACATGCAGAACAGGAAATACATGTGACGTACTGGTACAGAGTGATACATGCAGAACAGGACAAACGTGTGACGTACTGGTACAGAGTGATACATGCAGAACAGGACATACGTGTGACGTACTGGTACAGAGTGATACATGCAGAACAGGACATGCGTGTGACGTACTGGTACAGAGTGATACATGCAGAACATGACATGCGTGTGACGTACTGGTACAGAGTGATACATGCAGAACAGGACATACGTGTGACGTACTGGTACAGAATGATACATGAAGAACAGGACATACATGTGACGTACTGGTACAGAGTGATACATGCAGAACAGGACATGCGTGTGACGTACTGGTACAGAGTGATACATGCAGAACGGGACATGCGTGTGACGTACTGGTACAGAGTGATACATGCAGAACAGGACATACGTGTGACGTTCTGGTACAGAGTGAAACATGCAGAACAGGACATACATGTGACGTACTGGTACAGAGTGATACATGCATAACAGGAGATACGTGTGACGTACTTGTACAGAGTGATACATGCAGAACAGGACATACATGTGACGTACTGGTAGAGAGTGATACATGCAGAACAGGACATACGTGTGACGTACTGGTACAGAGTGATACATGCAGAACAGGACATACAAGACCTACAGTTAAATGAAAGTCATGATATAGTTATATTTTGTCTCGGTACATTGTGCCGATCACAGTATATATGTTAAAAAGAGTAATTAAATCTATACATTGTTCCACTTTTAACACCTGTTTTTGATAAATTTGTGTAATTGATTGATTGATTAATTGGTGCTTAACGCCAACTTTAATAGCAGTATTTAAGCAATATCGGGGTGTGAACAAATTTCATCAAACGTCATTTACCTTTTGTCAAATATTCGTAATCACTAAGCTGAGCATATCGTAACTTGAGAATAAAAGATATATAACTGTTACGTGTTAAATATCTAGATAGAAATCAATTCATTCATAATTATTATTTGGTAAATTAGTTTTAATTGTTCTATAGCACGGATCATTAATATGAAATCTCTGGTTGGTTTGATAACAAAAGAACAGCGATCTCCCTTTATGTATGGTAAGTATATGTAAGAACATGATAATCCCTCTCTTCATGAATAAGTACAAACTTAGAACATTGTAAAGTAATCAAGACAATATAATATCATCATTGATTGTTAAATATACTTTATAAACACAGTTATCTGTCAAACTATTTCTATACATTTAGTGAACACCATTTGTAAGTAAAAAATGTTTAGACAGCAGGATGAAGGACCTACTAATCAAGGTATAGGAACTCAAGTGAAACGATCAGATCCTGTATTACCCAATGATGAACAAGCTTTGTGGGATAGTGGTGTATTCAATATAGATTTATCTACTGGATTAAGTTATATTGTGTTTTTTGACAACTGTAAACATTTTTGTTTCCGCGCTCTTGATGAGCACAAACAACTCGATGCATCACAGTTCAGCATTTCAGTAGATAGTAATGGAAATAAAGAACTGCATTACACTGGAAGATTATGTAAAAATGTACAAGGTGGGATAACCAATAGAAACGTAGATGTGAAACGTATTACCCAGAAAAGTGATCCGTCTAATCCAAGTTGCATTGTAAAAGTTTTTGATAAATATTTGCAACATATTCCAAGGGAAGGCAGGTTTTACAGAAAACCTTTGGTGAATAAAGGTAGTGATAAAAGTATCAGATTCAGTGTTCAATCAATTGGAATCAACACGTTGTCAAACAGAATGAAGGACTTGTTTCAGGCTGCTGGCATTCCCTTGGAAAACAGGAATATTACAAACCACTCTGTTAAAGTAACTTGTTGTACTACTCTGTTCAATGCTGGATTTTCAGATTCAAGTGTGAAGTCCAGGAGCGGGCACAGGTCTGGTGCAGTGGAAACGTATAAACGACCACTTGAAGCGTTGCATGATAGTGTCAGTCACGCACTACAGCCTCCAAAACCGACTATCACAGCATGTGATACTGATAATACAGCAACCTCAGTGAAAAAAATTACAATGATAACAAGGACAATTGTGCAACTGATGAAGATAGTGCATGTACCATGACACTAACAGTGCCTAATGCAATTAAAAAAGTGGTGATTTTCAAGAATGGAAAGAGATCGATATTGCTTGGAAATATAGATGCTATTAATAAAAGTTATTATTTCTTGACAGTATTAAATTTAATTCAACATTTAATCTTTTATTCAGCTGATAATGCTTTGGGGCATTCCACAACAATTGTTAACACCATTTAATCTACTGTACCGGTATATTGTTGTCAGATGGCCCAAGGCAATATTTTCCAGCTGTAGACAGTCATAACAATGGGGAAAATCCATGGTCTTAATGATTAAATAAGGCAAAATTCTATTGTCGAGAGTACTTTACTATGTTCTGAATATCTGTAGGATATTATTTACATTTGTTTCATATGGGGTGTGATTTCTATTAAGTAGAAAAAAAGGGGGGTGCTTATACGGGCGTGCGTACTGAATACCCCCATAAACGGTTTTGTATAATTTCCTCACATCAATTTGATTTGTAATTATTGTGCTATTATAGTGCTTTGGTTCTTCACTATTTTTTGTGAACAAGAAAACGGTTTTTTTTCCATCTAATGTTCCTTGTCATGATATGTCTTAGAAGCTAGCGTTAACTATTACATTATGCATGAGACAAAAATATGCTCCAGACATTTGTGAAGAACTAATTCGGAGAACACTATGAAGACTAAAGATCATCATAGTTTACCACAAAGAACATTTTACAAAAATACTGAGGAAAATCACTAAAATCTTCGCAAATTTCATTGCTGAATTTCAATATACATGTATATACTTAAACATTTCATAAAATTTTGACATTTTTCTTTATTGATGGACAAGATACTTACAACTTGGAAATTTCGAATATTGCGTTGAGTAGATTATTATAGCTACGAGTGAGTGAGTGAGTGAGTGAGTGAGTGAAGTATCATTCTTTATCACCAAGTGAGCACCTGTTCACGTATATCATGGTCAGAACACGTTATATTTCAATGAGATGAAGACGATGATATCCATTGTGCATTTAATATTTTAAATTACTTTCTAAATACTACATGCAAAGTATGTTGTTTGTCGGCAATTTACAAATTATAAATATTATTGAAACTTCGAATCATTGTTTTTTTTATTAAAAAATAAAGAAAATTATATGACCTGAATTGTACAGTTAAAGGTTAAAAGTTTAAAACTACATGGTTATATAATTTATTATAATTTTTCATCTTTGAGAACAAGTTTATTCTATAAATTGTCACGACAGGAAATAAAAAGAAAATACTATTACCTCTGCCTACAACATTACTAAGCATTCATGTCTTATTACATACAACTTGTACTATCATAGTGTATGTAATTCTTACTTTTATGGATTTAATAATAGGAATACGTTTACTTAAAGGGGCATTATCTGCCAAATCGTAATTTTTTGTTACCCGTAAAAATTATCAGATATGATTGATGCCTTAATAAAACGTGTTTATGTAACTTATAAATGTTATGAAATGTACGCGCATCGGGGGAAAATCGTACAACTGCTCGTATTTTGAGAGCGATCAAGAGATAGACGCCATCTTATTAATTATCGACATTATTTACGGAGTTTGTCGAATCGTCATTAAATCAGTACAGCAATGCACTTATTTCTTATTTTTTGTTAATTTGTTTTTAGTCGGTGTTAATTACGGACAAAGAACCATGCAGGTTTGCAGTTGATAAGCGACAAAATACAAATTATTCGTTTTTACCTGTCACTAGTAAGGTCAGTTGCATACGGAAAAAGCGAGGTCAAATTATTTGCTTGCAAGGAAATAACCAATCGATGGTAAGTTTCGTTTTCAAAAGGATAAAAGTGGTTCGATAAGCTGTTTAATGTGAAATATTTACCTTTATTTCATCATTTTAAAGCTATTAACCAATTTCCAAAACAATTATTTTTTTTTAAATCGTAGCTTTAAATTCTTCCTTCTAATATTTCTGAATGTGCCATCGTGGTCGTGATCGCATGGTAGGTGGAACTACCGATACAATCAGTACCTATCACCACTAAAGCTTTACACTTGATTTCCAACCAGGCGAAGAGTACTCTATACAACTTTATGTGATCAATGTGTCTTGCTGTATGTCGTTTTTTCCCGGGTACTCCGATTTCCTTCACGGATAAAAGCGATTGCCACGTACGATCTTGCTGGAATATTGTTGAAAGAGGCGTTGACAAATTGTAAAAATAAAATATTCGAAGCGGAAGTATGAGGGGCTAATCAGAAACGGTGTATTGAAGGAGCACATACAACACACTGGTCAACACATATATGACAAGTAGGGGACAGACAACACAATGGTCAACATATAACGCACAAGCAGGGGATAGACAATACAATGGTCAACATATAAAGGACAAGCAGGGAACAGACAACACAATGGTAAACATATAAAGGACAAGCAGGGGAAAGACAACACAATGGTCAACATATAAATGACAAGCAGGGGAAAGACAACACAATGGTAAACATATAAAGGACAAGCAGGTGACAGACAACACAATGGTCAACATATAAAGGACAAGCAGGGGACAGACAACACAATGATCAACATATAAAGGACAAGCAGGGAACAGACAACACAATTGTCAACATATAACGGACAAGCAGGGGATAGACAATACAATGGTCAACATATAAAGGACCAGTAGGGGACAGACAACACAATGGTCAACATATAAAGGACAAGCAGGGAACAGACAACACAATGGTCAACATATAACGGACAAGCAGGGGATAGACAATGCAATGGTCAACATATAAAGGACAAGCAGGGGACAAACAATACAATGATTAACATATAAAGGACAAGCAGGGGACAGACAACACAATGGTCAACATATAAAGAACAAGCAGGGGACAGACAACACAATGTTCAACATATAAAGGACAAGCAGGGGACAGACAACACAATGGTCAACATATAAAGGACAAGCAGGGGAGAGACAACACAATGGTTAACATATAAAGGACAAGCAGGGGACAGACAACACAATGTTCAACATATAAAGGACAAGCAGGGGACAGACAACACAATGGTCAACATATAAAGAACAAGCATGGGAAAGACAACACAATGGTCAACATATAAAGGACAAGCAGGGTATAGACAACACAATGGTCAACATATAACGGACAAGCAGGGGATAGACAATGCAATGGTCAACATATAAAGGACAAGCAGGTGACAAACAATACAATGATTAACATATAAAGGACAAGCAGGGGACAGACAACACAATGGTCAACATATAAAGAACAAACAGGGGACAGACAACACAATGTTCAACATATAAAGGACAAGCAGGGGACAGACAACACAATGGTCAACATATAAAGGACAAGCAGGGGACAGACAACACAATGTTCAACATATAAAGGACAAGCAGGGGAAAGACAACACAATGGTCAACATATAAAGAACAAGCATGGGAAAGACAACACAATGGTCAACATATAAAGGACAAGCAGGGTATAGACAACACAATGGTCAACATATAAAGGACAAACAGGGGAAAGACAACATAATGGTCAATATATAAAGGACAAACATGGGACAGACAACACAATGGTCAACATATAAAGGACAAGCAGGGAACAGACAATACAACGGTCAACATATAAAGGACAAGCAGGGGACAGACAACACAATGGTCAACATATAAAGGACAAGTAGGGGACAGACAAAACAATGATTAACATATAAAGGACAAGCAGGGGACAGACAATGCAATGGTCAACATATAAAGGACAAGCAGGGGACAGACAACACAATGGTCAACATATAAAGGACAAGCAGGGAACAGACAACACAATGGTAAACATATAAAGGACAAGCAGGGGACAGACAACACAATGGTTAACATATAAAGGACAAGCAGGGGACAGACAATGCAATGGTCAACATATAAAGGACAAGCAGGGGATATACAAAACAATTGTCAACATGTAAAGGATAACCGGGGCACAGACAACACAATGGTCAACATATAAAGGACAAGCAGGGGAGAGACAATGGAATGGCCAACATATGAAGGACAATCAGGGGAGAGACAAACAACACAATGGTCAACATATAAAGGACAAACATGGGACAGACAACACAATGGTCAACATATAAAGGACAAGCAGAGGACAGACAATGCAATGGTCAACATATAAAGGACAAGCAGGGGAAAGACAGCACAATGGGAAACATATAAAGGACAAGTAGGGGACAGACAATACAATGGTCAACATATAAAGGATAAGCAGGGGACAGACAAGACAATGGTCAACATATAAAGGACAAACAGGGGACAGACAACACAATGGGAAACATATAAAGGACAAGTAGGGGACAGACAATACAATGGGAAACATATAAAGGACAAACATGGGACAGACAACACAATGGTCAACATATAAAGGACAAGCAATGATATACAAAACACTACACAGAAATCTAAAGATTGAGCAACAATACTGCCACATGAAACAGGTGGTGAGGGTGTGACTCGGACATTAATGTAAAAAGTATTGGAAATATGCCCCCAATATAAAAGATAAGAAAATAATACAAACGCATAGAACTTGATTCTCTACATACGAAACTAAATATATATTATATATACAATTAAATGGGAGATAATCGGCCCTATATCTCAATGAATAAGGTTTCTAACAATTATAATTTTCTAAAAGTTGTTGACTTTGTGAAAAGTATGCAAATATATGCTAATATACTGTCATCAACATTAACCTTATTGGAGGAAAAATGTGCCCCCTCCCCCTAAGAAAACGTAATAAAAGAGTAGATATCAAATGTAGTGCTAATATATTGATGTCAACCTAAAACTTATTGGAGGAGAGCTTATCCCCCCCCCACCCCCCCCCCCCAAATAATACAATAAAAACGTAGATATCAAATGTAGTGCTAATATCCTGATGACAACGTAAAACCTACCTGGAATAACCTACATCAGGTACACTCAAAATCGTCTGTCTGGAAGTCGACATAATTCTAAAGTGTTTGGTAGCAATAAAACACAATGACCTAACTAAAAGACTACAAAATAATATATAGATATAAACTTGATTCGCCACAAATACGTTAAAGTTTTATCATCAAAGATTAACCTAGATTTGTGAGATCAGGACTCTTTGAAAATATTTAAAAAATCACAAAATATTACATAAGATAAAAGATAATAATAGTAATTCATGCTTGAAATAAAAAAACAAACAGCATAAATACCTGGGAATACTTGAAATAAATCTCTTTTGATGAAATATCACCCCCCAAAGCAAAATCAGGACCAATATGGAATAGGGAGTTAGCGCCACGTCATTAATATTTTGTCAAATATTCGTAATCACTAAGCTGAACTTATTGTAACTTGAGAATAAAAGATATATAACTGTTACGTGTTAAATATCTAGATAGAAATCAAATCATTCATCATTATTAGTTTGTAAATTAGTTTTTAATTGTTCTATATAAAGGATAATTACTGTGGAATCTCGGTTGGCTTGATAGCAAACTATATCTTCCTTTAAGTGGGGTAAAAATGTGCATGATATAATCTAAATTTATTGTATAATATTAAATACATTGTCTTTAGAAAATTAATATGGGCCCTAAAAGGTTTTCTAAAAGTCTTGATTTGGAATTATAATGGTATGTTTTGTCGCTAAGACAACGTGTTTTCCAAAATAGGACATAGGGCTAAGAAATTGGTGCTGCAGTGTATCAATGGTTTGAGTTCAAATCCCGTCGAGGGAAGAACACAAATTTGTCAGCTCAAAGATCTAATTATAACAGTGCTTGATTTAATGTTCAGACGTATATGTATATATAAACGTGTGAAAAGTAGCCAACGTATGAACCTACGTAATGTCGGATCGGAAACAAGTGTTAACGATTCTGTGCAAACAAACAGAAATGATAAATAAACGTCTAAAATGCAGCACAACGACACCAAAAAAGATGTTAAAATATAACAAAAATAACTATAAGTCTACAAAAAGACTATAATTATTATCAAATTGACGGATATATCGCTTGACCGACAAACTTCATCAGCGTCTGTAATCTGATCTGAAAGATTATCTGAAGATTAGATTGTCACGTGACCATCAGTTATCGTGACGTAAAAATTATAATCTTGAACTTAATAAAATCATAATCTTGAACTTTATATTATTCAAATATATATGTACACTAATTAATAAACAATATGAAAACAATGAGTAAATGTAATGATGAAATTACCAACTATCTAAGGATCAGGCACTGGTTAAAAATTTTAAAGACAAAAGATTTAAGCCTTTGTGTTCATGCCCTCCGGATGTAATGTTCGTAACTTGCGGGTCCAAAAACTCTCTCTTTTTTGTCTTTGATTCTCTTTCCTACTTGGATTGTGGTCAATGATATAAATTTTGGATCTACCAAATGCATCCAATGAGTGCTCCGGCGACACAAAGTGTTGACACGCACGGGCAAGAGCGTCTTTTGTCGTATGGTCACTTCTGTGTTCATTCATTCTTTTGTTGAATGGTTGGACACTTTCTCCTACGTATTGCGACCCACAGACGTGACAGTCAAGCAGGTAAACCACATTAGGTGTTTTGCAATTGACATTGCAAAATATGTTATTCTCCTTTCCTGTCGTCTTACTATGGAACGCTTGTGCGTGTTGCAATTGGAGACATCACTTGCAACGCTTGTCACCACATGGCTTATGCTGGGCGACCGTCGATGAAGGGCTACCGAGGAATACAAAGAAAAAAAAGATCAACAGACGGGTTCTCCTTGTTCTAACTTACCATTCCTGTTTAGAAAAAATTTCATGCATCGTCCGTCATCATTGGAAAGAAATTGGAAAAGTGAAACGCTGCCCAAGTTGTTCCCTGAACCACCCGTTGTAGCGTTCCGGTGATCTAAAAGCATTACGGACACACTGGTCAGAGCTGCGGTATCTAGTAATATGATTTTACACACTTTTACTTTTATATCCATATATTGTTCACATATTGAAATAAGAACAGTTTTAAAATACCAATGGGTTAATCAAAAGCCGTAAATCGAAAACGGACAGACAATGCAATGGCCAAAACGAACTAGAGGCTCAGTGGACTGAACTTGTGTCGCCCTCCTTTCATTCTGCTTTGAAGAAACGTTATGCAGAACCTTTCGTAGGTGTTTCCTACCACATTTTGGTTCATTTAGCTACTCGGTTTAAGAAATCGACCAACCATAAAGAATTGCCTATGACAGCCATGTTTGTTAACGGATCGGGACGAAATTAGCAATCTGTATAGAGGATCATATATATATAAAAACGGACCTTTCATAGATGCTTCCAATAATCTTTTGGTTCATTTGGCAAAGCGGTTAAAGAGGAGAATTTTTGTTAAGAAATCGACCAACCGGAAAAAATAATTGCCTGAGGCGGCCATGTTTGTTAACTGATCGGGACTAAATTGGCGATTTGTTTAGAGGACCTTCAATATATGCTTCCAACCAAGTTTCGGTTTATTTGGACAAGCGGCATCAGAGGAGAAGATATTTTTAGAAATCGACAAACCAGAAACAATAAGTGCCTTTGGCGGCCAAGTTTGTAAACGGATCGGGACAATATTAGCAGGCTGCATAGAAGACCTTCCATAGATGCTTTCAACCAAGCTTTGGTTCATTTGGCCAAGGGGTTTCAGAGGAGAAGATTTTTCAGAGATCGACCAATCATCAACAAGAATTGTCTATGACAGCCATGTTTGTTAACAATATTATAATTATGCATAGAAGACCTTCCATAGATGCTTTCAACCAAGTGTTGGTTCACTTGACCAAGCAGTTTCAGAGGAGAAGATTTTTAGAGATCGTCCAATCAGAAAAAAAAATGTCTGTGGCGGCCATGTTTGTTTGCGAATAGGGACGAAATCAGCATTCTTTATAGAGAACCTTCCAGTTTTCTGTGTAGTGTTTTTGGGGTGATTGTTTATCTTTTTTTCTTTTTGCCATTGTGTCCTGTTATTTACGGCTTCTGATTGATTACACATTTGAAATCTTCAAACTTTTCTGTAAGATAATTAACGTGAACCGTTTGGACACCACCAGCTTTGGGCAACCCCATATTTCACATCCACGATTTAAAATACTGCAAACAAATATTTCAAACTAAGAAAGCAAAGTTGTTCACCATTGGAAAGATCGTCATGTTATTTTGCTATATTGATAAATAAAAAAAAATCATAAAAAAAATAAAAAAAATAACGCATCCTTTCTGTGTAGGCTTTGGTTTGCTAATATCATTTCAATGGAAAAATATTCTAATATGATAAAATATAATATGATACAAGTGTCATTAAGTCAACTTCCCTGTACTTCTAGGTCCATCTGTCAATCACTTTATGATACTGTTATACTTGATTTGTATTTCTAACATAACAATGTTATTCGATAAACTAGATTTACTCCGCCACTCCACCATAATCTTAAGATTTAAATCAAGATTATTGGAATAATTGTTATGTACAATCATATAACTTGCTGCAAATCAGAAAATAAAAACTGGATTAAAATGAAAAAAAAAATCTACCTAAAACTATTGTTTATACGAAACTCAACTGCCTCAGATTAATAAAACCACAACAAATATGACATCAAAAATATGTTTCACTGCTTCGTGTCATAGAATACGTCCATCCGTCCTTTAATTAAATTTTAAAAGGTCATAATTATAACCACAATTAGTAAAACAGCCTGTTCAATCCGTGGAAGTAACGTGGTTTAAATTTATTGCAAATGTTGATGTCATATGATAGCGTTCTTTTGTTATGTTAAGCATATTCTATTGTTAAAAGAGACAAATATTTATACATATATATTTGTGTCTTTTAACAATATATATGTATATATATATATATATATTCTTTGTAATAATATGCGTCATGTATACAGATTCAGTTTGGTACACAAATGTTTATTGGTTCTTCAACCGTGAATGTCAGCATATTTTCGTATTACATAACTTATATGTTAAATACAAGTAAAGTTAAGTAGTTTTTATTTACCGTCGGGAGTGTATGCAAATACAACATAGAACTTGAGCTCTTTAAGCAGAACAATGGACAAACATTGCAAAGCAGCACATGATTAAACGTACATAAATAGCACAAATCACAAAGCAGCACATGGTTAAACGTACATAAATAGCACAAATCACAAAGCAGCACATGGTTAAATGTACATAAATAGCACAAATCACAAAGCAGCACACGGTTAAACGTACATAAATAGCACAAATCACAAAGCAGCACATGGTTAAACATACATAAATAGCACAAATCACAAAGCAGCACATGGTTACACGTACATAAATAGCACAAATCACAAAGCAGCACATGGTTAAACGTACATACATAGCACAAATCACAAAGCAGCACATGGTTAAACGTACATAGATAGCACAAATCACAAAGCAGCACACGGTTAAACGTACATAAATAGCACAAATCACAAAGCAGCATATGGTTGCACCTACATAAATAGCACAAATCACAAAGCAGCACATGGTTAAACGTACATAAATAGCACAAATCACAAAGCAGCACATGGTTAAACGTACATAAATAGCACAAATCACAAAGCAGCACATGGTTAAACGTACATAAATAGCACAAATCACAAAGCAGCACATGGTTACACGTACATAAATAGCACAAATCACAAAGCAGCACATGGTTAAACGTACATAAATAGCACAAATCACAAAGCAGCACACGGTTAAACGTACATAAATAGAACAAATCACAAAGCAGCACATGGTTACACGTACATAAATAGCACAAATCACAAAGCAGCACATGGTTAAACGTACAAAAATAGCACAAATCACAAAGCAGCACATGGTTAAACGTACATAAATAGCACAAATCACAAAGCAGCACATGGTTAAACGTACATAAATAGCACAAATCACAAAGCAGCACATGGTTACACGTACATAAATAGCACAAATCACAAAGCAGCACATGGTTAAACGTACATAAATAGCACAAATCACAAAGCAGCACATGGTTAAACGTACATAAATAGCACAAATCACAAAGCAGCACATGGTTAAACGTACATAAATAGCACAAATCACAAAGCAGCACATGGTTACACGTACATAAATAGCACAAATCACAAAGCAGCACATGGTTAAACGTACATACATAGCACAAATCACAAAGCAGCACATGGTTAAACGTACATAGATAGCACAAATCACAAAGCAGCACACGGTTAAACGTACATAAATAGCACAAATCACAAAGCAGCATATGGTTGCACCTACATAAATAGCACAAATCACAAAGCAGCACATGGTTAAACGTACATAAATAGCACAAATCACAAAGCAGCACATGGTTAAACGTACATAAATAGCACAAATCACAAAGCAGCACATGGTTACACGTACATAAATAGCACAAATCACAAAGCAGCACATGGTTAAACGTACATAAATAGCACAAATCACAAAGCAGCACATGGTTACACGTACATAAATAGCACAAATCACAAAGCAGCACATGGTTAAACGTACATAAATAGCACAAATCACAAAGCAGCACACGGTTAAACGTACATAAATAGCACAAATCACAAAGCAGCACATGGTTACACGTACATAAATAGCACAAATCACAAAGCAGCACATGGTTAAACGTACAAAAATAGCACAAATCACAAAGCAGCACATGGTTAAACGTACATAAATAGCACAAATCACAAAGCAGCACATGGTTAAACGTACATAAATAGCACAAATCACAAAGCAGCACATGGTTACACGTACATAAATAGCACAAATCACAAAGCAGCACATGGTTAAACGTACATAAATAGCACAAATCACAAAGCAGCACATGGTTAAACGTACATAAATAGCACAAATCACAAAGCAGCACATGGTTAAACGTACATAAATAGCACAAATCACAAAGCAGCACATGGTTAAACGTACATAAATAGCACAAATCACAAAGCAGCACATGGTTAAACGTACATAAATAGCACAAATCACAGAGCAGCACATGGTTAAACGTACATAAATAGCACAAATCACAAAGCAGCACATGGTTAAACGTACATAAATAGCACAAATCACAAAGGAGCACATGGTTAAACGTACATAAATAGCACAAATCACAAAGTAGCACATGGTTAAACGTACATAAATAGCGCAAATCACAAAGCAGCACATGGTTACACGTACATAAATAGCACAAATCACAAAGCAGCACATGGTTAAACGTATATAAATAGCACAAATCACAAAGCAGCACATGGTTAAACGTACATAGATAGCACAAATCACAAAGCAGCACACGGTTAAACGTACATAAATAGCACAAATCACAAAGCAGCATATGGTTACACGTACATAAATAGCACAAATCACAAAGCAGCACATGGTTAAACGTACATAAATAGCACAAATCACAAAGCAGCACATGGTTAAACGTACATAAATAGCACAAATCACAAAGCAGCACATGGTTAAACGTACATAAATAGCACAAATCACAAAGCAGCACATGGTTACACGTACATAAATAGCACAAATCACAAAGCAGCACATGGTTAAACGTACATAAATAGCACAAATCACAAAGCAGCACACGGTTAAACGTACATAAATAGCACAAATCACAAAGCAGCACATGGTTACACGTACATAAATAGCACAAATCACAAAGCAGCACATGGTTAAACGTACAAAAATAGCACAAATCACAAAGCAGCACATGGTTAAACGTACATAAATAGCACAAATCACAAAGCAGCACATGGTTAAACGTACATAAATAGCACAAATCACAAAGCAGCACATGGTTACACGTACATAAATAGCACAAATCACAAAGCAGCACATGGTTAAACGTACATAAATAGCACAAATCACAAAGCAGCACATGGTTAAACGTACATAAATAGCACAAATCACAAAGCAGCACATGGTTAAACGTACATAAATAGCACAAATCACAAAGCAGCACATGGTTAAACGTACATAAATAGCACAAATCACAGAGCAGCACATGGTTAAACGTACATAAATAGCACAAATCACAAAGCAGCACATGGTTAAACGTACATAAATAGCACAAATCACAAAGGAGCACATGGTTAAACGTATATAAATAGCACAAATCACAAAGCAGCACACTGTTAAACGTACATAAATAGCACAAATCACAAAGTAGCACATGGTTACACGTACATAAATAGCACAAATCACAAAGCAGCACATGGTTAAACGTACAAAAATAGCACAAATCACAAAGCAGCACATGGTTAAACGTACATAAATAGCACAAATCACAAAGCAGCACATGGTTACACGTACATAAATAGCACAAATCACAAAGCAGCACATGGTTAAACGTACATAAATAGCACAAATCACAAAGCAGCACATGGTTAAACGTACATAAATAGCACAAATCACAAAGCAGCACATGGTTAAACGTACATAAATAGCACAAATCACAAAGCAGCACATGGTTAAACGTACATAAATAGCACAAATCACAGAGCAGCACATGGTTAAACGTACATAAATAGCACAAATCACAAAGCAGCACATGGTTAAACGTACATAAATAGCACAAATCACAAAGGAGCACATGGTTAAACGTACATAAATAGCACAAATCACAAAGCAGCACATGGTTAAACGTACATAAATAGCGCAAATCACAAAGCAGCACATGGTTACACGTACATAAATAGCACAAATCACAAAGCAGCACATGGTTAAACGTATATAAATAGCACAAATCACAAAGCAGCACATGGTTAAACGTACATAAATAGCACAAATCACAAAGTAGCACATGGTTAAACGTACATAAATAGGACAAATCACAAAGCAGCACATGGTTAAACGTACATAAATAGCACAAATCACAAAGCAGCACATGGTTAAACGTACATAAATAGCACAAATCACAAAGCAGCACATGGTTAAACGTACATAAATAGCACAAATCACAAAGCAGCACATGGTTAAACGTACATAAATAGCACAAATCACAAAGCAGCACATGGTTAAACGTACATAAATAGCACAAATCACAAAGCAGCATATGGTTAAACGTACATAAATAGCACAAATCACAAAGCAGCACATGGTTAACCGTATATAAATAGCACAAATCGCAAAGCAGCATACATATAATTATGTATACATACATACATACATAAACCAGGGCGGATCCAGGATTTCAAGCTAGGGGGGCGCACTTAAAAAAATTGCGCCGAGCGGAGGGAGTTGCGAAAATTGTTGGGGTATTTCGTGTGAAAAAAAAATCATATTTTTTTCCAATTTTAGGGGAGGCGTGGGCCGGGTGCGCCCCTCGGATCCGCCCCTGTAAACCATAGGTATACATAAAATACATGCATACATAAAAGAACAACGGCAAATGTTTCCCGTCTCCTCAAAAGGCAATAACAACATGACTCACAAAAATAGAAATGTTTACGCTTCACCGATTCAATAGGATAATACGGAATGAAAAATATATTTTTACCAAATCAAATGCTTTTTTTATACTCAAAAGGTCAACAGTTTATTCCGTCACAAACACCAGATCGATTCTGCAAACTCCTATGTTTCACGCTATACCAAAACAAATTTGAACATCAAAATAAATAGACATGTGTTAAACTTTGCGCCTTGAAAGCGTTCGAAGTCACGGGACTACACTATGCGTTAACATTTAAATTATTGCAATTCTTTCACAAGCCCGTTTACTTCATTAGACACCTCATACATGAAATATAACGTAACGCATATCTTGACGTCATCGTAGAAAAAAATGTCAGAGATACGGAAAGCGACATTTAAAAATACGAAAAATGAAAATAAAAAGCACAAAATATTTAGGAAGTGAGTGATTTATTGTTTAGCGCCAATTCAGCAATTTTTCAGCTATGTCTTGGCGAGAACAAGTTAATTATCAATGAGATGATGATGAGGTCCGCCTTGTTGTAGACCAACACTCTCAATTGGAATTGCATAGTGCTAACTCACTGTAACAACATTCCGCGAATAGACATGTCGCTCCACTCGGACACATTATTCTGATTCCGAGCCAACCAGTCTTTGCTCTTTCTCCTTAAAACTGTGTGCCTAGCGGAGAAGCAACACATACCAATATTAAAGCCTTTGGTTTAACCCGACCGGGGCTAGAATCCACGATCTACCGCATTAGGGCGAGCTCCCTGTCAATTACGCCACCGATCCGGTGACTTCTTCAATTAATATGAACGGATCATATACTTTACTTAAACCATTTCCGACATGATTCTAACAAAATGCGTTTGTTTCGTAGGAGTTACTGTGATTTCATGTGAGCGAACAGGTTCTTGTTAACACAAAGTCCAATGGAAATGACATTTTCCCTCATTATCTCTATAATAGCGAGCATTAATATATGATCAATACCAACCGGAAATGGAAATACGGAGTGAAGAATAAATGGAAATAGCCTTTTCATTTGAATAAAAAATAAATATCCAGTTTAAAATAACAAAAAAAAACTAAATTAGAAAGATAACCGTACAGCTTCTTTACATGAAACGATTAATTTATTTAAAAATGGACAATCGTTAGACCTTCTTGTCTCGCCCCTAAAGCTGTCGTCACACGATTTCGTTGATCATGTCGCTCATGGTTTCAAAATTAAGGAAAAAATGTCAACCAATTGTAAGAGTATAAAGATGATTTATCTAGAACAATATTGATTCAGTTACCAACCCTTTTAAATACATTTTTGTACACATGAGACAGAAAAAAATTCCAATTCTTGTCGCTTGTGTGATGCAAAAATATCGTCTGCTATGATCTAGCTTTACAAGACACAATGACGAAAAGAGTATACTATAATGTAAGCAAGAAAGGTTTGAAGGTAATAAAGGAGTAACATATTTAAATTGTTTTTTTTTTTAAATTGATCAAATATTTAAAATTCACAAATACCGATAATACATTCATAAGAGAAAAGAAAAACAACAACGACAAGAATCATATTTAACAAACCAAGCGTATATGTTTGTGAATTTTTACGTTTGCTGAAAAACTAATATATTTTGCTTACTAATTAACTATAATACATATACATTCAATTGAAATGAGGTACAAAGGAAATTTTGTATGTCCCTACC
Source organism: Bathymodiolus septemdierum (assembly GCA_963383655.1). NCBI lineage: Eukaryota > Metazoa > Mollusca > Bivalvia > Mytilida > Modiolidae > Bathymodiolus > Bathymodiolus septemdierum. The sequence goes on from OY726527.1 coordinate 48,190,224, forward strand.
ACATAAAGTTACCCATGTTTGGTATGTAGGTGTATAATGATAAGATACAGATCAAGTTTACGTTTCGCTTTGGTCCAATGATTTTTGGCCGAGTTATGGCCCTTGGACTTTGAAATTCGGCCTAATATTTAGTTGTCAACACTTTATTTCACTATAATTTGAGATATTGACTTGGATTTTGGTATGTGAGTGTATAGTGATGAGTTACTGATCAAGTTTGCAGTTCGTTCCGATTGAATGATTTTGGACTAATTTACGCACCTTGGACTTTTTAGCTCACCTTGCCAAAGGCAACGTGAGCTTTTGCCATCACTTGGCTCCCGTCGTCTATCGTCCGTTAACTTTTCACATTTTAATCTTCTCCTCTGAAACCCCTCAGCCAAATGAACTGAAACTTGGTAGGAAGCATCCATGGAAGGTTCTTTATAAAGATTGCTCATTTCGTCCCGACCCGTTTCCAAACATGGCCACCATAGACAATTCTTGTTTCTGATTGGCCGAATTTTTTAAATCTCCTCTTCTGAAACCTCTTAGCCAAATGAACCGAAACTTGGCAGGAAGCATCTATAGAAGGTCCTCTATAAAGATTGCTCATTTCGTCCCGACCCTTTCACAAACATGGCCGCCACAGGCCATTCTTGTTTCTGATTAACCGATTTTTTTAAATCTTCTCTTCTGAAACCGCTTAGCCAAATGAAACGAAACTTGGCAGGAAGTATCTATTGAAGGTCCTCTATTAGGTGTACTCATTTCGTCCCGACCCGATTACAAACCTGGCCACCACAGGCCATTCTTGTTTTTGATTGGTTGATTTCTAAAAAATCTTAACCTCTGAAACCGCGTTCCCAAATCAACTGAAATTTGGTAGGCAGCACTTATGGAACGTTCTCTATAAACATTACTCATTTTGTCCCGATCCATTAACAAACATGGCCGCCAGAGGTAATTATTGTTTCTGATTGGCCGATGTTTAAACTCTTCTCCTCTGAAACCGCGTAGTCAAATGAACCGAAACTTGGTATGAAGCATCTATAGAAGGTCCTCTATAAAGATTGCTCATTTCGTCCCAATCCGTTTATAAACATGGCCGCCACAGGCCATTCTTGTTTCTGATTGGTTGATTTCTAAAAAAATTATCCTCTGCAACCGCTTTCCCAAATGAACTGGAATTTGGTAGGTAGCATCTATGGAAGATCCTCTATAAAGACTACTCCTCATTTTGTCGCGATCCATTAACAAACATGGCCACCACAGGCAATTCTTGTTTCTGATTGGCCGATTTTTTTAAATCTTCTCCTCTGAAACCGCTTTGCTAAATGAACCGAAACTTGGTAGGAAACATCTATAAACATTGCTCATTTCGTCCCTATCCCTTAATAAACATGGCCGCCACAGGCCATTCTTGTTTCTGATTGGTTGATTTTTAAAAAATCTTCTCCTCTGAAATCGCTTGGCCAAATGAATCAAAAGTTGGTAGGAAGCATCCTTGGAACGTCCTCTATAAAGAATGCTCATTTAGTTCCGATCCGTTAACAAACATAGCCGCCACAGGCCATTCTTGTTTCTGATTGGCCTATTTTTTTTAATCTTCTCCTCTGCAACTGTTTGGCCACATGAACCGAATCCTGGTAGGAAGCATCCTTGGAAGATCCTCTATAAAGTTTGCTGAATTATTTCCAATCCGTTAACAAACATGACCGCCACAGGCCATTATTTTTTCTGATTGGTTGATTTCTAAAAAATCTTCTCCTCTGAAACCGCTTTCCCAAATGAACCGATATTTGGTAGAAAAAATGTATGGAATATCCTCTATAAAGATTGCTCATTTTGTCCCGATTCGTTAGCAAACATGGCCGCCACAGAAAATTCTTGTTTCTGATTGGTCGATTTCTAAGAATCTTCTCCGCTGAAACCACTTTACCAAATGAACCGAAACTTGGTAGGACGCATCTATGGAATGTCCTTTATAAAGATTGCTCATCTTGTCCCGATTCGTTAGCAAACATGGCTGCCATAGGCAATTCTTGTTTCTGGTAGGTTGATTTCTAAGAATCTTCTTCTCTGAAACTACTTTGCCAAATGAACCGAAACTTGGTGGGAAGCACCTATGGAAGGCTCTGTATTAGGTTTCTTCAAAGCAGAATGAAAGTTGAGCGATACAGGCTCAGCCCACTGAGCCTCTAGTTTAACTTTGGCCAAATATGTACAATGCTTTGAGATATTGACTTCATTTTTGGTATTTGGAATTACAATGATGAGTTACAGATTAAGCTTAGCTTTTGTTCCCACTGAATAATTTTGGCCAAATTACTGTCCTTGGATTTTAGAATTTTAGAATTTTACAATGACTATTAAATGGTAATGCTTTATAGGTATATGACTTCTTATTCATATGCAAGTGTTGTAGATTCCTGATCATATCAAGATTTGTTCAGGAAATATTGTTTCCTTGAATAAATCTTGTAAATTTAAGGAGGCTTGAGGATACAGATCATAAACAATAGTTTGTTATTCTTAGCCTATTACTGAGGGAATTAAAAAAGGGTGAAACATTTGCGAGCCTCCTTAATATTCACGGCGGAGACATTCGCGTCGTTGCGACACATCTAAGTTTTTTTTATGAATTGTTAGATTTTTACCAATGTTAAAACTATTTATATTGATTCCAATACTGTTATTTTATCACTGCGATAATAAAGTTCTTTTAAGGTAAAATAATGTTGTAATGTAACAAAATGGACAAGGGCATTATACTCTTCAAATTGTGAGGCCAAGATTGTGCTGGAAAGGGAAGGCATCGTGGGTGACCATGCTAAGAAGAGTTAGAATACACCAAAGAGGGAATCAGAATCTGCAAATCAAAGAAGAACAGACAACATAATGGCCAACAAAAGGACAAAGGGACAAAGAATCATCTACAAAACATTACACAGAAAACTAAAGATCAAGCAAAACGAACCCGACTAAAACAGGGGATGAACTCAGATCATCCGTAAGGATAAGCAGTTACTGCTTCACTAGTGCCACCTGTCATGTTGCTCCAGTTACAATCCTGGTGATAAGTCATAAATTTGCCTTCGAAAGAATAGATTGTAGGAATGATCTATTGAAGTTCCGTACAGTAGGCTTATCAGACATAACATGGTATACAATGGATAAGGGTAATAACAAAATTACCGTACTCCGAACAATCTTACAAAGGGAAAGTCAAAACTCATAAGTATATAAACAGACAAGATCAGTTAACAACCGGAAAACCGTGAAAACCGTAATGACCCTGACTTGGTACAGGCATTTCTAAAGAAATGGTGGGATGAATCAGATTTTAAAGTGGAACCTGTCTCATCCGACACACCAATGAACTGGGATGTCGGAATATTCAGGTTTTATTTTAGTTATCAGAAATACTGTGGTACAATAAATTGTTGTCGTGTCACAGGATGTTGGAAAACTCGGGTGTCGGAATGCACAAATTCCACTATATATGTATAATAAAGCCTTGTGTCATCTTTGCCTTTAACGCTAATGAACAACCAGAAATTAAGAGGAAGTGTCAGAACATCCAGCTGCCATGAATAATAGAGACTCTGCTTATAATTGTATATGCAATCACACCTGCCCGTGCGGTCACCCCTATCAAGAAGTCACCTGTATTAAAAGGTCACATTTTTCTTGTCCTGTCATAGAAAATTTCATATGAATTGGTTACCAATCTTGCAAGGCTACTGTTGTACATAGAGGATTTGCACGCACCACACACCAGTTCGATAATACACCAGATGGTAAAATGAACTATATCGGAAGAACAATTGCAGGCTGCATGGAGCCTCTGGTTCTTGCTTGGCTCGCCTGGCAATATTACATATAATCTCTTCCCATCAATTAAAATCAATGACTTGTGCTAAAATCAGGTCAATAGTTATGTAGCAAAATGTTAACATAAGCATAATTCTAATAACATTTGCTTAATTGCAAACTTATATTGCTAAAAGTGTGTCTACATGATCTGATTTTGACCGAAGTGTACACTAACAAGTATTCCAGGCAACACTTTTCTCTAGGCTCTGCTGATGACGGCTATGTTGTGTTAGTCGTAATAATAATCCCCTCCTTTCCTCATTATTAATGACTAATTACCAGGTTTGTGGCAAGAGTAACATGACGGTTACCAACACAAAAGGTACGAAAAAGGGAACAAAACATGATCTACAACACTACACAGAAAACTGGATGAATCTATGTACTTCCGGAATGGTAAGCATCGAACGAAGATATTTAGATCCATGTCATCTTTTGACATCTGTCATTCTCTTCTGTCATTGTCTTCTGCTTCCATCAACTTTTCTTATTTGCGATTTTTTATTCAATCACAAATACAACAATGGCTATTGTGTTTTCTGATTGGATGAAATTTAAGGTATCTTCAAAGAAGAGTTTGGAGATACCAAAGGGGTATTAAGCATCCATAAATCGAATGACAGACAACACAATGGCCAAACAAAAATGTCAAAGGGACAAACAACGATCTACAAAACACTACACATAAAACTAAAGATCGAGTAATACGAACCCCACTAAGAACTGGGGTTGAACTCAGCTGCTCCGGAAGGGAAAGTATTTCCTGCTCTAAGAAACCACACGTATGATGATAATGTTACGTATTACTCTCTATAAAGTTTGTGTTTGCGGGGAAATGACTAAATTATTTCAATGAGAAACTATAGACTTGAATGAATTCAAACTGTGTATGAATAATCATTGGACTGTCGGATTGGAAATTCTGCATGACCAACACTGCATGACAAATTCAATATAAGACTTGAGATGTTTATAATTATTATTCTCTGCAGAAGAGTTTCAACTTACCAAAGGGGTAATCAAAATCCGTAAATTGAAGAAGGACAGAGAGACCCTGAACCATTTTGAAATCAAACTTTCACAGCATGCCCTTTTAATAGTCCTCGACAATATGAAAATATGTTTGCCCCGATCGGAAAATATAAAATACAAATTTAAATAGAACTCCCCTTCACTAGGTAGGGACGAACATGGGTGCCACGTGTCTGAAGAATGCCACGCCCTTCTGTATCATTTTGTTTCTAACACCAGTGAGTGAATAAACGAAGAATATCGAAGTGGCAATCAAAAATGAACAACAAAAAACTGGCAACAGATATGGGGTACAGAAGACGAAGACAAACAAAACAGAAACACAAGCACAGAACAATGTGTTGGACACCATGGAAACAACCACAAAGAACATAAATAAGATATTATCTCTCCCTGCTACAAACAACTGGAGGTAAAGACGAACCGAACGTCGTGTTATGTTAAATTCGTAACGAACATCACAACAGGGAACTCAGAATGTAAAGACACATAATAGGACAACAACAAACCTAAGAATAATTATTGTCGTTTTGAACAACGCTAATTAAAACAATATTAAATGAGCAATATTTCAGCCATATCAGACATTTCGATGAGATGGCGATGATGTGCGCTTTATACTAGACTAATGGCTGGGGTTTTATATACATTTGTACCTGATTCATTAAAGCAACATTCCATGAGTAGACATGTTGCTTCACTCAGACACATTACCATAATTTCTTTGTTCCTATTCCTTACTGTTGAGTGTTTAGCGAAAAAGCAGCAACTATCAATTTAAATGTCTTTGGTTTGACCTGACAGGGGCTCGAACCCACGATAAATTATAGCACCTCCTATATTAAATGAGCAACGTTTGCTTGGAGTGATTGGTGGTCATCATCTCGTTCCTTCTTTGTAGAAATCAAAACATCCGTCCATATTTAAACGCCATGATTTACCTATATGGTCTACAATGTCTATATATACTCTCTTCTTTAGTCTCCTCTGTAGTGTAAAGGTGAGAGCGATCGTTTCGGGGGAGGTTAATCGTCGACTGGTCTTAGGGTTATGGTGTTTGACGCCACTTTCAACATATTCCAGCTATATGGTTAGAGGAAACTAGAATACGAGGAGAAAACCACCGATATGCCGTATGTCACCGACGAACTTTATCACATAATGCTTTATCGAGTACACCTCGTCATGAGAGAGATTCGAACTCACAATTTTAGTGGTGATAGACACTGATTGCATAGGTAGTTGTAAACCCAACTACCATACGATCACGACATGACCGTTTCTAGTGGGTGTGGAGCTCCTCCTCCAACCAAATCAAACAAAAGCAGGTAAATTTCGAAAAAAAATATGTTTGTTCTTACCAATGTTCAAAGTTTCAAATACAGACAAAAGTCATTTCTTAAGCTTGAGAAATGTATTTCATACCCATATAATTTTTATCAACTATCCTAACCCAAAGATTGAAAGGTCTTAATTGATTAGTTCTGTATTATAAAGTTATAAAGTGCTTAAGCCCACTTTCAACAATATTTCAGTTATATCGTTCAGGTCAATTTTATTGGTGGTAGATACCGGAGAAACCGCCAATCTGCCGCAAGTCAGTGTCAAACTCTATTACATAATATTGTACCGAGTACACCTCGTCATGAGCGGTATTCGGACTCACAGCGTGAATGGTGTTGGGCATCTTCTTGCATAGGTAATTCTAAATACACATACTATACGACCATGACGGCCCTTGTACTGCTATAACTTTACACGCTATATAAGGTTATTAATTCATATCTTTGAAATTCAATAAATTTAAAAAAAAATTAGTTCTGCTAACATTAAGTAATGTGTTATCTTATTATTTTATGCATTGCATGATTACTCGAGTGAAACTTTAATTTCACATTTAATAATTCCTATCATATCAACCTTATCAATATATAATACCTATAGCGTTGGTCTAGAAAGTGGAGTCACAGAAAATGTGACGTATAAGAATGGATGTACAACATTAAGTGATAATGTTTGTCAGTGACTTGCAGCAGGTCTGTGGTTTTCTCCGGGTCCTCGATCCGGTTTCCTCCACCAATAAAACTGACCGTTACGATATAGATGAAATATTGTTGAAAATGTGGTTAAGCGCCATCAAGCAAACACTGTATGCTTTTATTGTCGCTGTTATAATATACAGGTAGTATAACCGGTATTATCTCAGGTTGAAAATTATAGCAAGTTTTGATTGGTTAAAAACCCGGGTATGAAAAAACATATCCCCGGGTGTTGGTAGGCCATATTACCGGCTGTAACTAGCCATTTCCGCCGTGGTATTTCTACGGAGAGGAACATAAATAACGAATTTCTTCGGTTTCAAATTTCTGCCATTTTTGCCCAAAAAGAAGACATTTTTTTCTGCCGATTTTTCTCCCTACAGTTTGAAAATCTTCTGCTGCAAAGATTGTTTTATTTGATTTGATTTATTGTGCTTAACGCCACTTTCAGCAATATTTCAATTATATCGTGGCGGTCAGCTTTAGTAGTGGAAGTACCCGGAGAGAACCACCGACCATGGGCAAACAACTGGTAAGCTTTTTTCACTTGCGATTGCGAGTCGAGTGCACCCTTTTTGTAATTTCCAAAGCCGGACGCAAGCCCACGCCGTATTGGTGATAGGCTTGTATGAGTTGCTACCGAACTGAGCCACCCGGGCCTCGGAAATTGTTAGTGTTTTTTCCCAGTTTTCCGGTTGTTGACTGATTTTGTCTGTTTGTTGATAGATGAGTTTTGCCTTTCCCTTTGGAAGATTGCTCGGTGTTCGGTAATTTTGTTATTACCCTTATTTACATGAATCAACAAATGAGTTGCTAAGCAAAGCAATGTTTAGTTTAAACATATTTTATTTGCTCAAATGTGCAAAAAGGATAAGACACAAGTTAAACAAACTGATGATGTCTTCTCCTATATACAATAAGTTACAACATTATTTGATAGAGCATGCAAGTATATAAATATTTCTTACAATTAATATGTGTAGATTGAACAAAAACAGAGAATGAAGAAAGGAATGAGAGAGAGGGTTAGTGGTGATGAGGTGTGCGATTGGTCTTTTGGTGAACTACTAGACACCAAGAAACCTTTCCGACCTCTTTATATATTCAAAGACATGCCTAAAAATAATTTCGTTCTGTTCATACAAGAGTGTAGGAGTACCACAGGTCAAAAGTGTAAGGGTTAAAGCACAATAATTAGGTAGCTAGTTGAGATTTTGAAACAATGTATGTCTAATATTTGAATAATGGGGACAATCGAAGAAGAAATGCAATACATCAGCAAGAGACGTAATCTACTAAATTCTGGTTCACTCGAAAACCAGCATATTGTATCCAAGTGGTATGACATCTGTATCTGTTAAATGATGTTTCGGTGTAAGTTAGTACTATAAAAAATCCAACTGAGCGCGTTGGTCTAATACAGAACAGACACCATCATAATCTAAACAAAAGGTTCTCTTCGTGATATATCTGCAAAATTGCTCTTTTTGGCGTTAAACAACAATCACAGCGACTCGCCCATTGCTCTCGAAATTCACAATGCTGAAATACTGCTCACTTGACAATAAACAAAAACAATGAATTAATTGTCCAAACATGACAAATAAAAGTTCATTCCAGAAACAGATTCTTTCAAAAAAAAATCAAATAGAAAAAAAGACTGTTCAATGCATTGTTTGTCGTTAAGATTCTTGTTCTGATGTCGTCAACTGGACTTGTATGTTGTTGTAATCGACCACAGTTATAAATTGTTCATTTCATTAGAAATATGCTTGAAACATTATTAACATCAAAATCAATGTTTCAAGCATGTTTTTCCTCTAGTGGTAATGCAACAAGGTATTGAAATTTACACTGATTGATTTCAGCATTATTCGCTTTAATTGAATGGGAAGAATAGTGTTAGAGTTATCAATGAAAAAAACTACACAATTTTCTTGGAAAGTTTTGAATTAACTTTTTGTGCAGTCTCGTCTATTTGTGTATGAACATCATATAAAGGTAACATGAGCAGTGTCACGTATTTTAAGTTGGATTGTATTTTCGTATTTTTTGTTTCGTATAATTCGGGAAATTAGACTGATTAAATTTACAAGTGAAAATCGTGAAAGAAGCGAAAAATGAAATATTTCATTGCTATTTCCATACTCTTCAACAACTTTAGTGATTCAATTATATCTAATATGGAATTTTTTAAACTTTCAACACCGCAATGTTTGTCAGCCATTTCTGATTTTGACACAAAACCCAGTAGTTCCGAGCTTCAATGTGCAAGCTCATGTCTAGACAATTTAGTTGGGATGTGTGAAATGTTTGTTTGGAATTCTGAAAAAAGTGAATGTTTGTTGCACTCTGATAGTACATTCTTTGGAAATGTTTCCATAGAAAAAGGATTTCTAATATACAGCAGAATGCATAGCGGTATGTATTCGTATATAGTATTGTAGCACTTTAGAATAGTGGGTTTGGGCTTATGGTGTTTAACACCACATTCAACAATATTTCAGTTATATCATGGCAGTTTTATTGATGGAGGAAACCGGAGAAAACCATCGACCTGGCACGTCACTGGCAAACTCTATCACATAAATGTTGTATCGGGTACACCTTGCCATCAGCGTGATTCGAGCTCACAACTTCAGTGGTAATAGGCACTGAATACATGGGTAGTTGTAAATCTAACAACCATACGATCACAACCATAATTGTCTCTCTTTAGAATAGAAAATACTTTATAAAGTCCGGCCTTTGAATCATCGTTTGCCTCAGTTTGTGGGTACCGATGTTACCATTTCATTTCTATAAGGCACCACTTTACTTTACTATCCTCTATTATTAATCACAATTCTACTATTTATATTCCCTATAATAACTTATTTATATTTTATCAAATAATGAATCATTTTATATAAAAAAATATTTCTTTAATATCAGAAATAATTTTTTTGTATATGAAGAAATGGATTTTGATATAAAATAATATAAGGATTTAATTCATACATTTCACCTCATCATGATTTTCGGTTTCCTCCACCAATCAAACTGACCACCACGATATAACTGAAATATTGTTGAAGTGGCTGTAAGCATAAACCCATGATATACCAACCCACCATGTGTACAAGTACGCGAGCAACGTAATATCCTCAAACAGAATGGAAATAAAGGTAATAACAAAATTACCGAACTCCGAACAATCTTACAAAGGGAAAGTCAAAACTCATAATTATATAAACAGACAAAATCAGTCAACAACCGGAAAACTGTGAAAACCGTAATGACCCTGACTTGGTACAGGCATTTCTAAAGAAATGGTGGGTTGAATCAGATTTTAAGGCGCCAAACCTCCCGCTCTCATTACGGTTCAAAGGTTCCGGCTGTCACTGTAACAGTATTTAAATACAGGAACAAAATAGGTAAAATAGTAGTCAAAGCAGTACCATATTCGGTGACGTAAATGTCAAAAATATTTTTACGTCACACATTGACAAAAAAAATTCTTGACATTTTTGACTTCTTTATCTTTATACATTTTCACTATATGAAAATGCATCGCTTATAATTTTTTCTGCAGAGACGGAATATATTTCGACAAGATATTGGTATCGGAATATAAACTTTTTAAGAGATCGAATAAGGCGAATCTTTTTATAGCCCTGGTCCAGTAGCCTGTTTCTCAGATGAAGATGACGTTTCAGGAAATCAGAATAATTGCTACTGGCCCTTGCATAGCGAATCAATTGCGAGATGTAAACACCATATGCAGGAGAAGCTGGTATATTGCTGCACATGTTTGGAAAATTTATGATTTTAAAATTGAAGTCGTCCCGCTTATCATAAATTTTAGTACTGAGTTGACCACTGTCGTCAAATTCGAGGTATAAGTCCAAAAATGATGCGGACGAAGCTGTATCGGTGGTCTCTTTAACTTCCAGCTCTGGAGGGTATATCAATGGAAGAAATTCTGCAAATCTAGAATTATTGATAGATAAAACGTCATCAATATACCTGTATGTGAAATTAAAGGCTCTAGCCTCATGAATCTTCTTATCTTTTACAAGCTTTTGAAGAAACTCCGACTCATATGAGTATAAAAATAAATCGGAAAGCTTAATATATCGTTGAGGAAGGGTTAGCGTTATTGGTATTTGTCTTTAATTTCACGGGTAACACGACGGGTGCAACTAGTGGAGCAGGGATTGCTTACTTTTCAGGAGCACCTGAGTGGTTATGTATATGTGTGTTAGGAGTATTGATTTTAACTCTGTTTCTACGATTTTACGCTGAATTTTGGAGCTGTTCTGACTGTGGCATTTGTTTGCGTTTTCCATTTTATTGTGCTAGGAGTAAAATACCGGTATATGTTTATTGTAATTTAATAATGTAACATAAATTACACATGAGTTCACCCACGGGTCTTTAGTGGGGTTCGTGTTGCTCGATCTTTAGTTTTCTGTGTAATGTGTTGTAGATCGTTGTTTGTCTTTTTTCTTTTGGCCATTGTGCATAGTGTCTGTCTTTCTTCGATTTCGGTTTCTGATTACACCTTTGGTATCTTCAAGGTCTTCTTATAATGGCTATTGATTGCACAATGTACGTTGTTCGTAAAAGGAAAACTCCAGTCAGTTGAAAAATTTCTATATTTCAATACATTGTAAGTTTTTATTCATAAATAACTAATTAAACAACATTACTAAGACCAAACTGGTAGAACGTGCTAAAGTGGGTCACAGGTCACTGTAATCGGACGGCTGTATCGAGAAACAGACACGGTGTTGAAAAAACTGGTGATACTCATGAAATATTGATAAATGCAATACTATTTTATGTTTGTCTTCAAGAAATATGATAGACAAAACCATGTGTGAAGTTTTATGACGAAATATCTCCGATTTCTATGTAAATTTACGAATTGAAGTGGGGAAACACCCACAGGTTATTTTAGCGATGTATTTTTATCTTGGACAAGAATAATGAGCGTTATGATTGGATGACCGATTTAAAACACATTGACTCCGCATGGTAAAAAGATGCATGTACAAGAAATCTATGCTCTACTTTATTCATTTGTTTGATTCTGGAATATTGTTGATCATTGATTTAAACATGGAAAAAGGAAAAAAGGGGGGGGGGGGGAATTTTATTTGTGAATTTTACAGTTAAATAAATGTTATGTTTCGACAATGTAAAGAGAAAACTAAAAAAATATTGCGACTAAAGCTTAAATCAGTGTTAAAAATTGAACAAATATCAGCAGTTTTGTAAATGAGATTTATTTTAAATAGAAAATCTGAATTTATTATTTATTTATTTATTATTTATGATACAATTTTATATCTCTTGGGAGGGTGAGGGGGTCTATGATGAAAATTTGAAATAAAAACACAGGATTAGTATTTTGTTAAAAAAAAATCCAGGACCCCTGTGTCCATGACATTTTTTTTTTAAAGTTAATAATATGAAATATTGACATCCACACTTGCCTTTTGGTCAACACATTTCTGTGTCCACACTTGTTATTAAACAAAAAACACCTTTATTAACATTAATATATCCAATTAGAAATATGAATATTTGGAATTTCCTGTCGTAGTGTAAGCGTCCTTGACATCTCTTCATGTGACGTCACGGAGACGGATCATGTTAGTTGAATCAATAATGTATCTGACTCTTCCCAATATTGAGCCCTTTTGGTTATGTTTTAATATCAGATCAACTGCAATACAATGTTAACAATTTGTATATCGTCCTAATTTTTTCTTAATATTACCATCCCATGTTACATTTTCACAAAACAAATGAGTTTGTTTGTATTTGTGGTGGGGGAGATCTACGTATAATACCATGTTTTACGTGATTGGACGTAGGTTAAATAACTGTTACTTTTAACTCGTTTTATGCATACACATGCTTTTTTTCTTTTTTGTCGCCAATGCTATCGTACTTTCCCGTGTTTTTCGTGGTCACTGGTCGATGTGTTGACAAGGGTAGCCTGGTCGGTAATTACAAAGAAAAATCTTCTCACACTTTCCCTTTTCGTTAGTGCAATAAAATGGTTGACATGATGTCGTAATGATTTTGTAAACATCAAAAGATAAATATATATAGAATAAAGGGCATTTTGTTTTCTATACTCTCTTTATCAGGACCATTTTCTGGCGAACCCGATAGGGTGATCCAGATGATTGTAAAGACAGTATCGAATACAAATAGTCCTTTATTTTGTTTATCGGTAATATACATACACAAATCATTAAAACTTTGAAAAAAATATTTTTTGCAGTTACTGAAAAGATTTCGGATCTAAACTCTATTTATTTCCATGCAAAAACTATTCTTTTTTGGGACTACTTTTCTTAGCCTATTTTAGTTTGTGAAGCGTCATTCATTCAAACCACGCGCGCCACATTATCAGTTGAACTATGAATGAGACGTCACAGGGCGTAATACCTAGGCGTAGAAAAGATTGTCATTTTCCTGGTTTCTGGATAGTACTTTGCTTATGTTGAGTCTTAATACTGTTTAGTAGCTGGTGTATATGGCAAATAGAACATCAAGACATCTAGATTTTTTTTTAGTTGATAATCTGCGCATAGTTCATCATGGCATGGTGTATGTATTTTTGTAGATTTTGGCTACTGTACTGTATGTATCTATTCAGACCATTGTTCATTATGAATTTATGTATACCAGTAGCAGACGATTTCCTGTTGGAAATCTCGCCAAGATGTAGTGTAATTAATTATACTATAACTAATTGACGAGTTTCATTATCAAAAATATGTCACGAATGACCAAATAACACAGTAACTCACGAATGCGCGTGGAAACAAAGTGAATTATATTAATTTATTTTTTCTTCAAATTCAATACGGTTGTTTCGAATCATTTCCATTCCGTCCACATTTTGTTATTTTCGTCCGCCAGATCACGTGATTTCGATGGACTAATCGGCATTGAACTACTGTTGTCAATGCACACAATAAAAACTCCAATCGATATATGCCGTTTTAACGTTCGATCCTCAACTTAAAAAAATCTTAACATTTTTTGTAAAAGACAGATATCAATTAAATTATTTTATTATATAGATATCGATTAAATACCGTGATTTCCGAGTTAAATAAAAACGATAATTTCACTAGTGAAATTACCATTTTTATTTCACTCTCGCTATATTTCACGCAATTTCGTTGTCGACGTCATATGAAGACTTCTAGTTTGAAACGTAAAAATTAGACGTTATTTGGCTTCGTGTACGCTTCAATTTGCATCAAATTTAACTAAAATAATATTTCAAGGTAAGCATTTTAATTATTTTATTGTCGTGGGTGGGTGGCTCCATGTTTTGTGAAGCGATACACATTATAGTATATCCCTACGCTACGCACGTAATATAGTGCAATTAAACTCATTTTATATTAAATTCGATTCGAAACATTTTTTTTTTATCTATATAATAAATACTATAACTAATTGACGAGTGTCATTATCATGAGTGAGCTACAACGTTATTTGGTCATGAGTCAATTCGTTATAGTATAATTAGTTGTATCAAAGACTTCAATGCAGAGATAAATACTTCTTTAAGATTAAATTTGTTTTCTTTCTTTATTTGCGACTGTCAGCATCATCAAAGGAAAACGATCTGCCTTTATGTATATATTTCTGATATCAGACAGATAGTGGGGTACCGAACACCAGTATTTATTCAGCGATTTCCTTGGCATCTCCATATTACAATTACTTATAATCTACCGCATCTACGACTATGATATGCTGACGTTGTCACAGTAATAGCGTAAACACAAGAAGTCGACTGCCGATTTGCTCAGACGTCAAGACAAGAAAAAGACGGAACGTGGTCGAAATTGACATGATTCGAAACAATCGTATTGCATATTTCATTGCAAACAACAGTATTTTACAATTTACTTCCCGAAACAGCGTGACATCTTTGTTTTCATTAGCGACCACCGACATTGACCTAGCACGATTGCGTCACAATACATATCCTTCCGCGTTGGTCAGCGCATTTCAAATGATGAACTGACCCATTAAATTTCTGATATGGTCAAGTACTTCGACCCTACCTTTATCTATCGGCACACTTCAAAGGAATGTGGCACAAATTACCCATAAACGAAGTTATTTTACGATGTGCTTATTTTTTAATAATAAAATTGCAACAGATCAATGCTGGAAGAGCTTTAATTGCAGGTATAATCCGAGAATGGATTATGCCTTTTGCCTCATCACATTGAATAGTTCTGAAAAATGACGATCCCGATTGTTTGGTGCTACATGCAACTTCAATGACCAAATTCTACCTTACGGTATACTATGCTTAATATCCATTAACGCAAATGTCTTTTATTTAATGTCATTTAAATTTTCACGCAAACTTGTTAAGACCATGGCGTTTTCCTTTAAAGAACAGATTCGATACAGATACAAAAAATATACACACATTCTATGTAAATGCCTCTAAACTTATTCATATATAATATCACACATTTTCAGATAAATACGATTTAACGTTATACGGATATAATTACGTTTCATTCTGACTTGTCTCTAAAGATATGGTTGCCATGTTCACTGTTCTATGCGTATTTGTTTGTTTGATTGCCATGGTGTTGACACTGGATAACCTGGAAAACAAACCATACTTTCTTTTATCTTTACAAATTCTTTGTTTTCCAGTGTAGAGTGTAAATATATAATAAAAAGGAAAAAAAAGGCACAAAAAAGAATTGTTCGACCTACGTCAGCAAAGGGATTATTATCGTGGTATAACAGATACTGTGAATTTAAAAAAATATAGAAACAAATTGACATCATCCATTAGAACCAGTAAAGCTATTTATTTTTCTGAGGCTATTAAATCTGGTAATAATGTAGGTGAATTATGAAAACACTTAAAGGACATAAACTCAGTATCAAAATGTCATATAAAATGTATAAATATTGATGGTAAAAAATGTGATAATATTGAAGATATTTGTAATAATTCTAATAACCATTATTCGTCAGTGGCTGAACGCATCATCCAAAATTCCAACTTGAATGCGTCCACTGAAAAATTAGATAATTGGGTTAGTTCCAAGCTTTGGCTCGAAAATACATTTTCATATACTTGTATACTACCAGAAGAAGTACTTAGGGACGGACCATTTAACTTGCAAGGGGGGGGGTCATGTTTTTTTTCTAAAAAAGAGATTCTAATTCCCAATGCTGCTGAAAAAAAAATTCTGATTTTGGTGGAGGAAAAAAAACAATAATCTGATTCAGAGTTTTCGTCATATAG